>CM066207.1:40594276-41203609 GCA_033675395.1 Rhodiola chrysanthemifolia
AAGGACTTCTGTTTGCAAACTCCTCTCAAACGGCCGACTCTCTAACACTCCAGTGACTTGCGATCAAAGCTCCCCTTTGATCTGAGATCCCTCACTTGGTCCAACCAAATCTTCTCCCCGAAGATTGCAGTCCTCTCCCAAAGACTCAGCAACATCTAGTTTGAACTGTGTGCAACAATCAATCTGTAACAGCTGCTTGAACAGATTGACTCGTACGATGTTGCGTTCTTAGGCAGTGGTCATTGAAGACCTCTCTCTCTCTCTCTCTCTCTCCTCTCTCTCTCTCTCTCTCTCTCTCTCTCTCTCTCTCTCTCTCTCTCTCTCTCTCTCTCTCTCTCTCTCTCTCTCTCTCTCTCTCTCTCTCTCTCTCTCTCTCTCTCTCTCTCTCTCTCTCTCTCTCTCTCTCTCTCTCTCTCTCTCTCTCTCTCTCTCTCTCTCTCTCTCTCTCTCTCTCTCTCTCTCTCTCTCTCTCTCTTCTCTCTCTCTCTCTCTCTCTCTCTCTCTCTCTCTCTCTCTCTCTCTCTCTCATCTCTCTCTCTCTCTCTCTCTCTCTCTCTCTCTCTCTCTCTCTCTCTCCCTTGAAAAAAAATACAAGGTGAAACATTCACAATATGGTTGGAAAATGGTGATAGTTCAACCCAAAAATTGGAGAATGGTGATAGTTCCGATACCAAAACTGTACTTTTCCCTATATTTTATGAAATTATGTTGTAACAACATTATTTTCATAGTAATGTCCTTTATTGTATATATGCTTTTAAGAAAATATTTTCATTATTGTAAAAAAAAGCTCTTTGTTAATTTATTAATAATATATGTTTGTACATATGCTTTTAAGAAATATTTTCATTATTGTAAAAAAAGCTCTTTTTTTATTTATTAATAATATATGTTTGTCACGGTAATAACAATACTTTTGATTTCTTGGTTATTATCAAAAGAATTCCTTTTAAACATCAAACCTTTCCTTAATTAATGGGACTGAAAAAGAGTACTTTAACTTGCACGTTGAAAAAAGATGGGACTACGGAGAAAAGTATAAGTACATGAAAATAATTGAAGACACAAATCCGAAGCCTAGAGCCATGAATATCAAGAGAGTTTATTTCTCAGTGATCGTTGTGGTTTTTCTATTAGATGTGAATATTAGTCAAGCAAAGTGCGCCTTTATATTTCCAAAATTAACCGCTGAAATTTTTAATGGCATCGGACCGGGAATAGGAATTGATGTCCATTGCAAGTCGAAGGATGATGATCTAGGTGTGCACCATCTATTACCTGACCAAGCTTACTATTTTGGTTTCAAACCAAATTTTATCCTGTCAACCCTATTCTATTGTTCTGCTAAATGGAATGGCAGAGTTGAGTATTTCGACGCATTCCGATTTCAAAGGGATAGTGATAGGTGTCGTGATAATGGATGTTCATGTTCTTGGAAGCTAACACCTAGCGGACCATGTTTCTGGAATAAAAAAAACTAGTAGCCATGATAAATGTGTATCTTGGAAGCCCAAGGCGTGAGATTGGAAATAAAATGTCCTTACAATATAAATAAGTTTTCTTATGTACTTTGTTGCACTTCCAATGATAGTAAAACCATAGTTACTAATGTTATTTTCAAGATGCTTCACATAGGATTTTACACTCCATTAGCTCTTGGAAAATTTTCATGACAGCTATCATTCCTAAATTCTCGGTTTGATTCAAATGGAAAAAAAAAATTTGAGGTAAAATGTGGTTTCATATTTTGTTTATGAGTAAAGATCAGATACAAAGCATATTTTTGGTGTAAAATGCGAAGTTCGTCAAAAATGGGTTATAATTTGTCACCGAGAAACCAAAAGTACGACATAGTTCGTCGAGACTATTTTATAATTCGTCGTCGAAAAATTAATCATTCAACGGGATTTAATCTCATTCGTCAAAATGACCAAATCAAGGGTTGTCATTGATTTGTATTTTTTTACAAAAATATGTCCTTTGCACCGAATCATTTTACTTTGTTTATAATGGAAAATCCAAACAGAACAAAATGATCTAATATAAAAAAAATTAGCTTTCTCATTTATTTTCCTCGTTTTCTTCCATCGCATTTTGGTACGTAAAACAAAAACAAGCTTAAATCTAGCACCTCCTCACTAGCAACCTCCTCGTCAAAATGAATGGGTGCATATGCCCTAAATGTTAAGTTTTCCATTAACAACATAGGACAAATAATAAATTAGAAGCACATTGATTTTTTTTCTTTTTTTGTGTTTGATTGATGAATATTGATCAATGATCTAGTTCAACGAGTTAACTAAAAACTATTCAACAAATATACTGGGATATTGACTTTATACCAATGAGCTTCAATTTATTTCAAACGAATTGCATTTACTGATTCGATTAACATTATTGAAACAAATGATTAACTTGTAAGAGTTAACAATGAAGATGACACAAACTAAAATATCAATAATAATAAAACCTTCTCTTCATTTGGAATAACTTAAAGGTGAAATTTTAAAATTCAGATAATTCAAGTAAAAGAAAGCAAAAGATGGAAAATATTGGAAAAGTCATTCCGTGAAGAAAGCGTCCGACAAAAATTAGGGAAAAGTACAAAAAAAAAAAGCTCTGAACTACCCCTCCTTTTCATTGAGGTCTGTACTACAACATTTTCCCAAATGAGGGGTTAAATCAAAAAATTCATTAAAGTTACGAGTGGAGTTAACTCCGTTTGTCAAATTAGAAATAACTTTTTTTTCTTTAATTTAATCTATAAATCTCTCTGTTTGTAACCGATTTTTTTATTTTACCCCCTCATTGAAAAATATGATATAGTTCGGACCTCGATTTGAAAAAGAGTCGTAGTTCGGGCCTCTTTTAGTACTTTTCCCCCAAAAACTGTGTAATTGCGGAATTAGGTTAAGATTAGATTTTATTGATTGAGCAAAAGATACACAAGTGTTCAAGTGAGACTCATAGAACCCTAGGTTCTCACTCAATCCAAATTATACAAATCAAGCAATGAAAAACTCGAATTGACAACAAATTAATCTTCCCTGAATGCACGTGAACGAAAGCCCTCTGTCGATAAGCATGAACCTCCACCGGAATCCATCCGGCGACTCGATTCTTCAACGCGACCGAACGGCTCGTTCTCAAGAAGAAAGCTTGCACTCACTGCAACGATTTCAAGCACGCAACCTCGAATCACTCTTGGTCTGTCAATCACTGACTTTTTGTGTTTGCAATCGCATGAAAACGCTCTGGAATCGGAAAGCCCCAAATTGAAAAACTAAAGAACCCTAATTCTAACTCCAGGAGCTTTTATCCCAAACTCGAGCTAAGCCAAAACGCGGCGTTTGCCAGTAACGGAAATAACAAACTTCGGCGCGCGTTTGGCTTTAATAGAACGACGTTGTTTTGTCCGAAACTTGAGTTTCCCTCTCTAATTTCAACACCGTCGTTACTCTTCGTGTTGAGCATGGACGACGTCGTTTCAACTCTGGGTAGACGTGGACTTGAGCTGGTTTTGAGACTAAGTCCTGAACCTGCATTTTTGATCCAGCACAACACCAAACCAAAAACACAACTTTGCCAATATACAAACTTCAGCATTCATTGCTTGATCTATTCATGTTCAATCACCATGTTTGGATTAACATAAACTCAACAAATGCCCTCTTAATCCTAACATGACTAATCTTAACCAATGAGGGACTAAATAACCAAATTGAATTTGGAAAAACAACAAAAAAAAACCTGAACTGGGACAAGAAGTACCTAAACCTTACCATTCAAGCTAGGGGTGAGCATGACCCGTCCCGACCCGGTAACCCGTCCCAACCCGGTACTAAATAAGTCAGGTTCGGATTGCTCCTCGAGTGACCCGGTCCTAAATAAGTCGGGTTCGGGTTGCTCTTCGGGTGACCCGGTCCTATAACTATATTAATATAGAATAAAATAATTTAACTTCAATACAAAAGTCTATCGTTTTGTCTTGAATTTTGTTTCAATATGAGCTTCACATCATTTTGTTACAACAATGTTGGGCGGTTAACATGTTTAAGCTCACTTTCTTTTTTCGTAGATTATTTTGTTTTAGGCTTTTAGCTACTTGATATGTTATAAGTCTATCGTTACGACGGGTTCGGGTTATCAAATGCGACCCGGTCAATATTGAGTGACGGGTTCGGGTTGACCTAAATGACCGGTCGTCGTTTCGGGTCGGGTTAAGGACGAACCTAACCCGTCCTAACCCGTCCCACGATCACCCCTAATTCAAGCCAATCTTCAAGCTCAGGTCACTGAGTCAATATATAGCATATCTCTGCAAAAGCAAAACTTGGCAGCAGTGACAATTTTAGTACCAAAATCAGATGGATTCTTATCACCTAAGATCTTTTTTGATTTTAAATTCCTTTGATTCAAGCATGTCCCTAATGAAATGATATCTAACATTAATATGTTTTGATCTTTCATGGTAAACTGAGTCTTTACACAAACACAAGGCACTTTGGTCCATAAAAATAACAGGCATATAGGCATACTTATCAATTTCTTTTAAGATACCTTTCAACCAAATTGCTTCCTTAGATGCCTCAGTGGCAGTTATGTATTCTGCCTCAGTTGAGGACAGAGCTACAATAGGCTGCAACTATGGCTTCCAAAAGATGCAATTTCCTGCCCAAGTAAAGAAACAACCAGTGGTAGATTTCCTATTATCCTTCTTACTTGCATAATCACTATCAACATAGCCATATAACTCAGTTTTGGGAGCATGTGGACCATAAACCAAACCTAGATTCTTAGTACCAGAAATGTATTTAAGCATATACTTCATAGCAGTCCAATGTTCGTCCCCCTGGATTGGACATAAATCTGCTAAGCACACTAACACCAAAAGCAAAATCAGGCATAGTGCAAAGCATAGCATACATGATAGAACCAACAGCCACATCATAAGGTACTTTGCTCATTTTCTGTTTTTCAAAATCAGTTTGAGGACAATCACTCTTAGACAATTCAAGATGCCCTCCTAAGGGGACTAAGGAAGGTTTAGCATTTTTAAGTTGAAATTTATCAAGCACTTTGTCTAAGTAGTCAGTTTGAGATAGAAACATAAGCCTCTTATTTCTATCCCTTATAATCCTAACACCAAGGATTCTTTTAGCAATGCCCATGTCCTTCATTTCAAAAAATCTTTTTCAGATCAGATTAAATGGCATTCACAACATTTCTGGATTCAGAAATGATCAACATATCATCCACATAAAGGAGCTCAAAAGTAGGGAACTTGGCATTCACACCTTTCAAATAAAGACAATGATCATACTTGCTTCTATAGAAACCAAGTCTAGTCATGCATGCATCAAACTTCTTATTACACTGTCTAGGGGATTGTTTCAAACCATAGATAGATTTTTTCAGATAGCAAACAAAATCAAGGTGTTTTTAATCAATGAATCCCTTAGGTTGCTTCATAAAAATAGTTTCATCAAGACTACCATTCAAGAATGCAGTTTTGACATCCATTTGATCAATCTCCCAATCATACACAGCAGACATAGCAAGCAATAATCTCATGGTCTTATATTTGACAACTGGAGCAAATATGTCATTATAGTAATATAGTCTATTCATAGATATCAAAAAGTTAATGGGATAATAACTGTCATATTTAAAGAAAATGAAAGAATCGGACAACTTCCAGATTCAATTTCATAGATATCAAAATGTTAATGGGATAATGATTTTGGTCCTAATCAACTTATATTGATATCAGAAAAAGATCCAGTGTAGCGCAGCAATTTCAATTAAATATCCAACAAATCGTGTTCATTGATTATATTTCAATTAAATATAAAACAAATTATCAGCTATGAGGGATCACAGTGGAAAAATGATAACAGCAAGAAGTGAAAAAAGAAATGACATTGTCGCCAGTTGTTTACAAAATGATAAGATTCACATAAAACAAAAACAAAAATATATCCAAACAAATAGTTGTTGAACAACGTAAAATTTAATGACTTCTTGATATTATTCTTTGATAACTGACTAATTCTAGACCTAAAACACCACGGTACGGTAGAGAAGTCATTTTATTAATTTCGTACAAGGTATTTGATCACCTCTTCTATCGGGAAAAAAAGGTATTTCAACTCATGTGCTGAATTTGTTGTATTTTTTCATCGACTAAATTTAAACTGCTAAAAGCATAAAACATGTTAACAAAATAGTATTAAAAAAAACTTTTAGAGGAATCAATTAGTAAAAAGAGAATACTTTTCTCGGCCTTTTGGCTAAGATCAAGTGTAATATCTGTTCTTATCAGTTTAATATCTGATATGTGACTCATTGAGTCACATGATATTAAATTAATTTTTATAGGGGTGAGACTCATCACAATAGCTTGCTATTTGGATCTCTATGCGTCGCGCGTCGCTTAAGCGTTGCACTATTGCTAACTACCGTGTTGATTAGAAGTTGGTATCATCTTCTTTTTTTTTTTTTTCGATTACAACGCCAAACGGCTACAACTGAGCAAACACGCCCAAAAGGGCCCAACCTAAAGTCGGCCGACTAGCCGAAGCAGCCGACACTCAAAGGAGAAGATATCAAGCCGTGGGCCCTTTAGAACCGGCCAAGCCGACATCATAAACCACTAAAACTATTTACATAGGGTAATGTCCTTTTTTAAATATGGTTTTATGAAACATTATTTCCATTGTAAAAAAAAGCTCTTTTTTTATTCCTCAATAATAAATGTTTTTTTGAATAATAAATGTTTTTTTGAATAAAAAATCCTTTAAATTTTTTTTATGAAGGGGTACACCGATTCATAACATTACAATGCATATCGCGATGACCTTAATCAATCTAGTACATATATATTGATCTTCCGAAGCTCTATCAAGGCATCTCTACATGATCCAGAAATCATTGGAATATATATCCGCATCTTGAAGCGTATGCCGGGTCCGTCACCTTTTACCATGGATCCTCGCACATTTACTCCTGAAATCATTGGTACATTCTTCGACATTTGGAGCACAATGCCTCATCGGGGCGCCTTTACCATTGCAGGATATAGCACTTCCACAGGAGGGAGCAACACATCCACGCACGAGGCGGGACGAGAAAAGCATCCAAGAGGGATGTAGTAAGCATCCACGCGCGAGGCGGGACGAGAAAAGCATCCACGATGGATGTAGTAAGCATCCGCGCGCGAGGCGGGACGAGAAAGAGAGAAAGGAAAAGGAAGGAAAAAATCTCACAAAATTGTGAGAAAATTAGTGACCTCGGAACTCGTACCCGGGGTGTAAGGAATCTTGTCAGACTCTTTCTTTAACCAACAGGCCACCACCCTGTTGGCAAAATTTTTAATTTATGTGTAAATAAAAAAGTTTTAATTAAACAACGATCCTTTCCTAAACTGCACTGAAAATTAAAATTGTGAACTGAATACGTTACCGGAAAAAAAATACTATATGGCACTGCCAAGAAGAGTATATAAGTACATGAAAACAATTGTAATCAGGGACAGAGAACCACATTTGTCACCCCATGTTTTTTCCAAAATTATATATTATATATATAGTTAAAATGTGATTTAAATGATAAAATCAATTTAATTTAATAGTTATGTGTTAAAATTAGTTTAATGTTTAAAAGTGTGTTGTGGAGCTATATGTGTTGGTTTTTTTTTTAGAATTATGTTGTTTTGAGAACTAGATTTTTAGTTTATGCTGAGAGTCTATTACATTCAATAATTAAACTAGATGAGTTCTATAAATGTATAAACAATTCTGTTTAAAGTTGGAAGTTTGTGTTATAAGTTCGTATTTACAATGAGAGTATAATAATTGATTTGATTTAATTTAGTTCAGATAAAAACACCAACTATACTATGTTCATTCTTCGAAAAACATACTGATTGAATATATTGAAGATTTTTCTTTTTATAAAAACATATTGAAGCGTGTATCTTGCAACAAGATGGTAGATTCTTGTCGATTTTGGTTCGTTTTTTTAGTTTTTTTATTTTGCCCCTCGGGATTCGAACACACGACCGTTTGAGCATTAGAGGTTTTATGTCTTAGCCATCGACCTGCTGTTCTACGCCCTGATGGGCAATTGGTTCGTTTTCAACATTAAGAAAAAATATTTAAATATTTAGCGTTAATTCAATCCTAAATGATTTTCGTGGCATGATAGTAAAATGTTGTCTCTGCTTTTAATGTAATAGAGATTTAATTGAATTAGTTTCTTTAAAATTATTTTTATTAAATTTCATTTGTCACCCCTATGATAATTCCTGGGTCCGTCCCTGATTATAATACACATAAATATTTATGAAGCCTAAAGCCATGAATATTGCTCATCGACTCGGGCAAAGTGCAATTTTACTTGGACCCCAAAACTAACATACGAAATTTTCAATGGCATGGGACGTGGAATAGTTAAAAAATGTTCATTGCAAGTCAGGGGAAGATGATCTTGGTGTTAATTATCTATAATCACCTGATCAACCTTACAATTTCAAATTTAGGATAAATTTTCTCAGGACAACTCTATTTAACTGTTCCACGGAATGGAATGGGAGGGTGGAATATTTCGATGCTTTTGATTATGAACGGGATAATGCTTGGTGTATTAAAAATGATGCTCATGTTCTTGTAAGCTAACGCCTAACGGACCTTGTTTCTGGAACAGAGAAACTAGTAGCCATGATAAGTGTGAACCTTGGAAGCCCAAAGTGTGAGATTGGGAATGTGCTTGCAAAATAATTTAAGTTTTCTTGTGTACTCTGTTGCACTTTGAATGATAATAAAATCATATGTATCATCCAAGATGTTCATATGGAATTTTACACCATATTTAGTGTTCGAAATTCGATTAAGATTTATGTGGATTTTTTAAATATTTTTATTATTTGGAATGATCGAACAACCGTCAGACTCATGCAATAGATACGACTAGAAAGGCTTGAACCATCGTAGTCTAACGTCTAGTTCATATGGTGAACATTTTTTCACGACATTTATGCATCGTCCCTTCACATTGAGCGCCTGACGCATTGGAAGCATAACATAGTGGGGACTCTATGTAAGTTAGAAATAATATTTCCTCTTTCATTTTTTTGACTCTATGAAAACCCTTACCCATTCATGTAGCCGATGAGATTCGTCTGGGAGTACCAGTGCACTGTCGATGAATGTATTCTTTCGAACGTTTTATTTACCGGCTGAAGCTCAAGGGCAACAAAGCAAAAGTTAGAAGCTATTATTTTGTCAACGCGTACATTCAAATGGAAGCTTCATATCTCAGGACGGATTGTTTGGGTCCAGAGTTCAAAACATATTCAAGACGTTTAAAAAGGAATGAAGTTGCAGCGGAGGATCTTGAGCACCCTCAATTTTCTATTTTCAATTACCCTAGACGTGGTGGGTGAATCATTGCTCGGGGAAGTACTCTAGGCGAGGAAGAATTTTATAAATCAATCATTACACCTGAATTCGAAGACTACCTTTCACAATTTGAAACTCGGCTTCGGCAGCGATGACCAAACTTGAATGAAAATGGAAATTTATCACACACCATTACATTTTTCCGTACAAGATATTATGTCTCTTTCATGATCATATATGATGATGATGCTTATATATTGTATTCTTCGAATATGATTGCATCGAGGTAACTTGTGATTCCACCGATTACGTATATAATATGGAATTAAAAGATTTCAATATTCCGCTATAAGAGGGGTTGGAGAGTATCAATCTCTAACACACGAATTAATACGCGAAAATAACATATTGGGTTATCAACCTCTTATAAAGTTTGAATTATATGAAAACAAGCACAAATCAATCAACACAAACAAATTTAAACCAACTAATCATAAGATTCGTAGGCATCATCGTCCATTCTTTACATACATCAATCACAAACAGGCTCGGAGAAATTTCATGGCCGTGTGTCTTCCTTGCCACTCTCTTTCAATCCTTCAATTCTGTGAAAATAAAGAACCTAAAAAATTATATGATACGTCTGTATTGAATAGAATTTGCTAGACAAGAATTTAATTAGACTATGTGATCTACATGAATTTAAATGATTATGTTGCTCTAAACTAGTCCAAGGTTAGCTTCTCTCGAAAGGTGTCAAAACATATAACTACAGAATGAGGAGGAAATGCACTTGAAAACATTGCCATTAATTCAAAGTATGATATATAATAGTATATGTTAGAAGACACTTTTGTCAGAGAAAATACCGACTCAAATTATCATGGAAGAGGCCACTTTTTATAAATGTCGACCTCGAGCTAGAGCAAAATTCAAACACTGATATATATATATATAAACAAGATCGATATTTCTGGAAATTACATACTCAGTTTTGCGCTTGTCTATGTATGCAAAAATTGATCAATCATCATTTGGGGCCTAGGGGGACATATAAAATCTTCAAGCAATATGTATGATCTGATCTTATAACAAAAAAGGAAAACATATTGTGTACTTCTTGGTGATTTACAAATTGAAAATTATTCAATCAAAGAAAAGTTCTTTCTCCATATAGGAAATTTAATCAACTAGAGTGTGTCCCTTAGATCAAATCGATTTGGTCTCTAGTTTTCAACGCATCCAGAGATCAATGACCAGCGAGGAAAATGAGGGTGTCTTTTTCTATATAGTGTGCAACTTCACTGAGATTATAAATGAAACACAGGAGATGTTTTTAGAGCTAGCGAGTGAATAAGATCTCAAAGACCACCTTTGTACTTGTGACCTAATCCATTATGATTCCTCTAGATTATTCAATACCTGATGACTTGCATAAATTTTCTGATTTGGTGTTACTACATGAGTCTAAAGAAGCAAAACAGTACACTCTTCGTGGTCATGAGAGCAACTCGAAAAGCTCTACCCTAAATCATAAACTTCAATACTAGTAGTGTAACTCTAGAAAATATTGATCATATGCTGCTATGCGTTCACATTTCTTTGAATGCTTAATTCAGTTGTCATAGTTAAGGCAGGTGGAAGAACTTCAAGAAGAAATTAGGGTTCCTGAGCTTGTACAAAATGACTTTATCTCCTCTCCAAAATGCATGCTAATTAACCATGATACCGCGATAACTATTAGAGAGATGAGTGCTTACCCATATGAGAAGCCACATGTTTGACGGGATCATACTGGAATGATTCAAGAGAAGTGAATGGTGGAAGAGCCTCCGTCGGACTCATCACTGATCAATAAGTTAACGTTCTTCTTCTTCTTGGTGGTTTTTTTGTATGGAATCCCCCTAGCCATTGCTTGGCATTCCCTCACTTCCTTGAGATAAGCTCTAATTGCACCACTTGCAAAAGGGTTTGTTTCTGCTGATCCACCATTCTCTTCATAGGCTGCTCTAAGCCGTCCGATCAGAGCATCCAGACTGCCCCAGGCTTGCCTCAGTGGACACGTACATGGCGCAGGGGGCTCAGGCTGCCCGAAGAACATACATCCTAGGCAACAAGGACGAAAACACGTTATAATGTCACACATACACACACTCCATTTTTACTTCAGATCAAATAAAATTCGATTCTACAAAGATCGATGAACTGAGCTTCAAGTATGTCGATCGGAAGCTGCATCATGGTTCTATTTCCATTATCATTTGCACATACTAAGGTGATCTTGTCAGTATATTAAGAATTAAGTTAGAGTGAGGGACCTTGCATATGGACTTTAGTCTTCCCAAATTGATCCAAGTACCGAAGAAACTCAAGGACATGGTTGGCGCTGCAGTGGGAGAGTGGAACTGGAGGCCTGTGGTTCCTCAAGTACTGCCCAAAGGTATTCCAGTCTCTTCTCTTTTGCGATTCATATCTGCTCGGTGTTATAGCTTGTTGATCATATCTGCTCGGTGTTATAGCTTGTTGATCATATCTGCTCGGTGTTATAGCTTGTTGATCATCACTTGGTGACCTTGATGACCCTTCCACCAAATTCTTTCCTCTATCAGAGAAAGACATTGTTGTAAGACAGCCACGATGGCTTTGTCCCTAATTTTTCATCGATGGAAGGATATAGAGAGATGTAATTGTAGAAAAGAGAAGGAGCTCGGCATTCGGATTTTTAGGTATAATTAGCTAGCTAGAATGATGAAGATCACATCATGGGCCATGGAGCCATGTGAAATTGTTTCATCATCATATTCCACTTTCTTATGGATGCTATATATATTATACATGTTTATAGAGAAACGCTCAAATGGCTAACATGGCAGTGACCTATTAGTTAAGGAGTTACATACGATTCCTTACATCCCGGGCGTTCGAGTCCTGGGGACACCATTTTTCTCACAATTTTGTGAGATTTTTCCTCTTCCTTTTCCTTTCCCTCTTCCTCGTCCCGCCTCGCGCGTGGATGCTTCCTACATCCCTCGTGGATGCTTTAATTTCCTCTTCATGTCTGCGCGTGATGCTTCCTCCGGCCGTCAAGATGGACATGTCGTGTACCCTATGATTCGGATCCGGTCAAGATGTCTTACTAAAGCTTCAGATGATAAGGCTTCATATGCATTTTATTATTCCTAGTTGTTGTATCCTATTATCAAAAATGTTGGGATTCTGGATCAAATTGAAGACGCAAACAATCAAACAAAAACAAAACAAGACAATGATTTACCCTGGTTCAGATTGGCCGGGGTGACCAATCCTAGTCCAGCAACCGAAGCAACCCTTTATTGATGAAATTGGTACAACTGGAGCCTTCCGCGATGTCGATCGAGCCTTCCGCAATCAGCAATCCCAGACGAATGTCTCCAATCGCTATTCTACGCTCTGCTCACTCGTTCGCTCAAAGATGAACCCTAATTCCCAAATCTGGGAATCTTAAGTTCAAAGTTTCTACCGCCTTACAAACAGACACCCGAAGTTCTAGACTGTTACAGTTTGACCTCCCTAAGTTACAGACATTACAAAATGAGACACTAGCCGTTTGGATAACGGAAATAACGGCCTATTAAATCCTCATCCGAAACGCTGCGTTTCTTCTTCAGCCTTTAGTCTTCAACTCAGTTTCTCAGCTGGTCATACTGCCACCTTCAGCCTCCGTTTCCGACGCCTTGCTCCGCCGTGCTCAGCCCAGCTTCCGCTCCGGTTGATAGTGCTGATCACCGACTCACTTTTACAATCTCCACCTTGAGTCGATGAGCACCAGGGTTGCCTCGGTTTAGGCTTCATTAGCCTGCCTCCAGCAGACTTATCAGTCCTAGGCACAGTTGGAATTTTGCGCTGGGAACTGGTTTTGTGAGCATGTCTGCTGGGTTCTCTTCGGTATCAATCTTCACCATTGCTACTGCTCCAGTCTCTATGATCTCCCGGACAAAATGCAGCTTCACGTCGATGTGCTTCGACCTTTCATGAAAGACTTGGTGTTTGGACAGATGGATGGCTCCTTGGCTATCACAGCCAATCTTCACACACTTCTGGTCATGCTTCAGCTCAGCTAAGACTCCTTTCAACCACAGGGCCTCCTTCACAGCTTCAGTTACAGCTACAAATTCGGCTTCAGTTTTGGACAGAGTCACCACTGGTTGCAGTCCAGCCTTCCAGCTTACAGCTTACAGCAGTCCCATACACATTGAAGACATAGCCTGTTTGAGACTTCCTTGTGTCAATGCACCCTGCAAAGTCAGAGTCTACATATCCAGTGACGATATCACTGTTATTTTCCATGTTAGTTGTCCCAAACATTAAACCTTTATCAATACTTCCCTTTACATATCTAAGCACCCACTTTACAACATTCCAATGAGCCTTACCAGGTTTTGACATAAACCTACTAATCATACTAACACAATGAGCAAGATCAGGCCTAGTCCATACCATTGCATACATTAAACATCCTACATCATTAGCATAAGGTATACCTTACTCATGTGTTCAAACTCATACTCATTTTTAGGACATTGTTCAGTAGATAACTTAAAATGATGAGCAATTGGAATCAAAACAGATTTGGCATCAGACATGTCAAATTTCTTAACCAGCTTAGACAGGTAACCAGTCTGATTTAAAAACAAAGTCCCTTTTGTTCTATCTCTCACAATCTGCATGCCAAGTATCTTTTTAGCAGGACCTAAGTCCTTCATTTCAAAATGAGAGCTCAACTGTTTCTTAAGATCATCAATCAAATGCATACTATCACTTGCAAATAACATGTCATCAACATATAATAGCAAATAAATGACAGAGTCATTGTTCAGAAATTTGTAGTATATGCACCAATCATAACTTGACCTATTGAAACCACATTTCAGCATGAACTCATCAAATTTCTTATACCATTGCCTTGGTGATTGTTTAAGATCATACAGGGATTTTTTCAGCAAGCAAACATTATTCTCAGCATCACCAACAACAAAGCATTCAGGTTGGGTAATATAAATAGTCTCATCAATATCACCATATAGAAAAGCAGTCTTCACATCAAGTTGTTCTAGTTCTAGGTTGTTCTGAGCAACTAAGGACAGAACTACTCTAATAGACCTATGCTTAACTACTGGGGCATAAATCTCATTAAAATCTACACCTTCCCTTTGAGAATATCCTTTAGCCACAAGCCTTGCTTTGTATCTAGGTTTTACTACCCCTGGGATGCCCTCCTTAATTCTGAAAATCCATTTACTACCCACAACTTTCACACCCTTAGGCTTTTCTACCAAGTCCCAGATATTATTTTCTTTTAAGGATTTCATCTCATCTTGCATTGCTTTGTACCAAATCTCTCCTTCCTTTGAATCCAAAGCTTCCCTTACAGTTTTAGGTTCATTCTCAGATATATCAGCAGCTGTATTGAAGGCAAAGGCTACTACATTGTTTTCCCCACTATCAAATCCATATCTCACAGTTCTCTTGGGAACTCTTCTTTCCCTATCCCTAATAAGGACATAATCCTGAGGGACCACAGGTTCTGGGTCAGGGTTATTTATTACTTCATCTGGTTGATCAGGTTCAGGGGTCTCAGCTCTAGTATTTCCTGGGTTAGTTTCACTCCCCTGCTCCACCTCAAACAAATCATCCCTACCCTGTCCAACTTCTATTTCCATCCTTTCCTTCTGTTCAGTTACTGGTTCTATCTTAGGCTTCTTAAATGGGAACTCAGCCTCATTAAACACCACATCTCTACTTATGAAACACTTCTTATGGTTCTTTTCAAGACACCATAGTTTATAACCTTTTACCCCATCTGGGTACCCCAAAAACACACATCTCAAAGCGCTTGGTTCTAGTTTATCCTGTCTAACATGTGCATAAGCAGAACAGCCAAAAACTTTCAGCATAGAATAATCCACAGGATGACTAGACCACATTTGCATAGGAGTTTTAAAATCAATAGCAGCAGATGGGCATCTATTAATCAAATAACAAGCAGTGTTGGCTGCTTCAGCCCAAAAGGTTTTAGGCATACCTGCTTGGAGAAGTAAGCACCTCACCCTTTCAAGGATGGTTCTATTGAACCTTTCAGCCAGCCCATTTTGTTGAGGAGTTCCTGCAACTGTGTGATTCTTTGCAATACCACAAGACTTACAAAAGTTCAAGAATTCACTGTCTGAATATTCTAGACCATTGTCAGTTCTAAGTTTCTTAATATGCTTTCCAGATTGATTTTCAACCAGAAGTTTCCATGTTTTAAATGTTTGAAAAGACTCAGATTTCTTAGCAAGAAAATATATCCATACTCTTCTTGAATAGTCATCTATGAAAGTCATGAAATATCTCTTACCACTATGTGATTCAGTCCTAGTAGGTTCCCACAGGTCTGAATGCACATAGTCTAACATATCATTGGTTCTATGAATGGCAGTTCCAAATTTTACTTTGCTAGATTTACCCAAAACACAGTTTTCGCAAAAGCTCAGTTTTCCCAATTTTCCATTTCCTAGATAGCCATGATCATGTAGTTTTTGCAAACCTTTTTCACTCACATGAGCTAATCTCAAATGCCAAATTGACAGTTCATTACACTCTTTTTCAGTATAATTCACAACAGCACCAACTTTTGTATTTCCTAGCAAAACATAAATGTCATTCACTATCATGCCTTTCATGACTACTAAAGAACCTTTAGTTATTTTCATGGAACTATTTTCTGCTTTGAACGAATAACCTTGTTTGTCTACCTTACCAAGTGAAATCAAGTTCCTCTTAAGTTCAGGTACATACCTCACGCCAGAGAGTGTGATCTCTTGACCATCCTCCATCCTTAGTCTTATAGTCCCAATGCCAGCCATGGTGCAGGACTTATTGTTCCCCAAGTGGACTGTTCCAATCTTCTTTTCTTCAAACTCATTGAACCAAGATTTGTTTGGTGTCATGTGGTAAGAGCACCCACTGTCAAGGATCCATCTAGAGGATGAGTCACCATCAGCTACTGTTAGAAGAGTCATGTGGTAAGAGCACCTATTGTTTGGTGTCATGTGGTAAGAGCACCCACTCTCGTACCCATCTTCTACCACAGCAGCATCAGCTTGATCCTTTTTATTTTCACCAAACTGTTTCTTTCTTTCTGGACTGTCCTTCCTGAAATGGCCTTCTTTATGACAAAAGTAGCATTTCAGCTTCTTTTGATCTGCTCTAGGACTCTTAGGAGTAGAGGACTTCTTGTGGAACTTGTTCTTGGAATTTCCCCTTTGAAAACCTTGCTTGAATCCCCTTCCATTCACTGATAGACTTTCAGCTCCTTCATGACTTGGTTTGGACTCAAGTTGCTTTGACTTTAGTGCAGCCAAGACCTCTTCCATGGATAGAGTCTCCCTTGCATAATTCATGGTTTCCACAAGGGTGGAGTATTCTGGTGGCAGGGCATTAAGAATCATGATTGCTTGATCCTCATCCTCTATCTTCTCCTTGATATTTTCCAAATCAATAACAATCTTTGCGAAGTCATCCAAGAAATCCTCTATAGGCTTGCTATTGTCCATCTTGAATCCGAATAGCTTCCCCTTTAGATAAATCTTGTTGGTCAGCGTGTTTGTCATGTACAGGGACTCTAGCTTGGTCCATATCGCAGCGGCAGTCTTTTCTTTAGACACTTCCCTTGGCACTTTGTCACCTAGATGAAGAATCAGAGTACTATACGCCATCCCCATGGCCTCGTCCTTCTCATCTTGTGACATAGTCGTCGGAAGCTTGTGTTCACCCTCCAAACATTTAGCCACTTTCATCTACATCAGAACTGCTTCCATCCGACGCTTCCAAAGTGCAAAATCTCCTTTGCCATCAAATCTTTCGATTTCAACTTTCGTCGACACCATTGCGCCCGAATAGCTACTGATACCAATTGTTGGGATTCTGGATCGAATTGAAGACGCAAACAATCAAACGAAAACAAAACAAGACAATGATTTACCCTGGTTCTGATTGGCCGGGTGACCAATCCTAGTCCAGCAACCGAAGCAACCCTTTATTGATGAAATTGGTACAACCGGAGCCTTCCGCGATGTCGATCGAGCCTTCCGCAATCAGCAATCCCAGACGAATGTCTCCAATCGCTATTATACGCTCTGCTCACTCGTTCGCTCAAAGATGAACCCTAATTCCCAAATCTGGGAATCTTAAGTTCAAAGTTTCTACCGCCTTACAAACAGACACCCGAAGTTCTAGACTGTTACAGTTTGACCTCCCTAATTTACAGGCATTACAAACTGAGACACTAGCCGTTTGGATAACGGAAATAACGGCCTATTGAATCCTCATCCGAAACGATGCGTTTCGTCTTCAGCCTTTAGTCTTCAACTCGGTTTCTCAGCTGGTCATACTGCCACCTTCAGCCTCCGTTTCCGACGCCTTGCTCCGCCGTGCTCAGCCCAGCTTCTGCTCCGGTTGATAGTGCTGATCACCGACTCACTTTTACACAAAAAAAATAAAGAAACGCTCAGATGAGAATTCATCATTATTTTTGTGAGCCTGAAGACTCATTAATTGACTAGTAAATGGAGTTTTGCATCTTTGAATCTAAAGCTACCACGTGTGAAACTTCATTTCTTTGTGATGCATTTCACAGTTCAATTGTTGACCAAATGTAGTTCTGAAAGTGTATTCAGGCAAAAATTTCGCTCGAAACTGCATCACGAAGAGCAAAAAAAGTTAATCAGACACGTGACAACTCCAGATTCAAAAAGATACAACTTGATCAAATGGTAAGATTTATATTTCCAAAATTCACCAACTATAGATTTTCGACCGGGCCCTATGTTTACATGCATATACTCATAATGTATTCCTATTTCATTATTAAAATGAGGTCCTAGGGTTTCTAGCTAGATGCACTACTTGTTTTGGATAAGTTCATGTATAGCTAGTTTTTCCAATATAATGCAACATACAATTATTGGGCATTGTTTTGCGAAGCCCGTGTTCCCCTTTGATTTTCAGGTTCATGAATCAAGTGCAATAAGACGATGGTCATTTCGAGATATATCCACCACCAGCTTCACATGCTCTGGCATAATGGGACATAAGAAGATCAGTCCTCTTCCTCTCATGATATTTCAGTTCACGCTCTCAACGTCCCTCTAAATATAGTATATATGGCTGGTGATCCGTAAGTCATATATATATATGCATCTCCAATGTCACCGCATTTTTGCATCATTCCATCCTGCTGGTATTGTTTTGCTTTGTTGTCCTTGCTAAATCATTGTACGCAATAATTAACAAGCCCATTTCTGTTGTCTCTTCAGTGTCACTGATCACTTTGTCACAATTGTACACGGTTAATTACAGAGGAGCGCTCAAATGAGAACCCCTTTAAATTTCGAGAACTTGAGACCTCAATCTTCACATTTCAAAATGCAAGATGCATTTTAGTGGTGACACGTGTCCTATGTGTATTTCCTAAGATGCATTTAATGCAAAGTCAAAGCCATCTTTTTTTACTTTGCTTTTTGGACATGTGTTACATGCAGATTCAAAAATGCATCATATGATCTAATGGTGAGATTTGGATTCTTAAGTTCTCGAATTTTTAAAGATTCTGAACCGAGCACTCCCTGTTAATTACATATATAATAATGGTATCATTCTCATACTGATTAGAGAAACCCAATTAATTAACTAGCTTAAATAACCCCCTAGCAAGTTTCATATTTAAGGTGATACCAATCTTGGTTAGAGAGAAGGCACTTTATGAAGAGGACATTGTTAAAGTTCATCACCCTCATGTCTCTTTCCTCCTCTTTTCTCTGAAAGGTTAGCTTCTTGCTGCAAAATTCATGGCTTTTTTTTTTTGCTTGTTTAAAAAAAAATGGCATCTACTGATTGATGTACGTACCTTCTAGCTAGAGGTATGTTTTGGTTTGTTTGTATATTATTCTGGATGTGTTTACAACGCATATGCTGCTTCATTCAGTTATTAAGGGTTTATCACACACATAGTCGACATAACTATTTAAATCTTTCTTTAATAGAAAGCGAACCCTAACCCTAAACACATTTCAATTTTAATTTTTCAAAAAAAAAAAACACAACTCCACTATATCAAATGTGGTGGCCATTGTTGTACGCTCATCAAGGTCATACTCATATCAACACATGCAGTTAGCTAGTGGTGCATCTATTAAGTTCCAATTCATGTCGAATCATGTAAGCAAGATATCGATGTAAAAGCAGGAGCAAATCTCTCTGCGTGGTGCCAAAAGATGATATATTATTCTCTCAAGGGGACACACCAACAAACACCAGAGATACAACTTGTTGTGCTAATTAAAGCTAGCTAGCTACGGGTTCATATTCAACTGCATATTTGAGTAAAATTTGAACAAAATGGTGGGCCCTATTTTCCTGTCGGCAGGTTTATATCTTGCCAAAATCGTCAATCAGAAAGGAAAAAAAAACCCTAGATAGAGACATGTTTCACTAGGGCATTATTTATTAGGGTCTTAAAAAAGTTTCCCTTGAATTTGTACATCGAGCTATCATGCATGGTGACTTTCCAACATCTTCACCTACGACATAAGAATCTTTTCTTTTGATGGTAAAGCCTATAATTTAGTAGGTCGAGTACAATGCTGTCTAATTATTAGAGAATGGGGGACGTACGGCACCATTATTAACTATATATGTTTTCAATAAATTACAAAATCATTATCTAAAAATTTTAGCTGAATTTAAACTAGAAAAGGTAGTGAACTATTTTATGTTTCATTTTAGTTACTTTTTTGGATAAGTTTACACACATTTCATTTCTGAATTCGAGTTTTTGAGATTAAGTTTCAATCAATTAGTCCGGAACCATGTTAATTTGATTATAAGGTTAATTTAATTCGGACTAATAAATTTGATATGATTAATAAGATAGATAATGTCTAAATTGATACAAAAATAATTAAATTAAAAATTAGTATTGTATGATTCCTTATTAAAAAGAGCAAAAGGGGATAAAAAATTTCTTATAGTCTACCCGCGGTTTGATATGTAAGCGCTAATGAGGTGAACTTAACTGAAAATAAGATTAAACCATATGGTGAATTTTGGAAAAGAAAATGTAATATCTAGAATTTTTTTCTAGAAAATGGCAAAATAGGAACAAAACATGGTAAACTTGAAAATTCGCATTTTTTTTTGTTGACTTCGGTGGATGTTGGTGCTTTTTGGTCTTAAAGCATGCGCATCAGTGCTATTTAAAGATGAGAAAGGAGGTGTCAAGCAAAAACAAATTAAAATTGACAACATCTCTTTCTTACATTTGATTCACATGCTCTTTGGAAATAAGTTTCAAACTTGAAAATTCGCATTTTTTTTGTTGACTTCGGTGGATGTTGGTGCTTGTTGATCCCGGGTTCGAGTCACCTCGGGAGTAGGAGTAAAACCCAATAATCCCCTTTTTAAGAAAAAAAAATTAGTTTCAAATACATGTATTTTTTTTTTCATCGTTATTAAGTCAATTTATTAGTTTAATTGGTGACCAAATTATCACGAGTCGTATAGTGTTCTTGTAGGGATGATCTTGTGGAATATTCTGTTTGTATGTCGGATTTTAAAGGAGCATATAATATAACACCACCATGTCTCACAGGGGGAATATGTTTCATACAAGCTAAAATAGAAAATGTATTATCATACAGATATGAGTATTTGTCATCGTGGTGTCTTGAAGGTTAATTCTTTTTTTTTTCCTTTCTGATGGTGAATGAGTGACCTATAGAAGCCGAAGATCGAATCCTGGTGACAACAATTACTAATCTTCATAAAAAAATTGGACTTCTTTGACTTTTTGAATCCAAATATTAATGCATACCCATTCAACTCAAACAGGTCATGCACATTGCTGAATTTATAAGATGCAAAGCTTCATATACAGTGTCTCAGAGGCTGCAAAAAATAAGCACTATGCTCATGAGATGCCATGGAACACTTCTATATGAGCATTAATTACCTTTACGAAAGTAGGAGACACCCTTTTGGTATACTGGTACATTTCGAAAGCCTTGTATGGCCTGAAGCAGGCTTTCAAATCTAAACAAATACACTTTTACACAAAGCGTGAGTTGATATCTTGCTTCGTCCATGTATCGCGCTATTTTGAAATGTCAGCATTACCCTCTACTACCGTCATTGTATCCTCTATGGCCTGTGTAAAAGTTGCAATCTTGTAAGTAAAAAATCCTACAAGCATCGGTATCAATTCCAAATGCATGAACCCGTATTCTGGAACGAGAATCCTGCAACATAACATAAGTGATATTAGACCGCTGAACACCATGCCTCACATTTTAAGTGATTGACATAAACTCTCAAGTGTCGCCCATCTGCAATGCCGATACAATTTTTTTTTTGATAGTACAATACCGATGCAGTTTGAAGCATATTGCTTCAGATGAATTGATGCAACAATAACAAATGATGGAGGAGATACTAACCCATTCCATCGGTTAAATAGCATGACCAACACTACAGGAACCAAAAGCCTAGGTTGACCAGCTGCTCCCCTGAAATGGACCAAACATTACGTTAAACCGTTAATATAAGTAGCAATCAATCCTTGGCATGACATGTCAAAAGATTGGGAAAGCAATTGAAAGAAATACTGTTTGTACTACATGTTCTTTTTTTTCAGTTTCAAAACCAATCAAAGTTGCATAAGTTTAGCCTTAAAAAATGGAACACATACTTCATAACACCCCTAGCTCCATCAGCCATTGAATCAACGGTGTTCCCAAGCATCCTGATGTATGCCAACGACCCAAGTAAGCCAGCTCCAAAACTATTAGGAAAAAGACACTACATTATCCACATATCTTCAAAACGAAACAAATGATGGTCCGTGATAGATATTAGTTCAGAATACAAACACCATTTTGACAAATAGTAATGTTTAAATACAACCGATACGATTGATTGGTCTGTGCGCCTCTCTTATTACTACTATTCTGACAAATAGCAATGTCCGTGCCGAAAAGTGGAATGTGTGATTAAATCAATAAATTGTGGAAAAAAGCAATATAATATAAAGTACCTGAGCGCGATTTCTGGGGTATAGGAGACATATGCTGAGACTATACCAATCCCGCCCACGCCCAATGTAACGAGTTGCAATTTGTTCTTTAGCTGCAAGGAGTATGGTTCTGAGGACATAAGTCTAGAGCACTGCATTTCTGAGAGAGACATTAGTGTTGTAGGATGCATAAGTTAGCATACTTTATAATACTTCTCCCTCGACAATGCAGCAAACTCTGCCGGGTCTCCTTTAGGCCTTCTTAACTCCCGAAACATCTCATCCTACATTTTCAACCCTAGTTTTAGCAAAACTGGAACTGACACTCCAAAGCAGCGTAATTTATACTATATATTGTACGGAGCTTAAAAAAAGAGTTTGATTTGAAATTGTGGAAGAAATACTTACACTGCCTCCGGTAGCAGCTTTAGCCGCTCTATCCCATTTATCCTGCTCTCGTCGAGTTGGTGCCAATTTCCACCGGGGTGATTTAATGCCGGTATTCTGAAGGTTGAACAGACAAGATTAATTTGATAAGGTACACTAAAGGAGTCGACACAGCATACCCAATCTGATTTGAACCCATCATATTACCTTCACAACTGGTTCAACCGACACTCGTGCTGCCACGGCTTTTGAAGGTGCAGCAAGCTCTTTGCTCAAATCGACATCCATACTGCAATCAATATAATGCAAAAAGAAAAAGAAAAAGCAAAAGCATTTCAAAATGAACACTTCAATAAGCTACTCTGACACGAACAGATGCCGCATTGTTCAAACCTGTCTAGGCTCATGACTCTATTTAGGCTAAGAAATCCAGACGATTCCTCCTGCATAAATAAGTATATCCAGATTAACCATCAACCCTCTACCATACCATAAGACACACCTGCAGCTCAAAGGCACATCCCTTCATTACGCAATCTAACTCAATCAGTTTTTCCAACTAAACACGATTATTTTACCCGACCACATCATATACGCACCATTGAATACCATACTCTATGAAAAATACTTATGTATCAAAAGTACTTCATCTCAGCCTTACTCTTTTCAAGCTTCGCCAAAAAAATATATGACATGCATGAAGAAGCTTACACAAAAAGACATCATGTTGTGGAGCCGAAGTTTAACATCTAAAAATATGTATTGTACATTCCGGAAACAAATTATAATATATCCCTCTCACACTAATTTAACTTAAATGTCTGAAATTTTAACCTCCAAAACACTATAGTAAACTTAAATTAAGTTAAATTTAATAGTTTCATTCAGTTTAAAAAGTAAGAAAGCATAAAAAGTCATGTAATTAGAGGCAGGAATCAATTAACCTTGAGAGGAGTGGATTGAGGCAAGGAGTCTTGAGGATCCTGAATCAACTTCTTCATACGCCCCATAAAGTCTTTGTTCCAAATATAATCGTCAGATGTTATAGGATCCTCCTCCTCTCCACCCCAGTACTTTCTAAGCTTTGTGGTCGTCGGAGGTCCACCGTACTCCCCAGGAGCCATCCCTGTGGACCATTTCTGAGGCTTTTTCTTGGGGAGTATGACCTTGGTCGGCAAGGACGAGTCTGGTGAAATGGGCGTGGACACTGCGTTCACCGACATGTAATTGAGGATCAACATTTCGTGTAAAGATTGCAACTTTACAACTGGGCTTTGTGATTTTAAGAGAAATTTTCAAGTGGGTGTTGAGAAAATATCTGATTTCTGTGATTGTTATGAAGATCAGGTAGCGAGGAGGACTGGAGGGGGAGGAGACAGGTTAGCCAAGCGACCATTATGATGATGTCAGCATGATGCATGAATATGACGTTTGTGGAACTCACATGGGCTTCATCTGGGCTTTTCTTCTGGTTCAGGCCCATTATTCCAAAACTGCAATCAGTTTGCGAATAAAGATACACATGTTGCATTTGGAGAAATAAGTTTCGGAAAGATGGCAGATGTGAAACTTTTCTCAAATAAACTCAAGTCCTTGGTTTATTGTTTCATGAAACATAAGAGGAAGCAAATACCGGTCTGCCATAACATAGCATGACTTGAAACATGAAGAAACTCGATAAACAGTCGTCCATCCAGTTCAAGCTGGAAACCGATCAGTTGGCAGCTTGACGCAGTTCTGGGCGGACAAAGTCTGCATCAGCAGGCACAGAGATGTCAACAGTTGGTCTCAGTTCCGCGCATACTTTGATGGCTCCGTGAACTGGGTCAGACTTGAAGTTGCTGATAAGGTCTTGGTTGAGGGGAGCATTGTTGTCCACAGCCACAAGGGCTTGTTGGGTTAGAATGTAGTCGAACCGAGGAGCCCATTTTCTTGACCCGAGTCTAGCTGTGGTGGAGCAGTTATCAACCATGAAGGAAACTCCACGTGCGTGCATGAAAGGGTTTAATGAGTCGACTGATTCGATCACACTCTCGTTGATGATCTCAGAGTATGAATGCCCTTTCTTCCTCAATATCTCGATCTGGTAACAGAAAGAAAATGAGCTTAGCATATAGCGTTAAATGCTTAGAGTCCAACATAAGTAATGCTTACGGGATATACTAACAAGAAAAATTACCAATATACACCTACAGTTCCATCTTTTTTTTTTAAACGAAGTCAAAAAAAGAGTAAATTCACCCAAAAATGATCAATACACAGCTATCATCGGAGTGTGCAACATTACTTGTGTGAAAGAAAATACCTGAGCCATCATTAAAGCAACAAAAACACCAGCTGTGAAGGGGTACAGAGGGCCGAGATCACCGGCTGGCCTCTTGGATCGTACCCTCTCACCGACCTTCCACATCCGTGTCTGGTCAATATTACCCATTGGGAAAGCCGGTAGACCCTCCTTTTCCTGAATTAACAATGAAAAAACAATCAAATAAGTAAGTATTCCCTGAAACTGCCATCCAAAGCAGATGGCAATACTAGGTAGATCATGCAAATAATCATCAGCATCCACACAAAAAAGTAAAGAAGCATACATAGAAGCGCCGTCCAGCCAGAACAACACTCCTGATCTCACTCCCACTTGCAACATCTTCATAGCATTCATACAATATATCCATGCAAGGATAATACGAGGCACTGTACGCAGCTTCAAATTCCTTTTTGCCCTCAGCAGTCAGCGAGTCATAGACAGCAAGCATACCCTTGTTTGAGATTGTTCGTGATATAATCCCTGTAATGCACTCAACGGTGTTCTTGTAAGCCAGTTCTTCATCCATTCCGTTTTCCGTGTACCTTCTGAATAAGGACTCCACAACTCCATGGACAGCGCCAAGTAGGATGCCTATACATTAGTTTTCGTTTCATCAGTCCTCCGTCGCATGGGATAAGATTGTTAGACCATACGAAATATGCTCACCTCTTTCTCCGAAAATATCGCTCTTGTACTCCTGCTCTAGCGTAGTAGCAAATGTGAATGGCGAGCCAAGAGCAACTGACCATCCCAAAGCAACATCGGTCGCTCTACCATCAATATCCTATATAAAGTACATGGGTTAAACACTTCAGTATCACACTAAAATTAGCAGCTGAATGAGAGACAAGAGCAATAATTATACTAATACAGACCTGGTGGACAGCAAAACTTGCGTTGATTCCAGCTCCATTTACTTCCTTTCCTTGTACGTAAAGTCTCCTCACAGAAGGCCCCATACCTTTTGGGCAAACTGCAATCACGCTGATGTTTTTGGGGAAGTCCAAGCCAAGTGATTGCAAATGTCCCAGAAGAAACCCATGGGACAGCCCAAGAATGCTGTTTGGCTTCATGTGCGAGAATATTTTCTCGTAATTATCTGCCTGGCAGAGAAAAAGTGCAAAACAGTACAATTTAGGTTATATACTTAAATTCGATCCAATAAAGATCATAAAAAATAACCTAATGATGAAAATAAGTTAAAGTGGAAGCAGAATTACTTAGATTCGACGATGCAGCGACAAACAAAATATAAAGAAAGTAAATAAAACAGATCGAATTGGTAGAAAATGAGCAGTATTGGGTGACATGCATAGGATAAATGGAATTGTGCAAGAGTTAAGTATGGATCCAATGTATGCATGCAATGCATCATTGACTAACCTGAGCTGAATCAGATATCAATAACAAGACAAGGTCACTGCCAGAGATGGTTTCGTAAATATCTCCCAAAGTGCCAGTTTCTTCACTAAAACCAGCAGCACGAGCCTCGTTGAAGGAGCGGGATCCTTTTCTAAGACCAATCTACAGTTACAAACATTTCTATGTAATTAGCATCGCAGCCTCATAATCAAAACAAAAAAGTGTGCCAAGCAAACAAAGATTTGGTATGAGCACTTCTGGGATTAGTGTTTCACCTTCACAACAATATCAGATTTAGCCTCAACCAAAGAATCTCTCAAGTTCTGAGCTTGAGCTGGACCCTGAAACGAAACATGAAATGGAGTAAAAAGGCATATTACATTGCATTTAGTAGAAAAATAATAAACACCGGTTGGTTTGAATTCATAGTTAAATAAGCAACTTGCATTACGTTTCCTGAATTACATAAATTACTCATGTAAGAAAACGGTTATATACCGACACGAATAGTCTTTTTTAATGGGCGCAATGTTCAGCTAATGAAGAAAAATACAAAATAATTGTGAAATAAAGAAATACAAATGGGGAAAATCTGAACACTGTAGAATCTCAACAGTGACGACCAAGATTCAACTTAGACTCTCTGTTACATAGTGAAATAAGAATATATCTTTAGAATCTGAATAAATCGATGGATCCTTCTGTTCAATCCCGCATTGAAAAGATGACATTGTACATATAGTTTCATTCAAAAAGTATATAATCAATAAATCAGCATCCGCAAGTAAATAAATCACAAGGAAAAAGGGTTATATATCTGGCTTACCTGAGATCCCCATCCAATGACACCAATCTGCTTAACCCCTTTGAATGCTTCTGGCAGCAAAGGAAACAAGTTCCTCCCGCCTCTCACAATAAACTACACAAATTGAACAACAAAAAATGTCACAACAAGAAAATTAAACTCATCCTTAATTTCCTCGAAAGCCCTAAATCAACAACGAGCAGCATATCATATCTACATAAATGAAAATAAAAAAATATATAAATAAAAGAACAGGTTTATAATACCTCATCGTGACCAGCGAGCGAGATCTTCTCTTTGTTAAACACCTTGGTATCAAAATCAAGAGCGGGAGGGGTCTTGACGCCGGCGGCGGACACCATCTTGGCCCCAAGAGCCGAGAAGGAACCATTTGATGCGGTGGAAAAGCTGGCCTTCAGACCGCCCAATGACTTGGAGGAAGAGGACAGAAACCCTAAGCTAGGCGCACTGAGTTTTCGGGATGAGGATGAGGCGGCGGAAGACACCGCGGGAGCGAATGAGGTTGCGGCGGCTGGTGCGGCGGCCATCTTTGTGGTTTGATAAATCAGACAGAAGGGTTTTAGTGTTGTGTTTTCTCACAGAACAAAATGATTATTTAATCCAATGTTTCAGGTTTTGAGATGTAGAAAAACGGCGCCGTCTGGTGACTCTGCGCATAAATTTTATACGTAATAGATTTACGAATAAAATGAAACGTTTAATAAAGAAAAATTAATTAATTTTTACAGCTCTGAATAAATGATATTTTTGTTATTTATTTAATCAAATTTTTTGACTGCGCACCCCATATCATGGGTATGCATTTCAAATAAAATTGTTTTGCAATAAACTATACAATTTTCCAATGAAAATGGTGTACTGAATTTGTGACAAAAATAAAATATATAATTTTAAATCCATTTATTAAATTATATTTGTGATAATTAATTGTATTTTTCGAAAAAAGATGGATGGAATTTTGTTTTTGACATTTACTAGGCCCAAATAAAATACATGTAGCGAGTGATTGGGTTATTGACTCGTTTGCCCCTTTTTGAAATTCAATTCACCCGTTTGTCCCCTTTCAAACTCAAATAACTGGATTGCCCCTTTTTGTTAAATTCTCGGCTTACTATATACCGATAATATTAATTTTGCACATTCTCGGTTTATTAGTAACCGGTAATATCAATTTTGCACATTCTCGGTTTATTAGTAAACGGTAATAATATTCTCGGTTTTTTGAAAAATTTGATTAAACACCCATCTTCGATCACTATATTTATGAGCTTAACCTTTGAATTTCATTTTTGAGTAAACATGAAAGTTATAGAACATTCAATTAGCTTTCTAACCATATAAAGAACATCTTAAACGGACACCGGATGACGCCTATATGAGCTTCCGAATGTTAGCTCGGACCCCCTCGGTTTCGGCTAATTTCGATCGATCGAACATCTTTGGTCACTATTTTTTTCAGCTTAACCTTTGAATTTCATTTTCAAGTAAACATGAAAGTTATAGAACATTCAATTATCTTTCTAACCATATAAAGAACATCTTGAACGGATACCGGATGACGCCTTTATGAGCTTCCAAATGTTAGCTCGGACCCCCTCGGTTTCGGCAAATTTCGATCGATCATCCATCTTTGGTCACTATTTTTATCAGCTTAACCTTTGAATTTCATTTTCGAGTGAACATGAAAGTTATAGAAAATTCAATTAGCTTTCTAACCATGTAAAGAACATCTTAAACGGACATCGGATGACGCCTCTATGAGCCTCCGAATATTAGCTCGGACCCCTTGGTTTCGGCAAATTTCGATCGATCGAAATTAGCCGAAACCGAAGGGGTCCGAGCTAACATTCGGAAGCTCATAGAGGCGTCATCCGGTGTCCGTTTAAGATGTTCTTTATATGGTTAGAAAGCTAATTGAATGTTCTATAACTTTCATGTTTACTCGAAAATGAAATTCAAAGGTTAAGCTCATAAAAATAGTGATCGAAGATGGGTGTTTAATCAAATTTTTCAAAAAACCGAGAATATTATTACCGGTTACTAATAAACCGAGAATGTGCAAAATTGATATTACCGATATATAGTAAGCCGAAAATTTAACAAAAAGGGATAATACAGTTATTTGAGTTTGAAAGGGACAAACGAGTGAATTGAGTTTCAAAAAGGGGAAACGAGTCAATAACCCCGAGTGATTTGATATCTTCAAGACTCTGAATCTGCTGCATAACGTGTGCGTTTCTTATTGGTGGAAAAAGATTTTTGGAAGGTAAGCTGACGTGGCGATAAGCTTTCTCTCTCCATCTCATCGTTACCAGATGAGCGCTTCAACTTCGTGCATCATTCCGCAACGTCAATGTCGCTTTCCGCGCAGCTTCAGAGCGTCTCCTCCTTCAGCAGCCCGAGCCTGTTCGCAGATGGCCGCTGCCGGAGAGGGCCAGAGTGGGTGCTGTCGGCGAATTCGAGAAGAAAAAAGAACAATCAAGCGAAAATGGCTGTGAATCAAGGCTTGGATCAAGCAGTGGATTTTCCGAGCAGAGAAGGTGACAAGTACGAGGAGGGGGAGCTTGAGCGGCCTAAATGGACGGGTGAAACTCCGCTGTCGCGATTAGTTGGAGCGTTCATCTCGTTCAAGCCTTTGTTTTCCGTCCTCAAGCTTGGTGCTCGCCAAGTCCTCATCAGGTGATTTTCAATAGATGACGTCATGGTCAGCAAATGGCCTTCACTCTAGTAATCCAATTTGATGAATTTTACACCTTTTGTGATCTTATATATTTCCTTCTCTTGGGAATTATTGCTATCATATGTGATGCATACCGGTTGTTTGATGAAATTACTTTGTGTTGCTTTTCGAGGAAAAAAAAGTAGTAATTCTGATTGAGAAATCGTTAAGTCTGTGTATGTGGATTACTGAGTTAATAATTAAACATGGAACTAGGAGTGAACAATGCAAATGTTTGACATATGGGTATGAACAGCACAGCTGAAAAGACTAATATTCCCTGGAGAGAGAAGACAAAAGAGATTTTGGAATCGGAGGTATACAAGGAGTTTGAAGAAATCAGGGACCCTTCCCTTACGTACCCTGATTGTAAGTATTCTTATGGTTTGTGTTTTTCTTGCTTATCTAATTTGAGAAAATAACGAATTTGAAACCAGCATGCTTGGGAGCAGTTAGTCTACAGCTGTAGTTAGTAGTGTTTTCTATTTCAACTGAAATATTTGTATCTTTGTAATGGCTGGTACTTGTACCTATGGTATAGTGTGGATGCTGACTTCATCTGTCGTTAACAGATTATCTAAATCCCTTTCATGCATATGACGAGGGAAACCTTTCTTGGCTGGTGAGTGAACAATGATCAAGGCAAAATGTATGCATCAACTGTATTCTAATCATTTTTCTTATTCAAGTTTGCTAGCATCTAATTTCATTTATCCAGCGAGTTTTTGATCATTTGTGGTCCTTTGATTTACCGCAACACAGCAAGGGATGGTTAAGTACTTGCTGACTCCTTTAGAACCATCGATCAAATTACTTTTTGAAAGTTAGAGCATGTGATGGAACACATGAGAAATTCTAGCAAGGTTAGTGATTCACAATTTACTACTATTATGGTTAATTTCAGGCTGCTGCCGAAGCAGAAGTTGCTACCAGATCTATGGTGAGACGAGCAATACCAAATGCCTCATCAGAAGATGAGGCAACTGAAATAGTTCGTGGAAATTGGCTCCTGGCAATCGAGCAACATCATCTAAAGTATTCAGGTTCACCGATTAATGACATATTAGATATCGGATGTTCAGTGGGTGTGAGTGCTAGATTCCTGGCTGATAAGTTTCCCTCAGCCAAAATTGTTGTAAGTATATAACCATATATTTGAAATCAAATAAATTTCTGGAATTTGGGGTCAAACACTCTTTTTGTGCTGTTCTGCTTGATTGTAACATCATAATTTTTTACCAATCCATTTGCCTCAGGGGCTGGATTTGTCTCCATATTTCCTTGCAGTAGCTCAATTCAAGGAAAAGCAAAGAGAACCCCGAAAGAATCCAATAAGTTGGATCCATGCTAAGGGAGAAGATACTGGCTTGCCTTCTAATTCATTTGATGTCTTATCTATTGCTTTCGTGGTATGCCTTTTTCCAGTTAGCAATAATCAATATCTTTATTCTACACATTTTAGTTGAAATGTTATAGAATGATTGTATTCCCATAATAAATAGAAAATAAGTTAGGAGCAAATTTATAATGCATGTTGATCATAAGAGATAAAAACAAAGTAGCTAGAAAATGTTGAAACATGGTATGATGCAGCACTTGTAAAAAATGGGGACACACATGTAGCCTCTTATCAGTTTTTATGTACCAAAACTTGCTTTTAGATCGAACAACTCACAGACTCTAAATGTTTTCAAGTTCTTTTACTTAATTTTGAAGCTTATTATTAATCAGTTATGAATACTTGTTCTGTGTGCATCTTCATTCTGTATGTGTAAGCTGATGTGGTGAGATTTATTTATGGAAGCACTCTTTGAACTTAATTTGTGAATTATGATATTCGTGTATCCTGACTGAAAAGGGCTATCTCTAACATTTGTGAGTGTGTGTGCTGGTGCGGTTGTGGGGGCATAGTTTTGCTTGTTTATGAACAACAGACAAGAGTGGGTACTAGTGTCAATGAACTGAGTTAACTATATCTTGCTCTTCATTGTCTTATAGAGCGGGTGAATCAAATTTAGGCACTTATGCACCCAATTAGACTGCTTATTGCTTGCTTAGTAAGATCGACTTATAAATTCATGAGAAGTTGAGATTGAGACAGTTTTGGTCCATTGTTTACACAAACACTTAAATGAAGTCCCAATCAGTTTTGTTGATGGCGCCTCATTGATGATAAACATTGTTACCATATGCAGCTGCATGAATGTCCGAATACGGCAATAGTTGCCTTAATGAAGGAGGCATTTCGGTTACTTCGTCCTGCAGGCACAATTGCCACAGTAGATAATTCGGTAAGAGACATCTGTTTATATATCTTGTTTTCGCACCATCTCATGTTTGAAATAAAACACCTAATTTAACTATTATGATTTACTTCTGCAGCCAAAATCGAAAATCATCCAGGTACATACCCCTCATTAAATACTTACTGTTCAATATAATTGTTAAAAATTGGCAATTCACTGTAAGCTTTGTGGTGAGATTTTACAACCTCCAAAGAATTTACAAATACACAAAAAATGCATTATCCGTCACAGAGGCTGGAAACAATTGTTGGTTTCATCTTCTTATTTTGTGTGCAGGAACTGCCTCCTGTTTTATTCACATTAATGAAGAGCACCGAACCATTTCTGGATGAGTACTATCTAACTGATCTGGAAGCAACGATGAGAGAAGCTGGTTTCATAAATGTGCAAACAATCCTGACTGACCCGAGACACAGGACTGTTACAGGAACAGTGCCACTTTAGATCGAACAAAATACTTGCCACTAATCGAATTCCCTTGTAAAAAGATTCATGACAATAGACGGAAATTTTTCAACAATATTAGATTCCAGAGTGCCTAATGCTGCTTGCTGTAGATATATATCATTATCCTGGTTCAGGCGCTAGGTACGCTATACAGGCAAGCCCTTGACCCTGGCTGGACTGTACAGCAATACTTTTTGTTGGACAATACATACAAATAAATGTAAATTATCCGTCCCTGCATACATATTACCATGTTGTGTTTAGCATTTGGTATGAGTTTTCCATTTTCAAAATTTTGAAATTCATTGGAAAATATGCAACTTATTGTTTGTCCCAAGGCATGGGAAGCAGGTTTACTTTTCACGTCAAATGAACATAATACCAAAGAAGAAACCAAGTTTATGTGTTCTCCATGGTTGAATTGTCGGTAAAAAAAAAAGAGTAGCCACATGTAACTGTCGATACTTGCAGACTCTCTGTACAATGTTACAAAGTGCAATTTAATATAAGTTATTTCATAAACAGAAAAAATATATAATAAAAAAAGTCAAAATGGAACGATAATAGATGTTATAAAAGTAATGCAAAGGCGAATCCATTAAAAACAAGGAAACTATACTTTTAATCTTGAAATATAAACTTAACATAAGACAAGCCTATCAAACTTGGTATCCAATCAAACTTAAGGATTTTATTAAAAAAACAATATTAAGTTATATAAAACAAAGCAACGCTTTTCATTTCCCTTTCAATCCTTTTTATTTCTCTTTATGTAAATTTCCTGTCTTTTTCATTTGGCATTGACATTTATCTTAGTAAGTTGGATCAGACAAAATTACTTTATTTTGAAGAACTTTTTTAAATATATTTCAATGTTGGCCTGTTAGATAAAAATAGCTCAATTCAGAAAAGCCTCAAAACTGTTTCTACGATAAAAACTGGCATATTCAAGTTCAAGGGTCCTTACCCTGCTAAACAAAAACCCAATACTTTTGTAGCCAATTCCAAGACACAAAAAATAATGCTCGATCATATATGCGCTACATTTCTCGTTTGCCGAATATTTTCGGTAACCTTGAGCAAAAGATTTTAAATCTGTGCCATGAAAAGGAACTTATTTCTCAGGTTGCTTGCATTAAAGTTTGTAATGGTCCCTAATTCAATCTTAAGCAATCGCCGACTAGTCATACGTTCATCGCAATCCCCATTAATAAAATTATGGACCATTTTGAAAATGTATTGAAGCATAGCTTGTCATGTAGTCTCTTACTGACTGCCGGAACATTTCGAAGACTTGGACTTCAGTTGGAAATTGCCTAGTAATTACTCTGATTCTGGCTTATTACTTTCCTCATGGCATATTTATATATGCAATTCGATTTCTTAAAATCTATACGAGAATTGTTCGACAGAGACTTGCAGTTTCAGTAATGGTTAAAATCCGGACGGTTGTAGGATTCTTGTTTATAACGAAGATATTCTCATGGCAGGAATTCATTAAGGAGAAAAGTAAACAATTCCAAGCATTGACTTGACACATCTATCTCTTTTTAAATGAGAATTCAGAAACTTATAATCTTTGTGAGCTGGAGTTTTTGATAAATAAAAAAAAAGATTTAGTTATAAATTTATCATTTGTGTCAAAGTCAATTAAAAAAAAAAGAATTTTGAGGACCCAGTAAACGAGCGTATATAGGGGTGTGTGAGTTTGAAGGCAGCTTAAGCATATATAGTCAGGCAGCATTTGAAATGTTGAAGCAGAAGATGACATTTCAGACAAGTTCTCTCTTGAAGCTCATGTGCCTCATTTGGGTTTCTTCAAGTTCATCGGCTGCGGTAATGAATATTGGAGTAGTTGATGACTTCGATTCGAGTAACGGGAAAGAGGAGAGAATAGCTGTAGAGATCGCTGTCAGGGAATTTTATGGGAATGCCAGTTTCAAGAACTACGGAATAAGTCCAATACAAGCTTTTCCATTAGGTCAGTAGACAAATATTTTATAATGTGACATCTGCATTTTTGACTTCCTGAAAACTTGCTAGTTTTTAAGGTTGTCTGACAGTTTATAATTTTGGGGTAGGCGTTTAAGGCTGTCCGACAGTTTAAGGCTAGTTTTTTAAGGCTGTCAGACAGTTTAAGGCTAGTTTTTAAGGCTGTCAGACAGTTCTCTCTTCATGTATAAAAAACTTGCGTGTTTTCTGATACAACTTACGAGGTAGGCGGAATTTCTCGAAAATTTTGGGGAATAACTTTTAAATCCATCTGGAATTTATTTATTTTCCAACAAAAAAATTGTAGTAAAGAGTTTATACATGAAGTTTCTTATAAAGGTCATGCAAACTAATAAATGCAGCAAAAGTCCTGGTCAAGGAGAACCATGTCAAGGCCTTGATGGGTTTCCAGACATGGGAAGCTGCTGCAGTTACTGTTGACTTCAGCAACAAGTCTGAAATTCCCATCCTGTCTTTGGCCGAAGAGGTACCTCCATGGGCAAGTCAACAATGGCCATTATTTATAAATGCAGCTCGAAGCCAGCGTGCCCAAATGAAGGCGGTGACAGAATAGTTCAGTCTTGCCAATGGTGGAAAGTGGCCATAATTTATGAAGACACCGGATCACTTTCTGATGGCAGCATCCCAGATTTCATCAATGATATTCAAAATGTAGGTGTGGTAATTGATGAACTTGCACGGATATCTCAATGGCCAGCATTTTCAAGGAAGAATTACCTCCATCGAAAATTGGACAGACTCAAAGTTAAACAAACTCGAGTTTTCATTGTGCATGCTTCTGTTAGACTAGCTTCCAGCATCTTTATCCAAGCCAAGAAACTGGGGATGATGGAAAAAGAATCTGTCTGGATCACCACAAGTAAAATCACAAATGAACTGGATTCGCTAAATGCCACGACTATTTCTTCAATGCAAGGGGTATTGGGTGTCAAGTCCTATTACCCCATTTCAGGGAATAAGTTCAAGAGTTTCCGAGCCAAGTTCAGAGTCCTGTTTAAATCATTGTATCCTAATGAGCCATTTAGAGAACCAGGGCTTTCTGCACTGCAAGCCTACGATGCAGTATGGGCATTAGTTCGAGCAACCGACCCGATATCAAACTCAAGTAGAGTGAGTGGCAAATCCATTGTAGATAAAATCTCCAACTCCACCTTTGAAGGCTTAAATGGTGAGTTCAGATTGGGCAAAAGAGGGCTAAAAGCACAAAAGGTGTTTAGAATAGTAAATGTATTTGGTAAGAGCTATAGAGAACTCGGGTACTGGTCAGATGGCCTAGGATTTTCCGTCAGTATTAACAAGGGAAGTCAGTATGACAAGTCTTTGAGTATTTTAGGGCAAGTGTTCTGGCCTGGAGGACTTCAGTCACTGCCTAGGGGATTTATCATACCAACAGAAGAAAACCCAATTATAATAGGTGTACCTGCTAATCCTGCTTTTGACGATTTTGTGAAGGTAGTCTGTGATGATAGCTCTTGCAAAGATCCAAATGTAACAGGGTTCTCTGTTGACGTGTTCAATGCCACAGTGGCTTATTTGCGATACAAGCTATACTATAAGTTTCATGTTTACAACGGAACCTATGACGATATGATTCGCCAAGTTCAAAATCAGGTGATGACTGATGATAACAACTTTGATTTGCACACTTCATTGTTCTGTATCATACCCTCTGAGACTAACGTGATCTTGGAATGTGAAGACCTTTCAGGCAGTGATAGGCGACACGAGCATATTAGCTAACCGGTGTCAGTATGCACAGTTTACGCATCCTTATTCAGACTCAGGGCTGCAGGGAGTGATTTATCTAGAAAACCATCAGACGGACAAATCCTGGCTATTTACAACACCCTTCGCAACTGAGCTGTGGATTTTCACATTGCTCATTAATATCTATAATGGATTTGTTGTGTGGCTGATTGAGCGCAGGCACAACTCCGCTTTTCGAGGCAGCATATGGAACCAAATTGGGACTCTGGTCAACTCATCCGTCAACACACTCTTGTCATTAAATGGTGAGTACAGAAAGGTTACCAAAAATTGTTGACATGAAACATATGCACCTTTTTGATGAAGTGAGATAATCCATCAAATGCAGGAGAAAGGCTACATAGTAACATGTCAAGGATAACCATGATGGTATGGCTATTTTTGGCATTGGTGATCACACAAAGCTATACAGCAAATCTGACAAGTCTACTCACCGCTCAGAAGCTGAATACTCCGGTATTAAACATCAATGAACTGATAAGGACTAAGGAAAAGGTCGGGTGTGATAGGAATTCCTTTGTTGGGGGCTACTTAAGGAAGTTGGGATTCAGTGAAGAAAACGTAGTCCAAGTTGACTCTGCAGATGAATATCCGCAACTTCTGAAAAATGGAGGTATCAAGGCTGCCTTTCTGATAACTCCTTATGTCAAAATCTTCCTCGCAAAGTACTGCCATGGCTATGCAACTTCAGGACCAACATTCAAAGTTGGAGGCTTTGGATTTGTGAGAATCACACCCATCCCTTTTAATCTACACATTGAGACCTTTCAATGCATAAATTTCCATGCTGAATGATCTAGTGTATAACCAATTAACCATCCGTGCCTTGTTATCAGGCTTTTGCCAGGGGACATCCATTGTTGCCAGATATATCGGAAGCGGTTCTTAAAGTATCCGAGAATGGGAATCTAACATATCTGGAGAGCAAAATGCTTGGTAAATATAAATGTTCAAAAATCCAGCAAGCAGGTTTGGGTATCAGCAGCTTCAAAGGACTCTTCCTGATCAGCTCTATAACATCAACAATTGCTCTAATCTCATTTTGTGTCTCCCATCTTCATCAAAACTGGCAGGGGAATTTTTTCCGGGTGGCGAGTGAACTCCAAGTTGCAGCAGGCAACCATGATCCCCATGAAGATGAAACCAACATGTTCGCCTATGAAATTGAAACTTATCATGGACAGCGATAGAATGTAGTTTAATATAACTCAAATAATTTGTGCAGAGATATAAAGTTACAAAAAAAAAATAACTATGTAAAATGATTAAATGAATCAAGTGTTAGGACACTGTACATACTTATTAGCTTGCAATCTGTCTCTGCAAACTTGCAAACAAGGGTAACTCAGGGTGATTGTAATCGGCATTGCAGAGACATATCAGAATATCCTGGAATAGACTTTAGACATGAACATTCTGTTTGGATCAAGGAAAAGAACATTTCTTGGAAAATGGAAGGGAAGGAAAATTTTATTGGTGTGTTTGGTTGTATGGAAAATAATCATGTTTGGTTCATGAAAAATATGCATGGAAAGAAAATGACAAAAGCCAATCTATGTATGCAACGATGATTCCTTAATTTGCAAATGAGAAAATTTTATCAACCTACATATTATTGGAGATGGATACTGGAGAAAAAAAAACATTGGAGATGGATAATTGAGAAAAAAAAAAGATCATTGGAGATGGATAAAGATAAAACAAAAGTAGATTCAAACAAATTTAATCTCACGGTAACCAGGAAAAGCATAAAAATAACTCATGCAAACTTACAGAAAGTGTTGCAAGCGAAGCACCATAAAGAAATTAAGCTTCCAACTGTAAGAGCGACCTCTTTAATAATTATTGTAACTTAACAAAAAAAAACTACCATTGCAGTTTTGCTGTCCAGCATCTACTTATTAATGCACTATATCTAGCAAAGCTCTTACCCAAGTCCAACCAGTTTCTTTAGAAACCTATTTGTCAAAGAGGCTACTCGTTATTGTGGGTATAGATAGACTTCAATGTCTGCCTTGTATAGCAGATCAACATAATGCTGACTAGCTGTAATTAAACAGGACAGCTGCACAGGAGCGCGAGGGTGAGAGCTCGTAGTTAAAGCTAGAAGCAAATCACTTCAAGTGAAGGGAAAACCAAAACCAGTCTGTGTTTTGAATATCCAAGTGATTCATCACAAACTAGGATACTGAAACCCTGTTCTTGCTGTTACAAAGAATGATCGAACTTAAGAATGGTAATTATCCAACCGGTATTGGATTTTATGACTTAGTGAAAAACTCAATTCATTTCAACAAGTGAGCTACAAAATGAAAGGGCTTCGAGCAAATTTAGTTAAAAAATGCTAGCAAGACTAAGAATGGGAACAATATATATATTTTTTTTGATAATGCCCCTGGGAAGCTGTTGTATGACTTTTGAAAGCAGCTGCTGGAGTATACATATATATATATATATATAGAGGAGTGCTCAAATGAGGCCACCCAAATTTGGTAAGGACGTAGGGACAAATCTCATCCATTAGATCATCATCCATCTAACCCCCCGTGCTTTGTGGGTGCGCCACGTGTCCAAGTACCCAAAATCCAATAAAGCAAATAGTAAAATCCCACTACCAAAAAGCAAATAGTAAAACCCACTACCACATGTGACACGTGGCAGCTTGTGGATCATTGGATGAACCTCATCCAATGGCCAAGATTAGTCCCTACACCCTCACCATAAGACATGTCCTCAATTGAACGCCCCCCTATATATATATATATATATATATATATATATATATATAGTCCCCTTTTCATTTCTCGATTGGATTGTTGAATGGTAATATGAACGTGAATTGAGTTTTCTCACAAAATCATAAAAATCATTAACGGTTGATGATTACCTTTCCTATAGTCGATCAATCCTAGTAACAGCACAAAAAAGCCCTAACTTCACATCTTCAACAAACCCCACATCTTGCTTCGCTTCCTCAGCAACTGCAGCAGGCTGTTCAACCAGCGCCATCGTCTTTTCAATTTTTTGGATCTTTTGGTACTTTTTTTTACCAGGAGGATAGAGTGGGTGTGGAAAGTTGGAATTTTTTTTTTTTTTTGATACAGCCACAAGGCTAAACAAGGCAACCGTAAAGCTACAACTATTGGACAAGAACAGATATTCTGGGAAGAGCATCCAATCTGCACCAATTCCACTTTTCAGATCTCGCTTTTCTGGCAATGAAATCAGCAGCACTATTAGCTTCACGCCTTGTGAACCAGACGGACCAATCGCGATTTCTAGCTAACATAGTCTTGATGTCATGAACAGATGTGGCTTTCGCAAAATCATTGTCGTCCCCATAGTTAACAAGTTTAACTACATCCTTACTGTCAGACTCGAAGACAACATGCTGAACATGAAGATTTTTGGCAGTGATAAAGCCTAGAAGAAGAGCCTCCACCTCACAATCAAGAACAGTATTACTCTGCTCAATATATTTTGCAGCAGTAGCTAAAATACAGCCATGAGAATCCCTGACAATTACCCCCAGGCCACCTGATTTTCGTTCTTCACACCATGACCCATCGCAATTGACTTTAACAAAATTACCTGTTGGACATTGCCAAACAAGAGCTCTGCTGCTAACATTAGGTAATAGCGCCTTGTTGTTCTGCGTGAAATCCTTATGAAGTTTGACAATGCGATTACGGGCTGCAACAGGAGATAACATGGACCCGCCATGCAAGACTCTGTTTCGATGATACCATATAAACCAAAAGGCAATAACCATCTTACAAAAAACATCTGGGCTAGCCTGAGAGTAAAGAAAGAAAAACACATCTGCCAAAGAGATAAACTCCTTGCAATCATTATGGACATTCTGATCAAGGGAACTCCAAACCGCTTTGCACCACCAACAGTGAATAAACGGATGTGTTGGACCCTTTGTGTTTTGATGATAACAAACACTTAACTAATAATCCACTTGAGTGTGCAGAAATCACTGTCTGACAGGTAAGCTTACTGGACATCTCTGGGAGAGAGCAAAGCTGCGAGAGAGATACGATCTGTCCGAGAGACGAACCGACATATGATGAGATCGGATCTGGGAAAGATACTCGAAGATATATATATCAAAGATACAAGAATATATGCATGTAATATCTGATTAAGATTATTAATGCAAGTATATACACGAGTGGTGTTTAGTATATTCGACAGAAAGATTGAAGCCAGATTTGGAAGGGAAGATATGTGATGTGGTTAAGATATGGAAACATCTTAACCATATCATATCTGCTGGATGCTTTCAGATCTAAGACTGCGCCGACTTGAAGACCACTATAAAAGAAGGAGAAGTCTTCAAAGAGAAGTTCGGCTTTTGGAGAGAATATTCGGAGATCGAAGAGTTGATCAACACCTGAGCTGACGAAGTGCTGCTGCGCAGACGAGACAGATCGTGTTAGTTGATACTTTGAGTTGAGTAGAATTGTTAACTGTCACAAAGTGTAACAATCTACAAGCATACTCTTTCATCAATAACATTGATCTTGAAGCCCTTCTGGAACTGTCCAGGAGGCAAGTGGTTTTCATCCTGCTGCAAAGGTTGCAGTAAGGTTTCCACTCTAAATCGTGAGTATTTACTTTCAGTTGGTTATTTCCTGTACGAGAGTCAATTTCCGCTGCCATCTGTCTGAAGGATACCACTTTGGGATCTCCCTCACATAGTTGGCTAACCTAACGATCCAATAATTGGTATCAGAGCAAGGCTCTAGATTGTGTGTTAGCCTTTGCAGGAAATCATGTCTAACATAAACGATTCCTTCTGGAAGCCTCCAATGCTCAGCCCGGGTGAGTACGACTGGTGGAAAGATCAGTTCGAAGCCCATGTCTGCTCCCTGGATGGAAAGCTGTGGCGTGTGTTTGAAAGGGGTAACTTCCCCATTTTGGATGTGACAGATCCCGCCAACCCGAAGGAGAAGGAGAAGGACAAGTACACCGAAGCTGACTACAAGTCCCTCCAACAGAATGCCAGAGCTAAGAAGGTTCTGTATATGGCACTCTCTCCAGGAGATCAAGTAAAGATGGCTGTCTACAAGACCGCCAAGGAACAGTGGGATGGTCTTGCTAGACTGTACGAAGGAAATGAGGACATAAAGAGGAACAGAATCCTGGCTGCCACAAAGGACTATGAAACAGTTGAGCAACGGAAGGACGAATCGCTGGAGGACTTCTACACCAGATTCCAAGTTATCATCGCACAGCTGAACTCCCTGGATGAGAAACTCCCTCAGTGGAAGATAACCCATCAGTTCATGCAAGCGCTCAGCCCCAGGTGGGATACTGTAACTACAGCCCTCCAGGCTCAAAAGGGAATCAAAGACATCACTCTGGAAGAGCTGGTGGCGAATCTGCAGAGCCAAGCTGGGATATCAGAGAGAAAGATGGCCAGAAGACAAGCTGGAAAATCTCAAGCTATAGCACTGAAAGTGAAGAAAGCCTTGGACATAGCTCAAGTAAGTCTACCATCCAAAGGAGAGGACGAGGAGATAGCTCTTCTCTCAAAAGCCTTCAAGATGGCAACCACAGGCAGATTCCAAAACAAAGGTGGCTCCGGGGGAGGAAGAAATAACCAAAGGGGGAACAAGGGAGCTACCTCAGAGGAAAGCAAAACAAAGGCAGGATCAAAGGAAGAAAGAACCTGCTATCACTGCCAGAAAAAGGGACATCTTGCTAAAGACTGCTACAGCAAGAAGAAGGGCGAACCTCCTGCCCCGAAGGAAGCTCAAGCCATGTTCGCTGCCTGGGGTGATTCAGACGAGGAACACAGTGATGGGAAGCGAGCTAAGGAGCCATGTCTGATGGCAAGATCCACGAACGATGAGGTAAATGAATCTGATTCCTTTGTCAATGAAGTCTTTAGTGAATCCGATTTTGCAGAAACCATTGCCGAACTACTGAAGAAGATCACGAGTCTTAAGGAACAGCTTGAGATCATGAAGGATGAACATGAAGATGACATGGAAAACAACCGCCTCTGGTCAACTAAAGCTATGCGCCTCGAGAAAGAAGTAAAGGAACACGTCTGCAAATGCCACACTTGCGACGATAGAGACACACAAATGAACAGGTTGAGTAATGATCTGAGGTGCATGAACATTGACGATACCAGGCCGACAGAGATCAGAACTAAGACAGCAGGTTCAATTGAAGAATCAATCAGGATCCAGTTAGACAACGAGGAACTCCGTCAGACAGTCGCAGATCTCAGACAAAAGGAGACTGAAAGAAAGAAAATCTGGCTAAGAGAGCTAGAAGCTAAGAAGGCGGAAGAAGTAAGACAGGACTACGAAAGGAAGTTTGTCAGACCTGGACTCGGTTACATTGATGTGACTAACAAAGAAGAGGAAAACAGAAGGATTGCCAAAGGAAAGGGAGTGATGACTGAAGTCGGCGAGGGCTCGCACCAGGAGAAAAAGCTGGAAGCCACCAGACAGTCGGAGAAAGCGGCGACATTCCCAGAAGAGAGCCATCTCCATGACAGAGACTCCGTGCCTTTCAAGGCCGGGAAAGCCTTTGAAATCTGGAAGAAGATGAGCTCCAACCCTCAACCATTCACTCTTGACCCTCACGCCAAAAGAGATAGGAGACCCACACCCTTAGAAAGGAACAAGAAAACTGGGGTCCTCTACTATCGGGTCTGCTGGCACTGTGGTCAAACTGGTCACTACAGGGTGAATTGTAAGGAACTGGAAAATCCCAACGAGAGGCATCACAGTCATCAGAAGAAAGCTCCCCCCACAGAAGGGACGACAGAGGTGAATGGGGACACTCCAACCACGACACAGCTACCTACGGACGACCAAGGAGAACCCCCAGAAAGAAAATCAATCTTAATGATGATAATGATTCACGACCTCAAAAGTTTCCTTCTGTTGTCAAAACTGCTCCAAAACCCAGTAAGCCCAAGCTTGTCTGGGTTCGTAAAAACTGATTTCTCTCTTGCAGGACGGAGTGAGGAGCAAGCCATGGTATCTGGACAGCGGATGCTCCAAACACATGACAGGAGATCCAGGATGGTTCATCTCACTCCAAGCCTACTCCGGAGGAAGCATTATCTTCGGAAACAAGAGTACAGATAAGGTCGTTGCAACAGGAGAGGTAAGAATCTCAGAAACAATCAAAGTCCGACAAGTTAGTCTAGTTGAAAATCTGAATTACAACCTACTGAGTATATCACAATTGTGTCAACATGGTAAAAATCAAGTGATATTCAACTCTAATGATTGCTTTGTGAAATGCATTGAGACAGGAAAGGTAATTCTTAGAGGGGTCCGTGAAAATCAAATTTATACAGTGGACCCAGAGTTCGTTCCTGAGGAAGAGCTGTGCCTGGCTAGCATAGCTGCCGACACACTGCTGTGGCACAAGAGGTTTGGACATGCAAGCACGAAACTGATTCATAAGCTACATCAGAATGAGCTAGTGGATGGATTACCCAAGATAGAGAGCTCGATTGATCAGGTGTGCAGTGCATGTACTATGGGCAAGCAAGTACGCACTTCGTTCAAGTCAAAACAATCAGTAAGTACGTCAGGTCCTCTGGACATGATCCATATGGATCTCTGTGGTCCAGTGAACGTCGTCAGCCGCGGAGGTAACAAGTATATACTAGTCATTATAGACGACTATTCCAGGTACACTTGGACAATTTTCCTATGCTCTAAAGATGAAACATACTCTGAATTTGTTTCATGGTTGAAATTAACTGAGAACAAGCTGAGTAAGAAGCTAGTATCCATTCGTACTGACAACGGAACCGAGTTCCGGAATTCCCAGTTTCTCTCGCTGTGCAGAACTGCAGGAATTGATCACAACTTTTCAGCACCACGTACTCCTCAGCAAAATGGAGTGGTAGAGAGAAAGAATAGGACGTTGGAAGACATGTCCAGAACAATGCTGATAGCCAGTGGCGTTCCCAAAGGGTTCTGGGCAGAGGCTGTGCACGCGGCCAGCTACATCCTGAACCGGGCATCTCTACGATTTCTGATAGGAAAGACACCGTATGAACTGCTGCACGGCAGAAAACCTAACATTGCTCATTTGAAAGTTTTTGGCTGCAGGTGCTACGTTCATAACAATGGAAAGGACAACTTGGGAAAGTTCGATCCAAGGAGCGATGAAGGTGTGTTCGTAGGTTACTCAAGCCACAGCAGAGCCTATAAGGTGTATAACCTGAGAATGGAACGCGTGGAGGAGAGCATCCACATAACCTTTGATGAGAACTCTATGACAGGTCACAAAGTGAAAGATCCTTCATCACAGGACGATGGAGAACTTCAGTTCACCGACAGGGATGACCCCGACTGGGTACCTCCTCAAAATGAGGACATGGAACCAGTTCAAGAGACTGCTCAGGAAGCCGGCCAGGAACCCGCAGATAATCAAGCAGAGTTGCCCGCTCAAGAACATGTTCCTGATGTCCCTGTAACAGACATCACTGCTGAGACTTACAACGAAGAGGTAACTGACAATAATCCCCCGCCTACAGTTACAACGGTGGAACCCAGGACTACAAGGAGCGGAAGAGTCGTCCAGCCCCCGTCCAGGATGAGCGACTACCAGTGCTATACATCACAGGATCAAGTAAGTCTGGATGACCTATGTCATTTCTGTGTATTTGCATCCTTTGTCTCTGTTACAGAACCAAGGACAATAGCTGAAGCATTGAAGGATCCGGAATGGGTAAATGCCATGCAAGAAGAACTTCATCAGTTCGAGAGGAATAAGGTATGGCGCCTGGTACCTAGGCCGAAAGACAAGAATGTGATTGGAACGAAGTGGGTCTTTCGCAACAAGATGGACGACAAAGGAGTCGTTGTAAGAAACAAAGCCCGCCTGGTTGTCAAGGGATACAACCAACAAGAAGGGATAGATTACGATGAAACTTTCGCCCCAGTTGCAAGGTTAGAAGCAATCAGATTACTAATCGCGTATTCGACTTACCATGGCTTTGTTTTACAGCAAATGGATGTGAAAACGGCCTTCTTGAACGGAGTTCTAAAGGAAGAGGTATATGTAAGTCAGACACCAGGGTTCGAGGATCACACTCACCCGGATCATGTCCATATCCTCGAGAAGGCGCTGTACGGACTGAAGCAAGCCCCTCGCGCCTCGTATGAGAGACTGTCACAGTTCCTACTATCTCACGGATATACCAGAGGAGAGGTGGACAAAACTCTCTTCCTTCTGAAGGAAGGAAAGGACACCCTGGTGGTGCAGGTATATGTGGATGATATCATTTTTGGTTCAACTAACCCTAAACTTGTCCAGAAGTTTACAGATTTGATGTCAAGCGAGTTCGAGATGAGCATGGTGGGAGAGCTCAAGTACTTCCTTGGACTTCAGGTCACTCAAGAGGAGGATGGAACCCGAATCCATCAGCAAAAGTACGTGAAGGAAATCCTGAAGAAGTTTGGGATGGAGTCCGCCAAGACGTGTGCCACACCGATGTCCCCAAACGATGCCCTGACAAAGGACGAATCCTCAACTAGAGTGGATCCAACTCTGTATAGGGGAATGATCGGTTCACTACTTTATCTCACCGCTAGCAGACCCGATATCTTATTTAGTGTTTGTCTGTGTGCTAGGTTTCAGGCTGACCCCAGGGAGACCCACGTGAAAGCTGTAAAGCGGATATTAAGATATCTGAAGGGAACAGATGATTTGTGCCTGTTCTATCCAAGGGGAGGTGAATTGCGCCTGGAAGCATACACTGACGCAGACTATGCTGGGTGCAAGACAGACAGGAAGTCCACGTCAGGGATGGCTCAATATCTTGGACCATGTCTCATCTCTTGGGCTTCAAAGAAGCAGTCCTCAATTGCTCTCTCCACCGCAGAGGCAGAATATATTGCCGCCGCTGCTTGCTGTGCGCAGCTGCTGTGGATCAAGCAACAGCTAAGTTATTACGGTGTCATTACAAATTGTGCTAAGATTCTGTGTGATAACACTAGTGCTATTAACATCTCTAAAAATCCAGTGCAGTTCTCACGCACTAAGCACATTGAAATTCGATATCACTTCCTACGAGACTGTGTAGAAAAGGGAACAATTGAGATGGAGTATTGTAGAACTGAGGAACAGATTGCAGACATATTCACAAAAGCTTTGCACAGAGAACCCTACGAAAAGCTGAGGCTCGAACTCGGTATGGTCTCTCTCCCTTAAAGCTATGTTCAAATAGTGCTCCCTCAGTGATTGGCTAGACTAGATACATATGAGTCACGTCTGATGGTGAGCTTAACATGACTGTTCTGTGCTAGTAAGAAAGTAAGTTGTGTTCATAATGTAGCCATGCATGTTTGCTATGTGATTGATAACTGCATTAGGGATCGAAGAACATGAAATTCTGAATTCTTTCTGCCCAAAAGAGACCTCCATATTTGATCTCACACTATAAGCCCAGGAGGTACTCTAGACCAACCTTAGCCTATCCTCCTGTGGGATGCTCCTATGAGCCCGTCGTGATGTTACATTTCGGGAGCTCTTCCACATGAGGTATGAAGACATTATAACATGTTTGGTTGACTTTTTTTTATTGATTGTGTGTGGTGTTATTTGTACCATTCCGGTAAAGTTCGCGCAGCATACCAAAACCTTGTGTATTCATGAGACAGTAAGATTGGGGTATCACTATGAGCGGATCACCTTTGGCTGGGAAACGGTCTATGTGCCAGTTGTGAAGATAGGTAGTATGCGTCCTCTGTTGAAGTTGGGCTTGGGAAGGAGTAAAGGGAAATTGAAGGGTGAACAGTCTCTGCAGCAGGGAGTTGTCGCGTCGGTTGCTTATGGGACAACACGCTTAACTAAAGTGACACGTGTCACTCCCCTGACTGTTAGCACATGCCCTCTCAGTTGGTTCAATTTTGGCAAGTGTTTATTACGAAACCGCTTTTGGAAGGAAGAAAAAGATGGCAATTACCAAAAATTGAAGGCAGCTTATTTATTGGAAAGAGGCGACGTTTGGGGTTTCTGGTGTCTCACAACTCCTAGGGTTTGAAAAGGATACTTAAAGCACGCAGTAGAGTGCCTCGTCTCTCAAACTCAGACAATCAAATTGAAGGCAGATTATTTCACTCTCTCTCTCACCCCAAATTTGAGTTTCCGAAAAGTTCAATGGCCTCCTCAAACCCTAACTCTTGCCTTTCTCCTACCGCCGCCGCAGCTATGGCCGCACAGTTGATCGCAAAGGGAGTAGATCCTGTAAGTTTGGAAAGCATCCTGCAGTCGGTTACGCCAACCGGATCTACTCCGACAAACTCTGCAGTGGCCAGGGACAGCGCCCTGCTCGAAGAGCTTAGGGAGGACTCCTGCTCTCAGCGCCCTGTCCGACAAGACTCCTCCGTTGCTACTCGGTCCGCTGGCAAGCGTGCGAGAAAATCTACAACTCCCTCTGCCCGGAAAAGTCACAGATCTACTAAGTCTTCCGCTCCGCTGATTAACGAAGAAGGAGTGTCGGACGAAAGCGCCGAGGAGTCGGAAGAAGTCGGGAAGGGTTTTGTTCAAGAGTTAGTGCTACAATATGAGTGGCTGATGGAATATAAGCTGGAGGATATTGTTGTGCTTCTGGAGACCCAAGGGTGGGGCGCACTATTCAGGAAGCCTGTTCTAGTGGACGAGAAGTTGGTAAGGGAGTTCTACTCAAAACTGAAAGTTGTGGAAAAGGAGAAGGGAAAGGGAAACTGGGAGCTGTCGGCTGTCATAGGTGGTGATGTGTTCACAGTAAGTATGAGGGAGCTGGCCACCATCCTACAAGTCCCCAAAGGTGGGTATGCCACATACTCCAAGGGGACGTGGCCAGGCTCCGTGGCCAAATCGGAGGTGTTCGAACGACTTGGACTGGATCCCGCTGCAAAAGGTCAGAGGGAGATCTACGGCATGGCTGTGCTTCCGAGGATTCTCCACAGAATCCTTATGTCAAACATCTCTCCGAGACGTCACAAGCATAATCTGGTGACCTTTCAGGACATGCTGCTCATAGATCAGATCCTGCAGAAGAAACAAGTCAATCTGGCCTTCCAAGTCATGCGCCATATGGAGAACAACAAGGAGAACCCATCCAACGGACTACCCTTTCCTGGATTTGTTAAGGAGATACTGAAGTACTGGGAGACATATGACCCCGTGTCTGAGAAGGTGCTATCGTCTGACCTTGGTGATGAGCAGATTGTCAAACTAGGTCTGGAGTACAAGGCAGGGGTTGGTTGGATTGTCCCGGTTGTTAAGGAAGAGGCTGATGATGAGGATGTTGTTGAGGTGGTTCCTATGAATGCTGTCGCTCCTGTTCGTGACGGAGTGGTTCCCCCCACTGAGAGTTTCGGTGTGCTGGTGGAGATGCTGAAAGAGGTCCGTGATGAGTTAAAGTTGTTGAAAGCAGAGATGAAAGATGTCAAGGATGAATTGAGGGAGGTGAAAACCGAGTTGGTGGATACAAAGATGGAGGTGACTGTCGTGAAGGACAAAATGATCGCCCTGGAGTTGGCCATCACTGTTGATTCCGGTGCCATGTCGGTGGCAGTAGCAAGTTTCCCTGATCAGATGAAGGACCTTGCCTCAGAGATTGTTGAACAGATGAAGGCCTCGTTCATAATTGATCCCTCATCTTAACTGTCTCATGGAACTCCCATCCTTGCTATCCCCTCCCACATCTGCCCCCCGTTTGTTTGACGTGTTTTGCTTTAAATTTCATGTTTTAGATTTCTATGCACTTTGAATTCTCTGCCGCATGTGTGGTGTCTAAATGACACGCTTTTGACTTGCCGGCATGAATGAAATGTTTTTCTTTCCATTACTCTGTGTTCTTATTTGCCTATCTTTTTGATGATGCCAAAAGGGGGAAGAACTATATGAGCATTACACTAAGGGGGAATAACCAGTATCAAAATTTGAGCGGATGTCTATCTGAGGGGGAACTATGCTAGCTAGACGTTAAATACAATACTCAGTAAATAAACTCTGAAGCAGCTAGTCGTCCTAGGGAAATGCATATGATAGTTCCATACCATAGCTATATGTGATTTCTCATTTGTAAAGAAGTGTTTGTCATCATCAAAAAGGGGGAATTTGTTGGACCCTTTGTGTTTTGATGATAACAAACACTTAACTAATAATCCACTTGAGTGTGCAGAAATCACTGTCTGACAGGTAAGCTTACTGGACATCTCTGGGAGAGAGCAAAGCTGCGAGAGAGATACGATCTGTCCGAGAGACGAACCGACATATGATGAGATCGGATCTGGGAAAGATACTCGAAGATATATATATCAAAGATACAAGAATATATGCATGTAATATCTGATTAAGATTATTAATGCAAGTATATACACGAGTGGTGTTTAGTATATTCGACAGAAAGATTGAAGCCAGATTTGGAAGGGAAGATATGTGATGTGGTTAAGATATGGAAACATCTTAACCATATCATATCTGCTGGATGCTTTTAGATCTAAGACTGCGCCGACTTGAAGACCACTATAAAAGAAGGAGAAGTCTTCAAAGAGAAGTTCGGCTTTTGGAGAGAATATTCGGAGATCGAAGAGTTGATCAACACCTGAGCTGACGAAGTGCTGCTGCGCAGACGAGACAGATCGTGTTAGTTGATACTTTGAGTTGAGTAGAATTGTTAACTGTCACAAAGTGTAACAATCTACAAGCATACTCTTTCATCAATAACATTGATCTTGAAGCCCTTCTGGAACTGTCCAGGAGGCAAGTGGTTTTCATCCTGCTGCAAAGGTTGCAGTAAGGTTTCCACTCTAAATCGTGAGTATTTACTTTCAGTTGGTTATTTCCTGTACGAGAGTCAATTTTCGCTGCCATCTGTCTGAGGGATACCACTCTGGGATCTCCCTCACATAGTTGGCTAACCTAACGATCCAACAGGATGTAAGTCATCTTCTCTGAGATAATTGCAAATGGGACATGGTTTGATACTACTTATATGCCTTGTAACAAGTTGCTTATTCGTTGGAAGTCCTCTATGATATCCACGCCATATAAATATCTTGATCTTCCTTGGTACAGGGAGTTTCCAAACAAACTTCCAGAAATTAGCCAAAGAACTCTTGTCAGACTGCTCCCCTGCACTTACCAATTGAGAATGAGAAAGAGACATTTTCTGCATCGCTTTACAAGCAGATTGAATATCTAAGACCTCCTTAGAATTTAGGTGTGGGAAGTTGGAATTGGAATGAATGAGGTTGGATGTACTTATACTGACATTAGGCGTCTCTCTATATTCCTAATTTAAAAATAGAGAAATATTTATTGATTATTTCTGGTAAGTAATCTGTAATTATTAATTATGAGTATTTAATTTTGACAACTGTATATTGTTTTAGGAATGTCTTTATTTTTTGATGTAACTTAATTATTTTTGGGGAAGTTGTGATTTTTTTTTCCTATTGTCACAAGATGATTTACATGGGTACGAAAACCCAGAACATAAACCTGGCCCGTACAGACGAAGAGGCTCGCAAGCCAACTTCGAAGAAACCAAATAAGCCCTGACCAGCACAATAAAACAGGTATCTAAATCTGAAACTAAAACCGAAAAAGAAACATTTATACAAAGCGAATGAAAAGGTCGCCGTCATGGCGACAAAAACAAGCTCCAAAAAAAGACGATTGAGCCGCACAACCGCCGACTTACCAACACGTCCACCAGACGCCACCCCCATCAGCTCGTCAAAAACCCACCCACCACCCTCAACCCGTCAGAGCAGCCATCAACCAAGACCCCAAGCTTCAAACACACCAACCCCTTCCACACAGCAAAGTCATCCCCTCGCCAGCCACCACCATTCCTCCGGTCACCAGAACCGAGTCACCCACCACCGCAGCAGCCCAGGCGACAAAGCTTCAGCAGCACAGAAAAACAGCCTAGCTGGACGCCGCCGACGAATAAACTGGCCAAAAGGAGCAGGGAGGAGAAGGACAGAAGGCGCAGGAGACAGCCACCATCACGAGGAAGAAGGGCAGGGAAGAGACGACGGAGCTAACGGAAGAAAAAGCCTGGCGAAAATCGGAAAATGGTTCGGTGGTCGGAGGAGGACTCGAGTCTTCTGGAGAAAGCTAGAGAAGGGGAGTTGTGATTTTGAAAGCTGTGTCATCATATATTTTTTTTTTGATGGGAAGCTGTGTCATCATATTAAACTATATATATTTGTAGCTGTGTCATCATATTAAACTATATTTGTAATTATTAATTATGAGTATTTAATTTTGACAACTGCTGTCACAATTTTTTTTGACAACTGTGTATATGAAAATGATGTGGTACAAAGTTGATATTTTGGTATAAAATACAAACTAATCATAGCATTTGATCTTGTGATTTGAATGGATGAGAGTAAATCCTGATTTTTTGTGCATTTTCTTGGTGACAAATTATAAAATGAAACTGACCAACTATGTCGTCTTTTTATTTTTCGACTTGAAAAGTGACGAATTATAGGTTGATTTTGACGAACTTTGTATTTTGTACCAAAAATTAACTTTGTACATGATCTTGGGGAAAAGATCAGGTAGGAAGTAAGTGTTTTGGTAAGAAATAGGAATTTAAATTAGCCATTATATCTAAGATTTGATGGTTGTTAATAATCATTATTTTTAGTATTTAATTAATTATTAATTATGATTTAAAGGGTATTATCAGAAGAACTCAATCAAACCCTAAAACAATCGTCACTTCGTCTCTCGATTTCCATCTCACCACGACGCCGGAGCGGAGAATGCCGAGTCGGCCAGTCAGTCTCTCCATGAGGACCAGAACAGGCTTCTCCCATCCACACCTCGACGTCCATTGAGCTCAGCTCCTACACATTCACTCCCGTCCTCTGCGCCTGCTCTTTCCTCCTCGAAATCAGCCGCGGTAAGCAAGCGCATATTTTGATGGTGAAAAACGGGACTGATTCAGAGCTAGTGACCAAGACTGCGCTTATGGATTTTTATTCCAAGTGTGGGCATGTGGATGAATCTGTTATGGCGTTTGGTGAGATTGGTGTGAAGGATGTTGTGGCTTGTAATGCTTTGCTGTCGAATTTTTTAAAGAACGGTTTGGCTTGGAGAGTGATTGGGGTGTTGGGGAAAATGAAGAGGGAGGGGGTTCAGTTTAGTGAGTTTACATTGTGCTCTGTGCTTAAAGCTTGCGCCTTGTTGAAAGGGCTTAGGCAAGGTAAGCAGGTTCATGGATTGGTGATGGTGATGGGTCGTGATATGACTGTTTTAGGTACTGCTTTGATTAATTTTTACTGTGATGTGGGGTTTGTGGATGAAGCTTTGAATGTGTACATGCATCTTGGTTCTTTGGGAGATGATGTGATGCGCAATTCTGTGGTTGCTGGATGTGTCAGGAATAGGAAATATAAGGAGGCATTTTGTGTGATGGCTAAAATGAGCCCTAATGTAGTTGCGCTCACCAGTGCTCTTGCTGCTTGTTCTGAGAATTCGGATTTATGGATTGGAAGACAAATACATGGCAGGGCAGTGCGTTTTGAGTTCTTGTATGATACCCAGTTATGTAATTGTAATACTTTAAAGGCTGTAAGATTTAACTTCTATAATATTTTTATTCAAGCTTACTGAAATGTTCAGTTTGCAATTGATCGTATCCTTGTTTCTTTGGCATTTGTTTATTTAGTTGTTTCTTTTTATTCAAGGGGTAAAAAGTAGCCCCTTTGCCCCTTTTACAATTGTATATAAAAGCTCGGTTTGGTTATTAAGTCATGTCAATTGTTAACTGTGCGACGGATTATGCTTATAATGCTACGGATAATGATTACCGTGTTACGGATTATGATTACAATGTTACGAATTATGCATACGGATTATGTTGTGATACACATTAACTTAACTATTATAACTTACGGATTATGATTTCAATGCTACGAATTATGATTTCAATGTTACGGATTATGATTTCTGCTACGGATTATGATTACAATGTTACGGATTATAATGCACATGAATAAAATATGGTTTCAGGCTCATTTTCATTTTGAATTAGAGCAGTTGAACAAAGATGTAAGCATAAAACCAAGTAGAGAATTCATAATGATTATGTGTGCGATATAATCCGTAACACGGTAGTCATGTGAACTGTTAACTGTGATACAGATTATGCTTATAATGCTACGGATAATGATTACCATATTACAGATTATGATTACAATGTTATGAATTACACATACGGATTATGTTCACCCTCTGTGATACACATTAACTTAACTATTATAACTTACGGATTATGATTTCAATACTACGGATTATGATTACAATGTTACGGATTATGGTCACAGTGTTACGGAATATGATTACAATGCTACGGATTATAATGCACATGAATAAAATATGGTTTCAGGCTCATCTTTATTCGTACCCTGTAATACATATTTTGTCACCTCTTACACATAATTCGTACGATGTATACATAATTCGTACTCTCTTACAAAACTGTATAAACAGCTTTACAGGATGAACATTGTGAGTACAAGCTGGTTGAATAAATTCATAATGATTAGATAAAATTCAGATAGAACACGTTTGGAGGCAAAGTGGATTGGCTCAGTGGAGTCTTTCCCACCTGCGCCCATAAGTGGCGTGGGTTCAAGTCCTCATCTAACCCTAATTTAATTCCTAACAGATACTAACTTGGCTAAACTAGCCCACATCAAAAAAGAAAGATAGAAAGATAGAACACGTTTGGTTGAGTCCCAAATTCTACTCGAAGTTCCACTAGGTTCTGCAAATTTCCAAGTCGGAGGGTAAGGACCAAGTGAATCCATTCGACTGCAAATTTCTGAAACCTTTCAGTGCTGACCTATAGATGTTTCTGCAAAGAGGAATTGAACAGTGTTAAAGCATTAAAGATCAAATTTGACAGCAAGAAACCAACAAGAGTGACACATTACACTATCATAACTCTAGTCATGCTCAGAAAACTATTCATAACTATATCAATGCACACACAATTTTTGTTAACAAATCACAACCTCCAACATCATGCTCTACACTTTCAGGACACTTTCAGGTAAGCGCTGAAACTGAGAAAGACTACTTGCAAGAACAAACTCATTCTAGAACACAAATACAAGTTTCATATATCTGTCATCATATTGATACTAAAACAAAGTACATAAATACAGGAATGGCAACAAGTTGAACACAACTGATCTCAACAATTTACTTAACAAAATAGATAATGTACCAATTATGAGCTACGCATAAAGCTACGTATATATGTTGCTACGAAATATGATGCTACGGATAAGATACGTATATATGATGCTACGTATTATGATACATAATTGGTTACGTATTTTGTCCCTCCACTAGAAAATAAAATACGCAGCTCGATACACTATGCTAAGCAACTTGATAAATGATGCTACGAATTATGGTATATAATTCGTTACGGATTTTGTCTCCAACCAAATCCATTGAGTCGATTAGCGTGTAACCCTGAAAATTGTAACATTACATACCGTAAACATGGCTTGCATGTGGGTCGGTGTCATCCATTGTGCGTATTTCCGACATCGATGCTCGAGAATCGTCCGTCCGAGAGTAGTCGTCCGTCGCCGAGAAATCGTAAAGCTGGATCTACTAATTACCATTGTAAGAGGAAGGAGCGACAGATCGAGGCGGCGCCGGATGTCTTCGATAGATCGAGGCGGCGTCGGAGGTCTTCGATAGATCGAGGCGGCGCTGGAGGTCTTCGAATCAGTCGCCTGTGAATCGAACGAGAAGTCACTAGGTCGTGGAATGAGGTTATGTGTTTTATTTAGGGGACTAAAATGCCCCTAATACATATGTTAGTCGTGCGATTAACGTAAAATATGAATTAATTTGATATAATCCTGATCGTAGATTAATAAAAACGGAAGGCTGGTATTAATTCCTATTTCTCACCATAAAATCATTTCTCACCAGATCTAAATCCCATGATCTTGACCCACTGTGTACATATTGTTTTAGGAACGTCTTTATCTTTTAATTTAACGTTATTAATTTTTTTTTGATTGATTAACGTTATTAATTTTGACAACTGCCTGAAAGAGCCTAAACCAGCACCTATGGTGAACTCTCTTTGCATTTAAGCTCAAATCCATAAATGACCTACACTACAGGCTACAATGATGCAAAAAGGATACAAGTTAGAGTTACTTACCATTATGATACAAACACCGAAGAAGTTCTAACCAAAATGTAGACATCCATTATGAGCTGATCATCGATACCAGGAGAGACCTACAAGATCACACTCACTGTCATATAGTATAAACTTACAGAAGAGGGCAAGAAGTGGACAACTTTCTAATACCGATACAAAAACGCAGAAATCATGAGCTGAAGGGCACTTGGAGAGACCTAAAAAACACGCTCACTTCCATTCTTAAGTAACTTAACAAAACTATATAAGCAAAAGCATCAATCGAAACCTTTAATACCCAAACATGAAAGCACTCATGGACTCAAAACTAATTACTTGTCTTGAACTTTTAGCTCTTAGCGGTTTGCTGTTCCAGTTAACAACCTCTTCCCCATCTAACGCGCTCCACGGCCAAGATATCATGAAACAAAGGTATCAAAACTGGATCGAAATGCACGGGAAAAGTTACCAAGACGAGGAGGAATGGACCCTTCGGTTTGGAATTTACCAATCCAATCTCCAAATCGTAGAGTACATCAACTCGCTAAACTTGTCATTTACATTAGCGGACAATGAGTATGCAGACTTGACTAATGAGGAGTTCACGTCCAAATATCTCGGGTTCAAGGCTCCCGAGGATAATTCTGTACATACCGGGGCATTTCGATATCGCCACCATCACGGTGATTTGCCAAAGAACGTAGATTGGCGCGAGCAAGGTGCAGTAACTCCAGTAAAAAACCAAGGAGAGTGTGGTATATTGCCCTCCCATTCTCGTCTTTTTTATACAAACATTTTGAGAAATTTTAGTATTTCATTTTTACGAGTGACACTGAATCAAAAACTTCAATTATAGGAAGTTGCTGGGCTTTCTCTGCGGTTGCAGCGATCGAAGGAATCAACAAAATAAAAAACGGGAACTTGCTATCTTTGTCGGAGCAAGCATTAGTAGACTGCGACGTCCACAGTGATAACCAAGGCTGTGGCGGAGGCTTCATGGAGCAAGCATTTGAGTTCATAATAAACAAAGGAGGACTCCCAACTGAATCAAGTTATCCTTACGCCGCAAAACAAAATAAATGCCATAAGAAAAAAGCAGCCAGACATGCTGTATCCATATCAGGCTTTGAAATAGTACCTAAAAACGACGAGAAGAGCTTGAAGGCTGCAGTAGCACATCAGCCAGTATCTGTTGGAATTGACGCAGATGGATATTTGTTTCAGTTATACTCTAAGGGGATTTTTGATGGAGTTTGTGGAAGCAAGCTCAACCATGGCGTGACTGTAGTTGGCTATGGAGAAGAAAATCGTAATGGTGACAAGTATTGGATTGTGAAAAACTCATGGGGCACTGGATGGGGTGAATCGGGCTATATTAAGATGAAACGTGACGTTAACACTATACAAGGTCTCTGCGGAATTGCTATGTTGCCTAGCTACCCCGTTGGACCGGTGACAGTCAACAGGTCTTCTAATAAACTTTTCTAATTTGTCAGTCTTGGAAGTAAGATCACACTTGCTGAAATAAATATGGGAGCAGAATCTATGTTCCTATATAAGTAAGAATGCAAAATGTTAAACTGAATAAGGCTTGTTCTGCACAAAAATATCTACTGCATTTCTAGCTGAACGTTCCTCACTTCATTGTAATTCATTTATGTAAGATTGAAGATTAATCACTTTAACTTTTTTTAAATAACATATACAAAACTAGATAGTATATTCAGTCCAAAAAATAGTACAAAAACCCAAAATCCATACATTGTTTGGTACTTGGATTTGGTACTTGGATTTTATAATGGAAAGCAAAGACCAAGGAAATAAATTTTCAAGGGAAATGAATTTATTATTTATTGATTTATTTTTTGTGGTGCATGGAAAAATCTATCAGAAAATACCATAAAAATGAGAGCTATCCTCAAGTTAACTTTGAATTTAATGATAAATCAACATTTTAAACTTACTTGCAAAGGAAATGAACTGATTTCTCAATCTTCGGAATCAACCGCATACATATATAAGACTCCAATCGATTACAAGCAACATTCTGTTATCATCTACTATCAAAACACAGACCATATCACAATACAAAAAACACGCCATATCCGACGTGAAAACTCAATTAGTTGTTAAACGGAAAAAACCTGTTGACATACACTTCCATTTGTCTTCATTACCGAGTTATAACAATAGTACATGCAAAGTTCAAATGACGCAGGAAGAAATCTACTCACATTATTCACTGATGATTGATTAACAGTTAGGCAGTAGGCAAAACTCAGCCAAAAGACAATACAATAGCGAAAACTATTTGTAGCATTAACCACTTGCAATACCAATCATCTCGTCCTAAATCTCATCAAAGATCAAATATGTTCTCTCCAAATTTTGTAGATATCCATAGTGCGTGCATCTCTTCAGCGCAACCAATGAATGAACGAGCAAGATTGACATCTTCGGTAATAGATTGGTATACCTTCATTTTATTTCTTGCACTCATTCCATTGATCTTTTGAGTGTGCTCAAATATTTCTTTTTCTGTGTAATTGCGAGGATTGATAGCTTCGGCAACTTTATTCAAGCCTTCTTTAAGTGAATGAAGTTCTTCCACAAACAACTCAACTATTCTTTTTCTTTTCTTGGTGGGCTCTTCATGTATTTTTAATTTAGATGTTGAGGATGTTGGCTCAATTTCAGGATCTATTGCATTCTCCTCGTCCGCACCTTGTTCGCTTGAATCTCTAATATTGATTTCTTCATTATCCAAAAGACGAACACTTTGAATTGGTTCTACTTCATGTTCCTCTGTTACTCGATCTTTCCCATATATAATATCCATTTTTTCCCAATGTTGAACTTGTTTATATCGATATGTTGACGCCGATGGGTGAGCCTACATAGGAATAAAATAGTTGAATCAAATATATATCAAGAACGCTAAGTAAATAAACATCATATGTTTTTCATAAGAATCACCACAATAATCACTGACTCCTAACTATGAACAACAAAATGAAACTAATATAACAAGCATGACTTACCTTGATGTAAGAATCCCAAGTTAATGCACTAGCTTCTATCATATATGTAGAATGGTTGAAACCAAATCCACTTCTATATTGCCCGGACAATATTTCCTTGGCACCAAAGTAATGTTTTTTCAATGTTTTCATGCGATACTTGATATTATCAGAGTTGCAGGCTATGCAAAATTTCTCACGAACTAGATGCGCCACGGCTAAATTTGCTGCTTTGGTAAAATTTTCTCCCATCTTTTGTCCCTTTTGCATTTGATCAAGCAAACAATCCAACAAATAATCATCCATGTCAGTAGTCCAAGTTAAATTCTTTTTATTCTTTGAATCAACATCTCTTTCCTTGCTACTTTTCTTATACGCATCTTTGTCAGCCTACAAATATTCAAAAGTAAATACAATTAAATGATTGCGAAAAATAAAAAGAAATATACCGGCCAGTCAAAATATCATAAAATAAACAAAAAGGAACAATTAAATAATCTACCATTATTTTCATTTCTGAAGAGAAATTGCCATACAGTGAGCTGACTATAGAATCACTAAAACTGGAGCCATTCTAATGCATCTAAAGTTCCGCCTTTCTAATTTGCAATTAAGAATAAACAAATTACAGGGTAATATAAAGAAAGTGTAGCGTCGGAATCATTTGTCGTAAATTGACAAAGTTTGTAGATTTTCACAGATAATATTAATATTTGGTGTCCAAACACAACACACTGACTAATATTACAATGATCGCATTTCAACAACATGATTGTACAGACATTAAAGACAGTGAAATGCTTGTATAGACAGCAACAAGAGACAAGACAGAATGCTGTAAAGATCATACAGCTTGGTGACCTAGAATATCATGCCTAGTTAATCAACAACTTCCATTTCTTCAAGTGTTTTGTGCCATAACAATACACAAAAAGCAAAACATTGTTAGAGGAAGAATTCAAACTCAGAGAGCTATTAATGCCTGGGTGGTGGGAGGTATGGGTGATGGGAAAGTGGCCTGGGTGGAAGGTATAATAGGCACAAAATCCTCCCCTCTTCCTGTGCGGTATTTGGGCCTCCCGCTCACTTCTAGAAGTCTGAGTAGGAAGGACTGCGACGTCCTTATCAAGAAGATTACTGCTCGGTTGGATTGCTGGAGTAATAGATACCTTTCCCGTGCTGGTAGGAGGGTGCTGGTCTCTTCAGTGCTTCAAGCAATGGTTTTTTTTTCTGGGCTAGAGTCTGTCTGCTGCCTAAAACAATCATTCAAGAGGTCAACTCTATCTGTGCCAGGTTCCTGTGGCGTGGGAACTGTGTTAAGAAGGGAGGGCATCTTGTGAAGTGGGCTGATGTTTGTAGGGATAAGGTAGAGGGAGGTCTGGGCCTGAAGAACTTAGAATGTATGAATTATGCAATGGTTATCTGCCAAATGTGGGGGAATAAGGGGAGCAGGGCGGGCCTATGGACAGATTGGCTTGATAAATATTGGAACAAAGGAAAGCATTGGTGGGAGGTAGGAGTCAATCCCAGTAGCTCTTGGGTTCTTAAGAGACTGATGCAGTGCAAGGAGATTGGTCTTCAATGTGTTAGTATCACTAACAACTCTATCAGGTGGAGAGGGAAAGGTGACGGGTTTGAAGTGAAAGACACTTACAACACTTTAACAGAGCACAAAGAAGAGGTAGAATGGCACAAGATGGTGTGGAATGTTTTTAATGCGCCAAGGGACTCCTTGAACGCTTGGCTGGTGGTGCAGAATAAGTTAATGACTAGGGACCGGATGAGCCACTGGGGGATTCAGGGAGATACATCCTGTGTGCTGTGCGAGTCGGCAGTCGAGAGTAGAGACCACCTTTTCTTCGAGTGCAGTTTTTCGAAGGAAATATGGAAAAAGGTGCTCCTGTTTTTGCTAGTTGAGCCGGCTGGTTATCAATGGGAGCTCCTGATTCCATGGTTCAAAGGGCTGCAACAAACTAGTTTGAAGACTAAAATGATAGCTGCAGCTATTACGAGAGTCATGAATGGTGTTTGGAAAGCTAGAAATTTTAAGATATTTAGAGAGGATATCAGCACCACAGATATGATCGTTCAAGAAAGTATCTGGTACTTGAAGATGAAGTTAGGAGCAATCAAGAAGGAAGCCTGTTCGAAGGAAGACATCAAGTGGCTGAGGCTTATGAGAATTATTGAAGACTAATGTGCTTCTGTGTTAGTATTGTTGCAGGTTTTCTGTATTTGTTCAGTTTCAGTTTCTAGTTTTCTTGGTTGAGAGGCGCTGCGTTTTTGTTTGCAGGGTCTCGTTTTTGGTTAGCGGTAGGTTTGGTCAGTTTTGTGTTTGCGTTGTTGGTTGTACAGGTTTTTTATTTATGAAATCATCATTCTTTCAAAAAAAAGAATTCAAACTCAGAGAGCTATTAATGCCGAAGCAAAAGATATAGCCAAAAAAGAATGGAATGCAGTCATTTTAAGAATCTAGAGTGCCCTCTCAAGACGCGGAACTTGTTCTTGAGGATGGCATACATTAAACCATATTATTCTGTAGGTAAACAATGGCAAATGCTCGCACAAGCATGAAAAGGCCTTCTAATTAATTGTGCACTTCCTCCTAGAAGGCAAGTCATCGTCGCCTAAAACTTCCTAATTCAAACAAGTAAACAAAATAGTGTTTAAGCATATGGGCATTCGGGAAAAGACTACGCATAAAATTTAACTCAACGAAGCAATGAATGACCAAGAGATAGTCACTAATCAGGGAAGCTCAATGTCTCAGATACCCAGTAGAATAAACAAGTGACGCTTGTCCACAATATCTAACTCTTACTTGGGCTTAATCTACACTGAGTCTCATTAGAAACCACCATTGTAACTAATCCAATGAAAATCAACCGTTATATTTTTTAACAATCATATAAAAAGGTCCCCATTTTTGGACAAACAAAAATTACAGAATACACAGAAATGAAATGGTAAAGAAAACATATACAACAACAATGAAATCTGAAACAGGCTAGAACTAACCAAATTTCCAACATACCTCAATTGAAATCAGCAAATCAGCAGCAGCAAAATATGTTCAATAACAACAAAAAAAGTGCAATGATCAAAGCCCAATTCAAATGCATAGGTAACTAATCCAATGAAAATCAACAATCAAGAGTATTATAAAAGCGAGATATCCCAATTCCCATGACTAGGGCTCCTACTTCATGTAATTATCTATAGTAAATATTACTGGTTTTAACACTAAAATGGCAGGCACCAAAACATCATTCAGCAGGCAAGCACTACCATTATGAACATAAATTGGTTGACACCTCGCCAGTCACTCATGGACACTAGGAAGCAACCAAACAGCAACTTCACTCAACTCTAAATCACCAGCAGAAACAAAGACAAATCATAAATGATAATTATATACAGTAGATAGTATACCTGCGATGAATTTCCAAGAACATGTCCTCTATCCATCACATTATGGCGTGTGTTATTTCTCCCAGTTATATCACCGACATTTTCCCCCTTTAATAATCAAAAGGTAAGAAAGTTAGTGATAAGCATCAAAAGTGTTATACCTCATATAGTGCCATGCACCATACCTCATCAGTCATCACAACACGATACTTCACAACGCAGCACGCAATAATGTTAAGTATATACAAAATAAGCTACAAAAAAACTAAATAATATAAATCATTAATAAAAGCATGTATATATTTAAAACAGAACTTATAAACTTGTGATAGCAGTATGGCACATAAATGCAACAATACACTCTAACTTTGAAGCAATTAAAATCTCTACATTATGATATCACATAGTACCAAATAAATCCACCATAATATTGAAAAGCATAAATCTCCAAATTATGCTACACAACACAAGGAATAGAATCCTGATTACAGAATAATGAGCTAATTTATCAGGCATGTAAGTTCAACTTAAACCTCCGGAACACGAAAAACCAACGAAAAGTGATTAACGTTTAATAACAACGACACATCCGGAGGTAGATGAATCAAACCTGAAATCTAAGCGAGATATGTTGTGGAGTATGTTGATGAGGCCTCGACGGAGAATATAGCGGCATCGGAGGATGAGAGACTCGTCGAGTGAGTTTTGAGGATGCTGTTGAAGTGCGATTGAGACTCGATCTAGGGTCTGGACGAACTGCAGGTGACCTATTCTCACCTGGTTTAGTCATTACAACGGCCGAGAAGAAATCGAATTGAAGAATCAATCCACGAGTCTTCGTCAATCGGGTCGATTTTGCGTGGAAAAGTTTTGAGGACAATCGGATGAATTTTCCAGACTATTTTCCCATTTGTTTTCTCGTAACCAAACTGACTTTTTTTTCTTTGCTTTTCATTTTCTTTCCACACTTTCGTTGTGTATAGTATTCAGCAACCAAACAACTATGAATAATGTATGATGTCAATATTCAAATTATGAATAACTTTTTCTAAAATAATAACAAATTTTATATTTTATCTTAAAAACGGTTCAAATATAAGCCACATCTTTTTATAAACTCTAAATCTTTTAAAAACGTTCAGTCATTATAAACGACAATTCTCAGTTTTTAATGTTGAATCTTCAATTATAATGTGTCAGTTCTCTCTTACGTGACATTATTCATTATCCAGTAAAATTTTCCAAATTATCCACATATTTTGACTAAATATTCTCTTTTTTTTAATGGAAAAGGCATAGAGTCTAACATACAAAACAAAAGCAAAAGAGTAAACAAACCCAACAAACTAACGACCCAAACAAACTTATTCTCTCTCTTCGCTTTCTACGGAAAGCTTCCATACCAAACTGGCCCGAACAGAAGAAGTGGCTCGTAAGGCAACTTCAAAGAATCAATCAAGCTCTGACCAAAACTACCATAAACGAATCCGACAATTTTGGATCCTGCTAGTCCAGTGGTCTGCATTCGAACTGCTTCATGCCAAGGCAAACACGCCAGCTCTAGAAAGGCATAATAGAGGACTTAAAGTTAGGAAATACTATCTAGCTGAGAGCAGCACTGACAGAACAATACGCCGGATTAAGAACAACCGGCAACTCCACTTTGCCTCACGCCAATAGAAGTGAGCGTACCGCTTGAGCAGAAAGCAACGAACGACGAACCCAAAAAAACCACAAGCAGGAGTAAAACAGACAACTCTCATAAGCGAATCCACTTAGAGAGAAAGAGTAACGTAAAAGAAAGAAACCAAATACAAATATAAACACAAAAAGAAGAGTACTACACCACAGCCCCTCCATCCCGCCCAACCACCACCCACTGCCAACACCGCACCACGAGCTCACATACACCGCCACCACTCCCGAGGCCCATATCTGAGTTGACCATCCTCCACAAACTCAACAAGCATGACGAAAGCACCTAGAAGAGCAGAAAATGCATGAATCAACCAAATCCACGAAAACCGCAGGAGGAGAGGAGTGGAGGGAAGCGGCGATGGGTTACGACGGTGGGGAGTAGAGAAGAGGAGGGAGATGCGTGGGCAGAGCAATCAATCGGTGACTGTAGTTGTCGGCGAGGTTGAGCTTGGTGGAGATGAAGGGAGGCGGTGGAACAGGGGAGAGAAGCTCTGAAATGTGGTATTTTTGTACAACTGCCTATTTAATATTCAAATATTTATAAATGAGAAGCTCGATTCAAAACTGCGTAAATTACATATGGAAAAGGACTCTTATGAGAATTGAGAAATTGAGTCAAAATATAAAATTGTTACAAACTTTATTTATTAATGTCATTCTTATTTATTAATATACAAACTTTATTTAACAATATTGTTACAATCGTTTTATCCTTAATGTCATTCTTATTTATTAATTGAGTCAAAATTGACAACAACTCCAGTTAATTGAAGCTGCCATGTTCCATCTTTTAAAGAAGTTTATATTTAATATAAATAAAGTTAATTTACATGCGAACTAGACTCTATTTAATATTCTTGTACACAGAGGCCGGATCTGGTGCAAAGTCCAGATCCTGTGCAAAATACAAAATGATCAGATCCGTTCATTTTGAAAATCCAAAGGCTGAAAATAATTTGATAAAATAAATTAAAAACTGCATTTTTACGTGTATCTCTTAATTGAAAGGGTATAATCGACCAACAAAATTTAAAAACAACCGCTTATCTCTCCTCACACAACGAAAACCCGACGATTTTGTAAACCTAAATCCCGAAACCAAGTCGCGAATCATCCCCAAATCTCGCCGCACATCGTCCCAGTTAGGGTTTGGCGTTCACCCGATTCGACAGAGAACGATTTTAGGGTTGTGGGACAATGTCGACGAACGATGGTGAGTTGAATTCAGTTCGTTTAATTACTGTACGTCATCCGTGTACTGGGTTTTGGGACAGAATCGACGACGAACGATAGTTTGTTTGAACTATCTCGTGACGAAGAACTATGTTTTCGAAGTAATATGTGGTTAGGAAATTCAGTATGAGTAGATATCAAGGGCCAAGTGCATAATTCGTCAAAGTAATACATAATTCGTCATCTTGAATTTGACCTTTAAACTAGTTCCCAAAGGGTTTTTATTTCGAACTGTGATTTTTTGACCTAGCCAGCTGTATAATTCGTCAACACCGTAGTATAATTCGTCATATCATGTGGTTAGGAAATTCAGTATAAGTGGATATCAGGGGCCCAAGTGCAAAATTCGTCAAAGTAGTATATAATTCGTCAAAAGTATTACATAATTCGTCATCCCGGTTTTGACTTTAAAAGTATTTGAGCGCTCCTCTATATAGATGAGTTTATCTTATTTGCTTTCTATTTTAATTGCAGGTGAGGAGGAAAAAGAAACTGATACAATCGATAGTTTTAAGAGAAAGTCAGGTAACGATAGATTATCATTACCATGTTTGAAGGTTCTGGATTATTGGCTTAGCATTGGTAATGTTGTTCTTTCATTGCTTTGTTTTGAATGTGAAAAGAAACAAACAGCAAGTGAAGTTGTTTTTATTACTTTTTCATTGCCTTTTCATCTGAGAAGAAATGAACAGCAAGTCAGCTACATGCTGCTATTTCATCAAAAAATTGTTGTTTTTTACTCCAATAACTTTTAATACCATTTCTGAAGGGTTCAGATTGCATCAGGATATGCTTTGTATATACTCATCATAATTAGTTTTTCACATAATGTTGTCCTCATATTATTTTATGTAAGCCTCCATTAATGAGCAACCTTCACGAGACTGGCACACGGAATACGATAACGTTGGAAATGCGGTGCCTTATGAAAGGCTAGTATCGAGCGGTCCTTCGCAAATTCAAGTACGTGGAGGACTGACTATGTTCACAAGGACTGCTCCTGCCTCAACATCCAATGGTGCTCAACCTTAGGGTGATATGCATGATATTATGTAGGGGAATATTATCTTTTTGTAACCTTTTAATTTCTCATTTTGTATGAGAAAGAAACCAAAACATGTACTCTTTTCTGGCTCTTTTGGTTTTGTTCTAGACCTGAACATGTCTTTGAGAACTGGATGAAGTCTCAACGCGTTTAGTTTGTGAAATATGGATAGACAGATGTCAAAATTTGTACTTTATGTATTTTGTATAATCTGAACATCACTTTATTTTGTCAAGTTAAAGAACAAAACTGGTATACAATGAGATCAGTGCACAACTACATGGAAGAAAAAACCGAAGATGCCTGAATCAAAGAAAAAGAAAAGAAAATTTGGAGGCAAAATAAATGCTGAAATCTATGGTCCTACTTGGGACATTTCAATCATACATATAATTGTCATCATCATCGACATCTAAAAAGTACAAAATGCTGATTCAGATCAACACAACTCCAGAACTGAACTAGGAATGCAACACGATGGCTCATCAATGAAAAGGGAAATATCCCAACTCAAGAGGTCTTCTTCTTTGCCAGCCATTTCAACCTAACACTCTTCATGCCCTCTTGCTTTCTCCGCGGTAAGTCATTATATCATTTGTTGGGGTGCATATCAATTGCTTCAAGCTAAAGTTTCAGTTCCATATCTTCAAGCTAAAGTTTCAGTTACATAATTCGTCGTCTCGGTCATGACGAACTATAAAATAGTCATGACGAACTATAAAATGGCATGACTAATTATACAATGATACTGTCGAATTCTTGACGAATGTTAGTTTACTTTTGACGAATTATAGCATAATTCGTCGAAAGTGCACTACAATTCGTCAGAATTCTGGACGAACTATAGTCCAATTTTGACTAACTATGACATAATTCGTCAAAATTAGACTATAATTCGTCAAGAATTCGTCAATACATTGTGAGAAACCCCAGCTTCCTCAGCCATGCACCGACGGACCAGATCCATCCCCATCTCCGCCGAGTCGTTCAACCGCTATCTCAAGCCCGGCGCACTCGCCCGCATCAGAAACTCACGAATTACAGCTAGATCTCACCGAGTCCACACTGTACCGTCCTTCCATCGCCCTCTATCCTCCTCCACGCCCGTGCCTGCGTCTCCATCTGCCATCAATCAACAAATCGACGAACTTCTTGCCTTTCCGGCAGGATGTATGGTCCACGATTCCCTCAGCGGAAGAAGCTCATTGCTGCTAGGTCGGAGGAGACTGATGAAGGTTGAGATGATTGGAGTGTCCAATCGGCGTGAGTCGATTTTGATGATGCTGGAGTGTCCAATTCGTCGGGATGCTGGAGTGTCCAATTCGTCGGGTTTGATCGGAGGAGACTGATGAAGGTTGAGATGATTTGCCCCTGTTTACATTAGGAAACCAATTTAATGTTAATGGTATACCAAATTTGCCTCTGTTTACATTAAAATTTGAATTTAAACAGATTTATTCTCAATTAATCATATCCATCCAATTAATAAAATGAAGAGTTGAGATGATTTTGTATTTTTTACGTTAACATGGACTTTGTACCTGATCCCTTCTCCTTGTACCCACCCATTATAAAAAAATTCTTATATTTAATATTTTAGACAAGTTATATTCGAAAGTATATAACATACAGTCTACAGATATACTGGTATTTATAGAAACGCACGCCGACATCACAACCTAAACCCTATCATTGAGATCCAAATTAATTATTTTTCTTCTCAACCACCAAATAAACCCTTATTATTATTATTTTGATTCCAACCAAATAAACCCTTATGGACGTATATATTTGAAATAATTAATTTTATACGCCTCAATTCATCTAAAATTATTCTCATTCGAGTGCTCATCGCTTGGAAGACAACTCAGAATACCTCCAAACGGCGCCGTCCCCCATCTCAGTAACTTCCGCTCCAAGACTGTGCGGTTGACCATAAAACCCTGAACCTAAATCCCTAAACCCTGCTCCAGCTTCTTCCTCCATCGTCCTCGAGCAACGTTTTACAGCGTTCTGCTTCAGGTATGTTGATTATCTCTTCAAAATCTTCCCTCACAATATATTCGATAATCATTATATTCTTATCCTTTTAAATGCTGATTTTTGTATTGATCATTCTTTTCGTGATCTGATTTCGGTAATTAGGTTGAGGTTGAACTGATTTTCAAATGTGTTGATACATGAAGTTTTAGAGTAGATAGGGTTTTGATTTAGGTCCAGAGACTCTGATCCTCATGTCTGCAGGGAGGTTTTCCTAAGGAAGAGTGGGATTCGTATTTACATTTTATATGATAAGTTTGTTCTATGTTACAATGTTATATTGACACTTTTTTGGAGTCGCGTGTGTGGATTCACAGTTGTAGATTTTGCTGACCAGGTGAATTTTTCAATTGATGTAGTGTTTATGGGTGAACTTAAACAGGATGTGGAGTTGCTTGTTACTGATCAGTCTACTTGGATTTAGTTGATGCATTTTTTGTATTGATTTTGAGGCACATTGTTTAATATCTTGTTTGTGATGTTTAGGAAAATGAATTTCCAGAACGTTAAAGTTCCCAAGGTGCCCGGTGGTGGTCCTGCCCTTGCGCTAATTAAGACAGGTGTTATTGGTGCTATCGGCTTGTATGCAGCAAGTAAAAGTTTGTACAATGTTGAAGGTGGTCACAGGGCCATTATGTTCAACCGGGCTGTTGGTGTCAAGGACAAGGTTTCCCTTTGCCTCCTTTTTTGTTTTTGTTTTGGAAACACAGTTTAGTTTAGCTGAGCTGTCGTATCTCTGTATTTATTCCTCAAAGTTTTTGTCTCTTATTAATTTCTTTTCCTTAGAGAGCAATGCGCTGGTAAATGTTCATCTTTTTATTGTTGGCTATCTGGTTTTATTATTTGGTGTAAGTTTTGCTGTTTCTGATACCCACTGTAGAAGGGCTATTATGATTCATTTTTTTCTACCATAATGGAATTTACTGTCTATTTTTCAAATGGCTATCTTTATCTTGCAATATGGTGTTGTATAACTTTCTATGTAGGTTTATCCAGAAGGTACCCACTTCATGATCCCATGGTTTGAAAGGCCTGTTATATATGATGTTCGTGCACGACCTCATATTGTTGAGAGTATCTCTGGTAGCCGTGACTTGCAGATGGTAATTCATCTTTTACATCTCATCTAAGGTGTTTGCTAAATTTGATGGCATGGCTGACGACGACGTTGTGAAGTTGATTCAAAAATAAGATAGAGGTCTATAGTATACTGGTTCTGTATCTAGCTCACAAGTTGTTTCAATGTCGTTATGCAGGTCAGGATTGAGCTTCGTGTTCTGTATAGGCCTGAGGCAGATCAGTTGCCTACAATCTACAGGACTCTTGGACGAAATTATAAAAATAGAGTTCTTCCCTCAATCATTGATGAAACCTTAAAGGCTGTGGTTGCACAGTACAATGCCAGCCAGTTGATCACTCAACGTGAGGTTGGCATATTCAGCAACTATGCCTAATTTACTGTCATGCTTGCATTACTTCATTTTGATTTTTGTTCCTCTGCATGTCGTTTGACTAATAGAATAAGTCAGTGCTCTCTTCACTTCATTTTGCTCTCTTCTTAGAAATCTCTGCTGAGACATATTTTCTTCTTGTAGAATGTCAGCAGAGAAATCAGGAAGATTTTAACTGAAAGGGCTGCCAATTTTAACATTGCACTGGATGATGTCTCCATCACAAACTTAACTTTTGGGAAGGAGTTCACAGCAGCTATTGAAGCTAAACAAGTAGCTGCTCAGGAAGCTGAGAGGGCGAAATTTGTTGTTGAGAAGGCTGAACAAGACAAGAAGAGTGCCATCATCAGAGCTCAGGTAATTATTTGATTTTTGTTTCATCTTCAACAAGCACTTTTGATGGCTTCGGTGATGACTTTTAGAGGATAATTCTGTTTAAATACATGTGCCTAGGGAGAAGCAAAGAGCGCTCAACTGATAGGTCAAGCAATTGCTAATAATCCAGCATTTATCACCCTGAGGAAAATTGAAGCATCAAGGGAGATTGCAAACACAATGTCCAAGGCAGCCAACAAAGTTTTCTTGAACTCAGATGATCTCTTGCTCAATCTCCATGACATGAACTCTGAGGTTGCGAAGAAATGATCATGCAGCAGGGCACAATTATATGCAGTCCTTTGATTCTCTTATTACTAAATAGTTGAAAGACATTATACGAAACTAAGTGGAGAGTTTATTCAGCCTTGGCAAAGTCAGCCCCAAATTAAACTTGGTGATACATATTAACCAATTGCCAAACTCTATGAAGATTCTGCTAGATGATATGATTCATTTTAATAATATCATGTTTGTTCCTGCCCTTTTTCAGCTCTATGGTTTTGGCTTTGAACTTTGTTTATTCCATATACTTTGTCTGCGACTAAGATAGACGATAGAAATTAACCATCAACATGAACTTAAGTTTATTCTGGATGCCAAGGGAAAGCGTTTGCCGAGATTGATATTGGTAAACAAGGACCAAATGAATTCTAACGAGATGAATACGAGGATCATTCCAAGTCTGCTTCAGGTACTTTTCTACCTTCCCCTTCTTCGGTTATGCTCTCCCAAGGTTTAATCCTGTATCCCTTGGCCTGAGATTTGAGAATCAGTTCCTTAATCGTCAATGAGTACTCTGCTCTACATACATATTCTTTGTATCTTCATCTGCTTTAGTTTTAATTAGAAACCCCTTCCATTCATCAGTTTTTTTTAATTATTATTATAAGATAAGATAAGTAAGCCAAACTAAAAGTTAAGCTCACATTAGTCATGTTAAGCTAGCTAAACGTATTTAAATCAAGCTAAGTTAAGCTCACCTAAATCAATTTGAGCTAATCACTTAAAAGCTAATTAACTTTCTAAACTCAAAAGAGTAAAGGCCCGTAATATTTTTTATGGTAAATTATCACACCGCAAAAATTCAAAAAACTGTACCCACTCATGATATAAAATTTAAAGAACTTAAAATATTTACCATATGAATCAAGAAAATATATTTTAATTTTTATTCATACATGTTATATGGTATTTTATGACATTTCAAATAACAAATTTAAAAATAATTCTCCCTCATAGTATGAGATTTAAATAAATTTAGAAAATCATAATAAAAGTTAAAATTGAAAATGTTACATCAAAATGTGAGATATATAGATTAAGTAAATGAAAAAAAACTCTTAGTTATCATTTTAACAACAGTTAAACAAAGTTAACTAACGGAACTAACTTTATGCGCTAATAATTTTAATAGTTTTTTTTATTTTGCCACTGATAGTACGAATCTAAATTTAGAATAGTTGCTAACATAGTTGGTGGCCGAGTGGGTGGATGGACAATTGACTTGGACAAGGTCCCATATTCAATTCCCACTAAACACTTAGAAAGAGATAAAAAAATTTTTAGAAAAGTTGGAGCCCTATTTGTAACACTTCAATTCATGTCTAGCTATAAAAAGGCCATCTTTTGCTCCAATGTGAATTTTCATTAATTTTATATATATTTTATTTTTACAAGACTTAGTGATGATTTTTAATTTTTAATATTTAATTAATTTTATATACCAACAAGGTGGTAGTTGAATTGATTGGGCTCCTTGTCTTGTAATGACAAGTCAAGGTTCCAACCCCACCGGTGGTATATTATTCTTCCTATTATTGGAAGTGTGATTAGTCACATCTTTGATGTGGACTTGTGATTAATCCCGTTTATGCGTGGATATGTTAGTCGTCTCTCATGGACGTGAGTTGTACATCTTACAGGTTATTGATTGCTTGAGTCGTGGACTTAATTCCGAATGATGGAGTTTAGAGTTGCGTTTCAGTGATGGTACATGGTGCCGAAAGAATAAGAGGGGCATATAGGCAGAGACGTCTGGTGAGACTTGGGCTTCAGTGGTGGATATATGATGCCGAGAAACTTGGATGGATAGAGGTGTCCGACGAGACCCGCACTTCAAATTGTAGAAAAATTGTACCAAATGATAGCTATATAATGAGCTTAGTTGAGCTTGTAATTAAATCATTTGTACCCATCAATCAAAAAAATTAATTCTTATGAACTATGATTTGTAAAGTCGCAATTTACATTACAATAAGTGACGTTCGTGTTGAATAATCATTCAAAATTTATATCCAGTGACAGTTATTTTGTCAACACATTTTTATCGATCGATAAAAAAAAGACAATTTTGAATCAGTTATCTATTTTTGGTGGCAAATTCACATATTTTGTTTGTGGGTTAGTTATTCCGCCATATGAAATTAAGATATTCATATTGTACATACAAAAAAAAAAGATTTTTGTAATCCCTTTTATGCTAGTGCATGCAATTATTATGTACTTTATGGCTTTGGGTTTGGACCTTGCTATAGTCTTAAAAGAATGATTTGTTTCGATGATTACACGTCTCTGAAAATACGATGACTTGCAACTAATTTCTCCCCCCTTACATTATAATTTTATTGTAATGTTCAATTAATTATATCATGATAAAAGAATTTACAAAAAAAGAAAAAATGTTTTGCTCTTTTGTTGTTGTCTTTTAAAGACTGTGGCATCATATACGAGTACTAAGTGTTATTGTAGCCCTACAAACACATTATTAAGGTGTATCAGACAGATTTGTATCTCATCCAGGCCAAAATTCATCTCAAAATGGTCAAAGTAAAGTGAGCTGGTCAATGAAATCTAACTTCATGGTGTGTTTGTGTACATATGCGCCAATCTCAGTCTTTGTATTATATGCATGTAATTTATGGGGCCTTGAAACCAGGAGATGATCAAAGCTTTGATCTGCAGCAACCTGAGAACGAACAAATGAGAGTTTTAATAAATATAAATATATGTATAGGTCAATTATTTTCAAAGTAATAAGACAGCAAAAGAAACAAACATACCCCTTGGTGACAACAACTTGCTTTTCCCGAACTCCCTACACATCTGGGGGTTTCAACCCTGAACCCCAACAACAACTAAACGACATACACAATTACTCCCTCTTTTAGCTTCTTCCTAATTTAAGGCTGTAATATTTTATTTTTATCAATATTCAGCTTACAAGACAGATTCAACATTTCCCATCCCAAATTCAACAAAAAAATTGGTAAGGCTTTAGAAATTAGGGTTCAGGAACAATGAATGACAATTTGACATCGATTTTGGATGAAATTGAATGCATGCGCGCATATGGTCACACCTGGTCAGATTACATATAAAAATAAAAAACCAGAACAATTAAAGTGCATGTTGTGGTTAATAGTTAATGATGTTCTCTTCTTTGAAAAAAAAAGGGTACTCTGTGTGAAATGTGAATTGAATTTTAATGGGAGTTTGAGACATTGAAAGTTGAAAAGTTTAGGGAGTGTGCTTGTTGGGGAAGGAGAGAATATTCTGCAGCCATTAGATGTTAACAACTACACTCCAAAAATAGAAATAATATTCAAACACAAAGAAAAAGGTTAAAGATGCTAAGACATGATGATTAGATTATGATTATTAGGGTTTTCATTCTGGCAGTAAAAGTCAGCTCACAAGGAGACGACTCACACTTCCAAAAATTCACTGCCTTCTGCTGTCTCTCCCTCTTTTGCCCTAATTCCATTTCATTAACTAGTAAAGTTCCATCAATCTTGCATAATTCTTCTCTCTACTCTCTTGAGTGGTTGTGGTTAATTCTCCCCTCTTTTCTGGATCAAAATTTTGGACTTAATATCTGCAGATCAAGTATTTGTTCAATTTTTTCATCGAATACACGATCTGCTATGTAGCTACAATGAGCAGGGAAAGGGTGTGGAGGCTTTAGACACGGTCCTCAGGACGATTATTCGCTTTTGGTTTTAACTATGTCTGTGAATTCGTCGTATCGTTTGGATCTTGCTCTAACCCTAATGACACTTGACCACGTGCATTATATATTCCCTTTTTACAAATCCCATGTGAAATACATCTTAATTTATCAAGCTATGTAAGATCTGATAGCTTGGTTGGTGGCTGATATAGTGTGACTTTAGTTCATCCTTGTTCTTCTATTTGTTTCCCGTCTTTGTGTACATATGTATTCAATTAGTTTTTATCAAGGTGGTCCATTAATTTGAACTATAAGAACATATTTCGTTTAACAACGATGTAATTTTTATTAACATATTAGTAGAAGCAAAAGTCATCGTTTTCATATGGTCTATTGCACATCAACAATAAATATAATGTCACATTTTTTTTATCTCGTATTTCATCATTCCCACGATAGTTAGACTGTCACATGTACGTGTGTTGGTAGTACTAGTGGCCAAAATGCGATTGTTTTCACATGGCAGAACTTATTCACCATAAATTAGGGTTCTTTTTGTAGCGAGGTTTCTTCAATGGCGTGTGTCAAAGAAAGCAATATCATGTAGAAACAAACCCTAGTGTCTTTATAAATAAACCCTAGTAAGATTGATATAGAACAAAAAAATCTCAACCCTAAAAGCAGGCAGTGAGTTTTTGTTTCATGATAAGAGTTTGAATTATAAACTTCCAAATCCGAAGAACATAATCAAACAAACAGCTTAAAAAAAGCCTCAAATGAGACGTGGGTTCATACATATAATTGAGCCGACATTATTAAGCAATATCCCAATAATAATACACACTTTATTAAACTAAAAAACAGCTAATCACACGAGCTTTGTTGAAACTTCATTTAAAATAAGAAATTATATATGTTGCCTTATGATTGTCATGTCAGCTAGTAATAGAGGTAAAGGCGTTATTACTTGATGAGAGATAATTTACTAATGAGTAATTCAACTAGTTGCTTAACTAATCAAGATTAAGGTTAAGAAAAGGTAGCAACAAAATTATGGGATAATCATTCCAAATGGGAATAGACTGGAGAAACACTTTTGCCCAACCTCATGATATCTCTCATCAGACATCAAAATTTTTGTGTAGATCAGTAGCATACATCACTAGTAATAGTGGAAATTTTTATTGCTTTTTAACCTTTTCACCTCATTTTCCCAACATCAGCCCATTACTATATGTTTCTCATCCCAAACCCCAACACTAAGACAGTAGAGAGAGAGGGATATCAACAAGGAGGAGGAGAGGGAGAGAGAGAGAAAACTATAATAGTGTTATTAATTGATCAGGCTCCCAATAATCAATTCTTTAATGGAGTGAGTTCATATGCCACTACAAAAGGCCAACTAGAACATAGTCTCTCCTTGGATCTCAATTACTATCTCATCTTCTCTATAATTAAGGAGCAATTCAGAGGAACAATATCTTGCAGGAGGTTATTGTAGTTTTGTATCTAAATTAACCCTCTCTTGTATTGTATGCATGCTAGCTACTAGTCATTGTTCTCCTTTCATTTATAGTAGGTTGTTGGTAAGAGAGGTCTAATAGATAGAAATCTGGCACACATTTGGATCAGGTGTTGAAGACAAAAAGACTTTTATCAACCATGTCAACTGATGAAGCAATTTCAAGTAGCTTCATACAAACTCCAATTGACGGATCCACCGCCACAATCAGCAATCCGCCTTCCACCATCAAGAAAAAGCGTAATCTCCCCGGTACTCCAGGCAAGTATAAAATCTTTATCATCGATGAAGATATCTCTCACTTCTCTGCTTTCTTCTGAGAGTATGCTTCAATCACACAATTTCCTTACATATATATATATATATATACCAAAACAAAAATTTATCTAGCTTGACATCCGGTAATTATATGGATGTCTTTTGATGATGTTTAGATCCTGAGGCTGAGGTCATAGCCCTATCTCCAAGAACCTTAATGGCCACCAACAGATTCTTGTGTGAGATATGTGGTAAGGGCTTCCAAAGAGACCAAAATTTGCAGCTTCACAGGAGGGGCCACAACCTCCCATGGAAGCTTAAGCAAAGGAGCAGTAAGGAGCCTAAAAAACGCGTGTATGTCTGTCCTGAGAAGACATGCGTGCACCACCACCCATCTAGGGCTCTTGGTGACCTGACAGGCATCAAGAAACACTTTTGTAGAAAGCACGGTGAGAAGAAATGGAAATGCGAGAAGTGCTCAAAGCGTTATGCGGTTCAGAGTGACTGGAAAGCACATTCCAAGACCTGTGGTACCAGGGAATACAAATGCGACTGTGGAACCCTATTTTCAAGGTATATGTGGAACCACTTTTGTTTTATTGCATCTGCTTCTTGTGTAGCGTTTGACAAGAACAAAAGTGAGTTTTTGTGGCTCTTGCCAGTGTCTTGTTGTGTGACCTACATATTTTTCCCTTGTTTCTAGGAAAAACAAATGAACAAAAACATCTAGTGAGGGACAAATTAATCAAAGTAGTATAGCTATCTCACTATCTTGGTATCCACAATAATCCAACTAAATGGTGATGTTACAAATATGAACATAAGTTGGAAGTTTTTCATCAGAGATATATACTGTTTTGCTTCTACAAATATTTTTTCCTTCTATTATTAACGTTTTGTGTTTGGGTTTTTTTACCAGGCGGGATAGTTTCATCACACACCGAGCATTTTGTGATGCCCTTGCAGAGGAGAGTGCAAGAGTTTCAGCCTCAAATTTCAGCAACAACAATGGATCTGCATCATTATCAAACAGCATGAAGAATAATTATAATTTCATGGGGACTAATTCAATGCTGCAGACAGCTATGGCACAACATCATCATTTCAACTCAGTCTTTAAACCAATGATTTCAGCCAACAGTGAAAATGAGGAGTCAATAATTGATCCAATGAGGAGATCTTCAGGACTTTCATTGTGGAATTTGAACCAAGGATCAGCCCTAATGGCTCAACTAGGTCATCATCAGGACAACAATAATAATAGTCTCCAAGATCATATTGATCCAATCCTGATCAGTTCCTCATCCGGTCTTTACAATCCAATTATTTCTTGTCAGTCAAGTAATCCTCACCAGCAATCAGAGTATCCGTCGAATTGGGTTTTTGGGACAAAGCTTTCACCTGTTCTAAACAACACTTCTGATCATGAGCTCAAAAACTCTACAGCACCATCTTTGAAGGAATTCATCAACTCATCATCTGAGCAGCATGTAGGTGTTCCATCCTTATTCAGCAATCAGCACCAAATCCATCAGACTTCCAATGCGTCAACCAACATGTCCGCGACTGCTCTACTGCAAAAGGCAGCTCAGATTGGTGCAACGTCAACTATCGATCCATCAGTCAGCATCCTCAGCAGCTTTGGCTTGAAATCCAACAATAACATTAACAACAACATGAGCCAACTAGTCCAAGATGGGAACAAATTTTGCGAATATTTCAATAGTCCTCCATCCAGTTCCCCGGTTCCAGCTAGTGTCATGCATATGATTGGAACTAACTTTACTGACGTGGATCACAATGATGTGTCGAACTGGTTGAATAACCAAATGTATCCTTCAAAGAGACGTCACATTGCGGTGCGGAATAATGAGGATCAAAATGCAGCAGCTGCAGGTGGACAAACAAGGGATTTTCTTGGTGTTGGTGTGCAAACACTATGCCATCCATCAACTATGAATGGATGGATATGAATGCTAACTACCTAGCAGAAATCATGCTGATAAAAGTTCATGCTAATTAAAGCTGAGTTTTAACTTCTTCCACAGTATAAAACGTGAACTTTATCACATAAATATCCAGAGATCAAAAAATAAAAACTAAATTCATAGTGCTTATGCTCATGTAAGATCTCATTATACTGAACCTTTGTGCTTAATAGAACTGCTTGTTATTTCCTCTTTCAAAATGTTTTGCGAGATTGCTGAGAAGAGATCCATTCATATGCTACTACTGTTACTCTCTCTCTCTCTACTTACACCTCTCTCATTCTCTCTCTCTTTAATGCTTCACTTGTCTCCCATTTCATTGTCTGCAGTATATGCTTGCAAGGCTGTTGGGGTTTGTTGTCGACACACTTTTTTTTTTTTGATTCAGACTGTCGACACACTTTTGAAAATGGTGGGTTTTGTATATTCTTTGTTCATAAAGGCTAGTTTGTGTTTTCTGGGAGTAGTGGGCAAAGCAGGAAATGACTTTTGGGATGCATTATTGCTTTGTAATTGTGTATATCTATGTTTTTGAGATGCTCTATTAGATTATTGTTTTTTTTTGAACGAAGATTTATTGTGTTGTTCTTTATAAAAATAGAATGACGAGATAGTGGCATGGAAATTAGGGCTAGCTGATATGGGGGTCAAACTCCATTTAGGGTTCTCACACAGTCCATTGGACTTGAAAACGACTTCATACATTGACAATTGACATGGTGTGATATGATTAATTGGCTAATTAATGGTAAAATTATAGAATCATAAAGTTGAGTGTTGGACCATATAATAATTTGCGCCAATTGACAGAGGCAACCATATAAGGTGCCAAACTCTGCTAAAAATCGTCTCACTATAAATTTCGGTTGTTTCATGCGAAAGAGGTTTTGGTCGAGTGGTTTGATCCTTGACAAATTGTCAATAGGTTAACAGTTCGACTCTCCCTTGTTGTGCCTTGTAATCCCAACTTGCTTGGGAAGAGTCAATGGATTCACTACTACAAACAACACATTATGCATCGGTTTTGGTTCCGATGCATAATGAAGCGTTGCATAATGTCATACATTATGCAACGCTTCTTAAAAAAACTGATGCATAATGTATGATTTTTTAAAATTTTTTTTTTTACATTTTTGGCCTATAAATTGCTCAAATCAATCTGAAAATGTGTAAATAAATTTCATAAATACACATGCTCATATCCAAATCTTAAAATACTTTTTATTCAACCAAAATATAACATTTCATACATGATGTCACTTTTAATGTACAACATTTATTTATTCAACAAAAGTTTCATTTATTTTCCTAGTAATGGAGGGCCTTCTTCTTCTTCTTCCTCCTTGAAACTTTATACATGTAGCTCTTAGCAAACTTGACAAGATTCTCAGGACGTGGGAGACGAGAAGCCATTCTGCAAAAATCATACAAAGGTAAGTTGTGAATAAATAATTTATGCAACAGCGTAAATGGCAGCAGGTTTCAAAGACTGACCTTAAGGATTTGGAGAAGAGGTGTTTTCTCTTCTCTTGAGATCAGCGGCTCATACACTGCATCAATCAATACTGAAGAAAAAGAAGAAAATCAGATCACTATCACATTACAATGCTAAGTGTGTCTTTTTGACAGACAGTAATAAGTCTTACATTCTCCACGCGAGTTAACATGAGTTCGCTTAGCCATTTCTTTCTGCACGTGAGAAATAAGAAAGAAAAAAGTTTGGGTAATTATTATCAAGTTGGGTTGAAAAGTGCTAAAAGCCAGTTTTGATATATTTTAATTCTTTAAACACATGTTGCATCCATACATTGAATAGCCATATATTCAATAAAAGAGTACCAACTAACCTTCAAGATGGTCTCTTCCTTCCACATTAAGCTACCAGCACTCTCAGATTGTACAAGATTGTACCAAGCCGACGATGCTGATGCTCCCATTATCATACCTGCAGTTCATCAAGTAGCTACTAAATCACCATACGTACTATCAGTTCGACTAGATGTCCACTTCCAGCCAGCTAAAAAAACACAATTCAGCAATGTTAAAATCAATTACCACAAAAGTTTTACATTTTTCATCAAAGATCAAATGTCAGCCATCCTTGGTGCATTTTTCACTCCTGTATTGCTGTACATTGAAACTGACACCTCTGGTTAGCAAATGAAAATATATTCAGTCTTTGTTCATATGATCTTAATGTATAAATATCCAATTCACATATACTGAATATGATTAAAAACTTGTGATTTCAACCTCAACTTGAAAAAACTTGCTGTGCTCATTATTGTTTGGTCTAGTTTTCTTCTTCTCAAAATCCTTAAGGTCAGTCTTTGAAACCTGCTGCCATTTATGCTGTTGCATAAATTATTTATTCACAGTTTACCTTTGTATGATTTTTTGCAGAATGCCCTGTGGAAGCTTAATGGCTCCAAGCACAACCACAGTTCCTAATACAAAAAACAAATAGACAACAATAAGTACTCAATCAACAACATAAACTGACCACAGAGCAACTGTGTTGTATACTCTATTTGTTTAATTTGTGAGGTATCTGGCAACATATGCTGAAAAAGAGCAAGCACCAATACACTTCCTTCAGTATCCAAAACAGAATTTTAAGATTTGCAACATACACTATTTGAAAATTACCAAATGACAACGCATCCATACACACGCCAAAGACAACTGGGGCAACAGTCGACATCTTAAAGTCGATTTCAACTTTAGGGTTATGAAAGCTTACTTACAGTTTCAGATCTACGAAACGTCGAGAACGCTGAACGTCAGCCTGCCCACCTCTGGAACCGCAAGCATCTTCAAACACCAGTGTCACACGCTGAACGTCAGCCTGCCCACCTCTGGACGCGGCGACGAGACTTCGCTGGCCACGAATAGTAGCGGAGACCGCAGCAGAGAGGGGGCGGAGACGCAGACGAGCGAAGGAAGGTGCGATATGTAGGATCGAGTGATTAAGGAGCATAGGAGAAGCTTTTGGTGAGGAGGGAGCGAGAGAGTATACGAGTCGCCTCTGGCAAATGGATGAATGAGAAAACCCTAGCGATCATTAAAGTCACAATATGCATCAGTTCAAATAAAACCGATGCGTAAGCTTATCATTAAGCAACGGTTTTTATAAACCGTTGCATAAAGTGACAATATGCATCGGTTCAAATAAAATCGATGCATAAAGCTGAACCGATGCATATTATAATTTTTGAACCGATGCATAATACCTGTTCTGTAGTAGTGATTTGTTTCCAGGTAGCATTGATCAAATGTTGAGGGTGAATCAATACTGCAGGGTAGATTAGGCTTATGTTAGTTTTGGCTGGAAAGGAAGAAAAACGGCGTAGCTTTGGACTAGCGCGAAGAGTTGGATTTGAAGACCGAAGGATATACAACGTCACTCGTTTAAAAGGCTGAATTCGTTCTAGTCAGTACGACGACGTTTTGCTTAAGCGCGAAGAATCGTTTATTGGAACAACAGCGTTTCGATGGAGCGCGGAGACTTCGAGTTTTAATGAAACAATGTCGTTTCGGCGTGGCAGAAAAACTGATCAGTTTTGGCTTTGGTCTGTACGCTGCATTTTGGTGCTATATAAGGACTGGACTTAGATGGAATTAGGGTTCTAACGAATTTGGGGATTTCTTGAAATCGAGCGAGCTTCAAGATCTGAAGTTGAGCGATTCAAGTGATGAGTCGAGTTTTCGACTCATTTATGGCCATTCTTCACTATAGTTTTGAATCGTTTCCGACGTTATTTTGATATCATTTGACCTCTATCTCTACATTTTAGGTAGAAAACAAGTTTTCCCCATGGTCAAGGCCTAAATATCAAGATTGGTTGAGAAAAGGGAGTTTCGGCGCAAAAAGGGAGTTTCGGGGCAAAACCGACATATTGACCTTTGCACCTTGTTTTGGACGCCCAGGGCGCATGCGGTGTCCGATTTGGCTGAACTTTAGCTTGTTGAAAAGGTATTTCAAAGGGCTACAACTTTCTAGTTGACGCCAAAGCCAAATTCTGACGGGAAGAACACCAAAAAGACCTGGAAAGTGCCAGCCGGTCGGCTGAAATCAGCCGAACGAAGCTTGCCCACGGCCACTCCCAGCCGACCGGCTGAATTGCTACAGTACCAGAAATTTCCCCCCGAGGCTATAAATAGAAATCAAGGGTTTTGGACCAAGTGTGGAGGTTTTTGGGGAGAATTGGATCAAGAAAAGAGGTCAACCAAGGTCATCAATCAACAAAAGATCCAACCAAGGAGAAGAAGAGAAGATCAAAGGGAGATTCTACTTCCTCTACATCTTTTCCATTCTCTTTTGTTGTATGCTAAAAACCCTACTCACACCATGTTGTCTTACATGATGTGTGAGTAGTGATCTTGTGTTTTGAGGGTCTTATGACTCTCCTTGGTACTCTTTGATCATGTATACACATTGAACATATAATCTATGGTGTTGATTTCATTTTCTCTTGTGCTTATTCTATGACATGCTACCAAGTGTTTGATAAAATGCCTAAGTGACATGTTAGTCTTAGAATTTGATCTAAGTATCGAGAGAGCTTAGTGATGATTTGGATAAGGAGAAAATGATCATATCTAGTGTTTATGAGAGTAAATGCATGGATGTGAGGTTAACTAGAACTTAATGCCTATAGCATTTATTACCTTAGGAGGAGATTTCAAGGATGATAGTGTTATAGAGTGAATCAATAACTCGAGAGAGTGAGGTCCTAACTAGGATAGCTTGACTAGGACTAGATTGAAATGAGAGTTTGTCTACCTTAGTCTAAGCTAGGTTTTAAACCAATCGACACCCATGAATGACTTAACTCTTGTGTACATGATCATTGGGAAATGCCAAGGAGGGGAGTAACCCCTCAAAACACCTCTTATCTATCTTTTATCCTCAATTACTCGCCACATAGGATTTAGATATATACACTCCCTTATACATTTTGGGTTTAGAATAGCCGAACGGAAACACAATCTTGAATAGTGCATGTGCTTGGCTTGCTCCTCTTGGTTCGATCCGGTACTTTACCGGTTAATATAAATGTTTTGACTACATTCGATCCTCTCTTCATTGATACTATTTAGAGGTGAAAAAGAATAGTTCGTCATCAAGCTACCGCCGTTCGATTCAAGCAGCAGGGAGATGACTCGTGTCACGACAGACAGTTGACATTGCCTTCTTGAGGGGACCGAAACTCTCATATTCTCTTCTCTCTCTTTTGTATTGTTGTTTTCAGATAGCAAGGGTTCTTAGAGTCTAATTAAACGATTGATTATAGTGGATAAGGGCTGAGCAATTCCCCTTGAGGCTCCCAGGAGTAGGGCATCCCCGAACCTGGTAAAAAGATTGTGTGTCTTGTTGTTCGATTTTGATATTTGTTTGATCAAATTGAAATTAGGGCAAGATAATCCTCGGGGTTAATAGATTCGATCCTTACATCCCGAGTATCATAAGTATCCTCACTTTTGTGTAGGAGTGTTATTCCTCCCTCGCGGAGGTATTTTCGTCCCGCCTCGGCGCGGACGTGCTATTCCCCCCTCGCGGATTCCACTCAAATATTTAGCGGTTTTTTCATGCATGGAAAGTTTAATTTGGGACAAACCATTGAATTTATTTGTGAATTTACGACTGTACACTACAAATTTTGGCCAAAATTGCCACGGATAATAAAACTGTCGCAAAAGTTTACAGCGGATTTACCACGGTTACCGCGGATTTACAACACTTGTGAGCATCATGAGCTCAAAAACTCTACAGCCCCATCTTTGAAGGAAATCATCAACTCATCATCTGATCAGCATGTAGGTGTTCCATCCTTATTCAGCAATCAGCACCAAATCCATCAGACTTCCAATGCCTCAACCAACATGTCCGCGACTGCGCTCTACTGCAAAAGGCAGCTCAGATTGGTGCAACGTCAACTATTGATCCATCAGTCAGCATCCTCAGCAGCTTTGGCTTGAAGTCCAGCAATAACATTAACAACAACAACATGAGCCAACTGGTCCAAGATGGGAACAAGTTTTGCGGATATTTCAGTAGTCCTCCATCCAGTTCCCCGGTTCCAGCTAGTGTCACGCATATGGTTGGAACCAACTTTACCGATGTGGATCACAATGATATGTCGAACTGGTTGAATAATAACCAAATGTATCCTTCAAAGAGACGTCACATTGCGGTGCAGAATAATGAGGATCAAAATGCAGCTGCAGGTGGACAAACAAGGGATTTTCTTGGTGTTGGTGTGCAAACACTATGCCATCCATCAACTATGAATGGATGGATATGAGAATGCTAACTAGAGCTAGCACAAATCATGCATTGCTGATAAAAGTTCATGTTAAGCAGCTGAGTTTTCTTTCACAATGAAAGGTGAACTATCTCACATGTATATAGGAGCGTTCAAATGTTAACCCTTTTTAAGCTATGAATTATTAACTCATTTGGAGCCATTAGATCAAATGATCCAATAATCTTCCTTTATCCAAAAAGTAAAAATGAGAACCTTTTTTTTCAAAACTTTGAGAACCTTCTTTATGCATTTTCGTTTTTGCCCAAGTGCACTTTCCGAAACCTGAAAATGCATCTAGGCAAAAATAATGCTCGAAACTGCACAATGAAAGAAAAAAAGTGAGTGGGACACGTGTCACCTCCACATTCAAATATTCAACTTGATCCAATGATGAGATTTGAGATATCAGGTTCTCGAATTTTTAGGGGTTCTTAATCGAACGCTCCACTATATATATAAGATAGCATTGTTATTTCTTGGTGCTGCTTATGTAAGATAGCATTTACGTACAAAACCCTTGTACAACTGCTTGTTATTTCCTCTATCAAAATGTTTTGAGAGATTGTTGATAAGATCCAATCATACTACGTTCTCTCTCTACTTACACCTCTCTCATTCTCTCTCTAATGCTTATTCACTTGTCTCATTAAGCAACTCATCAATTAATCTCATGAATGAATTGTGTTTTGATCACTAGAGTTGTTAGGGAGGGAAATAACCCTCAAAACTCATTTATCCAAATCTTTTAATCTCTAATTAATTGCAAATTAGGATATAAATTCAAACATCTACCATTTTAATTAGGATAGCCGAACAAAAACATAATCTCATAGTGCTTGTGCTTAAACTTGCTCCTTTGAGTTCGACCCGATAATTTACCGCATTACATACACTACACCATTTTACAGATTAGGACATGTTTTTTTTCTGTCGCATAATGTCCTATATTTGTCGCATAACCTTTATACGACCAACTAAATGTCGCGTAAAATATGTCACGTAAGCCTAGTAGCGTAATGTAAAAATGTCGCTTAAAGTTTTCTTTAAGCGGCATTTTCTTTAGTACGTCACATAAAACTGGAATGAGTTTTGCTCTTTATGGACATACGCTACATTTATAATGAACATATTTTTCAAAATTTGTCACATTAGTTGTTTAATGGGACAAAAGTAACAAACAAAATTGTCGCATAAAACTTATTTCGTTATGTGTTTCAACAATTAAATAATCTAAATAATATTTTCATTTAAATTCGAAATTACATAAACATCATAATACAAATTGTCAATGGACAAAGCTCTACAGAACAAAAAAAAAAGTATTGACGATCAAAAAAAAAGTCCGACGCCAACTCCGACTCCGAAGCTCTCTACAAGAGTGCCTTTTAAGCACAAAGCTTACTGCTCAGCGATGGCCGAGTCGCTGCTCCACCACTTTCCACTATCCTCGTTGTCTCTGTAAAAAGTCCCTACCATGCCTCCAATCCCTAATTTCCCAATCCCACAATGTCCAATTTCCATCTCTGCCTCACTGATCGGATATCCGACGACACTCACAGACCACAGTCACCTTCCGTCCCAACCCAGCGGTCTGTTTCTCGAACCTGCTGTTCCTCACTCCTTTCTGAATTTGATCTCGCTCAAGTGTAATGGGTCGATTCCCGATTGGAATTCGAGCGTCTCTTTGCGGCGGAGTAGTCGTCAGGGTTTTGGAGGTTCGCGGCGGAGGTGTAATCAGCTTGGGTTTTTGTGTGTTGGGTGGAGCGATGATGATGGGATTGTTATTGAGAGGAAAGATTGCAGCTTACAGAATGAGGGCGAAAGGGTGGAGCAGGCAGCCAAAGTTGAGAGGAGGACGAGTAAGGTTGGAGTGAGAGGAGGCAGTGCCATTAATACTACGAAGCATCTCTGGGCTGGAGCATTGCAGATCTAATTTAGCCAAGTGTTAGAATAAATTGGAGATCTAAGATTTCAAGGAATGTGCAGAGAAGTGTATCATAGATCTGTTTTCAACACTTAGCAAATTTGAGATTTGGAAAACATATTTTAAAATTTCAAAACTCCCTCCTCTGAAAATATATTTCCCCCCAAAATGAAATTGTCTGATGCGACATTAAAAATTTATGTTTGTCGCATAAGTGATATTGAAAACGTCGCCTAAAGCTAAAACGGTAGGTTGCCTTTAATTTTGGATCAGTTTTGTTCTGCATTTAATTTTATGTTTGGAACAGTTCTGTTCTGTATTTAATTTTTATCTTTTACACGACATATATTGGATACCAACGTCGCTTAAAGCTAAACCGATAGATCACCTTTCTTTAATGGCGAATCATTTTCAAACTTGAAGGCGTGTCATGCCAGCTATATGGATGGCTCCATCTGATTGCCATGTTAACGTGACATAATCAAATTTGTCGCTAGAGTTCAGTCGCATAAAACATGTAATGTGACATTTTAGGTGTGTCGCTTAAACAAATGTTGCATAAATTCTATAACGTGACATAAATAACGTGTCACGTAAAATAATGTCGGGTAAAACTCTTTATGTGACACATTTATTGCGTCGCTTAAACGTTTGTCGCATATTAATCTTATTGCGACAAACATATCAAAACGTAGTCGTATAAACCATTATATGCGACAAAGCTTTTGTGACAATGTTCAAAATTTGTCGCGTAGGATGTAAAATGGTGTAGTGATATGTTTTGACTACATTCGACTCTCTCTTAATTGTTGAGGATGAGCACTACTATGAAACTCAATACCAAGTCTCCCCACAGCTGACAAATTCCTTGGGGAAACTGGCTATGAAGTTTGCAAGAGCAATGGAAAAGAGGTTCAAAGATATGTTTACATCCCTAAGTACAATTGATGAGTTCATAGACGAAGAGGTCGAAGATTATATAAATGAGAGAAGTAGTCTCAGGTCCAAAAGATGATGACCTGTTGGAGTACACCTTTGGACAACTCAGTTAAGTTGATAAAAAGGCATATGAAGACAATTTACCCGCAAACTACGATTTTTTTTCCTCCCGAGACCCGCACTTCTTTATCCACTACCAAAGTTATTAAGGATCAATTGATTGCGAGCACAAGACAAGTTATCCGTCCACAATCAATTCAAATGAAGATTTCTTTAGTGATGTCTCATCCGTGGAAGATTTTGGCATCAAGAAGATCCACTCCCTTCCACAACAAGTGAGCTTGTAGTTCTTGTGGATGAGGTGACAAGCCTATTTTTACCCTCTTGATTTGTCGATGAAGAGGATTGTCGTAGAATCAAAAGAATTTATAGATTAACCGGTAAAGTACCGGGTCGAACCTAAAGGAGCAAGTCAAACTCATGCACTATGTAAGATCGTGTTTCCGTTCGTCTATTCTAAACCGAAAATGTATAAAGGGGTATTCTCTAAATCCTATGTGGTGAGTAATTAAGGATAAAAGATAGATAAGAGGGCGTTTCGAGGGGTTACTCCCCTTCTTGGCAATTTCACATTGATTATGTATATTAGAGTTATGCAAATCAAGGTGTCAAATAGTTTTGAATCTAGTTTAGACTAGGGTAGGCCAACTCTCACTTGAACCTATTTCTAGCAAAACCTTCTTAGCTCGAACCTCACTCTATTGAGATTATTGGTTCATTCCATTGCCTTATCATCCTATGGGTGGAAGATAAATGCATTGAACATACGCACTAGTTCACTTCCTACCCATGCATTGTAGAAAACCTAGCTTAGACTAAGGTAGACCAATGTTAATGTGAATCTATTCTTAGCCAAGCCTTCTTAAATTAGAACCTCACTCGTTCGAGGAATTGATTCACTCTATAGCACTATTATCATTGAAATGTCTTCCTAAGGTAATAAGTGAAATAGGCATGAAGGACTAGTTATCATCAAATGCATGTATTTACTTTCATAAACACTATATAAGATCATATTCACTACATCTAAACAATTCCTAAGGTCATTCAATACTTAGGTCAAGTTTTGGGATCAACATGTCACTTAGGGATTTCATCAAACACTTAGTAGCATGTCATAAATGAAGAACATAGTGAATATGAATTTAACATCATAGATTGTTGAATTAAATGTATATACATGATCATAGAGTACCATGGAGGGTTACAACACCCTCAAAACACATGATCACTACTCACACATCATGTAAGACAACATGCATAGTGTGAGTAGGGTTTATAGCACACAACAATGGGAATGTAAAAGTGTAAAAGAAGGAGGATGGTTAATTCTTGCACTCCCTTTTGATCTTCTCTTCTTCTCCTTGGTTGGATCTTTTGATGATTGATGACCTTGGTTGAACCTCTTTTCTGCTCTTCTTCTCCCCAAAAACCTCCACACTTTGGTCAAAACCCTCGCTTTCTATTTATAGACCCGTCTCAAAATCTATCACTGTAACAGTTCCTGTCGACCGACTCGATGCTAAGAGATTTTGAGCCTTCTGAGTTCCTTTCCAGTCGACCGACTGAACTTCTCAATCAGACTGGCTGGATGTCTGCTTGGGCAAGCCTCCTTGGATCTTTAGTCAGCCGGTCGGCTGAGACTTTCCTAGGCTTTTTCGTGGTCTTAACTTTCGAACTTGGTTATAGCATAACCTAAAAAGTTGTAGCCCTTTGAGTGAGCTTTCCAACAAGCTATAAATCAACCAATTTGGACATCGTATGCGATTTGGGCATGCAAAATAAGCCGGAAAGGTCAATCTGCCCTATTTGTCTTTAAATCTTCGTTTTCTCCCCGAGTTTTCGTATTTAGGCTTCGACCTTGACGGGGACTCGACCTGAAACGTAGAGATAGAGGTTAAATGACATCAAAATATCGTCGGAAATAAACCAAAGATGTAGTGACAAATGGCCATTAATGAGTCGAAAACTCGACTCATCACTTATGCTTTGTTCGTCGCGAACAAAGTATGAAAATATGTCAAGGTCATGTGATTGGCGAAATGCTAGTGGCGCTATGTTTTTCGTCTATTTGCCTATCTAGCTTTCACAAGGGCTCGATCATTATTCCTAAACATGCTATTCAAAGGAAAATGAAAGTATGTACAATCTAACTAGCTCCTTTTCGTAGGCGTTACGAATGCATTTAGCGTATGTGATGAGTCGAGTTTTCGAATCATTTATCGTCATTCATCGCTATAGTTTTGAATCGTTTCCGACGATATTTTGATGTCATTTGACCTCTTACTCTACATTTCAGGTAGAAAACAAGTTTCCCCCATGTTCAAGGCCTAAATATCAAGATCGGTTGAAAAATAGAAGTTTCGGCGCAAAATAGGGAGTTTCGGGGCAAAACCGACATATTGACCTTTGCACCTTGTTTTGGACGCCCAGGGCGCATAGCCCTGGGAAGTGTCAGTCGGTCGACTGGAAGGAACTCAGAAGGAGCTGGTGACCTTTGCACCTTGTTTTGGACGCCCAGGGCGCATACGGTGTCCGATTTGGTTGATCTTTAGCTTGTTGGAAAGGTATTTCAAAGGGCTACAACTTTGTAGTTTACACCAAGACCAAATTCAGACGGGAAGACCACCAAAAAGGCCCCAGTCGATCGACTGAGAAGTCCAGTCGACCGACTCGATAAGCGACTCAGAAGGCACTGACTTGTTACACATCCAGTCGACCGACTGGGAAGTCAAGCTCAGCCCAGTCGACCGACTGGATGAAAAACTCAGATTTGACAGCAGAAATCTCAACCGGATCTATAAATAGAAAGAGGGCTTTTTGGACCAAGTGTGGAGGTTTTTGGGGAGAAGAAGATTGGAAAAGAGGCTCATCCAAGTTCATCAAACATCATCCAACCAAGGAGAAGTGAAGATCAAAGGGAGACATTAGGATTAATCATCCTACTTCTATCCCTCTTCTATTCTACTTGTTGTTGCCATTAAACCCTACTCACACCATGTTGTCTTACATGATGTGTGAGTAGTGGATCTTGTGTTTTGAGGGTCTTATGACTCTCCTTGGTACTCTTTGATCACAAATATACATTGATATTCATATGGATGATTGTTGATTTCATTTTCTCTTGTGTTATGAATGTTATGCACTCTAGGTGTTTGATAAAATGCTTAAGTGACAATTTGGACCTAAACTTGAACTTAGGACTTGACACCCCTTGGGAATAGTTCTAGGATGGAGAAAATGATCTATATCTTAAATCATGTAAATGAACCTTAGGATATGGATGCTTGACTAAGGATTGAATGTTTGATTTATTGGAGTTAGTCATTAAGCGAATCATCAATTTATCCCATCTAATGGTGTCAAATGCATGTTCACTATGCTCTTTAACATGCCATGCTACTAAGTGTTTGAGGAAATGCCTAAGTAACATGATGAACCTTAGAACTAGACTTAAGAATCGAAAGACCTTAGGGATAGTTTGGATGTAGTGAATATGATCATTTCTACGGGATTGAAGTGAACTAGGAGTCGAGTTCATGGTATTTATTGCCATGGAATGAACCGAGAGGTTCGAGCTATAAGAGAGTTTTTCTAGGAATAGATTCAAGTGACAGTTGGTCTATCCTAGTCTAAACTAGGTTCAATACTATTTGACTACCGTGAAATGTTTGAATATCGTGTATGTGATCATTGAGAAAATGCCAAGGAGGGAAGTAACCCCTCGAAACACCTCTTACTTATCTTTTATCTCCAATTACTAACCACATAGGATTTAGACATATACACCTCTTTTATACATTTTGATTCGAATAGCCGAATGGAAACACAATCTTAAATAGTGCATGTGCTTGGCTTGCTCCTTTGGGTTCGACCCGGTACTTTACCGGTATTATAAATGTTTTGACTACATTCGATCCTCTCTTCATTGATACTATTTAGAGGTGAAAAAGAATAGTTCGTCAAATGGCGCCGTTGCCGGGGAGCAACTAGTTAGCACATCCCTAGATTAGATTGTGTGGAAGTTCCGACTATTCTTGTGAATATTTTTCTTTTTCTTATACTTGTATATTCTTTTTTTTTCTACTCATATCCCCTACTAACTTCGTTAATCTTGTTTTGCGAGGATGGATCACTATAACCAACAAGTCATGCACAATGGAGATTATTATGAAGATGATCAACCAAATGCCCATTGTGAAGACTATTGGATGTACTACCACAACCAACAAGTCTTTTCTAATGAGGGATACTACCAAGAGGAGGAGCACATAAACTCTTATTATCAAGAGCTTGGCTATCCGACAAGTTATTATACTCCGAATTGGGATGATAGCCAATGCTTCAAAGTTGAAGACTCCTACCCTCCATACCCTCAACCTCCTCAACCTTCAAGTGAGCCCTCCAATATGGTATCCATGTTCGCTAGACTTCTAGCAAGCCAAGAGAAGATGCAAGCTCAATTGAATAAATTGGAGGCTCAAAGGCATGAGTTAGAAAGCACAATGGCTCAACGAGCCATTGAATTTGAGAACTTGAAAGAGGAAGGAGAGATTTCCGAAGAAGAAATCCTTGAATCTAATGCCTCAAGGCAAGAAGAGGATCAAGAATCGGAGGAGGAATTTTGGAGAGCCGCCACCGAAGCTTATTACAAGACAAGGGATGGTGAACCTTGTAATGAAGACGAGATGGAATGCAAAAGTGAAGCATCCTTCACTACTAGCACATCTCATGATCATTTGGATGAGAACGCACAAGAGTTCACCATTCCATTAACGCTCTCCGATGAGGAATTCTTCAATGATGATGCCTCTTGCGTAGAGGAAACAACTTTTATTGGTGAAGAAGAACTCCTCCCTCCCGGCACAAGCAAGTTTGAATGTGTGCCCGAACTTCTTGATGAGCATAAGATAGAGGAAGAGCTTATTGAGAGAAAAGGATCTCGGGGGTATGAAGACTTTGTTGAGGTATACATGGACCAAACCCAAGGACAACCTCGCACACAAGAAGGCTCAAGTTTAGAGAGGGATATTGAGGGATGGGCACCCGTGGACATCATTGAAAAACTTAAGGAGGGTATGCCCATCAAGCTCGGGACAAGTTATGAAGACCCTTTCTTCACTACTTCGTCTCGAGACAAGTTTTGGAGCTTCTTGCCATATTTTCAAAGAACAATCAGAAAAAGCTCCTATGACCCCTTATTTCTTAAGGGATCTTCATATTTGAAGGGGTCATGCTCCCAAAGGAAAGTCCATTGTAGGCTTGATGGGAAGAAATTTAAATGGGATTTGAAGGTGGATTGACACAACTAAATCCAAGGCCCCGTGAGAAGGGATCCTAGCAAAGGACTTCTCAACGAGTGATTCTATGGGGTGCTTTGCTACGTCTTTGCCAAGACGGGAAAAACTAGGCCCTCGCGGGAGGTAACCCGGTTTGTAAGTTGTTCATTCCCGCTTTTCTTTATCTTTAAATGTTTGGCATGATTGTGAGTGTCTTAGGCTCTAAATATGGAATGTGAAATGTGTGATTAGTGGCTAAAATTTTAAGTGTGGAGTGAGGTCTACTCACTCCAATTCCACTTCACATTGCCAAGCCCTCCACTTTTCCCTTGATCTTTCTATGCTTAATGATGTTGCCCCTAGTGCTCATGTGCTTTATTGTTGTTTACTAGAGTGAAACTAAATTGTCATACCATGCTATAACTCTAGTTTGACGTTTTCTTGGCATTTAAGATACCTTGTGCACATTATGGAGAATGTAGGTCAACTTCCTTGTTTGAATTCTATGGAACTTGTGTCATGATGTTATCATATGACTTGTGATGCTCTCTTGCTCATACTTGAGTTTTGCATAACCTTGTATGTCACTTGTTGTTTTTAACCTCTCATGTGTTCTTGTCATCAAGGAAGTTATATGCATCAAGTTCGATCACGTTTAGCACAATGGTGTTTTTTCTATTGGTGGGGCACATCTACAAACGAGGGGAGTTCCTATGCGCCTTTATCTCATTTTCTTCATTGTTTGCGCTTAGGGACTAAGCTATGCTTTAAGTGTGGAGTGGGTAGTCGCATAGTTCACTCATTTCATGCCATGCCTACCATGTTTGAATGAACACTTGCATTCATGTATTCTATCCCTAACATGTGAGTGTTTTTAACCACATAGGCTTGTGACTATCGACTCTAAATCCCTATAAATCACATCTAGCCTATTTGTCACATTTATTGGATCTTGAACTTGGAACCGACCTAGTCCCTTGAATGTGCATTCTTGTGAATCAATATCATTGCTATCCCTTGTCTGTCTAATTTTCTAAGTATTTTCGTTGAAATACCTTGGATTAAGTATTAGCAAGCACTTTTAAAAAAACTTTCACGAAAAACTTAGACCTTTTGTTTGCTCCTTGGTGACTTGAGTTTTCTAATTTAGTGCCATGCTTATGATTGCTTCCCGCACATTCCATACACTTTTTGAACATATTGTCAAGTTTTAAGTGTGGAGTCAAAAGAGGGCGAAAAATAGGCCCCAACAAAAAAGGTTTTTGTGGTCAAAGAGGGCAAAGCCCCGACTAAAAACTCTCTCAAAGCGCTAGAGAAGTTTTGCTTCAAAAATGATACAAATGCCGGGGGTTAGGAAGAAAAGTTCCCCCTCGAAAGCATTTGTAGGCCAAAGGCCATTTCAAAAAGAAAATAAGAAGCACTTTAAGCTTGACTCTATGTTTTCCTCCATTCTTCATTTGTGCGGGATTCATCATTTGCATTGTGTGCTTGTTAGAATGACTTTTGGACGACCCATGTGCTTGCACGGGAGTAATCATTTGGTCTATGCTTGTTTATTAAAGAACTCTAGTGTCGAACTCCTCTTCCCTTATGGATTATGGCTTAAGCGCCTAAAACTTGGGAATGAGTTCCATGTCGTGAGCCAATGGACTAGCCCTAGCTAGCATAGGTGAGCGGTTGACACTCTTTTGTGCAAAACTATTAACTTTGCTTCTATTGTATTGCCTTGAAAATGAGTAGACTTTTGGATGAGGCGATTGATAGCTATAGTATTGATGATTATGAATGCACAACCTCATGGGTACCTAAAGTGGTTCAAAAGTTCTTTTGATGATATTGTGATGGTAGTCCTAGTTTGGGGTGAGGGATTGGTTTTGAGAAATCCTCGCCTTGGTTGAGCACTCTTGCATTCATTCTCATGGGACAGGTGCATATGAGATTTGTGAGTATTCCCACTTTTGAAAACTCTCACGAGACTATAACTCGTCCACTAGGGTAGCCTAGGGGTTTAAAGGCTTAATGCATACGCTAAATGCATTCGTAACGCCTACGAAAAGGAGCTAGTTAGATTGTACATACTTGTCATTTTCCTTTCAATAACATGTTTAGAAATAATGATCGAGACCTTGTGAAATCTAGTGAGGCAAATACACGAAAACATAGAACCACTAGCATTTCGACATTTGCATGACCTTGAAATATTCTCATACTTTGTTCGGGACGAACAAAACTTAAGTGTGGAGTGTTGATGAGTCGAGTTTTCGACTCATTTATCGTCATTCTTCGCTATAGTTTTGAATCGTTTCCGACGATATTTTGATGTCATTTGACCTCTTACTCTACATTTCAGGTAGAAAACAAGTTTCCCCCATGTTCAAGGCCTAAATATCAAGATCGGTTGAAAAATAGAAGTTTCGGCGCAAAATAGGGAGTTTCGGGGCAAAACCGACATATTGACCTTTGCACCTTGTTTTGGACGCCCAAGGCGCATACGGTGTCCGAATTGGTTGATTCAAAACTCATTGGAAAGCTAACTCAAATGGGTACAACATTTTAGTTGATTCCAAGACCAGATTTGGATGTTAAGACCATGAAATAGCCCTGGGAAGTGTCAGTCGGTCGACTGGCAGGAACTCAGAAGGAGCTGGTGACCTTTGCACCTTTTTATGGACGCCCAGGGCGCATACGGTGTACGATTTGGCTGATCTTTAGCTTGTTGGAAAGGTATTTCAAAGGGCTACAACTTTGTAGTTTACACCAAGACCAAATTCAGACGGTAAGACCACCAAAAAGGCCCCAGTCGATCGACTGAGAAGTCCAGTCGACCGACTCGATAAGCGACTCAGAAGGCACTGACTTGTTACACATCCAGTCGACCGACTGGGAAGTCAAGCTCAGCCCAGTCGACCGACTGGATGAAAAACTCAGATTTGACAGCAGAAATCTCAACCGGATCTATAAATAGAAAGAGGGCTTTTTGGACCAAGTGTGGAGGTTTTTGGGGAGAAGAAGATTGGAAAAGAGGCTCATCCAAGTTCATCAAACATCATCCAACCAAGGAGAAGTGAAGATCAAAGGGAGACACTAGGATTAATCATCCTACTTCTATCCCTCTTCTATTCTACTTGTTGTTGCCATTAAACCCTACTCACATCATGTTGTCTTACATGATGTGTGAGTAGTGGATCTTGTGTTTTGAGGGTCTTATGACTCTCCTTGGTACTCTTTGATCACAAATATACATTGATATTCATATGGATGATTGTTGATTTCATTTTCTCTTGTGTTATGAATGTTATGCACTCTGGGTGTTTGATAAAATGCTTAAGTGACAATTTGGACCTAAACTTGAACTTAGGACTTGACACCCCTTGGGAATAGTTCTAGGATGGAGAAAATGATCTATATCTTAAATCATGTAAATGAACCTTAGGATATGGATGCTTGACTAAGGATTGAATGTTTGATTTATTGGAGTTAGTCATTAAGCGAATCATCAATTTATCCCATCTAATGGTGTCAAATGCATGTTCACTATGCTCTTTAACATGCCATGCTACTAAGTGTTTGAGGAAATGCCTAAGTAACATGATGAACCTTAGAACTAGACTTAAGAATCGAAAGACCTTAGGGATAGTTTGGATGTAGTGAATATGATCATTTCTACGGGATTGAAGTGAACTAGGAGTCGAGTTCATGGTATTTATTGCCATGGAATGAACCGAGAGGTTCGAGCTATAAGAGAGTTTTGCTAGGAATAGATTCAAGTGACAGTTGGTCTATCCTAGTCTAAACTAGGTTCAATACTATTTGACTACCGTGAAATGTTTGAATATCGTTGATGAGTCGTATTTATACGACTCGTCGAGTCAATTACTCTCATTTATTTCGACACTTATTTATGCGAACAGTTACTTTTTAGTGTTGTTTTGCATTTCAGGTGTTTCGGGAGCCTTGGAAGGAATACGCGCTTAAAGACGGCATTTCGGTGCCAAATACATCACATGGAGTTCGTGGAGATCGACTCGAGAGCCCGAGCCAAGAATGACGAGCTGTCCAAGGCAAGCTACTCAGAGAGGATCGCGGACGCATGCAAGTTTAAGAGGGTCATTCGCGGATGGTAACCTTCTCGTGACCCGCGGAGCTAAAATGTGCAGCGTCCGCGGCTGACGTCAGCAAGTCGAGATTTAGAAGCCTGGCCCGAATGAAATTGGAAACTAAACTTTCTTAAAAATTAGGGTTTCTGATCTAAAATCAATCCTCCAGAATCCCAGAATTGAAGAGACGGCTCGAGAGAAGATCAAGCTTTCTACAAGAGAGAAGAGAATTTCTACTTTCATCCAAAAAAATATTTGTTTATGATTCCCATGACTATGAGTAGCTAAATCCCATTGTATTCGGCTTAGGGGTAATATATTGTGACAAACGTTTTGAGGCTTGTGCTTAATGCTATTTATGTTTTACTAGTTCTTGTGCTTATTTTCTTGGATTATATTGAGAAGCTAAGTAGATACTTGCAATGGTGAAACTTAGTTGAATGATTTAATCCTCATATTTGCTGCTCGTCAATACTGAAACGTTGAAACAAGTAGTTGCACATTAACTTGATATTGCCTGAAACGAATGTATCAAGTTTGCTAGAACTAGAAGCCTATGCCCTGAAACGGAATTAGGTTGTGGTGTAAGTGCTTGAAACGGCCTTACTTTAGGTTATAACCTGAAACGGAAGTAATCACGCTTAAAAACATTAGTTAGATCATTCATAGCCGAGGATAAACAAGTCACAATATAAACCCCTTAAGCCGGATACTTTTCTCTCATAGAATTCTCTCAGTATTATTGCTTTTATTTTCTCGTGCACTTTTCACGACAACTGCTTACAAACCCCCAATCAATTTTGTTTACAGAACGACTTGACCAACACCAGCTCTCTAGGGTTCGACCCTTGCTTGCCACTTTACTAGGGTTCTCGCAAGGAAACTATAAATTCAAATTTGCAGGTCAAACGACGCCTGTCAAATTTTGGCGCCGTTGCCGGGGACCTGCGCTTCGGTGAAGTTGTTTCTTTTTGTTTTTATTTTCTTTTTTATTTTTATTGTTATTTAGTTATTTTTTCGTGCTTGCTACTTGTTTCACCATGTCTCACGCAGGTAGTCAGGTTGGTGATGACCAGAACAACAACAACGAGCTCGCTCCGGTCAATGAAAACGCAATTATACCTCCATTCTATGATGACCCGGAGCAACTCATTCGAGACAGGAACCGTGCGGACAGGGAGGCCGCCAGAATGAATCAAAGGCTACCAGTGGCACAGAACGGTGCTGGCCTGAGGCAACCACCTCCCCCAGCGCCACTACAGCCGCCGGCCCCAGCAAGACCTCAGCAGCCGCCTCTTCAGCGCGTCGCCCCACAGCATCCACTTCAGCAGCCTCTCATCAGGGAAGAATATGACGAAGAATACTACTATCGAGAGCCCACCATAGGAGAACTGTCTGCCCCGAACTTCCGGAACCAGCCATGGTGCATCTACGAAGGGCCTGAGCTAGAGGCAATAGTGATCAACACGGCAGTTGTGCATCATCTACCCAAGTTCTCGGGAAGCCAAGGAGAGTTGGCCACCACGCATCTGCAGCGTTTCCATGGCATCTGCCAGAACCTTCGGCCATACGGAGTCGAAGTGGAGGACTTTAAGCTGAAGGCCTTTTACTTCTCTTTGACTGATGCAGCTAACGATTGGTTTCTTTCTTTGCCTTCTGGTAGCATCCAGACATGGGACCAGATGCAGAAAAAGTTTCTGGCCAAGTACTACCCAGCCGCTAGAGTAACGCAGGTTCGCAAGCAGCTACAGGAGCTTAGACAAGGGCCTAACGAGTCGATGTACGACTACCTAGAGAAGTTCAACAAGTTGGAACGGAGCTGCTGCAACCTCGGACTCCCAGAGAAGCTTATCATAGAATACCTGCTCGATGGCCTGAGACCCCTGGACAACATGCTGCTAGACGCCTCGGCTGGAGGCACAATCATGAACCTTCCCCTAGGTCAAATCAGGAAGCTGATCGCCGACGTGGCTGAAAATGCAAGGTTCAGAGAGGAAACCAGTCGGCAGGATGAATTCAGCAGGACTAGGAACATCTCAAAGGCTGAAACTCCACCAGCTTCTGACGAGCTAAAGGAATTAAGGGAGATGGTGAAACTGCTGGTAACTAATCAGGTAGCTCCGGTGAAGGCGTGTGAATTCTGCTCTGCAACTACTCACAAAACGGATGCGTGCCCTAGCCTGCAGGAGGAGGAACACAGAGGCGTAAATGCTGTAGGGGGTTATCAGCACTATGACAACCGCCCGCAACAGCAGAAATTCGGGCTAGCAGCTAACGGGTTCAGCTGGAGAGACAACAATGATAATACTACGAAGGAACCAGCCCAGCAGTCCCAACAGCAGCAGCAGTATTATCGGCCTCCGTATCGTCAACAACAAGGCAGCTACAACAATCAGGGTCAGTTTCAGCAGCGAGAGCAGAACTACAACCAAGCAGGCCCTAGTAATCAGAATTCCAGCAAGTCTCTGGAGGATATAGTGAAGGAGCTGGCAGCTAGCACCCAGCAGTTGGCCACCACGGTACATCAAAATCAGGCCAAGAATGATGAAACTTTAGCAAAGCTGGGTAAACAGATGTCAAACCTCGCCACAACGGTCTCCGAGCTTAAGAACGACCCAGGGCGACTTCCCTCGCAGACAGTGCCTAATCCGAGAGGGAATGTCAGCACATTGGCAGTAGTGGATGTGGACGCAGCACTTAAGGAGTCTGCATATTGGGTGAACAGGATGCTCGTGGTTGGTAGGCACATCGAGGCAGAAAATAGCGAAATAGAGGCCGACTCAGACCAGATCGCGGATGACGTGCACTTTAGCGCCATCCGCGGTCCGCTAAAAAGCATAACACCCGCGCCCGTAAAATATGAAGAGACCGCGGTAAAGCAGTTGACCACGGATGAAGAGCATGTTAGAGCCGCGGATCAAGAACAAGTTAACGGTCCGCGGGAACACTTAAAGTGTTCATCACCCGCGACCTGGTCTGTCGAATGTACTGAAGCTGATTTTTTTCCTTCGTTTTCTATGCAGGTAATAGCTCCGGATGACCATATGATCGACAAGGATGGGCTAGGAAGCATGTTGGAAGCGAGGCATGAGCGAAACGACCCAATGATGGAGCGCCCGATTGCAGCAAGTTATGAGGCACCGCCTGGAAAGAGTAAGGACCCAGGTGCCTTCACAGTCACCTGTGGTGTTGGTGAGACACTTATACATCATTGTTTGATCGATCTAGGCGCCGCTATTAATGCCATGCCTTATTCATTATATTGTTCTTTGAAATTGGGACCATTGAAACCTCCTAAGCTATTAGTAGAGTTAGGAGATAAATCATGTATTCGTCCTGTTGGTTTGCTAGAGGATCTAACCCTCCGAGTAGGAGACCTTGTTGTTCCTGCAGATTTCTATGTCTTGCAGATGGGAGATGCTAGAGACGATGATCCTCCAGCGCTTATCTTGGGGCGGCCATTCCTCTTAGCCACCAAGGCCAAGATTGACATGGGCTCAGGCTTATTGTCACTCGCGTATGGTGGCAAGGCATCAAATTTCCCCATCTATGAGGATGCCGACCGTCCGTGCATGAAGAAACCACCGGATATCGTGAATACATCATGCCTTGGTGCCCTAATTCTAGACCCACCAGACGAGACAGGCTGTGCAGCTGGGCTAGTAGCTATGATCAAGGTGTCCTCGCAGACTGAGGAGGATGTGAAGGCGAACCCGCCTGATCGATTGAGAGCAGATCCGAGCACACCATTACATGAGTATTTCGGGCAGATTGAAGGAGTAGCTGAGGCGAAATTTGACCTCACACGTCCATGGGATCCTAACTTGTGATTCCTAAAGAGCTAACGTCGAGCTAACGACGTAAAACAAAGGCGCTCGCAGGGAGGCAGCCCGGCAAATTTTTCAGTTTTTCATTTATTTCATTTTTCCGTTCGTTTGAGTCTTTATTCGTGTTGTCACTTTGTCTTTGGAAAAGGAGAGCGTTTTTATGCAGGAAACGGATGCAACTCAGAGCAGGTCGCGGACCACGTGCACATTATCCTCCGCGGATGCAGTTCAGTTTAAGTGTTGACCGCGGCGGTAAAATGAACTTGATCCGCCGTTGACCGTTGACCAGCGTTGACTGACTCGTTGACCAGAATTCTCATCTTCACACGACGAAACGAGGGGAGTATCTGTTCACTTTGATCTCTTCCTTTTCCTATATGTTTGTGTGTCTTGCATAGTCTGTGTCTTTGAATTAAAGTCGTGCCGTGAGGACACGGCTTGGTTCAAAAGTGTGGGGTGGGAGAATCAGTTGTGTCAGCATGTTTATTTTCCTTGCATATGCACTGTGTCAGCACGTTTCCCTTTATAATAATAAAAAAAATTCCCTCTTCTGTTCTTGAATATGCAGTATTGAATGTTGATGTGAAATAGATGAGCTGATTAGATGCATTTCTCTCGTGAAATTTGAATTATGTTTTTACTGGTGAATTTAACCTACTACGTGTCCTTTTGAGTTGAGATAAACAGGGATGTGGAGTTGATAGAAATGTCCTAGAGAGACTTGACGAAGCATTCAAAGGATCGGATTTCTATTTATATGGTTATATGGATTTCGTGGAGGCTAGCACTTCGAGGCTACATGGTTGAAAGTCTGCTCCGCCACTGCAGCGCTTATGCGGTCAGGTGGGACGGGAAAACAACACACCGTCCAATCTCTAGTCCGAGTAGCCGGGAAAATAGACGAGCGACCCTCGGCTTGACTCGCGTCAAAAGGACGAGGATGAGAGAGAGCAGGAAGGTTTTCCATATGCTTTCGGGCGATGATTGGACCTTCAAATCACGGACGAGCAATTCACAATAAAGGAGCAAGGCTCAAGAAAAAAATCAGCCAAATTGTGAAATTTCTACACGCAACAAAGTGAAGTACACCATTGGTCCATCAAAAGACAACTCACTACAAAAGCTGTCCAAGCAAATAACTCAACACCTTGAAGCTCGAATGACGAACTATTCTTTTTCACCTCTAAATAGTATCAATGAAGAGAGGGTCGGTAGTAAGTCAAAACATTTATAATGACCGGTAGGGTACCGGGTCGAACCCAAAGGAGCAAGCCAAGCACACGCACTATTTAAGATTGTGTTTCCATTCGGCTATTCTAAACCAAAAATGTGTAAAAGGGTGTATATATCTAAATCCTATGTGGCGAGTAATTAGGGATAAAAGATAAGTAGGAGGTGTTTCGAGGGGTTACTCCCCTCCTTGGCAAATTCCAATGATCATGTATACAAGAGTTTAATCATTTAAGAGGTTGATAGGTTTAAAACCTAGCTTAGACTAGAATTGAACAAACCATGCATGTTTAATCCTAGTCAAGCCATCTTAGCTAGGATCTCACTAATTAAAGAGTATTGATCCACTATATAGCATTTACTCCCATAAATGCTACATGCATAAAGTTCTAGTTTACCTCTCACCATGCATTTACTCTCATAAACGTTGGTTAAGTTCAATTTTACTACATCCAAACCATCACTAAGCTCTTTCAATACTTAGATCAAAGTTCTAACACAAACATGTCACTTAGGCATTTTATCAAACACTTAGAGACATGTCTAACATGAAGAGCATAGTAAAATGAAATCAACTTCAATAAATCCATTCAAATGTGTATACAATGATCATTGAGTACCAAGGAGGATCATAAGACCCTCAAAACACAAGATCCACTACTCACACATCATGTAAGACAACATGGTGTGAGTAGGGTTTTTACACAACAAGTAGAATAGAAGAGGGATAGAAATAGGATGATTAATCCTTGAACTCCCTTGATCTTCACTTCTCCTTGGTTGGATGATGATTGATGACCTTGGTTGACCTCTTTTCTTAATCTTCTTCTCCCCAAAAACCTCCCCACTTGGTCCAAAACCCTTGATTTCTATTTATAGCCTCGGGTGAAAAATCCGGTACTGTAGCATTCCACCCGACCGGGTGGGAATTGGGTTGAAATCCACCCGACCGGGTGGGGTCCCAGTCGACCGACTGAAGGGTCCAATCGATCGACTACGGAAACATGGATTGCAAGCCCTCCTGAGACTGCTTCTAGTCGATCGACTCGAGGTCCAGTCGACCGACTCGAGATTTCACCCGGTCGGGTGAGAATGGGGGAACCGAACCGGTCGGGTGAGAATGGGGCAACCGAACCGGTCGGTTGAGAATCTCAGTCGGTCGACTGGGGCCTTTTTGGTGATCTTCCCGTCCGAATTTGGTCTTGGCTTCAACTAGAGAGTTGTACCCCTTTGAAATACCTTTCCAACAAGCTAAATATCAGCCAAATCGGACATCGTATGAGCCCTGGGCGTCCAAAACAAGGTGCAAAGGTCAATATGCTCGGTTTTGCCCCGAAACTCCCTTTTTTGCGCCGACACTCCCTTTTCTCAACCAATCTTGATATTTAGGCCTTGACCATGTGGGAAACTTGTTTTCTACCTGAAATGTAGAGATAGAGGTCAAATGACATCAAAATATCGTCGGAAACGATTCAAAACTATAGTGAAGAATGACGATAAATGAGTCGAAAACTCGACTCATCAACACTCCACACTTAAGTTTTGTTCGTCCCGAACAAAGTATGAGAATATGTCAAGGTCATGCAAATGTTGAAATGCTAGTGGTGCTATGTTTTTCGTATATTTGCCTCACTAGATTTCACAAGGTCTCGATCATTATTTCTAAACATGTTATTGAAAGAAAAATGACAAGTATGTACAATCTAACTAGCTCCTTTTCGTAGGCGTTACGAATGCATTTAGCATATGCATTAAGCCTTTAAACCCCTAGGCTACCCTAGTGGACGAGTTATAGTCTCGTGAGAGTTTTCAGAAAAGGGAATACTCACAAATCCCATATGCACCTATCCCATGAGGATGAATTTAAGAGTGCTCAACCGAGGCGAGGATTTCTCAAAACCAATCCCTCACCCCAAACTAGGACTACCATCACATTATCATCAAAAGAACTTTTGAACCATTTAAGTATCCCATGAGGTTGTGCATTCAAGATCATCAATACTAGAGCTATCAAATGTCTCATCCAAAGGTCTACTCATTTTCAAGGCAATACAATAGAGTCATAGTTTAGTTTGCACAAAAGAGTGTCAACCGCTCACCTATGCTAGCTAGGGCTAGTCCATGGGCTTGCGACAAGGAACTCATTCCCAAGTTTTAGGCGCTTAAGCCATAATCCATAAGGGAAGAGGAGTTCGTCACTAGAGTTTCTTAATAAACAAGCATAAACCAAATGATAGCTCCCGTGCAAGCACATGGATCGTCCAAGAGTTAATCTAACTAGCACACAATACAAATGATGCACCCGCGCAAATGTAGGATGATGGAAGAACATAAAGTCAAGTTTTAAGTGCTCCTTATTTTCTTTTTCAAATGGCCTTTGGCCTACAAATGCTTTCGAGGGGGAACTTTTCTTCCTAACCCCCGGCATTTGTATGTTTAAGATCAAAACTTCTCTAGTAATCGAGAAAGTTTTTAGTCGGGGCTTTGCCCTCTTTTGACCATGAAAATGAAGCATTTTTTTTGTTGGGGCCTATTTTCGCCCTCTTTTGTTTTTGACTCCACACTTAAAACTTGACAATATGTTCAAGGAATGTATGGAATGCGCGGCAAACAATCATAGGCATGGCACTAAATTGGAAAACTCAAGTCACCAAGGAGCATATAAAAGGTCTAAGTTTTTCGTGAATTTTAATAGTGCTTGCTAAAACTTAATCCAAGGTATTTCAACGAAAATACTTAGAAAATTAGATAGACAAGAGATAGCAATGATATTGATTCACAAGAATGCACATTCAAGGGACTAGGTCGGTTCTAGGTTCAAGATCCAATAAATGTGACAAATAGGCAAGATGTGATTTATAGGAATTTAGAATCGATAGTCACAAGCCTATGTGGTTAAAAACACTCTCATATTAGGGATAAGGTACATGAATGCAAGTGCTCATTCAAACATGGTACGCATGGCATGAAATGAGTGAACTATGCGACTACCCACTCCACACTTAAAAGGTAGCTTAGTCCCTAAGCGCACACAATAAAGAAAATGAGATAAAGGCGCATAGGAACTCCCCTCGTTTGTAGATGTGCCCCACCAATAGAAAATATGACATTGTGCTAAGCTTGAATGTGCATGATGCGAATAACTTCCTTGATGACAAGAACACATGAGAGGTTAAAAGCAACAAGTGACATACAAGGTTATGTAAAACTCATGTATGAGCAAGATAGCATCACAAGTCACATAATAACATCATGGCACAATTTTCATAGAATTCAAGCAAGGAAGGTGATCTACATCCTCCATAATGTGCACAAGGTATCTTAAGTGCCAAGAAAACGTCAAACTAGAGTCATAACATGGTATAACAATTTAGTTCCACTCTAGTAGACACCAATAAAGCACATGAGCACTAAGGGCAACATCATTAAGCATAGAAAGATCAAGGGAAAGTTAGAGGGGTGTGGTGATGTGAAGTGGAATTGGAGTGAGAAGACCTCACTCCACACTTAAAATTTTAGCCACTAATCACACATTTCACATTCCATATTTTAGAGCCTTAGCTACTCAAAATCATGCCAAACACTTGAACATGCAAAAGAACAAGAATGAAACAACTTACAAACCGGGTTACCTCCCGCGAGGGCCTAGTTTTTCCCGTCTTGGCAAAGACGTAGCAAAGCGCCCCATAGAATCACTCGTTGAGAAGTCCTTTGCTAGGATCCCTTCTCACGGGGGCTTGGGTTTGGTCGTGTCAATCCACCTTCAAATCCCATTTGAATTTCTTCCCATCAAGCCTACAATGGACTTTCCTTTGGGAGCATGACCCCTTCAAATATGAAGATCCCTTAAGAAATAAGGGGTCATGGGAGCTTTTTCCAAATGATCTCTCGAAATAGGGCAAGAAGCTCCAAAACTTGTCTCGAGACGAAGTAGTGAAGAAAGGGTCTTCATAACTAGTCTCGAGATTGATGGGCACCTCCTCCTTGAGTTTTTCAATGATGTCCATGGGTGCCCCATCCTCAATATCCCTTTCTAAACCTTTGTCTTCTTGCGCGCGAGGATGCCCTTTAGCTTCTTCCATGAAAACCTCAACAAAGTCTCTATACCCTTGAAGACTTTCAATCTCTATACGCTCTTCCTCTATCTTATCCTTATCAAGGAATTGGGATTCACATTCAAGCTCGCTAGTGCCGGGAGGAGGGAGTTCTTCTTCATCAATAAAAGGTGTTTCCTCTATGTGAGAGGCATCATCATTGAAGAATTCCTCATCGGAGAGCGTTAATGGAATGGCTTGATCCCATTCGTTGTAATGAGCTTCGGTGGCGGCTCTCCAAAATTCATTCTCCCTTTCTTGATCCCATTCTTCCCTTGAGGCATTAGATTTAAGGACTTCCTCTTCGGATACCTCCTCTTCCTCTTCCTCATCCAAGTTTTCATTTTCCATTGCTTGTTGCGCCAATTTGCTTTCCAAAACTTGGTGTTGAGCCTCTAATCTATCAAATTGAGCATCCATCTCCATCAATTGGGCTTGCGTGTCTCTATGCATCTTTTCTTGGTTTTCAAGGAGTGTCGCAAGCAAGGAATCTAGATTGGAGGACTCATTCGAGGGTTGAGGTTGAGGGTAGGAGTCTTCGGAAACCTCTTCTTCCTTATTCAAGTTCCCAATTTCTATCGCTTGCATTTGAGCTTTCCATTCCAAATGATCTCTCTCTTGCTTCTCTTGGTTTGCTAGAAGTCTAGCAATTAGGGAATCCAACTTAGAGGGCTCACTTGAAGGTTGAGGAGGTTGAGGGTACGGAGGGTAGGAGTCTTCAACTTCATAGCATTGGCTATCATCCCAATTCGGAGTGTAATAACTTGTTTGATAGCCAAGCTCTTGAAAATAAGAATATGGTCGTTCCTCCTCTTCATAGCATCCCTCATTCGAATAGACTTGTTGGTCGTAGGGGTCCATCCTCGCAAAACAAGGTAAACAAAAGCTAGTAAGTGATATGAGTGAAAAAGAAGAATATACAAGTATAAGAAAAAAAAGGAAAAATATTCACAAGAATAGTCGGAACTTTCACACAATCTAATCTAGGGATGTGCTAACTAGTTGCTCCCCGGCAACGGCGCCATTTGACGAACTATTCTTTTTCACCTCTAAATAGTATCAATGAAGAGAGGGTCGGTAGTAAGTCAAAACATTTATAATGACCGGTAGGGTACCGGGTCGAACCCAAAGGAGCAAGCCAAGCACACGCACTATTTAAGATTGTGTTTCCATTCGGCTATTCTAAACCAAAAATGTGTAAAAGGGTGTATATATCTAAATCCTATGTGGCGAGTAATTAGGGATAAAAGATAAGTAGGAGGTGTTTCGAGGGGTTACTCCCCTCCTTGGCAAATTCCAATGATCATGTATACAAGAGTTTAATCATTTAAGAGGTTGATAGGTTTAAAACCTAGCTTAGACTAGAATTGAACAAACCATGCATGTTTAATCCTAGTCAAGCCATCTTAGCTAGGATCTCACTAATTAAAGAGTATTGATCCACTATATAGCATTTACTCCCATAAATGCTACATGCATAAAGTTCTAGTTTACCTCTCACCATGCATTTACTCTCATAAACGTTGGTTAAGTTCAATTTTACTACATCCAAACCATCACTAAGCTCTTTCAATACTTAGATCAAAGTTCTAACACAAACATGTCACTTAGGCATTTTATCAAACACTTAGAGACATGTCTAACATGAAGAGCATAGTAAAATGAAATCAACTTCAATAAATCCATTCAAATGTGTATACAATGATCATTGAGTACCAAGGAGGATCATAAGACCCTCAAAACACAAGATCCACTACTCACACATCATGTAAGACAACATGGTGTGAGTAGGGTTTTTACACAACAAGTAGAATAGAAGAGGGATAGAAATAGGATGATTAATCCTTGAACTCCCTTGATCTTCACTTCTCCTTGGTTGGATGATGATTGATGACCTTGGTTGACCTCTTTTCTTAATCTTCTTCTCCCCAAAAACCTCCCCACTTGGTCCAAAACCCTTGATTTCTATTTATAGCCTCGGGTGAAAAATCCGGTACTGTAGCATTCCACCCGACCGGGTGGGAATTGGGTTGAAATCCACCCGACCGGGTGGGGTCCCAGTCGACCGACTGAAGGGTCCAATCGATCGACTACGGAAACATGGATTGCAAGCCCTCCTGAGACTGCTTCTAGTCGATCGACTCGAGGTCCAGTCGACCGACTCGAGATTTCACCCGGTCGGGTGAGAATGGGGGAACCGAACCGGTCGGGTGAGAATGAGGGAACCGAACCGGTCGGGTGAGAATGGGGCAACCGAACCGGTCGGTTGAGAATCTCAGTCGGTCGACTGGGGCCTTTTTGGTGATCTTCCCGTCCGAATTTGGTCTTGGCTTCAACTAGAGAGTTGTACCCCTTTGAAATACCTTTCCAACAAGCTAAATATCAGCCAAATCGAACATCGTATGAGCCCTGGGCGTCCAAAACAAGGTGCAAAGGTCAATATGCTCGGTTTTGCCCCGAAACTCCCTTTTTTGCGCCGACACTCCCTTTTCTCAACCAATCTTGATATTTAGGCCTTGACCATGTGGGAAACTTGTTTTCTACCTGAAATGTAGAGATAGAGGTCAAATGACATCAAAATATCGTCGGAAACGATTCAAAACTATAGTGAAGAATGACGATAAATGAGTCGAAAACTCGACTCATCATCGAACAAATCACGTGCAAGAAAAAGCGATGAAGTATAACCATATAGCTAGAGTTCGGGACAGCGAATGCGGATCATGGGTCTAAAGAGGACTATCTCCCATTCATCCGAATTGATTTAAATTTCGGCTCAAAAGGTAACATGTATCGAGGTTAATTCTATGTTGAACATGATGATTAGAGTACCGATTGAGTTATGCGTAGAAAAGCATGTCTAGACTAGCGACTCATATTCGTATGCATGTATTCAAGCTATCGAAGAACGAGTGTGATGTCTCTTTTGTTCCTTCTATGACTTGGTACTTGTTCGGGACGAACAAGTCTAAGTGTGGGGTGGTTTGATGAGTCGTATTTATACGACTCGTCGAGTCAATTACTCCCATTTATTTCGACACTTATTTATGCGAACAGTTACTTTTTAGTGTTGTTTTGCATTTCAGGTGTTTCGGGAGCCTTGGAAGGAATACGCGCTTAAAGACGGCATTTCGGTGCCAAATACATCACATGGAGTTCGTGGAGATCGACTCGAGAGCCCGAGCCAAGAATGACGAGCTGTCCAAGGCAAGCTACTCAGAGAGGATCGCGGACGCAGGCAAGTTTAAGAGGGTCGTCCGCGGATGGTAACCTTCTCGTGACCCGCGGAGCTAAAATGTGCAGCGTCCGCGGCTGACGTCAGCAAGTCGAGATTTAGAAGCCTGGCCCGAATGAAATTGGAAACTAAACTTTCTTAAAAATTAGGGTTTCTGATCTAAAATCAATCCTCCAGAATCCCAAAATTGAAGAGACGGCTCGAGAGAAGATCAAGCTTTCTACAAGAGAGAAGAGAATTTCTACTTTCATCCAAAAAAATATTTGTTTATGATTCCCATGACTATGAGTAGCTAAATCCCATTGTATTCGGCTTAGGGGTAATATATTGTGACAAACGTTTTGAGGCTTGTGCTTAATGATATTTATGTTTTACTAGTTCTTGTGCTTATTTTCTTGGATTATATTGAGAAGCTAAGTAGATACTTGCAATGGTGAAACTTAGTTGAATGATTTAATCCTCATATTTGCTGCTCGTCAATACTGAAACGTTGAAACAAGTAGTTGCACATTAACTTGATATTGCCTGAAACGAATGTATCAAGTTTGCTAGAACTAGAAGCCTATGCCCTGAAACGGAATTAGGTTGTGGTGTAAGTGCTTGAAACGGCCTTACTTTAGGTTATAACCTGAAACGGAAGTAATCACGCTTAAAAACATTAGTTAGATCATTCATAGCCGAGGATAAACAAGTCACAATATAAACCCCTTAAGCCGGATACTTTTCTCTCATAGAATTCTCTCAGTATTATTGCTTTTATTTTCTCGTGCACTTTTCACGACAACTGCTTACAAACCCCCAATCAATTTTGTTTACAGAACGACTTGACCAACACCAGCTCTCTAGGGTTCGACCCTTGCTTGCCACTTTACTAGGGTTCTCGCAAGGAAACTATAAATTCAAATTTGCAGGTCAAACGACGCCTGTCAATCGTGTATGTGATCATTGAGAAAATGCCAAAGAGGGAAGTAACCCCTCGAAACACCTCTTACTTATCTTTTATCTCCAATTACTAACCACATAGGATTTAGACATATACACCTCTTTTATACATTTTGATTCGAATAGCCGAATGGAAACACAATCTTAAATAGTGCATGTGCTTGGCTTGCTCCTTTGGGTTCGACCCGGTACTTTACCGGTATTATAAATGTTTTGACTACATTCGATCCTCTCTTCATTGATACTATTTAGAGGTGAAAAAGAATAGTTCGTCAGTATGCATTAAGCCTTTAAACCCCTAGGCTACCCTAGTGAACGAGTTATAGTCTCGTGAGTGTTTTCAGAAAAGGGAATACTCACAAATCACATATGCACCTATCACATGAGAATGAATTCAAGAGTGCTTAACCAAGGCGAGGATTTCTCAAAATAAATACCTCACCCCCAAACTAGGACTACCGTCACGATATCACCAAAAGAACTTTTGAACCATTTCGGTACCCATGAAGTCGTGCATTCAAGATCATCAATACTAGGGCTATCAAATGTCTAATCCAATGATCTAGTCATTTTCAAGGCAATACAATAGAGTCATAGTTTGGTTTGCACAAAAGAGTATCAACCGCTTACCTATGCTATCTAGGGCTAGTCCATTGGTTCACGACATGGAACGCATTCCCAAGTCTTAGGCCCTTAAGCCGTAATCCATAAGGGAAGAGGAGTTCGACACTAAGACTTAAACATAAGAAAAATAAGAATGAACAGCTTACAAACCGGGTTACCTAGGCGAGGGCCTAGTTTTTCCCGTCTTGGCAAATGCATAGCAAAGCGCTCCATAGAATCACTCAATGAGAACCCTTTTGCTAGGATCCCTTCTCACGGGGCCTTGGATTTGGTCGTGTCAATCCACCTTCAAATCGCATTTAAATTTCTTCCCATCAAGTATACAATGGATTTCCTTTGGGACTTTGACCCCTTCAAGTATGAGGATCCATTTAGAGCTAAGGGGACATGGGTGCTTTTTCCGAATAATCTTTCCAAATAGGGCAAGAAGCTCCAAAACTTGTCTCGAGACGTCGTAGTGAAAAAAGGGTCTTCAAAACTCTTCGCGGACTTGATGGGCATCCCCTCCTTGAGTTTTACAATGACGTCCATGGGTGCCCATCCCTTAATATCCCTTTCTACACCCTTGTCTTTTTGTGCATGAGAAGGCTCTTTAGTTTCTTCAATGTACACCTCAACAAAGTCTCTATACCCTTGGAAGCCTGCTCAATATGCGCTTTCTCAATCTTATCCTCAACAAGAAGTTTGGGCTCACATTCAAGCTCAGTTATAGCGGGAGGGAGATAGTCTTCTTCATCACCAAAAGGTACTTCCTCCATGTAAGAGGCATCATCATTGAAGAATTCCTCATCGGAGAGCCGAGGCGTTAATGGAATGGTGGACTCTTGTGTGTTCTCATCCAAACGATCTTGAGATATGCTAGTAGTGAAGGATGCTTCACTTTTGCATTCCATCTCGTCCTTGTTACAAGATTCACCAAGCCATAGCTTGTAATAAGCTTCGGTGGCGGCTCTCTAAAACTCATCCTCCGAATCTTGATCCCCTTCTTGCCTTGAGGCATTAGATTCAAGGACTTCTTCTTCGGAGACCTCCTCTTCCTCATCCAAGTTCTCATTTTCAATTGTTCTTCGCTCAAATAGTGCGTCAAATATTTGATAGTTAGCTCTCCTCTCCATCAATTCATCCAATTGAGCTTGCATGCCATCATATTTTGTACTCATCTTCTCTTGTTAGCTAGGAGTTTAGAAATCATTGCTTCAAACTTGGAGGGCTCACTTGAGGGTTGAGGAGGTTGAGGGTAGGAGTCTTCAACTTCAAAATATTGGCTATCATCCCAATTCGGAGTGTAGGTATGTGGTGGATACCAAGAGTTTTCCCAATAGTCGTTTGGTTGCTCCTCTTCTTGGTTATCCCCATTCGAATTATAATAACTAGTTTGATAGCCATCCTCCTCCTCTTGATAGTATTCTCCATTAGAAAAGACTTGTTGGTTGTAGGGGTCCATCCTTGCAAAACAAGATAAAGTAAGTTAGCAAGGGATATGAGTAGAAAAAGAGAATACACAAGTATAAGAAAAAAGAAAATATTTACAAGAATAGTCGGAACATCCACACAATCTAATCTAGGGATTTGCTAACTACTTGCTTCCCGGCAACGGCGCCATTTTGACAAGTCTATTTTTACCCTCTTGATTTGTCGATGAAGAAGATCGTCATAGAGTCAAAAGAATTTACAAATAAACCGGTAAACTACCGGGTCGAACCTAAAGGAGCAAGCCAAGCACATGCACTATGTAAGATCGTGTTTCCGTTCGTCTATTCTAAACTAAAAATGTATAAAGGGGTATTCTCTAAATCCTATGTGGTGAGTAATTAAGGATAAAAGATAGATAAGTGGGCGTTTTGAGGGGTTACTCCCCTTCTTGGCAATTTCCCATTGATCATATATATTATAGTTATGCAAATCAAGGAGGCAAATAGTTTTGAACCTAGTTTAGACTGGGGTAGGCCAACTCTCACTTGAATCTATTCCTAGCCAAACCTTCTTAGCTTGAACCTCACTCCATTGAGATTGTTGGTTCATTCTATTGCCTTATCATCATATGGGTCGGAGATAAATGCAATGAACATACGCACTAGTTCACTTCCTACCCATGCATTGTAGAAAACCTAGCTTAGACTAAGGTAGACCAATGTTCATTTGAATCTATTCTTAGTCAAGCCTTCTTAAATTATAACATCACTTGTTCGAGGATATTGATTCACTCTATAGCACTATTATCCTTGAAATATCTTCCTAAGATAGGCATAAAGGACTAGTTATCATCAAATGCATGTATTTACTTTCATAAACACTAGATAAGATCATATTCACTACATCTAAACCATTCCTAAGGTCATTCGATACTTGGGTCAAGTTTTGGGATCAACATGTCACTTAGGGATTTTATCAAACACTAAGTAGCATGTCATAAATGAAGAGCATAGTGAATATGAATTTAACACCATATATTGTTGAATTAAATGTATATACATGATCATAGAGTACCAAGGAAGGTTACAACACCCTCAAAACACAAGATCACTACTCACACATCATGTAAGACAACATGGTGTGAGTAGGGTTTATATAGCACACAACAAGGGGAGTGGAAAAGTGTAAAAGAAGGAGGATGGTTAATCCTTGAACTCCCTTTTGATCTTCTCTTCTTCTCCTTGCTAGATACGAACGCCTACCTCAATTCTGTTACAATTGTGGTGTATGCATCCATACAAACGATTTCTGTCCATTACAAAATTGTTCGAAGGCAAAGTATTATGAGGCGTGGTTAAATAAAGAAGGAGATGGAAGAGGAATATTTGCTGGAGAAAGATTTACTGTTGAAACATCTAATCCCCGTGAAACAGTCAGACAAGCCGTGGAATAACGACTGAGAAATTTGGAGACTAACCGTGTGGCGAACGTATGGTCACAACCACGAAAATCGAGCACAACAGCCGAAAAGGTAACTCTCGAGAAGTGCATAACAAATCACGAAAAGGCAATATATATCACCCAAACATTTGCGGGTGATGACCCCCAAAATCCAGGAAAATTTTCCAAATTGCTAAAAATGAACATTGCTTTCAATTTTACTCAATCTCCAGATTGGTTTCTCAATTTACACTAGTTTTCTAAGACGTCGTTCGAGACAGCGACTTAACATTAAGACGCTCCCAGCAATAGCATTTTAAGCTTCGTGGTTTTTCGCGCCCCAAATACCAGTTATGTGGCATAATATTGCCAAAGAGACATTAGCCGCTGTAGGGAACAACACCCTAAACGAAGCCGCTCGACTCAAGCCTCAGCCGCCCGACTTAACGCAGTCTCAGTGGCAGGCCAGAAGCATCGTCTTTTCGCAGGATTAAGCCGTTGTCCGCCACATCATCTTATTATTAAGCCGCTGTTACTAGAAGAGTTTTAATAGATTTCAATCTGAGTGGATTGTTTTGTAGATTGTGTTATCACAGGACTAAGCCGATGTCCATAAATGCATCTTACTATTAAGAACGGCGGCTTACAAAAAGTGAGTAAATTGGGAAACCAATCTGGAGATTGAGTAAAATTGAAAAGCAATTTCCATTTTTTAACAATTTGAAATTTTTTTCCCAAAATCCAGCTGTGGAATTTGATTCAAAATAAAGAGAGAGATGTAATAGACTGCGAAGCCCAACATTGGACCCAGATGACACATGTGGGCCAAAATCATCAGTTGTCCCTCGATGATGGTGGTTTTGCGATGTTGAGGAAAGGGAAAGAAAAGGTATATGGAAGGAGAGGATTCGGCTCATGAGCCGAAGAAGAAAGTCAGAGCAAGGTCGTTGATTCCTGGGGCTATGCTGGAACTGCCGGGGATTGGGGCGTCTCCGAGCAGTTCAAAGCCTTGCTGAGTTGGCAAGGTCAAGTAAGCCTCAAATCCTAGGGCTAATTGAAACGAAATTGGATTCCAAGCGGGTAGAAGGCATAAGGAGAAAATTAGGTTTTCACAATGGACTGGCGGTGGATAGGGAAGGAATGTCAGGAGGACTTGCGATATGGTGGAAAGAGGATAAGAATCTCTATGTCAGCAATTATTCACGAAATCACATAGATTGCACAGTTGAAGATGCAAGGCAATTAAGGATAACAATCTTCTATGGGAACCCAGCTGCTCACAAGCGAGCTGAATCATGGGAGTTGCTAAGGTCATTGAGATCATTAAGCGACCTACCTTGGCTAGTCCTTGGTGACTTCAACGAGGTACTTTTCAGCTGGGAATCGATTGGCATAAGGGGAAGATGTGAGTGGCAGATGAGAATATTTAGAGAGGTGATATAAGAATGTGGCTTGTTGTATTTGGGATTCAAAGGCAGCAAGTTCACATTCTCAAATAGAAGGGTGGGTAACATGGAAGCAAAAGCACGCCTTGACAGAGCGTTTGGCAGTGAGGAATGGCAAAAAATTCATCCAGACTTTCAGGTAAGCCACCTGATATCTTCTGTTTCAGATCATCTTCCCTTGTTAGTCGATTTCAGTAATAAAAGAATTATCTCTAAAAAGAAACTTTTTTGTTTCGAACCAATGTGGCTCCGACATGGAGAATATGCTGATTTAATTAGAAGAGGATGTAGTGAAGATGGCAGAGCTGGTGGCCTGATTCACAAACTGAAGACATGTAAAGCTTACTAGCTAGTTGGAAACTTGGAACACAAAAACGTTTGGAAAGGTAAATAAACATATTTCCAGATTAAAAAAGGAGTTAGAGGAAGCCAGAAATATGCTTAGAACTACTGAAATAGTAGAGAAGGAGGCAGAGCTATGTAGAGAGTTGGAAGAATGGCTAGCTCGAGAGGAACTACTATGGAGACAGCGCTCCCGGGTGGAATGGCTTAAAGAGGGAGATGCTAACACGAAATTCTTCCATCAAAGAGCATCGCAAAGAAAGAAGAGAAACTCAATTGACAGAATAAAGGATGACAATGGCACTTGGATTTCAGATGAAACAGAGATATGTAAGAAGGCAATGATGTACTATGAGAAACTGTTCGACAAAAATAATCAGGAAGAGATACTGAATTGGAGGGAAGCTCTGGCAGTTAGTTATAGATAAAAAAAAGTCAGTGAGGATGCAAGTGAGCAGCTCAGTGCACCTTTTACTGCAGTTGAAGTCCAAGATGCAATATTTCAGTTGGGCCATTGAAGGCACCTGGCCTTGATGGTTTCTCTGCGATATTCTTTCAAAAGGGCTGGGATTTGGTTAAAAGAGAAGTTACAGATTTTGCCTTAAAGTTTCTTAATGAAGGGCATCATAGACCCAGGGGTAAATGAGACCCTTATTACAATAGTTCCCAAAGTGAAACATCCGGAGAATTTCAATGAATTCAGACCTATCAGCTTGGTGAATGTGACAATGAAGATCATTACAAAAGCAATGGCAAACCGATTGAAAAACGTCCTCCCTCACATTATTTCGGTTAGTCAAAGTGCTTTTATTCCCGATCGTCTAATTTCTGATCATATACTTCTTGCACATGAAGTTATGCATTATATTAAAGCTAGAAGTGCTGATGATGATGAATATTGTTGTGTCAAACTTGATATGAGTAAGGCTTTCGATAGAGTTGATTGGAGATACTTAATGGAAGTTCAACTAAAGTTAGGCTTTCCATCAGATTGGGTGAAGAAAGTAATGCAGTGTGTTAAAACAGTATCGTACATGGTCAGGATCATTGATTTGATATCAGATGTGTTTCATCCGGAGAAAGGATTAAGACAGGGAGACCCGTTATCGCCATATTTGTTTGTTATATGCACAGAGTGGTTGGCTAGGAGTCTAGAGTGGCACCAGAATAATAATCTTCTGAAGGGGGTTAAATTAGCAGACGAGCCCCAATGATCTCTAATTTAATGTTTGCAGATGACAGTATTTTCTTTATAAGGGCAGACACGGACGAAATTTTAAGATTTAAAAGCATTTTGAAAAGATATGAAGAGTTATCGGGGCAACTAGTAAACTACGACAGTCTGAATTATGTATGGGGAACAATGTAGACATAAACAAGGCCGGTGCTTTGAGTAGTATCTTGGGAGTGAAAATTGCGCATAAAATAGAAAAGTACCTGGGTCTGCCCATATGTTTCAGTAACAGGAAATTTGAACTTTTCAGTTTTGTCGAAAACAGAATTTAGAAGAAGATAAATGGATGGAAGGAAAAACTCTTATCTGTGGCAGGTAAAGAAATTCTCATTAAATCAGTTATACAAGCTATTCCTATATATGCCATGTCATGTTATAAGTTGCCTTCATCCCTTTGTGATAAGCTTTTCTCTATAGTTTCAAGATACTGGTGGAATGATGCAAAAAGTAAAGGCTACATCAGTTGGGTAAGTAAGAAAGATTTATGTAGACCTAAACTGGAAGGAGGGATGGGTTTTAAAGTCTTTAATTGGATCAATGATACTTTACTAATCAAACAAGCTGCTAGAATACTTACCAGCCCTGATTTGCTCATTAGCAGTATTTATAAAGCAAAGTATTTTCCACACGGAGACTTATTTTCATCAAGGCTTGGCAGCAGACCCTCCTGGGGATGGAGAAGTCTGTTTAATGTTTTACATATGCTTGGTAACTGGGCTTCCCCTTCTTTTTCGAGTTATGGAATAAGCTGGTGTCTTAATGAAGGGAAACCGCTGACTGTTAAACAGGTTTATACACATTTGGCTGAACTGCAGGAACAAAAATACAGTGATGTAACAGGGGAACCATCCGATAAAAGACAGCTTTAAGGAATTTTGGCAAAGAGTGTGGAGAGCCAAAGCTCAAGAGAAGGTAAAATTTTTAGTATGGAGAATTTTTAAAAATGCTCTACCTTCCTGCCTTTAACTAATTAGAAGCGGTTGTGAGGTTGATCCGAAATGTATAAGATGTGGATTTAACTATGAAAGTACCGCGCACATTTTCCTACATTTTTGGTGGTCAAAAGAATTGTGGAAGCAATTATTATGTGACACAGTAACAGTGATGGAGTGGGAATTTACAAATATGAAGGATTGGTTATGGTATTGTGTCAAAGAATATGACAAGGAAGTGCTAACATTGATTTTCTACGGTGCAAGATGGATATGGTTTGCTAGAAACTCTCTATGGCACAGGGGTGAATTCGATAACATTTCAGATGTTGTTCTGAAAGTGAAAGCACGGGTAAAAGAAATCTTGAGACCAGGCTTTAAGTTTATTTGTCAGCAGATGTGAATCAGCTATGAGATGGCAATCTCTGGAGGCTGATTGCTTGAAAATAAACTGTGATGGTGCGTGGGATCAGGTCGAGGGAGCTGGTGGACTTGGTTTCATATGCAGAGACAATCTGGGAAGAGTTCTGTTTGCTGGAGCTTGTAAAAAGGAAGGCTTCAGAGACATCACTGAGGCAGAGTGCACTGCTATATATCTGGTGATGCAAGAAGCAGAAAAGCGTGGGATTTACAAGGTGATCTTTGCTTCAGACAGCGCGGAGACGATCCAAGCTTTGTTTGGTTGTCAAAGATACCAAGGCATTCAGTCAGAATGGACTCTAAAATGCAGAATATTGCTGAACAAATGTGAAAATTGGAGGTTGGAGCATGTATTAAGAGAAGGAAATGCAGTTGCTGATATGTTGGCTTACAAAGCTTTCACCACAGGATGGAGATGGTCATCCTCTAGAGCTATTCCAATTTATATTGCGCAAGCTGTGAAATCTGATATGTCTGTAGCAGGAACTTTGTAATCGTTGCAGTTTTGTTTTATAACATTTGTTCTTTCATCAAAAAAAAAATAGAAAGTATACTGAAATAATTTGATTAAATCTGAACTGTAGTTGAGGTGGCGAGTTCGACGCTTTCCTTATTATTGCTCTCCCACTGAATGCTTGGATTGCGGGCAGGATACAACACTTCTTTAGTTGAAACTTGACACCACAAGTTTCAACGAGAAATTTTGTCTCTTCAACTATCACAGTTTACCCACATGGAACACTAGTACAACAGAGTCATTGGACAAACGTTTTTAGACAATAGACAACACGTCTACAAACGCTATCTATACTTCCACTGTCTAATGTTCAGACAATAGATAGTGTTTGTTAAAAAGCGTTTGTCTATTATTTGGACAATAAACAACACTTATTAAAAAGCACTATCTATTGTCTGGACAATTGACATCACATGTTAAATTTTTTTGTCTATTCTCTAGAAAAAAAACAGTACTTTTTGAAAGATTTTACACATATTAATTAACTATAAGACACATGCACATTTATCGCAGCTACCACACCGCAACACATTTACTTAAAATTTTGAATGTCCAAAAACCAAAATAAAACATCTTTATTTCCACTTGTCAACAAAAGTTCATACAATTGCGATGTTTGATATATCCAAGTTATACATCTTGGAGCTTTTGAACTATCCATCTGAGGGATTACTTGCTTCAACAGCTTCCCCCAAGTCCCCGAAGCTGCAGCAATGACTGACCTATCCTCTTGTTTTTTCTAACCCCATCCACCCAAGTCTGAACTTTAAATGTTTCTTACAATAGAGATACAAGTTACACACAATGGCATCCACAGCGCTGGCGATTCTTGGTCACAAATCAGCATACTCCTTCCTAATGGCCCGGTGATAGCATATCATGCATTATCATGTTTTTGGAATTAATTATCTTAAACAAATCATCAAAGATATCCACTCCATGTACGTCAAATAATAGAATAGTGACATTAAACAAGATTCCTGTATTTCAAAACCATTGCTAAGATCAGTTTCAAAGATTGCAGAAGATGTATCAGAAGAGCCAATATGCATGCCCCAAAGAGTTGAAGTTCAAGTATTAGACTCAAGTTTTGTTAAGAAAAAAAACCACACACTAGATTTGTAAGGACTTATAACAATTACTGTAATGATAGCACGTCACACTTACAGAATATGTTGTTATTATTTGATCAGTCAACTAAAAAGATACTCCACATAACATGAAAAAAAAAATTCATTAGTAGAGTACCTTTCATTTCTCCCATAGGGCTCACTATAACTCCAGCAATGTCTGCAAACACTTGAATATATATCTTCCATTAAAGACAGTTGAATATCACAATAACGCTTACAACTATGAATCGAAACAACTAGAGAAAAACCAATACAAACATGACCATAGCAGCCACTGGTATACCATATATACTACATTTGGAACATGTTCTCCACGGATCGTTCGCCACCTACCTACAAGCACAGACAACATACTATTCGTTTATATTCAAATTAAACAATCAGATGAAGATACCAACAATCTATCTAATACGTACTGGCCCTCAAATGCACTTTAACAAAGCTCTTGGGACCATTTTGATGGTAAGAGAAAACCCTAGTTGTCGGGTTTTTTGGAGAGTTTTCAGGATGAGAGCAAATTAGAGCTTTAGAGTTATCATAAGGGTGTATCGGGCCTCTGGGCCGAGTGTTTTTTTGAAGGTATTTCATGGGCTTTTATGAATAAAAAAAAGATTAAATCTTAATAGCTTCCACTCGTTTTTCGGTCAAAACTCAACCAATTTAAAATTGAAGCAGTTGCCAACAACAACATTCGAAGCTTTGCCGTCAACCTTTGAGTTTGAGTCGTATTTGCTGCACCATTGGATTCCAAACTTGAAAACAATTTAGCCCTACCAGGATTTAAATTCTGGCTCCGTCACTGTACGAGAGTATCTGAACTAACAAGTGATGAAATGATTCGCAGAATGTAAAAACTTCAAGATGGTGTACGTGTTAGATTATTTTATAATCGAATGTTTGGATCATAATATAAATAGTTTAAGATGTGTATACTATCATAGTTTATAAGTCAATATTGAAGTGATCTTATATATAGTTGGCTTTATAGTATATAAATTAAGGTGATCATGAAATATTCGTAAATACGTTTCTTTTGAGGGGAAGGATTCGGAATTATGAAAACTTATAGCAATTATGTACACTGCTATAAAATGGATAGTGTTCCCCAGTTTCACGTGCGCTCTCAGTCTTATTCTCTCACAGATAATTCTGGCATAAGGTCGTATGAAGAAACTGGAAGAAGCATTACCGGCGACGGCAGAAGAGTTCAGAGTCATCAACGAAGATTTAATCATCTTCTATAATTTCTGTGTGCTTAATAAACACGATTGAGTTACGATCTTCGGATATTTGAAATTAATCTAACAATTGGTATCGCACCCAATTTTGTATTAGTACTGTTTAAAGTTGAACAAACATATCATCTGGCCTGCGTTCTCTGTTTTCTCTGTTCAACCGTTCTTTGTTGCGTTGAAAATCACCGCCGGACTTGAAAACAACCACTGTGGGCTACCTAAACTGGTCCGATTTCAGTCGCGCTTTGCCTGATTTCATATCAATCTCGCGCTTGGTCTCGTGTCGGATGTCTGCAAGCTTGCTGCGCTGACAAATTATGTCTCGCTTGGAGTTCATATGTTGATGCCTTGGTCGTGTGTCTTGGCATCTTTGTCGGAAGCAACAGATCTGACTTTGGCGGCCCCTCTGGATACACTGCGCTGATCCTTCTACCGGCTTCACAGGTGTTGCCGCCCGAAGTCGATTCGACTCAGATCTCGGCCTGAATGTTGCGATGGATTGATGCGTTACTGTTGTGAGACCGATTTGGAATCTGATATGGTTGGGTTCATTAAGGGAATTGGTTTAATGTGGTCCACTTTTGTTATTAGGTCCAATTAACTCTAATTCAATTAAAGTCATTTGGACTGGTTTAGATACGCGGTTCAATTAAAATTTCGGTTTAGTTACACTTATTTAATTAAATCTGATTTGATTTAATTTAAGGTGGAGTGTGTTACTAAAAACTAAAGTGTACATACATATATGACATATGATTCATTTTTTGGGCCACACTTATAGTGTATTAATTAAAACATAATTGTCACAAAAGTGACCTCTTATGTGTAAGTTAATACATGACGGGTGTTGGATAAGAATATGTATGCAATTGACATGGATAATTAATTGGCCCCAAGGAAAATTATTATCTAATGTAATTACATACATATATGTGGTAATGACATGTGATAATTGTCAAGATGAACTTGGTGTAAATACTTAGTACATCCAAAGATGGCTATTTATTTGACACCGTTTATCATCAATGTTTTATTACTACAACAAGAGTACCACTTACAGTTAATAGTACTATCCAAAGAATTGCTATTAATGTTGTGTTGGGTATCTTGATATGTCATATTTATTTACTTTATGTGAGCATGAAAAGCTGACTTATGTCTTGGTCTCTTTCAGCTTACATGTCTGCCACCTCAGTTGCTGCCAACCTCAATAATATTCCCATACTAAATGGGACGAACTTTGAGGAGTGGAAATAAAATATTAAGATTTTCTTGGGCAGCATGCATCTTGACTTATCATTGCGAGAGTCGAAGCTGATTCATCTCGCTAATTCAAGAAGTGCATTTGATCATCATCATTTGAGAATGTGGGAGCATTCTAATAGGTTGAGCCTGATGATAATTCGCCGCGGCATTCCAGAGGCTTTCAGGGGTATAGCGCCTGATGAGATTTCCAGTACCAAAGATTACCTTGTGGAATTTGAAAAACGTTTTGTTGAAAACGATAAGGCGAAAACAAGTGAGCTTTTAGCAAACTTGATTTCAATGAAGTACTCCGGCAAGGGTAATGTCAGGGAGCATATTATGGAAATATCTCAACTTGCTTCAAAACTAAAGGCGTTAAAGCTCGAGTTATCTGCGAACCTACTCGTGCATTTGGTGTTAATCTCTCTTCCTTCAGAGTACAGTCAGTTTAGGATTTCCTATAACTGTCAGAGAGACAAGTGGACTCTCAATGAGCTCATTTCGTTTTGTGTGGAAGAAGAGGAGATGTTGAAGCATGATAAAGCTGCTAATTATAAGACTCCAGTTTTCAATACTCATATTATATGTCATTTCTGTGAGGAAACTGGACACGTGAAGAAGAAATGTCCCAAGTGGGCTAAATATTTCGCTTGGCGGGTTAAAAGGGGATTTCCTGAGCTGCCGATGACCTATTGATGCTAAAAGATGCAACTATTTGGGAGTAGATCATGTGGTAGAGAAGGAGGCAATATTGAATGTCCAGATTATTAGCATTTGGTTTTTTAATTGAATTTAATAGATATTTTAGTTGTATCGTCTTTGGACGAAACTTAATTTATATTTCCAAATTGAGCAAATTCAGGTATTATTGTTCATTTGGTGATAGTAAATTTTATATTATCTATTAAATTCCAATTTTATTGAGACCGATATGCATTATGTATATAATAATCAGCCCATTTTGGAATTTGTTCCATCACGAAATAAAACCCTTCATGAGACATGAGACTTGAGTAATTGAACGTGTTCAAATAATTTATGGCTAAAGTTGAGAAACGACTCAACTAAAGAGTAAAGGGTGTTGTATCTCTTTGTGGTAGTGCAATCACGATAGACTTCACCAATCAAGTGAACAACGTTTCATGACTATTGCTAGATACCTAGAGAAATGTGGAATCATCCCTCAGTACACCATGCCAGGGTCGCCTAGCATGAATGGTGTAGGCGAACGACGAAATCGAACTCTTAAAGATAGGGTAAGGAGTATGATTAGTCACTCGAACTTACCTGAAAGACTCTGGGGAGAAGCATTTAAGACATCATCTTATATCCTTAAGAGAGTACCAACTAAAACACTTTTTTGAGCTTTGGACTGGTCGAAAGCCCAGTTTAAGGCATTTACAAGTTTGGGGATGTCCTGCTGAGGCAAGGCCTTACAGGCCTCATGAAGGAAAATTGGACTCCAAAACGGTAATAAGCAGATACTTTATTGACTACTTAGAGCGATCAAGGGGTTTTAAGTTTTATGATCCCATTACCAAATCTATTTTTCGAGACGGGAACTGTAATATTTTTTTTTGAGGATATTGAGTTTGTGGGGGAGAATTAACTAGAAATATTGTTCTACCCAGACCGCGAATCAGAATAGTATTCTGAAGTACAAACTCAACAACCTCTTAAAATGTATAAATAAGGAAATCCATTATGGATTTATGGAAGATTCTCGTCGGTGGTACTTTAAGTTCCATCAAAAGATATTGAGATAATCTTGTATGGTTATGAAGCAAAATCGATGGATGAATGTGTGTATCACAAATTCAGTGGGAGTAAGGTTTAAGTTCTCACACCCCCGATCGCTAAAGGAGACAATTCAGTCTCAGTTAACGCCTTAAAAATACTCTGGAAATTCAGGAATGTAGAAAAATCTCTTACGCTTCGGCTATATAGAGATTTTTTTGTATATTAAGGTATGTACGAGTTTCGTTATTGCGTACATTGTTGGTATGTCTGGCAGACATATAAGCAACCCATGGGTGGATCATTGGATAGCAGTCAAGAAAGGTTTTGGGTTCTTAAAAAGAACAAGAGATTATATGCTCACATATAGAAAATCGGATAGTAGGTTGGAGATCATTTGGGTATTCCGATTCCGATTCCACAAGATGCCAATAATGGTAAAAGATCCACTCTTACTTATAAGAGGGATCTAATTAGGGAATATGACTGCCGAAATCTTGTCACAAGACTGCACAATAGATAAGGTATTGAAAGACCATTTGGGATATTGTGACAATCGGTCGATAGTATAATCCATTAAAGTACAGAGTGGTCGGGTTTCCATAGAGCACTTTGAGATAAAAATCCATGATTAACACCCAAGGTCTTTCACTAGCATACTGCTTATATGGGTGTAATCAAATTTGAGAATTTCCGGATTTAGTGGGAGTTTGTTGACGAACTAATTCTTTTTCACCTCTAGATTAGTATCAATAAAGAGAGGATCGAATGTAGTAGGTCAAAACGTTTATAATGACCGGTAAAGTACCAGGTCGAACCCAAAGGAGCAAGCCAAGCACATGCACTATGTAAGATCGTGTTTCCGTTCGGCTATTCTAACCAAAAATGTATAAAGGTGTATATTCTAAATCCTTTGTGGCGAGTAACTAAGGATAAAAGATAGATAGGAGGTGTTTCGAGGGGTTACTCCCCTCCTTGGCAATTTCCCAATGATCACATACATGATATTCAAACATTTTAATGGTAGTCAAATAGTGTTGAACCTAGTTCACTTCATATCCTTAGAAATGATCATATTCACTACATCCAAAGTATCCCTAAGGTCGTTCGATTCTTAAGTCTAGTTTTAAGATTCAACATGTTACTTAGGCATTTCATCAAACACTTAGTAGCATGACATGTATAAAGAGCATAGTGAACATGAATTTGACACCATTTAATGAGATTAATTGATGATTTGCTAATTGACCAACTCCAATGAATTAAACATTCAATCCTTAGTCAAGCATCATATCATAAGGTTCACTTTCATGCTTAAGATATGATCATTTTCTCCATCCTAGAACTATCCACTAGCTTTTCCAATGCATAAGTTCGAGTTTTAGTCTAAGTTGTCATTTAGGCATTTTAGCAAACACCTAGAGTGCATAACATTTATAACACAAGAGAAAATGAAATCAACAATAATCCATATGAATATCAATGTATATTTGTGATAAAAGAGTATCAGGGAGAGTCATAAGACCCTCAAAACACAAGATCACTGCTCACACATCTTGTAAGACAACATGGTGTGAGTAGGGTTTATAGCACACAACAAGTAAAATGGAAAAGATGTAGAGGAAGGAGGGTTGTCAATCCTTGAACTCTCTTTAGTCTTCTCTTCTTCCCCCTAGTTGGATCTTTTGATGATTGATGACATTGGTTGAGCCTCTTTTCCAATCTTCTTTGATAAGTCGAGATTTCGACTTATTAATAGCCATTTTCACTATAGCTTTTGTTCGCTTCCAATGATACTTTGATGTCATTTGATCCCTTTTGGTACGTTTCAGGTACAAATCAATATATTCCCAGTGTCAAAGCCACGATATGAAAACTCGGGGAAAAACCGAAGAAGTGGGCAAAAAGTGAGCAAAAAGCAGTTCAGCCGACCGGCTGGGAAATGTCCCCTGTGCCAGCCGACCGACTGGAACGATGATCATGAACTGAAGACACACGTCCAAGTTCAGCCGACCGGCTGGATCCCCACTTCATCTCAGCCGACCGGCTGGACTCTGCTCATCAGCAATCAATGGACACGTCCAAGTTCAGCCGACCGGCTGGATTCCCACTTCATCTCAGCCGACCGGCTGGACTCTGCTCATCACAATCAATGGACACGTCCAAGTTCAGCCGACCGGCTGGATTCCCACTCCATCTCAGCCGACCGGCTGAGATCTGCTACAGTGCATTTTTGAACCCGAGGCTATAAATAGAAAGAGGCAATTTTGACCTAGGCATCTGCACTTTTTGGGAGAAAAGACAAAAGAAAGTGAGCCAAATCAAGGGTTTCAACATCATCTAATCAAGGAGGATTGAAGATCAAGGGAGTTTATTAGGATCATCAATCCTACTCTTTTCCCTCTTCCTTTCTCTTAGATTTTTGCTAAAAACCCACACATCATGTTGTCTTACATGATGTGTGAGTAGTCCCCCTTGTGTTTTGAGGGTTCTATGAACCTCCTTGGTACTCAATGATCATTGTATACACATTTGAATGGATTTAATGAAGTTGATTTCATTTTACTATGCTCTTCATGTTTGACATGTCTCTAAGTGTTTGATAAAATGCCCAAGTGACATGTTTATGCTAGAACTATGATCCAAGTGTTGAAAGAGCTTAGTGATGGTTTAGATCTAGTAAAATTGAACTTAACCAACATTTATGAGAGTAAATGCATGGTGAGAGGTGAACTAGAACTTTACGCATGTAGCATTTATGAGAGTAAATGCTATATAGTGGATCAATACTCTTTAATTAGTGAGATCCTAGCTAAGATGGCTTGACTAGGATTAAACATGCATGGTTTGTTCAATTCTAGTCTAAGCTAGGTTTAAAACCTATCAACTCATAATTAATTAAACTCTTGTATGCGTGATCATTGGGAAATTGCCAAGGAGGGGATTAATCCCTCGAAACTCGCTTTTAATTGAATTCAATCCCCTAAAACCATTTCATTCTTGTTTTGAATCATTGATAACTCAATCATACTTGAATTTTAGGAATTAGCCGAGTAAGAAAATTTGATGGAACTAGCGTGTAATCCGTTTGCTCCCTTAGGTTCGACACCGGTCTTACCGGTTGAATTACAAATTGTTTTTGACTAATTGCATTGCGAAATTCTACAACGTCAAAATGGCGCCGTTGCCGGGGAGCAATAGCTAGATTACCCCTAGGAAAATCATTTAGTGCTCCGACTATTCCATGTTTTTCTTTATTCTACTTGTTACTTGCATTGCTTGAACTTATTCGCTACGCTCACTTGTTTTAATTGGCTTCTCTTGTAGGTTCACTTCTTTTATGCCACCAAAGACCAAGAAACTTTCTCAAATAGTGGATAGAGATTTGAGCCAACCTATTAGAGGGCTAGTTAATCTTCCTGTTACAAGGAGTAAGACCAAAGACAAAGGACAAGCCTCCAACACTCAAGGAAATCAAGAGACCACTACCCAAGACATGGGAGATAGAGATAATAGACTTCCTCCTCCACCTCCACCACCCCAAGGGTACCTACCACAAGTCCCTCAAGCTAGAAGGGTTCTCAAGGATTATGCCACTCCTACGGCTTATGGATATCGTTCCCCAATCCTCGTACCGACGGTTGATAACCGAGATTTTGACTTGAAGACGTCCACTATCCAAATGGTTCAATCCAACCAATTCTCGGGGAGGGACAACGAGGACCCTAATTCTCACTTGACAACATTTCTTGAAGTGTGTGCCACCTTCAAGATCAATGGGTTCTCGGAGGACGCTAAGCTTCTAAGGCTCTTCCCCTTTTCCCTCACGGGGAGAGCAAAGGATTGGTTGAGGAGTCAAACTCCCGATAGCTTCACGACTTGGGAGGAGCTCGCCGTGGCTTTTCTAAACAAATACTTCCCTCCTTCCAAGACGGCCTACTATAGGAATCAAATTACAAACTTCTCGCAATTGGATGGGGAAAACCTCTATGAAGCATGGGAGAGATACAAAGAGTACCAAAGGCTTTGCCCCCACCACAACCTGGATGATCTCCAAGTCTTCCACACCTTCTACCACGGTGTCGATGGTGCCTCTCGACTTGCACTTGACACCGCCTCGGGCGGAGCTATAATGGAACTAGAACCGCATGAAGGATATGCGGTGATAGAGAAAATAACGAAAAACTACTTCATGTGGGGAAGTGAAAGAGGAAACCCAAGAAGGAGACATGAAAGGCATGAGGTTAAAGCGGTGAGCTCAAGTGACTACGATGCTTTGAGGAAGGACTTTGATAACCTCTCGGATGAAGTCTTCAAGTTGAAACACCCGGAAAGAGAATCTTCGACAAAGCAAGGGTGTGATATTTGTGAGGTCTACGAGTATGAGACCGTTTCTTGCCCCTTGGTGCAAAGGGATGTGCAAGGGCAAGGCTATGGAGAAGTGAATTTTGTGGGAGGAAACCAAGGAAGAGACTATGGAGGGAATGCCAACCAAGGGCAAGGCTCTCAAGCAAACTACACTACACCAAAGTTCTCTTCGGGATGGAGAAATCACCCCAATTTCTCCTACAAGACCACTAATCCCACTCTCCCCGACTTTGGATCCACACCTCCCGGATTCGGTCCTAAGCCCAATCAATCAAATCAAGGGTTCCAATCTAAGAAACAATATCAAAGTCAAGGACCGACTTTGCTTCAAAGAAACCAAGGGCAACAATATCAAGCCCAAGCTCAAAGAACCTATCAACAAGTTGAAGCTCCTCCACAACCTTCTAGTGAACTAGCCGGTGTTGAGGCAATGTTCGCAAAGCTCTTAGCAAACCAAAATGAGATGAGGCAAGAGTTGAATGAGGTTAAGCAATCGAATCAAAGGCTAGAAATCCACAACAAGATGCTAGAAACTCAAATAGCTCAACAAGCCGAATCCTCTACTAGGGCACAAGGAAAATTACCGGCTAGACCCGAGCAAGGACAAAGAGAGCATTGTAATGCGGTTACATTGAGAAGTGGGAAAGAGCTAGAGGGAGAGCTACCAAAGAAGAAGAAGGTCTCCTTTGATCTAAGAGGCCAAGCTAGTGCCGAAATTGAAGAGTTAGATGAAGAGGTCCCTAACCCTCAAGTTGAGAAAGAGAGTGAGGTGGAAAAGGAGAAAGACGAACCTAGAGTATACACTCCTCCTATTCCATTTCCCCAAAGGCTAAAGATGAAGAGCAATGACAAGCAATTCTCCAAGTTCGCCGAGATGATGAGGAAGCTCTATGTCACAATGCCCTTCACCGAGGTAATAACTCAAGCTCCTTCTTATGCTAGATTTCTAAAAGATGTTATTACTTGCAGGAGAACAATCGAGGATGTCGATACGGTGTCCCTCAATGGTGAATGTAGCGCCATACTCCAACCTCGCATGCCCCCAAAACTTGAGGATCCCGGTAGCTTTTCCATCTCATGCTTTATTAATGATATTAAGATTGAACGTGCTATGTGTGATTTGGGTGCAAGTATATTGTTGATGCCTTATTCTTTATGCAAAAAGTTGAATATGGGTGAGCCTAAACCAACTAACATGATTCTAAGGCTCGCGGACCGCTCCTCAAGATTCCCTAGGGGGGTTCTTAAGGATGTCCCGGTTAGAGTAGGGAATTTCTATATTCCGGGGGATTTTGTGGTGTTAGAGATGGAAGAGGACAATGAAATTCCCATTCTTTTGGGAAGGCCTTTCCTCTACACCGCGGGGGCTATATTTGATACTACTAAGGGGTCAATCACCATGAGAGTAGGGGATGAGGAAATTGAGTTTAACCTTGAAAAGGCACAAAAAGGTCCTAGTCCTATAATGACTTGTAATTATCTTGACTTAGTTGATACATATGAATTGTATGATGTGCCTAACCTTTACATGAGTGGAATTGACCTTGATAATGAGCTTCCCGACATTGCCGATTGTTGGGCTATCTTGGAGGAAGAAAACGAAGAAGGAACTCTAAGCGACAAAGGTAAGGAGTCTTGTTCGGTAGAGCTTAAAGCTCTACCAACAAGCCTAAGGTATGAGTTCTTAGGCCCAAATTCTAGCTTGCCTATCATTGTGAATGCTTCTTTGAATGATGATGAGACTTCTAAATTGCTTGATGTGGTTAGAAAACATAAGGATGCTATTGGCTACTCTATTGATGATTTGAAGGGAATAAGCCCAAATTTATGCATGCATGAAATCAATTTAGAGAGTGATAGCATGCCATCTAGGGAGAGAGCTAGGAGGTTGAATCCTATTGTTGGGGAAGTAGTCAAAAAGGAAGTTCTTAAATTGCTTGATGCGGGAATCATCTTCCCCGTTGCGGACTCTAAATGGGTGAGCCCCATTCATGTAGTCCCCAAAAAGGGGGGGATGACCGTAGTTAAAAATGAAAAGAATGAACTAATCCCCACAAGAACGGTAACCGGGTGGCGTATGTGTGTGGACTATAGGAAACTAAACCAAGCCACTAGAAAAGACCACTTTCCCCTTCCATTTATTGATCAAATGTTGGGAAGACTAGCTAAGCATGACTATTTTTGCTATCTTGATGTATATAGCGGATTTTTCCAAATCCCTATTCATCCACAAGATCAAGAGAAAACCACCTTTACATGTCCCTATGGAACATTTGCCTATCGGCGAATGCCCTTTGGACTATGTAATGCGCCGGGTACCTTTCAACGATGCATGATGGCCATTTTTTCCGAGTTTATTGAAAAGATTATGGAAGTATTCATGGATGACTTTTCTGTTTATGGTTCGTCTTTTGATGATTGTTTAGCTAATTTGGCTAAAGTGTTGAAAAGATGTATTGAGACGAACCTTGTACTTAATTGGGAAAAATGTCACTTCATGGTGCAGGAGGGGATAGTTCTTGGTCACTTAGTCTCTAAGAGAGGAATTGAGGTGGACAAAGCTAAAATAGAGGTTATGGAAAAATTGCCACCCCCAAAGGATGTAAAAGGCATAAGGAGTTTTCTAGGCCATGCGGGGTTTTATAGGAGATTTATCAAGGATTTCTCGAAGATTGCAAAGCCTTTAACAAACCTACTATGCAATGACACCAAGTTTCGGTTTGATGAAGAGTGCTTGGTGGCCTTCGAGAAGTTGAAAGAAGCATTGATTTCGGCTCCAATTATTCAACCCCCTAGATGGGAATTGCCCTTTGAGCTCATGTGCGACGCAAGCGATTATGCAATTGGAGCGGTTCTTGGGCAAAGGATAGATAAGAAACTTCATGCCATTCACTACACAAGCAAAGTCCTTAACGGAGCTCAATTGAACTACACTACAACCGAGAAGGAGCTTCTTGCTATTGTGTATGCCTTTGACAAGTTTCGCTCATACCTTGTGGGATCGAAGGTTATAGTATTCACAGATCATGCGGCAATTAAGTACCTCTTGGCAAAGAAAGACTCCAAGCCAAGATTGATAAGATGGATTCTATTGCTCCAAGAATTTGATATCGAGATCAAAGATAAAAAGGGGGTAGAAAATGTGGTAGCCGACCACCTATAAAGGCTAGAGGAAAATAAAGAGATTGAAGAGGATACTAGGCCCGTGGACGACTCATTTATTGGAGAGCAACTCATGAGAGTTGAGGCGGAGGCCCTCCCATGGTATGCGGACTTTGTAAATTTCGTGGTTTGTGGAGTCATTCCTCACGACATGAACCACCATCAAAGGAGGAAATTCCTATCCGAGACCAAGAGATACTATTGGGATGAGCCCTATCTATATAGGCTTTGCGCGGATGGTTTATATAGGACTTGCGTCGCCGAAGAAGAAATGAGAGATATCCTATACCACTGTCACTCTTCCCAATATGGAGGACATGGTAGTGGAGCAAAGACGGCGTCCAAGGTTCTACAAAACGGTTTTTATTGGCCAACTCTCTTTGGTGATGCTTATGAATTTGTGAAGGCTTGCGATCAATGCCAAAGAACGGGAAACATCTCAAAGAGGCATGAAATGCCCCAACAAAGCATCCTCCCGGTCGAGATATTTGACGTATGGGGCATAGATTATATGGGTCCCTTCCCATCCTCATATGGGAACCAATACATATTGGTCGCGGTTGATTACGTCTCCAAATGGGTTGAGGCCGTCGCCTCCCCTACTTGTGATGCCAAGGTGGTCAGAAAGCTCTTCAAGAAGATTATTTTCCCTAGATTCGGAGTTCCGAGGACCGTCATTAGTGATGGCGGTTCACATTTCAAGGAAAAACATTTTGAGGCCTTGCTTCGCAAGTATGGAGTTAGCCACAAGGTTGCTACACCATATCACCCACAAACTAGTGGGCAAGTGGAGATATCAAACCGAGAAATCAAAGCAATCTTGGAGAAAACCGTGGGAAGCTCAAGGAAGGATTGGTCATCGAAGCTAGATGACGCTTTATGGGCCTATCGTACGGCATTCAAGACCCCTATTGGAATGTCTCCCTATCGCCTTATTTATGGGAAGCCGTGCCACTTGCCGGTGGAATTGGAATACAAGGCGATGTGGGCAATTAAGATGTTAAATATGGACTTACAAACGGCGGGAGACCATAGGGTGCTTCAACTCCACGAGTTGGAAGAGATGAGGAATGAAGCCTACGAAAGTGCTAGGATCTATAAAGAAAAGACCAAGAAATGGCACGACAAGAGGATATTTCGTCGTGAATTCAAGAAGGGAGAGAAGGTCTTACTCTTTAATTCTAGGCTCAAATTATTCCCGGGAAAATTGAGAAGCCGGTGGAGTGGTCCATTTATTGTCCACAAGCCTCACGAGGATGGACACGTGGAATTGCTCAACAATGATGGGACTACCTTCACGGCAAATGGGCAAAGACTAAAGCATTATAGAGAAGGCGTTCGGGATGAGAAAAATGTCACTCACCATTTGACCGACCCTTAGAGAGCCTCTATCCGCTTGAGGAGGGATCCTAGCTATGGACTCCTCAAGTGTGTTTCTTAGTAAGAAGAGGATCGGCTCGGTCTTTGCCAAGACGTTAAACTAGGCACCTCACGGGAGGTACCCCGGTTTGTGAGTTGTCTATCTATGCACAAGTAACTTTCATATGTGTGTAGCATGCATTTTGTGAACTTGTCATGTGGCTTGGTGATTGGGATGATTCTAAATGCATGACTAGGTGTGTGTGACGTGATATAAGGCTTGCATGAATTTTCTTGATGATGGTGGCATTCTAAGTGTGGAGTGGTAATCCTAGCTTGTTTGTTTGAAAATCGTATGAATGCTAGTGATTTATCGGTGATTTGGTTTAACTGTGGGGTTGGGTTCAAGCTAGAATGGAAGGATCGTTAAACTCAAAATTCGAAAGTTATTGAACCCAGTTTCCAGCCGACCGGCTGAGAAATCACACATATCCAGCCGACCGGCTGAAAGAACCTTTGAAATCAATTGAATCGTCAGGTTTCAGCCGGTCGGCTGACAGTTGACCCGACCGGCTGAAGTTTTCAATTGCAATCGTCCCAATCGTCCGAGTTCAGCCGACCGGCTGAGAGTCCAGCCGACCGGCTGAAGTTTGCTTATTCAAACAACCCATCTTCCTTTCTCACTTCAGCCGCTCACCAAAACCTCAGCCGACCCCGTCCCCGACTCCAGCGACCAATCCACACCGCTCGTCCGCCTCACCCTCACCTCGCCATCGCCTTGCCAGCACCCCGTCGCCTGCATCTCCCACACCTCCGTTCCCGATCGGAGACCTCGTCCAAGCCGATCTCTTCCGTCCGCCATCAAAATCAACCGGCCGACTGCTCAAACTACTCTCGGAATCATCCCGCCTATAAACCCTAAGCTCCAATTTGGATCGAAAGCGCCCTCCGAAATCGACCCCGTTTCTGCCCTAGAAATCGAGATTTCAGCCGACCGGCTGAAATACAGTTCCTCCCAGCCGACCGACTGAGTTCTGTGCTCTCAAAATTCTCAGTGCATTCCTCCCCATTTCAACAATGCCTCAAGCACAGTCCTCGTCCAAGTCCAAGGCCAAAGGCACAGCAATTGCCAAAGCACCGTCAAAGGGCATTCGAATAGAAGAGCCGCACGATAGTGATGAGGATGACATGCCTCTCGTAACTCGCAAAAGGAAGCAATTGAGGGCTTCGCTGAGAGATTCTAGCTCGGACGAGGAAGTAGACTCTCCTCCGCCTTCGCCTCCATGCCCTAAGAAGAGCATGACTTCGAAGGGAACTCCCTCCTCTACCAAGAAATCAAAGAAGAAGGTCACGGATCCTCCTACTCATCGAGTGCCATCACCACCACCAGCCGCTGCTACCACTACCACCATTGTGCCCGTCGTGGCAAGAGAGGGCCCATTGATCGGACCACTGCCATCCCCCACTCCTTTTCCCTTTTCCGAGCCTATCGCATTCACAAATGCCAAGCACGTGGAGAACTATGAACGCATCAAGGAGAAGGGAAAAGTAGCCGTACCGACCCTCTACCCCGACATGAGTATACTTGGAGATGTGGTGGCGAATGAGGTACGGGCTAAATTGCATTATGCTGGGCTTGATTTTGTATTCCTTGATGATCCGGGGACCTACCAAAGGGTAGTGGAAGAGTTTTTGTGCTCATTTGAGGAGGGTAGAAATGAGGAAGAACACAAGGTTTGGAGGTTTACATTGGGGGGTAAGGAATTCCAAATCAGGGAGGATATGATTCGGGACTGGCTACATTTCCCGGTTGCTTTTCATACACTCAGTCAGTTCACCGAGCACCAGCAGAGTAGGTTTTGGAAGCAGATCTCGGGGCGCCAAGAGTGGTTTGCCCCTTCCTACAACTCTTCAGCGATTACTACCCCAGTTTGGAAGGTGATCCACCACATTATCGCCATCGGGTTCAATACCCGTAAGGGGCTAGCTCGCTCGGTGTCCTATCCCGACCTTAATTTGATGATGGAAATCGACTTTAGACACATTATTGAGTGGAGGGACGTCCTCGCCTCCCGGTTTAAGAGCTTTGTCAGCAAGACCTCTCGGAATCTTTCTTTGGGAGGGGGCTCCTTGATTACTTTGATCGCCATGGGGTGTAACTTCACCTTTGGCCACGAGGGATGCCCCACGCCATCCAAAAAAATCCTTGATTTGCCGACCATGAAATATATGCACCTTCTTAAGGCGGATGGAGTTACTTGGGCGGAGGACAAGAGGCCTCACAAAGGCGAGCTCCAAATTGCAGCAAGGAAGAAGAGAGAAGCCTTCAAAACAAGGAATTACCTCTATTGCCAAGCCAACCTCACTCCATCCCCTCCTTCATCCCCTATCCATTCCCCTCCTCCGGCCGATGAGCACGAGGCGCCCATTGATGTTGAGTTACCCCCCGAGGAGCCCGCTGTTGAGAGACCCCCTCCTGCCACAGATGATTTGACTGCGTGGAGAGAGCGAGTCTCATCTGATATAGCTGATTTGAGGAGCGGGCTGGCCAGTCTTGAGGCCTTCACTAGAGCTGAGGCTATGAGAGCTCGCCAGGAGTCGGAGTGGCTCCGCACTACACTTTTGTCCATGATCAGAGGCGCTCCTCCTTCAGTTGATCCAGGACCTTCTGCTCCTCGTGTCGCATCTCCCTTATCTCCCACACCATTTACCGATGCTATGGAGGAGGACGACAGAGCAGCCACTAGGGAGACCACTCCGGGAGACGTCGAGGATACATCTTCATCTTCTAGTACATTTTGATCATACTTATATCGATGTTTTGATGCTTTCTTGCTTTGATCATGTACTTGGATATTAAGTCGCCTTTTGGCGCAATTTTGGATGATGTATGCCATTTTGTGTGATATACTCTTGACTTGTCTTTGGTTGTATGCTCCATTTTCTATGATATTCACGGTGTTTACCATTTATGTTGTTCAATCCACAGGATATATATTTTCATATTATCATCATACCCATATTCACCGTCTTTATCTACATATTGCAACCAAAAGGTTATTTCTCACTCCCAAGAGTCTTATCACCGGGTCTACAAGCGAGGGGAGTTCCTATGCGCCTTTGCCTTTATTTTATCATTCTTTGCCCTTAGGGACTAAGCTTGAATTAAGTGTGGAGTGGTTTGATGCGCATAGTTCACATGATTGCATGCTTTACATATCATTTCTAGATGGACACTTGCATACTTGCACATTGTCCCAACATGAGAGTGTTTTAACCACAAAGGCTTGTGATTTTCAACTCTAAATCCCTATAAATCACAACTAGCCTATTTGCCACATTTACCGACCTAGTCCTTTGAGCATGCATTCTTGAGAATCAATATCATGGCTATATCTTGTCTATCCAACTTTTTAAGTATTCTCGTTGCAACACCTTGGATCAAGCTAGCAAACAGTTTCAAAATATCATCGTGAAAAACCTAGGCCACTTGAATGCTCTTTGGTGACTTGAGTGCTCTAACATAGCGCCTTGTTCATGATTGATTCCCACACATTCCATACACTTTTTTTAAACATATTGTCAAGTTAAGTGTGGAGTGATTTCATTTAAAAAAAAAAAAACTGTTTGCGGTCAAAGAGGGCAAAGCCCCGACTAAAAAATCTCTCAATGATCATGAGAAGTTTTGCTCCAAATATACAAATGCCGGGGGTTAGGGAGGTAAGTCCCCCTTCGAAAGCATTTGTAGGCCAAAGGCCGTTTCAAAAAGAAATAAGAAGCATTTAAAACTTGACTATATGTTTTTCCCTCCATTCTTCATTTGTGCGGGATTCTACTCATTTACAATGTGTGCTTGTTAAAATAACTCTTGGACGACCCATGTGCCTTGCACGGGAGCTATCATTTGGGCTATGCTTGTTTATTGAGAAACTCTAGTGTCGAACTCCACTTCCCTTATGGATTACGGCTTAAGCGCCTAAAACTTGGGAATGAGTTCCTTGTCGCGAGCCCTTGGACTAGCCCTAGCTAGCATAGGTGAGCGGTTGACGCTCTATTGTGCAAGCTATAAGCCTTGCCTCGATGGTGTTGCCTTTAAAATGAGTAGAATTTGGGATGAGACATTTTATAGCCCTAGTGTTGATAATCTTGAATGCATGTCCTCAAAGGAATTCAAGAAAGTTGAGAAAGTTCTTTTTATGATATTGCGGCACTAGTCTAGCTTGGGGTGAGGGATTGGTCTTGAAATATCGTAGCCTTGGTTGAGCACTCTTGCATTCACTCTTATGGGACATGTACATTCGTGGGATTTGTGAGTATTCCCTTCTCTGAAAACTCTCACGAGACTATAACTCGTCCACTAGGGTAGCCTAGGGGTTTAAAGGCTTAATGCATGCGCTAAATGCATTCGTAACGCCTACGAAAATGAGCTAGGTAGATTGTACATACTTGCCATCTACTTTTCAATAACATGTTTAGAAATAAAGATCGAGACCTTGTGATATCTAGTGAGGCAAATGCACGAAAAACATAGCACCACTAGCATATCGGCATTTGCACTTCCTTGGCATATTTGCATACTTTGTTCGGGACGAACAAAGCTTAAGTGTGGAGTGTTGATAAGTCGAGATTTCGACTTATTAATAGCCATTTTCACTATAGCTTTTGTTCGCTTCCAATGATACTTTGATGTCATTTGATCCCTTTTGGTACGTTTCAGGTACAAATCAATATATTCCCAGTGTCAAAGCCACGATACGAAAACTCGGGGAAAAACCGAAGAAGTGGGCAAAAAGTGAGCAAAAAGCAGTTCAGCCGACCGGCTGGGAAATGTCCCCTGTGCCAGCCGACCGACTGGAACGATGATCATGAACTGAAGACACACGTCCAAGTTCAGCCGACCGGCTGGATCCCCACTTCATCTCAGCCGACCGGCTGGACTCTGCTCATCAGCAATCAATGGACACGTCCAAGTTCAGCCGACCGGCTGGATTCCCACTTCATCTCAGCCGACCGGCTGGACTCTGCTCATCACAATCAATGGACACGTCCAAGTTCAGCCGACCGGCTGAGATCTGCTACAGTGCATTTTTGAACCCGAGGCTATAAATAGAAAGAGGCAATTTTGACCTAGGCATCTGCACTTTTTGGGAGAAAAGACAAAAGAAAGTGAGCCAAATCAAGGGTTTCAACATCATCTAATCAAGGAGGATTGAAGATCAAGGGAGTTTATTAGGATCATCAATCCTACTCTTTTCCCTCTTCCTTTCTCAGATTTTTGCTAAAAACCCACACATCATGTTGTCTTACATGATGTGTGAGTAGTCCCCCTTGTGTTTTGAGGGTTCTATGAACCTCCTTGGTACTCAATGATCATCGTATACACATTTGAATGGATTTAATGAAGTTGATTTCATTTTACTATGCTCTTCATGTTTGACATGTCTCTAAGTGTTTGATAAAATGCCCAAGTGACATGTTTATGCTAGAACTATGATCCAAGTGTTGAAAGAGCTTAGTGATGGTTTAGATCTAGTAAAATTGAACTTAACCAACATTTATGAGAGTAAATGCATGGTGAGAGGTGAACTAGAACTTTACGCATGTAGCATTTATGAGAGTAAATGCTATATAGTGGATCAATACTCTTTAATTAGTGAGATCCTAGCTAAGATGGCTTGACTAGGATTAAACATGCATGGTTTGTTCAATTCTAGTCTAAGCTAGGTTTAAAACCTATCAACTCATAATTAATTAAACTCTTGTATGCGTGATCATTGGGAAATTGCCAAGGAGGGGATTAATCCCTCGAAACTCGCTTTTAATTGAATTCAATCCCCTAAAACCATTTCATTCTTGTTTTGAATCATTGATAACTCAATCATACTTGAATTTTAGGAATTAGCCGAGTAAGAAAATTTGATAGAACTAGCGTGTAATCCGTTTGCTCCCTTGGGTTCGACACCGGTCTTACCGGTTGAATTACAAATTGTTTTTGACTAATTGCATTGCGAAAATCTACAACGTCATTCTTCTCCCCAAAAACCTCCACACATACGTCAAAACCATCAATTTCTATTTATAGATCCGGCTGAGATCTAGATCTCAAAATCTGAGTTTTTGATCCAGTCGGTCGACTGGACTAGGCTTGACACCGAGTCGCTCGACTAGTTGTGTAAAATCTGGACAGCCTTCTGAGTTCCTTATCCAGTCGGTCGACTGGCTGACTTCAGTCGACCGACTGACACTTCCCAGAACTTTTTCATAGTCTTAACGTCCGAATTTGGTTTTGGCGTCAACTAGAAAGTTATAGCCCTTTGAGTTAGCTTTCCACCAAGTAAAAGATCAGCCCATTCAGACACCATATGCGTCCTGGGCATGCAAAATAAGCCAAAAATGTCAATCTGCCCTGTTTTGCTTCGAAACTCCCTATTTTGCGCCGAAACTTTTATTTTTCAACCAATCTTGATATTTAGGCCTTGACCATGGGGGAGTCTTGTTTTCTACCTGAAACGTAGAGATAGAGGTCAAATGACATCGTAATATCGTCGGAAATGACTCAAAGCTATAGTGAAATATGGCCATCAATCAGTCGAAAACTCGCAAGCAGTAAGCAAGGTCAAACCCTAGAGAGCTGGTTTGTTAAAGTTGTAACTGTATACAATTGAAAAAGGGGATTTGTGAGTAATTGTGAATGCACAAGAGAGAGCCACAAAACTAGAGTTTTCAATCCGTGAGAAGTTTCAGCTTAGGGTTTCAATTGTGACACGTTTATCATACACATCTATTGATCAAATTTTATGTTTCTAAGTGTGGTTATTCCGACAAAGGTAATAACTCTAAGTATCCCGACAAAGGTGATACATCACAATCTAACCGAACAAAGGTGTTAGACTTCTAGTTCTTTCCTAAACATAATAATCCAACAAAGGTATTATTAGGCATAGGTATTACTATCTACCTTTACGACAAGTATCCAGTAGATGTTAACAGTAAGAATTAATTGTTTGATTAAGCTTTGCGACAAAGCTTCCACTTAACCCAACAAGTTAATTCATGCGATGAAGGCAATAACTAGTAAAAATAAAATTGAATTAAGAACAAAAGTCTAAAAACGTAGTCACAATGTATGAAACCCTAATTTGAAACAGGAAATTAGCAACTTATCGTCATAAAAACAAGCACACATATTTTTGATGAAAAGGAAGTAGAAATTCTTTGTATCGCCGAAATTTTCACGTTTTTCGTATTCTCCAGAGCCGTCTTGATGATTCTTCAAAGTATGAATGATATAGAAACCTTTATCCAAGCCCTGATTTTATATGTTGACTGGTTTCCAAATATGTTTTAAGGTCAAATTGTCAAATCCTGAACTTGCAGACGTCATCAATACCTGTCGCTGACGTCACCAGCCACGCCCAGCGTAGACGTTATCGCCGCGCCTAGCGTTGTGACATTAGCAATGCGCTAATGTTTTCTTTGGGTGCGGTCCCCATTGACTTGGTTTTCTTCTTTCTGCACAGCAGTTCAGACTTCGACTCTCGATTGGTACTTCCAAGTGACCTTGTATGCTCGGTATGAACTAGAGTGTTGTGAAGAATTGAGTCAGCTACGCAATGATAAGTACCTCATATTTTTCTGATCAGTGGTCAATTCACATCACTCCATCGAACCTCCGAAGGTCTGATTTGCCACTGTGGTGTTTTTGGCAAGAAACACCGTCTTTTTCTGCGCATTCTCTCCTAGATCTTCCGAAACACTTGAAATGCAAAACCATACTAAAAAGTAAATGTTCGCATATAAAAGTGTCGAAATAAATGAGATTAGTTAGTTCGACGAATCGTATAAATATGACTGATCAGGTAGCTTTGTGATCATCAGGTAGCGTGCTGAGGTTGCAAGGTATAAATATGACTCATCATGTAGTTCGACAGGCCAAACAATTGTTTGGCGTAGCAGCTTCATCATATCTACAATTTAGCTATTGCGGGATGAAGTTGCATGTTATTGCTGTTGTAAGATTGACTTGAAGAACGAAACGTATTTGCGCAAGTCACACAACACATTCTAGCAAGATCTGGGGATGAGATTGAAGGTCCCACAAGTCGCTATTGCCACTACAATCTTATTATTTTGTCACCGGTTCTTTCTTCGTCATTCACATTTCACATGCAGAATGATATAGAAGGACAATAGTTACCGCTTGATGGGGCCGACTACATGAACAATATTAGTTCTAAAGTCCGAACATTGGTCTTTAAGACTGAACGTTAGCACTTAAGCTCGAACGTTAGTCCGTAAGTCTGAATATTAATATTTAAGTTTGAACATTAAGTCCGATAATTAGTACTTAAATATGAACAATAGTTCTTAAGTCTAAATATTAGTCTTAAAATTTGAACATTAGTCCTTAGGTAAACATTAGTACTTAATTGACTTTGAACATTAAATATGAATAACTGAAATATAAAAAGACCATACTACCCCTTCGTATGCAATTAAGTATATTCTGCAAAAAGCTGACACGTGACAGCTTCTGAGTCAGTTTAAAGTTTATTAAATATGGCCGATTTATACCGGTTTGTTCCGGTTTAATAACTATGTCAAGTTTAGCACCATGATGCCGTCTTATTGAAAAAGCGGTGACTATAAAAATTTAATTTAGAATTTAAAAATTGGACTTCAATTACTGGCCATGTTTGAATAGGTTAAATAATAAACTATCAACTAAGGTTAACTTTGAAATCTTACAATTTCCAATATTTTACTTTTGAATAGGTATCGCTGCTTTTTTCTATAAGATATTGTTTTAATGAGATGATTTCTTTCGCCTCAAATTGTTGCGACTTGTGAATCATTCGAATTCTAAATTCGGGTCATACAATACCATAAAAATAACTACAACAAATTTAGAATTCGAATGATTCACAAGTGAAAATCATGTTAAATTATAATGTCATATATAGTTAATTTTTATTTTATTTTTTAAAATATGCGATTCAATCCGGATCACTGACCCATTAACCCAGTGATTTGATCGGGTCCATCTTTGGTTTGGTTTTCATAACACTAGTTGACAATAAATTTTGAATATTAAAACATCAACATTGAATAAGACACATTAAATTACGTTTTAATTTGAAGTTTATCTCTTAGCCGCGATTTTGTCCAATTGAACATCATAAGAGTGCTAAAATTAGCATTAAATTATGAATATTGAAATTTTACAACGTATTAAATTGCGCTTAATTTGAAATTTATCTCTTAGCCGCGATTTTGTCCAATTAAACGTCATCGTAGTGCTAAAACTAGCATTATAGTATGAATATTAATAATTTGGCATTATTTTACGTTTTAATTCTAAATTTATTTCTCCTAAATGCGGCTTTGTCCGATATTAGATGTCATGGTAGTGTTAAATTTAGAATTAAACGTCATTAAAGTGATTCTCGTTGAAAATGACTCACGATCTTAACAATATAAACTCTTAACGTACTAAAGTAATCTTTTTTCTGAGTCGTCATTAACGGGATTCACATCCTTAAAATAGCAATTAAATCACGGTGTTCAGCGTTTGAATACTTATTAATTTATTTTTTATTTTACCCCTCATTGAAAATTTTAATAATTTGAACCGTTTTTTGAAAATATGTGACACCAATTTTTATCTTTCCTTGGTTTTGTTTCTATAAATTTCCAAGCCTTGAACTTAGCTGAATCAATGGTGAACAAACATGACAAACAAAAAAGTTCAACTCATAGCCACTATGGCCTTCGTCTTTCTCAAAACACTTCTCACGTTACTATCAATCGAGTGTACACCTACACATGAACTATATCCCTCGCACTGGGAAGTGACAATTGAGGTAATAAACACTCGCCATGACCATTCGCCGATATATGTGAGATGTAAAGAAGGCGACAAGTTCTTGAACAACCTGAAGCGTTTAACTCACCTCGAGTCCTTCACTTTTCTATGTCACCCAAGAATCCGATTAGGGCTAACAATCAAGGAAGTGCGTTGCATCTGTGGAGTTGTATTAGGAACTGGAGCAGGCGGAGATTTTTCTGCATATGAGTATCACAGGGACGGTCATTTATGCGGAGACAAATGTAGATGGGCTGTGTTCTATTATGGGGTCGCTTTGGTTGATCCAACTGCGCCTGTGGTCTCCAGCATGGAAATAATAAAATATTACTCATGGATTAAGCGAAGTGATGTTTCATATAATTTTACTTCTAGTGTTGATGTAAAGAGTTTTATTACTAAGTGAAAAAAGTTATAACCGATAAGATCGGGTCGTCGCAATTATGAAATTATGAGCACTATTCGACTATAATGAAGTCTTCTCATTCTATGGTCGAATATTGGTTTGAATGAATGATCAAACAAGAAGACAGAGATTTGAAATTCAAGGATTAAAGACGTATCTTGAGGTACGTGTCTACTTAACTGATTGATGTTTTTAGACTACAAGAGGTCTGAAGTATAGAAAAATACAAATTTATTACTCACTACTCATATATGTACAAAGGTTCGAAGAGAAACAAAAATTTCAGGGCAAAAAGGGAACATAAGGAGAGTTTATTCGACAGGTTAAGAAAAGCGCCATATTTTAACCGATCGGTTAAACGTAAGCTATCCATGTAAGAGAATAAGATGTTGGAGAAGAGCTCTCTCTGTGTATATTGCTAATAGGCCAATAGGCCTTATATAGTACATCCTGGGATATGAACAGACGGACACTGAAGAGACAAGAACATGGACGGACAGATACATGAATGGAGATGAATAGATACAGAGACTCTAACAATGATAAGTATCAATTATAGTGAATCCCAATCAATCCCTATAATTGAGCCTGACTATCATCCCCCCGCAGTTGTATCGGTAGCCTGTCGGACGCATAAACTGGATCGGAATTCGTTGAAGAGTGGATATGGCAATCCTTTTGTGAACAAGTCAGCAAATTGATGGGTAGAGGGGACGTGTAAGACCCGAACTTGACCAAGAGCAACTTTTTCCCGGACAAAGTGCAGGTCTATCTCCACATGTTTAGTCCGTTGATGTTGAACCGGGTTGGAGGACATGTAAACAGCACTAACATTGTCGCAGAAAACCAAGGTGGCAGAGGATATAGGAGTTTTTAGCTCAGTTAAGAGACTTCGAATCCAACAAGTGTCAGCAACAGCATTGGCTACGGCTCGGTACTCGGCTTCGGCGCTAGAGCGAGCTACGGTTGGCTGTCGTTTGAAAGACCAACTAATAAGATTGTTCCCCAAGAATACACAATAACCAGATGTGGATCGTCTCGAGTCGGGACAGCCTGCCCAATCCGCATCAGAGTAAGCCGATAGATCATTAATTGAGCTCCGAGACAATTGAAGGCCAAGGGAAGCAGTGCCTTTTATGTACCTGAGGATGCGCTTAAGGGCGGAAAAGTGTTTTTCTCTTGGATCATGCATAAATAAGCAGCATTGCTGAACAGCATAGGATATATCTGGTCTTGTAAATGTCAAATATTGAAGAGCACCGGCAAGGGAGCGATAGAGGGTTGGATCCGACACCTGTTCACCAGCATCTTTGCCAAGTTTGGTAGATGCATCGACTGGGGTACGACTCGGATTGCATTCAGAGAGTTTTGCCTTCTGTAAAATTTCATAAGCATATTTTTCTTGGCTTAGCAGCAAGCCATCATGATTCTTGGTCACTGATATCCCGAGAAAGTAGTGGAGGCTTCCCATGTCTGTCATTGCAAACTCTTTGCTAAGGATAGAGATGATGTGACGTAAAAAAGATGAGTCAGAAGCGGTGAGGATGATATCATCCACATAGACAAGGAGGTGAGCTTCTCTAGCATGATGCTTGTACGTGAATAGTGAGGGATCAGATTTACTGCCTTTAAAGCCAATACGAACCAAATATTGGGCAAATCGTTGAAACCATGCTCGCGGAGCTTGTTTAAGTCCATAGAGCGCTTTCCGTAATCGACATACATGAGTTGGATAGGAAGGATCTTCAAAACCCTGTGGTTGTTGGCAATATACTGTTTCTTTAAGAGTGCCATGGAGGAAGGCATTTTTGACATCAAGTTGATGAATCGGCCAATCACGAGCAAGAGCAAGGCATAAGACAGTGCGAATTGTGGCAGGTTTAACCACCGGCGAGAATGTTTCATCAAAGTCGATACCTTGTTGTTGAGAGTAGCCACGAGCTACCCATCGAGCCTTATAGCGAGTAAGAGTACCGTCAGCCCCAAATTTATGCTTGAAGAGCCACTTTCCGGAAACAACATTAGCATGCATAGGTCGAGATACAAGATCCCAAGTCTTATTTTTAATCATGGCATCAAACTCCTCTTTCATGGCTTGACGCCATTGTGGGATATGGAGGGCCTTTTTGTAGTGTGTGGGAACTGGGGATACGGAAGCAGTGAGATTGAAGATTTGTTTAGGTTTGGTGATGCCACTTTTGGACCGAGTCATCATGTGATGTTGGGGTTGGCTGGTGGGAGCAGGTGCAATTTGAGATGACAGAAGGTTGGATTGAGAGGTTGAAGTGTGTGAGGGCAAAGTCGGGTTAGGTGATGGTGAAGAAAGTGGACTGGGAGGATCATCATTAATATGGGTGGTGGGATCGGCTGAATGTGGCAGAGATGATTGATTGGGAGGAGATAAGGTGGGATTTTGGAGTTGATTATTTCGTGAGGTCGGGTAATATTTATGGGTGGAGGATATGCGGTCAACAGTTGAGGGGTTTTCCATGGAGAAATGAAGGAAATCATAGGTATTTTCTCTGGGTTTATTTTGGTAGGGAAATTGACTCTCATCAAATGTGACATGTCTAGAGATGATGACTTTATTTGTTGAGAGGTTTAGGCACCTATAGCCACGATGATTTTGAGCATACCCAATAAAGAGACAAGAGGCGGACCGAGGAGACAATTTATGAGGCATGGTGGAGGATAAATTGGGGTAGCAAAGGCACCCAAAGACCCGTAAATGATCATATGAGGGAGGTGTTTTGTAAAGTCTTTCAAGAGGTGTGAGGTGACTAAGTGACTTTGTGGGGAGTAGATTAAGGACATGGGTGGCTGTAGAGAGAGCTTCAGCCCACAGAGGAGGTGGAAGATGTGCTTGAAAGAGGAGGGTGCGCACCATGTTATTGAGGGTTCGTAACATGCGCTCGGCTTTGCCATTTTGCTGAGAAGTGTGGGGACAAGAAAAACGGAATTGAGTACCCCTAGAACTGAAGAGATTGTGAAAGTTTGAGTTGTCAAACTCACCACCGTGATCACATTGGAGATTTTTGATCTGGGTGTGAAACTGAGTTTGGACAAAGGACATGAAATGACAAAATTTTTGAAACACTTCAGATTTATTTCTCAATGGAAATGTCCAAGTATAATGAGAGAAGTCATCCAAAATGACAAGATAATATTTAAATCCCGAATAACTGAAAATAGGAGAGGTCCACAGGTCACAGTGAACAATTTCAAATAGGGCAGTGATGGATGACATAGATTGTTGAAATGGGAGTTTTTGGTGTTTTCCAAGTTGACAGGCGTGACAAAGCGGAGATGACCGGACTGAAGAACAAGAGATGGATTGACGCGAAATGAGCTGCTGGAGTACGTGCGCACCGGGATGGCCGAGGCGACGATGCCAGATTATTTGGGACTGACTCAAAGAAGCCGTGAGAGCGACTGAAATTGACTTTGTAGGTGATGGAACAAATGGGTAGAGGTCACCTTGACTGTTACATCGGGCTATCTCGGTCTTGGTGGGAAGATCCTTGACAGAAAAACCAAAGGGATCAAATTCAACAGAAACATTATTATCAATGGTAAATTTTCTGACAGAAATCAAATTTTTGATGAGACCAGGGGTGACAAGCACATGTTTGAGGTTTAAAGGAGGGGTTTGGGATAGGTTAGTGTGACCAAGACGAGTAATTGGGAGGGTGTTTCCATTGCCCACAATTATAGCAGAGGATGAGTGAATGCCGGGATTAAGAACAGACGAGAGCATACCTGGATTTGAGGCCATGTGAGACGATGCACCAGTGTCCATGTACCATCCTTCGGGTGGTTGCTGCAGCGACATGCCATTAAAGGTATTAATAAGGGCATTTGGACTCCACTGTTGAGTTAGCATAGCTTGAGGGGGTTGTGGAGGGCGAGGGCCACTGCCGAGAAGGCCGGCTGACCAAGTTGGTTGAGGAGCAGAGGGCCATGATGCAGGTTGTTGGTATTGCCAAGATGGGTACCAAGAAGACCAGCCACGCCCGCCACGGCCACGACTCCGGCCGCGACCTCGTCCGCGACTACGATTATGATTCTGATGTGGAGGAGCCGATGGCGATGGCGGTGGAGGAGGTGAAATGACTGATTCTTGAGGGTTAGACGGTGTGGCAGAGGTGGCGAGGAGGGCCGTTTCAACAGTAGAGATGTTGGACCGACGATATTCTTCAAGAAGGAGCATGCTTCGACACTCTTGAAATGTCGGAAAAGGCCTTTGCATCTGAATGATAGCCGCCATAGTTTGGAAGTCATTATTGAGTCCGCGAATGGTCTGGAGTACAAGGGTTTCATCTGAGATGGGATTGTCCACGTCGTTGAGACTGTCGGCGAGAACCTTAAGTTTCTGACAATAGTCAGTGATGGATTGGGGGCCTTGAACGAGACTACGAAACTCGGTTTCCAATTGAATGGCTCGTGCCTTCTTGTTGTCACGAAACAGATTCTCGATGGCATCCCATATTTCTTGAGCAGAGGCATCATGAGTTTTCAAAACAGTGTCCATGATGTTGGGAGATATGGATCCGTAAATCCATGAGAGAACTGTGAAGTCGAGTAGCTTCCATTCAGGATCACTGGTGTCCATGAGAGGGTTGTGATTGACGTGGTCTTGAAGTGCAAATTTGCCAAGGGTTACGAGAAACAAAGCTCTCCATTTGTTGTAATTAGACTGCTCTTTATCAAGGAGGAAGGGGACATGTGTTTTAATGGAGGCGACATGGAGAGATTGAGCCATAGCATTTTGTGCGGCAGTGCGGTTTGAAAAGACATCAGCTGACGAGGAAGGGGAGGCGTCAGTAGTGGTAGTGGTTACTCCATCAATGGTGGGGTTCACTGCATCAGAGGCCATGATCGAGGGTGAGGAAATGAGCAAATGGAAAGGAAGGGAAAAAAAGAAAAAGGGAGTGAAAGTGATGTTAGACGTCTGATACCATGTAAGAGAATAAGATGTTGGAGAAGAGCTCTCTCTGTGTATATTGCTAATAGGCCAATAGGCCTTATATAGTACATCCTGGGATATGAACAGACGGACACTGAAGAGACAAGAACATGGACGGACAGATACATGAATGGAGATGAATAGATACAGAGACTCTAACAATGATAAGTATCAATTATAGTGAATCCCAATCAATCCCTATAATTGAGCCTGACTATCAATCCAGAGAGCTCGTCCCTGATACTCCCAACCGGTAGGCTAAAATTTTTAGTCGGACGGGTAAGTTCCCCTGTAGAATCATGAAGACCTAATGCCCCCAATCGGTCGGTTTGCATGGTGACCCTTGTTTTAATCGATCGGTTAAAACTGTTGTAGCAGCTTTTTCTACTCGGGTTATAAATTGAAAAAGGAGGATTTTGACCTAGTGTGCTGAGTTTTTGGAGAAAAAAGACTAGAGAAAGAGGTTCAACCAAGGTCATCATCTAGGACTCAGCCAAAGGCGAAGAAATAGAAGATAAGAAAAGACGCATATGAACTTTCCTCTTGTGTGATAGCTCGATATCCATACAGATTAAGCGATGCCCGGGGAGTGAAATGTGACTCATGAGCTGGCATAAATAGACAAAAACATATAGCTGCACAAGTGATAGGTTAGCATCGAAAATCGTAAAGAGGCTAGCGGTGCACTCCACACTTAGAACCCTGAAATGTCCACACACAATGCAAATGAAAAGTAATTAACTAATACTTGCAGCGCGGGTTACTCCCCGAAGAGGCATACTTTAACGTCATGGTGAGACTCAACAAAGCGCCCTATATAAATCACTCGTGAGAAGTCCTTTGCTAAGGGTCGATCCAAGGAACAAGTGACCTATTCAGCTATTCCAAACAATGAAAGGTTTTGAATGTGAAACAAGAAGCAGAAATTAAATGCAGAAAATAAAAAAGGTTTGACTTAATCAGAGAAAGAATCTCATGATCAAACTTCACCTGTGCCAACCCACAAATCATGCAACAATATCACATAAATTATTCATGCTATCGAATATAGAAATAAACCAAAATAACACTAGACAAGCCGACCATCCACAGATCATTGTCCAGATTAATCTCAATCGTTGAACGCAGCCCATCCACGGATTATCAACGATTTCGATTAGTTAAGCTTGGGGTTTTTCAGTCAATAAAGTCAACTTTCCTATTAATTCATGTACTACCAGTGTAGCTGCCATGACCTAATATCAATTTCATACAATATGGTTAATACCTAGGGCCCATTCATCTTTTGGTAATTAACCTAAATACGTTCTAGCATGCAAACATCCCATTCAGTGTAAAACTTGCAAGAACGATAAATTTAAGCACGATGAAATTGAATACTCGAATTGCATAAATAACAAACATCTAATTGATCACATGAAGAGTTGGGTACAAGGCACGGGATCCGTAGGATCCCAGAATAACACGACTACTCACGATTCATGTCTATCAACCACAAATACATATGAAAATCAAAGACTAGAAACGAGGAAACCGTGTTTTGATGAAGCACTGCCTCGAATCTTAGTCTTTCTTGAGCTTTTAGTCTTCCTCCTTCTCTAATTTAGGTCAAAATCGACCCCCAAAGTCAGTGTCCTCAAAATTTGGTCCGAAGTTGCTATTTATAGCTCAAAATTGACAAAAGGCCCATGGCAGAGATGTGTCACGGGCTGTCACGGGAACAGGCAGATGCAAGTCTTCTGAGATGGTTCTGGACGCCCGTGACAGTCGTGGTGTCACGGGGTCAGACTTATATTGCCATTTTGGTTGTCTAAAACTTCGAATCTGCTCGTGGTGTAAACTGGAAAGTTGTAGGCCTTCGAGTTAGCTTTCCAACAAGTAATAGCATGACCCATATGGACACCATATGCGTTCTAGGCCAGCAAAATGAGTCGTAAAGGTCAGTCTGCCTTGTTTTGTCAGTTTTTGCCCAAATCTTCACTAAATGCTTTGTTTTACTTCGGATCAATCCAAAAGTCTTAGGTATGTGATATTTGACCTGAACCACTAGAAAAGAGATTAAATTACAATGCAATATCGGAAAACAAACATAATCCATCATCGAATGAAGCGAATAATAGGTCAAGAATTCGACCGATCAAGTAGCAATCTATTTCCCTCGAATCACGCAACTGGTGAAAAGGTCTTATCAAAGTCCACCCCTTCAATCTGCGAATAGCCTTGAGTGACCAGCCTTGCCTTGGTTTTGGTGATGTTTCCTTGTTCATCGATCTTGTTCTTGAAGATCCACTTTGTTCCTATAACATTCACACCATCTGGTTTTGGAACAAGATCTCATACATCGTTTGGCTTGAATTCTCCAAGTTCCTCTAACATAGCCATCACCCAATATTCATCGCCAGTTGCTTCTTTAATTTTCTTTAGCTCCACAGTCGATAAGGAGCAAGAATGAGTAGCTAAATCTTGATAATTAACTTGTCTCCCTCGAGTCTTTATGCATTGTGTTGATTCTCCAATGACCTCCATGATAGGATGATTCTTCTCAATTCTCCGAGAAGGTTACAAAACTTGTACTGGAGTAGCAGTTTGTTTTAATGCAAGTTCATCTGCTTCATCAGGTAGTGTAGCCGATTTGTCAGACATAACCTCTTGCACATCTTGACATGGTGAGGATTGTTTCTCTGGGAGAGGTACAACACTATCCACGTCATTACCTGATATCCGATCTCGCATCTTCAATGTATTTCACGGGGTCACATTGATAGACTCCATGATAGCTCCTGTTCGCTTGTTGTAAGACCAGTATGCTCGACTATTTGTTGAGTATCTGATGAGCCGTATTTATACGACTCATCGAGTCATCAAATCCCACCGATTCCGACACTTTATAATGCAAACAATTACTTCTTAGTGTTGTTTTGCATTTCAGGTGTTTTGGGAGCTCTAGGAGGAAACGCGCTTAAAAGACGGCATTTCATGCCAAAAACAGCACAATGGAGATTCACCCGGCCGGGTGGGAAGTGACCCCTAATCCAACCGACCGGCTCAACACTCTGGCCCGAGCAGGACCAGGCAGTCTAGCACCAAAATCAAGCCGCTCGGGCAAACGAGCTGATCTGACGATTCCGACTCGAGCAAGTTCAACAAAATAGCAGATAAGTCGGACAATGTCACTAAACCAAGGAAAATGCCCGAGACGATTAGTAGTTGGCTCAATTCCAAAGGTCTTGCGCGCGCTGATAGGCACCAAAACCAAGTTGCTCGACCAGACGGGCGAATTTGGAAAATTCGGCTCGACCAAGTTGTTCAAAATACCCAAAAAGTCGGATGATCTCACTTCCCAGACAAAACGCCCGAGTGGAACTAGCCAATGCCCAAGACATGCCCAGTTCCGAATCAAGGCCGGCCCAAGCCGAGTCCAAGACCACAAATCTCGGCTCGTCATCTCCTCCTTGGGTGGCGGTTTAGGAAGCTTCTAGAAGACTTTTTAGCCAAGCAAAGTCGGTTTTAGGACATGTTTCCTAAAACCGTTTATGGGCCAACTTCAATTTGGAAACTTCGAAGCCCTAGAATTCTCTATAAATACAACCTCATATCAAAGGTTTCAAGCATCCATCAGAGCTGCGTCTATCCCTCAGCATCGAAGATCATTCCATCGGCCAGAGCTTCCCTCCTCCTTCGTTCGACAATAGAGAAGAAATCTCTCCTTTATTATTGTGTTTTGTTCTCATGACCATGTCTAGCCAAACTCATCATTCGGTTTAGGGTTTAATACATTGTGACGTTGTTTTTGAGACTTGTCGCTTAATGCTAATTTCGTTATTCCACTAGTTCTTGTGCTTAATCATCTCGGATTGAATTGTGAAGTTAAGTGGATACTTGGAATGGTAAAGCTTAACCGAACAATTCAACTCCCCTATTTACTGTTTGTTTGATACTAGACCGTTAGAACAAATAGTTGCACTAAATCTAGTATATCTTGGAATGGAGTATTAGGTTTCCTAGGACTAGAATTCGACAACCCGGAAAGGAAGTAGATTGTGGTGTAGGCGCTCGGAAAGGCCCTACTTTAGGTTATAACTTAGAATGGAAGTAACCACACTTAGGAATTCGAAATCAGATAATTAGAAGTCGATGATAAGACAAGTCACAATTAGAAACCCTAGACCGAATATTCTCTCTGATTGATATCACTCGCCTATTTCCTATTTCCGCACTTGTTTCCAAATCTCTCACAACCCAATTGTCTTTCTCTTTACAGAACAATAAGTAACCTCACCAGCTCTCTAGGGTTCGACCCTTACTTGCCGCTACACTAGCCTAGAGTAAGGAAATTATAAATTTAAATTTGCAGGTACCGAGGACGCGTGTCAGTATCCAAGGAAGATACCCTCATCGCGCTTTGGATCTAGCTTCTGTCGATACTCACGGCCATTTAGAATGCAGCATTCACATTGGAATATGTGGAAGTACTTCACCGTCGATTTCTTTCTCTACCACGGCTAATAGCAGGTCTTCTCAGTTCCTGATAAAATCGTCACTCGATTGAATGCAACATGTCGTGTTCATGGCTTTGGCTATGTGCATAACTCGAGAGGTCTCTTTGTGTTGAGTGGTTCCTTTCTGAGCTACCTTGGTTTGCTTTCCAATCTGACATTCTCCAACTATTATGTCACCTTACACTTTGGGTATGTCACGCACCAAACCTTCAGCTGCAACCTTCTTTAGCGTCCTCAGATTCAAGTGTCCCATCTACTTGTTCCAAAGGTTCATCTCGCCACTCTTACTCAGTAAACATGTTGTCTCAGCAGTTGGTCGACCAAAGTCTAGGGGATAATAGTTGTTTAAAGATCTTCTTCCAGACAACACACGGTCACCATCCTTGTTCAGCACCAGACATGCATCCTGAGTAAACTTGACGTGATGCTCACCATCGCATAGCTAGCTTATGCTGATCAAGTTTGCTTGTAATCCTTTGATAAGAAGAACCCCGTTTAGTATGGGTAGGCCTAGAAAATTATGTGTCCCTTTTCCAAGCACCTTCCCTTTCACTCCATCTTCAAAGGTCACAGACTTTCCTTTGCATTCTTTCGGGTCAGTTGGGAAGTCTAGATATCTGCTCATGTGCCTTGAGCAGCCACTGTCAAGGTACCAACGCTCCTTCTTCAGATGATTGGTTGAGCTAAATGCAACGAAGCAAACATCCTTCTTTTGTTTAACTCTCTAAACTTGTCGCTTTCGTTGAGCACGCTTGTGCATCAGCTTCCCGAGGTAATAATAAAACTCGTGACATCTTGGCTTGATGTGTCCCACTTGGTTGCTGAAGTAGGATGTTCTCCTATCTCCTCTCTATGAAACATCCTACCTTGGTCTTCTTTGTAGGGAATGAGGACGTTCAGCCTTAACAAACACTGCCTTCTCTGAACTACTTCCTCCAGTAAATCCAAGGCCTTTCTAACCTTCACCAACTCTCCGAGACTTCAGGATAGCATTGAGGTTCTTCGAACCAGAATTGAGCAGCTTTACTAACTTCTTAAAATTGCTGAGTTGTTCCACTATTTCCTTATAAGTGAACTTATTCATCTCAATCTGAACTTCTAATTCATTAATAACATGAAGATGGTGTACCTCTCTTCTTCTTAGAGTAGTGTTCTTCTTCTTTAAGTCTCCCAAGGCTCTAATATGTTCATCCTTATCTTTGTCATCTAAATTTTCAATAAAGAGATCACTGCCAGGAGTTGCTCCTTCCGTTCAGCCAGCTCCGCCTTCTCGTATCTAACCTTATTCATCTAGAGTTTTAGATCAGCCATCGTCTCTTGATTTTCTACCTTTTGTGTGATCAAGACAGCAACTTCCTTCTATAGTTGTTCTCATTCTTCTTTCAGACTTGACTGGTTCTAGCTTCGCTTATCGTTCATGTCTATCACTTCTTTCCACTTGTTTTACAACTCCCTGTAGTTTCTAATATGCATTCGTCAGTGATTTCTTCATCACCGCTACAACTTTAGTACTCAGTGGATTGTTCTAACAAGGTCTTACAACGATCTCCTTCACCCTCTTCTCTTTTTTGTGATCGATAATTCTACCGGGAGCTATGAAGTTATTTAACACATCCTCATGCTTACTATCATCAGACTCAATGTCACTCCAGTTGACCGCGAGAGTCTTCTTCTTCTTATAGGTGTTCGCAGATTTAGCCGGGATTTGTTCAAAACTTTTGCATTGGATTCATTTAGACCTCTCACCCTTACTATCATGGCCATTGTCTCTAGATTTGTTTTTCTTCTGAAATTGTTTGAAGAATGTTCTTAATCTGGTTCTCTCATGTTCAGCCTTTTCATGATTCTTTCAAAATGCGTGGCCAATTTAGCAAGTTGTTCAGACATATCCTCCCGTTTCTCTAGAGCATGAGTCACCTTAGATGTCAGACCAACACTCCTGACTTTCTCATGACTATCCTCTTGCACTTTCAACTGAAACGTCTGAAGTGATCCCCTTAGTTCATCCAATCTCATCTTCTTCACATCCTGCGCTTCTCTAATAACGATTACTTTTAGGGAAATATGTTGAGGTAACGATCTCAGTTCCTTTCTCACCAGTTACTCTTCACTGATAGGTTCTCCAAGCATAAAGGATTCATCGGAGATGTCAAATCCTTGCATTGAAGTCAGCAACGGTCTCGTCTTCTTTCGTCGTCAGATTTTCAAACTTTGAAGTAATTATCTCCATTCTTGAAGTCTTGACTTTTTCCGTACTTCCATGAGCTATCTGCAGTATGTCCCAAGCAATCCTAGCAACATCGTAGTTTAAAATCATCTTGAAAGTTTGTTCATTAATTACCAATAGTATAACGTTCATCGCTTTGGAGTTTCCAACTACATCATTATGTTGTTCTTCAGTTCACTGGTCTTCTTCAGTTATCAAAACCTTTCCATCAGCGTCACTTGTCATAGGGTGGGTCTAACCGTTCTCAACAGTTCTCCAAGTCCTATCTTCAAGCAATTTCAGAAATGCCTTCATTATCACCTGCCAGTAGCCATAGTTTGCCCTTCCAGCAATGGGGTCGCATGATGTTCTGCCCATCCTTCTGACTCATCAAACAACCTTTGGATCTCACTATGTGCGTCGGGTGATCTACTCTGATACTAATTGAAATACTCACATGTGTGTCAAGATGTTGTTCTAGCTGATTGCGAAATAACTAGCTAATGCAGAACTTATAAACAACTACGTGCAGAACGAATTAAAGACACGCAACTTGATTTTCAGTTCGGGAACCGCCTACTCTAGGGTGAAAAAAATCATATGGACTTACGATTACAAACTCTCTTAATCAGCCTACTCTGACCGAACTTGCGATCTAGGATCCCACTAGACTAGAGATCACTCTCTATTTTCACATTAATCCTCCACGAAGATCAGCGCCTCCTCTCGAAAACAACCGCCCTCTCCCGAAAGCGTAGCAGTAACTAAGTCGCAGTTTGTGCCGCTTCAGTATGTTCCTCGATTAGTTTAACAACACTCAGAACAGACTAACTTTTATCGCCTAAAACTCACCGAATGATGAGCTTAAGGCGATAACCTCCTCCTTCCCTTGTCTGAATATAGTCGATTATAATTTCTCCAAGAGTGCTTTAATGATCGTGTTAGGATGCCTTGAATCATAATTGTTTAGGGTTTGTTATTTGATTAGGAAATCCAGTTAGTTGAGGAAGTTATTCATTGGTTTAGATATGCCTAGTTAGATTGGGATTGGAAATATATTAATAGATAATTATGTAACCAAATATATCTCAAATAAGGATCTCATAATCAGTTTAGGTAGGTTTCCTATTAAGTTTAGGTAACCATGAGTGCTATAAATATACCCTCATAACCTACTGTTTTAGTATGTCAGTATGTCAGGCTACGACCGGTGTAATTCAAACTACATCATTGTATCTCAGTATATTCTCCAATCTGAATACAAGCTGCCTCTTCTTGCCAGTGGACGTAGCCAACACACTATTTCTGAACCACGTTAAATTTTTGTGTCGTTCTTATTATTCATTCTACATCTTTATTATCGAATCAGTACTTCTATCACAACAGATCGAATGACCTAGCACTCTTTATATAGTGGCAGATATTTCCTATCTAGAAAATCAGATCCCAACCACCCTATATATTAGGGAATGTCTTCTCTAGCTTTTAGGAAGGCTTCCTAAAAGCTTGTGCCGCCTCTTCTTGATAATCTTCCAAAGAATATCTTCAATATATTCTTTCTAAATTATCTTCAAGCGCATATCTTCCCTAAAAGCTCTCAGCTGCCTCCTAGCTCACCACCGACCCTCCAAATATGAATTAGGAAATTTTTCTCTGCGGTGGTCTTGTTCCAGGTCTTCCGTAGTTTGTTGGCTCTTTGGTTTTGAACACTTTCTTGACTTCGTATAATTTTTCCACAATACATGCCACTAAATCTAACAATGCTGATTTATGGGGTCATTCTCAGGTCCCAAACTTGCTGAAGTTTTATTTTCTTTCTTTGAATGGTCACTATAGTAGAAGAGTCTGGATTTACTTGGGGAAGCATAAAAATGAGGCTTTTGATCATTTAAAGTATTAAAAAGCATTGGCAGAAGGCCAAACTCGATTGAGATTACTTAGGCTAAAAATTGGCTAAAAATTGATAATGGGTTGGAGTTTTGCAACAATGAACTTAACCTGTTTAGCAAAGAAAATGGTGTTAAAAGACTTTTAACAGTTCCTGGTACCCCACAATAAAACGGGCTGCTGAAAGAATAAATAGAACCTTGTTAGAAAAAGCTAGGTGCTTATTACTTAGTTCTATAGTGAAACAATATTCAATGTGGGGTGAAGCTACTTATTTGATTAATAGGTGTCCTTCATCTGCTAAAGAGTTCAAGACCCCTTTTGAGATGTGGTATGGAAGGAAGCCTAATTTATCTCACTTAAGGTCATTTAGTTGTACAGCTTATACCCATGTTTCATAAGGAAAGCTTCAACCATGGGCTCTTAAGTATGTGATGATTGGGAATCCTAAAGGAACTAAGGGATATAAATTGTTGATTGTTCAGCCTGGTGCTTATAGAGTGATCACATCTAGGTCTGTGACTTTTAATGAGAGTGAGTTTTATTTTATTTTAATTCAAGACTAACATCTCAAGTTGAGCAAGTTTCTTGTTCTCATAGTTACTGTGATGAGGACTTTGTGCCCATCGCCTACCAACTGAACCAGCAAGCCGAGACTGATGATCAAGGGGAATTTGATCAGGTTTGTTGCACAATACTCACAATGAAAATGAAGCTCAGCACCCTCACCAATTAGGTGGGGGAGAGGTTAGAAACCGTGAACCTGGTCAAACTTTATATTTTGAAAATATTAGGAACAATGGAAATGTTGTGAATACCGATGTTGTTAATCATAATGTTGTAAATGCTGATGATATGCATGATGTTCTTGGTGAGAATGTTGACCATGTTATGGATAAATATCCTTTGGCTAACTATGTGTTATCTAGGGATAAGGAAAATATGAACAGCATAACCAATATGAGATTTGATGACTGTGTGACAAATGTGCTTGAGTATGCTTTGCTACTGTCTGAATCTATCAAGCATGAGGTCTCTGAAACTTTTGAAGAAGCTCTTAATAGTAAGCATGCAATTGAATGGATAAATGCTATGCAAGAGGAAATCTAATCCATGTATGATAATTAGGGCTCGTGAGATACTCGTGAACAAACTCGGTCAAAACTCAGTCAAAGCTCGACTCGAAACTAAACGAGTCGAGCACGAGCATGAATTTCAAGCTCGTTTATTAAACGATCCGAGTACGAGCAAGGTAATACTCGACTCGTATATACTCGTGAACAACTCGATTATTCCACATATATCTTGGAAATTACAATTGTGATTTCAACTAAATCAATTGGAATGAGTAGATTAGATTTTGGATAGAGTGTTTATCTATATATATTCTCATCTTATTTGTTTTGTAGTAAACATCCAATGTGGGACAAAAGTAAACATTATAAAGAAGCATTGAAGAAATCAAAAAGCAAGTGAAGGTCCTAATATCCCACATTGCTTGATGTCAAAGACTTTGATTCACAAGTGTTTATAAAAGGGGAGAGTAAACCCCAATCCATCTACAACACCAAAATCCTAAATTTAGGCTAGACTAATCTTGGGCCTTGGGTCCTTGAGTTGCCCTTTAGATTTTTGTGTAAAACTTAACATTTTCGTATGCAAACAAGCTTTGAAATTGAGAAGTTTGCATCGTTTCATGTAATTTGAGTTTTAATACTCGAGTATCGAGTCGAGCTCGAGTATCATGAAAACATTTCGAGTCGAGTTCGAACAAAATTTTGAAGCTCGTCGAGTTCGAGTTTGATATATATTCACTCGAGTCGAGTTCGAGCAGCTTAATACTCGACTCGACTCATTGATCGCTCGTAAATATAGCGGAAATATTCAAATAGAATTCGAACACTATTGCTAAGTCACGATTATCAAAACATTTGTAAAGACTCGGGAGATCCGAGGTCGAACCCAAAAGATAGGTGATTAAACTAATGATGCCAAAGATATATCTAGATTGTCTAAGGTTGGGGAGGGAATTTCGATCCAAAAGTAAGGTTTGAAATATTAAAGATGGTGAACAATCGATTAAAGGATGACTAGGGATCTATTTCTCCACCTAGACAATTATTGTGACGGTAAAATAGGACACCATTGATGAAATCACATGCACAAACTTAGAATCTAGCCATGCAACATTAATGCTAAGTTCAACTCGCGCTACAACTTAGTACTAAGAGGTTACATCTCGCATAATACCTCACACTCGCGCTCTATTGGTATTATAGAATATGAATGTCTAGCCTCACATTCGCGCTCTATTGGCTAGATAATCATGCTCTTGTTAAGTTCAAGCCATTCTCATTAAGATTAGAGTGTCGCCATGTAACGCAAAAACCCTAATGCTTCTTCATTTAGTTCATTGAAATCATGCTTTTCAACGTGAGCTACATCAAACATGAAATCAAGCAAAGTTCCTATTGAGGACATTTCACAAACACCTTATAGGCAACTTGAAGAGTTAAGTTCAAATGAAGAAGAAACATGTGCAAATCATTCATCAATAGCATCCATAGTGTTTACAATGTCACAAACATGTCTAGGGGGTTCATAGATCCCCAACCAAGGTCACTACTCACTCATAGTGAGGTTACAAACAAAAACATCCATGATAGTGCAAAAACCCATATGGAAAAGAGAGTTTAGAAATCTAGAACCAATATGGAGATTCAAGAGCACAAGAGATTCAATCCTTGATGTTGTTGAAGTTCATCTACTCTCCAAAAACCCTTGATCCTCAAAACCCTCGATCTTGTGCCCCCAAAAACCCTAGCTCGAATCCCCCCTTCTCTCAAAAACCCAATTGTCAATTTATAGCCAAAGTTGAAAAACTGGGTTTTTGCTTGGTGCTCGGGCGAGCTCTGTGCAGGGGAGGTAGGCATGGTCGAGGCAGGTCGGGCGAGCTCCAGCAGGCTCGGTCGAGCAGATTATGGCAGAGTCAATTGGTCGGATGAAGGCTCGACCGAGCCTTTCCAAGCTCGGGCACCAATTTCCTTAAGCCGATTTGAGTATGCCCCCAAACCTTCGGAGCTCGGGCGAGCTAATGGGAGCTCGGTCGAGCATAGTTTGGCAGGTTCAATAGGCTGGCGAAGGCTCGGGCGAGCTTGATGGAGCTCGGGCGAGCTCGGGGGATTTCTCGTGTGATCCATGCGCGGGAACTGTTCTGACTTCCTGGGGCTTTTTCGAGGTCTTCACGTCCGATTTTGGTCTTGGCTTAAACTTAAGAGTTGTACCCCTTTGAGTTACCTTTCTAACAAGCCAAAGATCAACTCATTTGGACATCGTATGAGATCTGTGCGCTCAGAATAAGCCCCAAAGGTCGGTTTGTCCCGTTTTGCCCGAAACTCCATATTTTTGGTCCGAAACTTTGATTTTCTTCGAGAGTTGATCTTTTTGAACCCGGGAACTGTAAAGTGTGTTTATCACCTGCAATAGCAAGCAAGAGGGTCAAATGGCATCGAAAGAGACTCGGAACGAATCAAAGCATCTAATAAAAGTAGAGGAATTATCGTCGAGAATTCGACTCATCAAAACACTCCACACTTAGAGTTTGATCGTCCCGAGCAAACAATAAGAACAAGTCAAAAGCGACAAGGGTGATGAAGATCTGTTATTCTAGAGCAACACTCATTATTAGCAAACAAACTCCTTTTCGTAGGTGTTACGGGTGCATTTAGCGTATGCACCAAGCCTTTAAACCCCTAGGCTACCCTAGTGGACGAGTTATAGTCTCGTGAGAGTTTTCAGACATGAGAATACTCACAAATCCCACAAAAAGAACAACCATCCAATTAGGCATTTTAAGTTTACAAATGTCAAAGTACTTGGCAAGGTGTTTTCCATGAAGTTCATAAAGTATTCAAACTAGATATGTGCATTTCAACCACTACATGAAACCTCTTCAAATCCTTATGGAAATTCATGAATAACATTCAAGCAAATCAAAGCAAAGACTAATAAATCTTTAATCAAGGATTCTAGTCATTTTCTATATTAGTGACTTCAAGAAAACAATCTAATAGTCGCAAGGAAATCTTGTTGGATCACTCACAAATGCTAGCAATGAGGCTAGTCCATTGGCTCGTGAGCTTTGAACTCATTCTCAAGCCTAGGACGCAAAGGTCACTTAGTCATAAGAGAAGAGGAGTTCCAACATTACAGTTTTTGTATATACTTGCAAGTCATATCATGCCTAAGTATAAAAGAATACGAGGTTCGTCCCTTAGTGAATTCTTGCTTGGAAGTATCAATTGTCTCATTGGTTTTCATGCTAGAGGATGGTGGAATAGCCGATTGTCAAGTCTAAGTGCTTCTTATTTTCTTTTTTTCTTTCAAATGGCCTTTGGCCTACAAATGCTTTCGAGGGGGAACTTTTCTTCCTAACCCCCGGCATTTGTATATTTTGATCAAAACTTCTCGTGTACATCGAGAGAGTTTTTAGTTGGGGCTTTGCCCTCTTTTGACCATAAGAATGAAGTATATATATTTTTTTGTTAGGGCCTATTTTTCTCCCTCTTTTGACTCCACACTTAGAACTTTGACAAAGGCTAAGTGTTAAAAATGGAGCATGACAAACCAACAAGACAAATCCACAAGATAAGCAAGGTCACTAAGGTCACCTAAAGGCAATCATGGCATGCAAGGGTTTCAAAGTTATAAATTATTTCTTATGCTTTCAAAGATCAACTCTTTAGTCTCAACGAGAAAAAGCTTAGAATAAAAGATAAAGAAGTGCTAGTAGATGCTTTGATCTTCAAGAATGAAAGTCGACAATTCAATCCATTAGTCATCTAAAGGATCAATCAAGTGAAATCATGCACGACTAGTTGAATTAGGAATGAAAATTTTCGAAAATGTAGTCTTGCCTAGACTTTTTGTTTTCATTAACAATTCAAAATTTTTTGGATGAATTGCACAGTAGTGTGAGCGTTCTCCTTTAAACATACAAGTTGATTGGATTTTAAACATGAAAGCACGACAAGCGGGCACAAACCTTTCGTATAGTCAAAACATAGGCACCCCACACTTAGCAAATAGAAATCCAATCAAAATAGATATACTTAAAGATCAGGGGAGAAACACTCACAAGCCTAGTTTAACGTCTTGGCTAAGACGGAGCCGATTCTCCTCTTGGGAGATAAGAAGCACGCTTGAGGAGTCTTTTGCTAAGATCCCTCCTCAAGCGGGGCCTTGCACTTGATCGTGTCAAACCACCTTCAAATCCCATTTGAATTTCCTCCCATCAAGCCTACAATGGACTTTCCTTTGGGAGCATGACCCCTTCACGTATGAAAATCCCTTAAAAATTAAGGGGCCATGGGAGCTTTTTCCGAATAGTCTTTGGAAATATGACAAGAAGCTCCAAAACTTGTCTCGAGACTTCGTAGTGAAGAAGGGGTCTTCATAACTTGTCTCGAGAATGATGGGCATCCCTTCCTTGAGTTTATCAATGATGTCCATGGGTGCCCACTCCTCAATATCCCTCTCTAGACCTTTGTCTTCTTGCATGCGAGAATGCTCTTCAATTTGCTCCATGAAAACCTCAACAAAGTCTTCATACCCCCGAGATCCTTTTCTCTCAATAGGCTCTTCCTCTATCTTATCCTCATCAAGAAGAATTTGGGATTCATATTTCGGCTCTTCTATAGTGGGAGGGGTGAGTTCTTTTTCATCAATAAAAGTCATTTCCTCTATGCAAGAGGCATCATCCTTGAAGAATTCCTCGTCGGAGAGCCAAGGTATTGATGGAATGGTGAGCTCTTGTGTGTTTTCGTCTAATTGATCTTGAGATATGCTAGTAGTGAAGGATGCTTCACTCTTGCATTCCACCTCGTCTTCGTCACAAGATTCACCATCCCTTTGGTTGTAATGAGTTACGGTGCCGACTCTCCAAAATTCATCTTCCCTTTCTTGATCCCATTCTTCTCTTAAGGCATTAGATTCAAGGACTTCTTCTTCTTCGAAGACCTCCTCATCCTCATCCAAGTTTTCGTTTTCCGTTGGTTGTTGCTCCAATTCGCTTTCCAAAACTTGGTGTTGAGCATCCATCTCCATCAATTGAGCCCATTCGCTTTTTAACTCATGGTTTTGAGCCTCCAATAGTTTCAATTGAGCGTCCATCTTTTCTTGGTTCTCAAGGAATGTGGCAAACATGGCTTCAAAATCGGAGGGCTCATTTGACGGTTGAGGAGGTTGAGGGTATGGAGGGTAGGAGTCTTCAACTTCAAAGCGTTGACTATCATTCCAATTTTGAGTGTAGGTATGTGATGGATTCCAAGAGTTTTCCCAATAGCCGTTTGGTTGCTCCTCTTCTTGGTCATCCCCATCCCAATTATAACGATTAGTTTGATAGTCATGGTCTTGGTAATTCCAATATGGTTGCTCCTCCTCTTGATAATATCCCTCATTAGAAGAGACTTGTCGGTTTTGGTTGTTCATCCAATAGTCTTCACCATGGGCATTTGGTTGACCCTCTTCATAATAACCTTCATTGTCTTCATACTTCCCTTTGTCAACCAAAGCATTAACTCTACTCATCATGCTATCCACTATCTTTTCCAAATCACTAACTTGATCTTTTATCGCATAATTAGAAAAATCCTCTTCATAATAATCTTCATCGTGCATGACTTGTTGGTTATAGTGATCCATCCTCGCAAACAAGATTAATGAAGTTAGCAAGGGATATGAGAGAAAAGGAAGAATATACAAGTATAAGAAAATAAAAGTATATTCACAAGAATAGACAAACTAAACGATCTATTAGCACCTAGTTAATTAACCTATCCCCGGCAACGGCGCCATTTGATCGCTCGTAAATATAGCGGAAATATTCAAATAGAATTCGAACACTATTGCTAAGTCACGATTATCAAAACATTTGTAAAGACTCGGGAGATCCGAGGTCGAACCCAAAAGATAGGTGATTAAACTAATGATGCCAAAGATATATCTAGATTGTCTAAGGTTGGGGAGGGAATTTCGATCCAAAAGTAAGGTTTGAAATATTAAAGATGGTGAACAATCGATTAAAGGATGACTAGGGATCTATTTCTCCACCTAGACAATTATTGTGACGGTAAAATAGGACACCATTGATGAAATCACATGCACAAACTTAGAATCTAGCCATGCAACATTAATGCTAAGTTCAACTCGCGCTACAACTTAGTACTAAGAGGTTACATCTCGCGTAATACCTCACACTCGCGCTCTATTGGTATTATAGAATATGAATGTCTAGCCTCACACTCGCGCTCTATTGGCTAGATAATCATGCTCTTGTTAAGTTCAAGCCATTCTCATTAAGATTAGAGTGTCGCCATGTAACACAAAAACCCTAATGCTTCTTCATTTAGTTCATTGAAATCATGCTTTTCAACGTGAGCTACATCAAACATGAAATCAAGCAAAGTTCCTATTGAGGACATTTCACAAACACCTTATAGGCAACTTGAAGAGTTAAGTTCAAATGAAGAAGAAACATGTGCAAATCATTCATCAATAGCATCCATAGTGTTTACAATGTCACAAACATGTCTAGGGGGTTCATAGATCCCCAACCAAGGTCACTACTCACTCATAGTGAGGTTACAAACAAAAACATCCATGATAGTGCAAAAACCCATATGGAAAAGAGAGTTTAGAAATCTAGAACCAATATGGAGATTCAAGAGCACTAGAGATTCAATCCTTGATGTTGTTGAAGTTACTCTCCAAAAACCCTTGATCCTCAAAACCCTCGATCTTGTGCCCCCAAAAACCCTAGCTCGAATCCCCCCTTCTCTCAAAAACCCAATTGTCAATTTATAGCCAAAGTTGAAAAACTGGGTTTTTGCTTGGTGCTCGGGCGAGCTCTGTGCAGGGGAGGTAGGCATGGTCGAGGCAGGTCGGGCGAGCTCCAGCAGGCTCGGTCGAGCAGATTATGGCAGAGTCAATTGGTCGGATGAAGGCTCGACCGAGCCTTTCCAAGCTCGGGCACCAATTTCCTTAAGCCGATTTGAGTATGCCCCCAAACCTTCGGAGCTCGGGCGAGCTAATGGGAGCTCGGTCGAGCATAATTTGGCAGGTTCAATAGGCTGGCGAAGGCTCGGGCGAGCTTGATGGAGCTCGGGCGAGCTCGGGGGATTTCTCGTGTGATCCATGCTCGGGAACTGTTCTGACTTCCTGGGGCTTTTTCGAGGTCTTCACGTCCGATTTTGGTCTTGGCTTAAACTTAAGAGTTGTACCCCTTTGAGTTACCTTTCTAACAAGCCAAAGATCAACTCATTTGGACATCGTATGAGATCTGTGCGCTCAGAATAAGCCCCAAAGGTCGGTTTGTCCCGTTTTGCCCGAAACTCCATATTTTTGGTCCGAAACTTTGATTTTCTTCGAGAGTTGATCTTTTTGAACCCGGGAACTGTAAAGTGTGTTTATCACCTGCAATAGCAAGCAAGAGGGTCAAATGGCATCGAAAGAGACTCGGAACGAATCAAAGCATCTAATAAAAGTAGAGGAATTATCGTCGAGAATTCGACTCATCACTCATTTGCAGCCCTAATGATAATAATCTTAGAAATCAATTCCATTGCCTAAAAATGATAGGGTCGTAGATTGCAAATGGATTTTTAGAATCAAGGATGGCAACAGCCTTGTTGAACCTCCAATGTTTAAAGCAAGTTTTGTTGCCAAAGGTTTTTCTCAGAAAGAAGAAATTGACTATAATGATATCTTTGCACCAGTTGTGAAATATAAAACTATGAGGCTTTTGTTAGCTATGTCTACTATTTTAATTGGGAAATTGATCAAATGTATGTCAAGACAGACTTCTTAAATAGGAACTTACAATAAACTATTTTTATGAAACAACCTAAGGGATTTTTGGATAAAAGTTCCCTGATTTTGTATGTTATCTGAAAAAATCCATCTATGGTTTAAAGCAATCCCCTGGGCAATGGAATAAAAATTGAAGCTTGCAAGACTAATCTTGGCTTCACTAAAAGTAAATATGGTCCATGTCTTTATCTGAAAATCATGAATGCTAAATATCCTACCTTTGTTCTTCTTTATGTTGATGTTATGTTAATTATTAATGAGTCTTGGCCTAATGTTCATAGCATTAAGTCTGACTTGAAGAAACATTTTGACATGAAGGACTAAGGTATTACCCAACGAATTCTGGGAGTAAGGATAATAAAGGATAGGAATACAGGCTTAATGTTTTTGGCTCAAACAGATTAGTTAGACAAAGTTCTTGATAAGTTTTAACTAAAAAAATTCTAAGCCTTCCAAAGAATTAGAGATTAGGAAAATTCTTGGTGATAAGAATCATGCTGACTTTAGAACTAAAGTTGTGACTGCTAATAAGTGTTAGTGTTGTAGAGATGATTTTCATATAGGAGATGTGACTTGTATCTGTTATGTCTTAGCATCTGGTAAGGTCAGGTATGTCCTATCCTATTCATTTCTCTATTTCAGTTTTTTCTTTTCAATCTTTTGGTGTTTAAGTCCCTTAACGGCTTTGTCAGAGCATGTTAGGATTAGGAGGGCATTTGAGTTTTATGCAATTCTAACATGATCATTGAGTAATTTTTTAGAGAGATGATTGAGCAATTGTATGCATGACTTTAGTTTAGGGATATTTGTTGTCCCTGGCGTTTTTGCCCCAAGTTGTAGGTCTTTTGGTTAAGTCCCAAGCAAAGCTTGCCCAATTAGGGGTCAACATTCAGCCCTAGGGGGCAAAAGCTCTGCCCAAAGCCCCATGACCTACGAGCCTTAAGGCCGGCCCGACCCTAGGTTGAAGCCCTCGAGCTCTAAGTCCTAAAGGCTGGAAGTCGAACAAAGGCCGTGATTTCAAAGCCTTGTTCGGCCCTCGAGTCCGACCTAACTATGACCTAATTCAGCCCGGCCCTGTCCGCCCTAAAAAAGCCCGACCTAATTATGACCTAATAATATTATGTTCAATTCGACCTAAAAAAGCCTGATCGTTAAGCCCTTCCATATTTTAACTTGTATAAATTAATTTATAATATACTTAGTCAATTTTTTAAAATATATACACAAATAACACAATACACTTAGTCAATTAAATTAATTTTTGAAGTTGAAGATGTATAATATTTTGCACCTTTGTAACCTTTTGAAACTTTTTGAATATGATGAAGTTGATGCCTATTTGGTCAATGAAATTGCGTTTGTCACTGTTTATGGTGTTTCTCATTTGCAAAAATATTTCCAATTTCGCAGATAGGATGATTAATCAATTTGCTTAGAATCTAAAATGAACGGCGCTTCATACCCCAATTACTGGAAGCCTTCAAATGAAATTGATGGAAGCAAAGAGTTAATTCTTATTACCGAAGGTATTGATACTAGGAGCTCTAGTCTTTTTTTTGAGTCAATTCAAGTCTTGAATTTAAGGATTAACAAATGACAAGTTGTTTATACTATAAGCTTAATTATTCAGAGTCTAGATGATTAACAAATGACAAGTTGTTCATATTTCAGCCCAAAAAAGAATAAGATGACATTGTTGCTGCGGATATTTTGCGTCTTTGTAATTATTTTATTGATGTGCTTCATAAAAATTGTGATTTTTTTATTGATATTCTTGACAAAAAATTATTTTAAGCCCGGCCCTAAGTTCAGCCATAAAATTAAGGGTCGTTCGGTTCGGCCCTAAAAGCCCTTTCAATGTTCGGCCCTAAGGCCGGCCCTAGGGTCAAGATTTTGAGTGAAGCTCGGCCCGGCCCGGCCCTATTTCTTTTAAATCCCTCCAAAATTGTCATTTGTTCGGCCTTAAGCCCTTTCAGTAAAGGCAGGGCCGGCCCTGCCCATTGTCGACCCCTATTTTTGATCACCTTCAAACGGAGTCGTTTGGCTTATGCGGCATAAGTTCGATTTGAAGAGCGAGGCAAACGACAGCGTATAGGGGAAACGAAGAGCGGAGTGCAGCGACCGTCATCATTCCACTAAAGGCCTGCGTGCCTCGAGTTTGGTAAGTTTGTTACGCCTCGCAACACAGCATTTCATTGACCGTTTCAGTTCAAGTCCGCGCATTGGAGCTAGTTTAGGGTTCAATCGAGCAATTTGGAAATTCATCTACTCAGAGCAATTCTTGAGATTGGGTGAGCGATTCGTCAGTGGATGACGTGCCAAGAGAGATTTGAGGTTGAGCATTCGTGATTGAAGCTAGTCGAGGGTCGTCGGAGCAGCTGCTTTGTGGACTTCGACGCCGATACGAGGCTGAAGGCTTGGGAGAGATTTGAGTGCCGATTGCGACCAGCTGAAAGTCCAAGAGAGCTTACCAAGACTCATGGATGTGCCAGTTTCGTTTGATTTGAATTTTGTGTGCTCAATTGTTATAATTTTGATTGTAGGGCAAACTTAGGGTTTATAATTGTCCCTTGAACTCGTTGTATCTTTTTCTCAAATTAATAAAATCTAACCTTAACCTAATAATCCGCATTATCAGAGTTGACTCAATCGATCTAGTATGTCCGCTTGTGATCTAAGGCCCGGGTGAGTCAACTCACGCAGGAGAACTTACAGCAGCACGGTTCGAGCGAATTTATAACAATAGCTAAGGCTAGTCATAGTTTTAAGGTCTCGAGTACCCGATCTGGCCGAGTCACGCTCATGATTCAGGCGTACCAAATCCTCAAAGGCGATGCCTTCTTCATCCATAGCCCGAGTCAGGCCAAATCAAGTGCTTGAATCGATCGAGCCAAAAGCTCCGAGATGAACTCGTCTTCAATCTTCTGCTTGCGTGAGGTTGGATAGTTCAAGTCGACGTGACTCGGGCGAGCCCAAGCTTGAACTTGGTCCATTTTTGCTCCAAACTTAACGCTTTTGCTCGGATCCGACTATTGGCGGCTCTAGCGTTAATGGGGATCGATTTAGAACATGAAAAGCTAAGAAGAAAGTCAAATGACATAAAAATGGTTCGGCAACGAACACAACTTTATTATAAGTTGTTGACCGTATTGATCCAGGCTGAGCTCCAAGTCACTCAGAGTCACCGTCGAGCTGCTGGTGTCGTCGATGGCGGTCTTAGGGTTTAATTTGATTTTGGGGTTCTATTGTAATTTCTGTTTCTTTCAGGTATCTGTTGTATTTATGGGGTCGTCTAGTGTAATTGTGTAAACTGGGTTGGTCGAGCTGTAATTTGAACAAAGCCAAATCTGATATAACAGATTTGGTGCTCATAAATCAAACACGCTTTTCTTCTCCAAAATACACTCTTCTTCTCTTCATCTTCTCCGGCGATCTTCTGTTTCTCTTCAATCTACATGGTATCAGAGCCCGCCGATCACTCCAGTTGCGTTTGATCGTTGCGATTGCTCAGTTTTCTCTTCTCTGCTCTGTTTTGCGCCATCTTTGCTACATTCATGTGTTTTCTCTGCCATGACTTCTCTTCCGACATCTGGATCTGTTGCTCAGTCTTCTGTAGATACAGAGAATGCAGTTATAGCGAAACAAAACGAAGCAGTTCGTCATACAGATGATCCTCTATATGTGAGTAATACAGAAAACTTCAGCTCTCCTTTAGTTACTCAACTGTTGACTGGTGTTAGTAACTTCATAAACTTGAAAAAGTCCATGGAAATGGCATTAGGAATCAAGTCTAAGCTAGGCTTTGTGCAAGGTAGATTTCGTAAACCTACTAATTCCTATATGCTAGCTAGATGGGAGAGATGCAACAATGTCATTTTCTCATGGATTATTAACTCAGTTTCAAAGGAAATTGGAAGCTCTATCATTCACTGTACAGACTCCTTTCATGCTTGGAACACTCTGCAAATGAGATTTGCAGTTTCTAACTGGTCTCAATGATGTTTATGCAACTGTTAGAACTCAAATCACTTCAATGAAGCCTAGACCTGGCCTTGATGAAGCCTATCACACAGTTCTTGATGATGAACTACAAAGAGGTATTATGAGGTCTCCTAATGTTGAAATGTCTGCCTTATATGCATCTCAATAGCAAGAGTCTCAGAATTACCAACAACAAAGTTTCTCTCAGCATCAGCAACCTTTCAACAGCAATAGACAAGTGCAAAGAACTGGACAAAACAACAGTCCTGTGAACAAAAATAGAAGAAATCTATTCTGTGTTCACTGCCAGCTGCAAGGTCATGCCAAGGAAACATGCTACAAAATACATGGCTATCCTCCTGGGCACAAACTATATAAGGGAGGTGCATCTAATCCTAAGACAAATAGGAGTGCAGTAAATAATGTCATGACATCTGATCCTACTGATATGCAAAAGGGTTCAACTATGTCTGATATTTCTTCTAACTGTGATAGCAATGTTTTGCAGCAGCTCAGTTCAGTCACGTTGAATCAAGATCAGTTAAGCAGGCTCATGAACTTCCTAAGTGTGCCTAACCAGCAGAATGCCCATATTGCAGGTATGACTTGCCATGCATCAGTTAAAATTTGTCAAGTTGATTGGATAATAGACAGTGGTGCCACTGATCACATAACTCCTCACATACATTGGTTAAAGGATATAAAGAAACTATCGTCTCCTCAGTATATTCTTATGCCTAATGGTGATGAGGTTATGGTGAATTATGTTGGTAATTGTGACCTAAGTGAGCACATCACTCTGTTTGATGTTCTACTGGTTCCTTCTATCAAGTTTAATCTCATCAGTGTTGCCAAGCTGGTGAATGATTCACACTTGGTTATATAATTTTCTTACAAAGGTTGTACTGTTCAGGACCTAGCAAGGCTGAATTCTCTATGGATTGGTAAAGTTAATCAAGGGTTGTACCAGTTTAAAGCAACCAATTCAAGCACTTGTCTTACAGTTCAAAGGGGAGCTGATAATCTTTTTCTTTGGCACAAGAGACTTGGTCATGTACCTTTTACTAAGATGTCAAACAGTTTAAAGACCTATATTTCTAATCTCAGTTGTAATTCACAGTCTTTACATTGCGATATTTGTCCCTTAGCTAGACAAGCCAGATTACCATTTACTGACAGTGTTTCTACTAGCACTACTCTTTTCATAATGGTTCATGTAGATATATGGGGGCCTTATAAAGCTCCTACTGCTGCTGGAGCTAGATATTTCCTAACTATTGTTGAGGATATGTCTAGAGCTACACGGACCATTTTGATTAGCACAAAGGCAGATACAGTGGAACAGCTAATCATTTTCTATCAAATGGTAAAGACTCAGTTCAGTTGCTCTATCAAGGTCTTAAGGACGGATAATGGCAGTTAATTTCTTAGCAATAGACTGGCTCATTTTCTAGCAGACAAAGGGTGTTTTCATCAGACATCATGCACTTATAGTCCTCAGCAAAATGGGTGGAAAGAAAACATAAACACTTACTTGAGATAGCAAGAGCGCTGAAATTCCAGTCCCATGTCCCTGATGTTTTCTGGGGAGAGTGTATTCTCACTGCTACCTACATCATTAACAGAATACCATCAGTGGTGTTGCACAATAAATCTCCTTTTGAGGTCCTACATAACTCACCTCCTTTCTTGGTCATTTGCGCATATTTGGTTGCCTGTGCTATGTCACAAATATCACACCTCACAAAGGCAAGTTTGATCCTAGAGCAAGAGCATGCATTTTTATTGGCTATCCATTTGGTCAAAAAGGATATAAAGTGTATGACTTGGAGTTTCACAGTATCAGTGTGAGCAGGGATGTTATCTTCAAAGAAAATATATTTCCTTTCGCTACTTCTACACCTTCAAATACAACTGAGACTAATATGGTGTTGCCTAATTGTCCTAATGATGACCAGCATGACTATAACCCTGCTGAATTTTCTCACCTTGATTCAAGTGAAGTATCTGTTATTCCAGGTGATCTGGTTCACATTGACACTGAGTCTGCTCAGGCTTCCGGAGTTCAGAATATTCACAATCCTATGCCTATCTCAGATGCTCCAAGTACGCAACTCAGGAAATCTACTAGGCAGTCTAAACCATCTATCATGTTAAAAGACTTTGTGTGTAACACAGCTCAGTCAAGACAACCAAATTATCCCTTATGTGAGTATGTCAACTACTCTAAGTGTTCTCCTACCTTTCAGCATTTTGCTCTATAAATACTGTCAGACAATGAGCCCAAGACTTATACTCAAGCCAGTAAAGATCCTGCTTGGGTTCAGGCAATGCAAGCTGAGTTGCAGGCTTTGCAAGCTAATGCTACCTGGGAGATTACTGATCTTCCAGTTGGCAAAAATGTTGTTGGATCAAAGTGGATTTACAGAGTAAAAAGAAAATCAGATGGGTCCATTGCTCGTTACAAAGGCAGACTTGTGGCAAGGGGATTCACTCAGTTAGAGGGATTGGATTATCATGAAACCTTTGCCCAGTGGTCAAAATGAACACTGTCAAGACTTTTCTTGCTTTTGCATCATCTAAAGGGTGGCCCCTTTATCAGCTAGATGTCGACAATGCATTTCTGCATGGACACCTTTAAGAAGAGGTTTACATTATTCTCCCCCTGGTTTTTATAAAACTGAGAAAGAGCAAGGCAAGGTTTGCAAACTTAAGAAGAGTCTCTATCGGTTAAAACAAGTTCCTAGGCAATGGTTTGAAAAATTCAGGGATGTTCTAGTCTCCTTTGGGTTTACTCCTAGCCTTAATGACTATTCCCTGTTCACATATGACAAGAGTGGTGTTTATTTAACTCTCTTGGGGTATGTGGATGACATTATCATCACAGGCACCTCTAGTTCACTTATTGCTAGTGTTAAACAATTTATCCACTCCAAGTTCAAGATTAAGGATTTGGGGCAGCTTCACTTCTTTCTTGGCATTGAAGTAGCAAGATCTCAAACTAGGATATTTCTTAATCAACGAAAATATGCCCTTGATCTCGTATCTGAAGCAGGGTTACTAGGTTGCAAGCCTGCCTCTACTTCTATGGACTCTAAGCACAAACTCAGTCTTTCTAATGCTAAAGCTCTATCTGATCCTGAAGTCTATAGACGGCTAGTCGGTCAATTGATTTATCTCACAGGTACCAGACCAGACTTATCCTATTCAGTGCATATATTGAATCAGTTTACGGCTACTCCTACTGAAGAACATTTACAATCAGCACATAGAGTTTTACGTTACCTCAAGGTAGCTCCTGCCCAAGGTCTCTTTTATTCCAGCAAGCAGCCTCTGTATATCACCGCCTTTTGTGATGCAGATTGGGGATCTTGCCCCATCACTCGTCGGTCTGTCTCTGGCTACTCAATTCTTCTTGGCAATGCCCTTGTCTCCTGGAAAACCAAAACGCAGCCGGTTGTCACCAGGTCGTCAGCTGAGGCTGAGTATCGGGCCATGGCTCAGACATCTTGTGAATTAGTCTGGCTCTTGCGCATTCTCAAAGATCTTCGTGTTGATGTGCCGCAGCCCATTCCTCTCTATTGTGATAACAATGCTGCTATGCAAATTGCTCGCAACCCTGTCTTCCACGAGCGTACCAAGCACGTTGAATTGGACTGTCATGTGGTGCGTCAATATGTCTCCTCTGGCCTCCTTATGCCCAGATACATCTCTACGGTTGAGCAGCCAGCTGACCTCTTCACTAAAGCATTACCCGCAGACCAGTTATCCAGGCTGAGCTCCAAGCTCAACGTTCTGAACACTCTCCACACGCTGAGCTTGCGGGGGGCTGTTGACCGTATTGATCCAGGCTGAGCTCCAAGTCACTCAGAGTCGCCGTCGAGCTGCTGGTGTCGTCGATGGCGGTCTTAGGGTTTAATTTGATTTTGGGGTTCTATTGTAATTTCTGTTTCTTTCAGGTGTCTGTTGTACTTATGGGGTCGTCTAGTGTAATTGTGTAAACTGGGTTGGTCCAGCTGTAATTTGAACAAAGCCAAATCTGATATAACAGATTTGGTGCTCATAAATCAAACACGCTTTTCTTCCCCAAAATACACTCTGCTTCTCTTCATCTTCTCCGGCGATCTCACTGATTCCCGGTGATCTCTCCGGCGATCTTCTGTTTCTCTTCAATCTACATAAGTGAAGCGAATAATGAAATCAATTAAAGATATGATTGCCTAGGTTTGAAATGAAGCACTTAAGTATGAAATGACACAATCAACATATGATTAATCTTTCACTACAAATTTTGTTATATTTTCCGGCGAAATTCCGACTACTAAATTTTTGCCCGAACAAATTCAAGTGCGACTTCAGCGTTATTCTGGGGAAAATTTTGGGCCTTAAAAAACCTGAGAATATCAGGCAGTATTCCGGCACAAATTATTCCGGCAACATAAATGCGCCGGAAATCCGCCGAAGTATTTCCGAGGCAATTACGGCGTTATTTCGGAGAGAACGACAATACCAACAAAAATTCAAAATTTTCAGGCGAAATTCCTGCAAAAAATATTCCGGCAAAACAAATTCGCCGGAATTTCCCCTGAAATATTCCAACAGAATTCCGGCGTAATTCAGGCAGAATGCTTCTATGTCACCACCCTCTAAAGCTACTGTGTCTTGATTTATGCCACACAAAACAGAGTTCTCATCCAAAGCTGCTGTGTCTTCACTTCATTTATTTCCCATGAAATATTCCAACAGACCATTCCTCTCATCTTCAATTCACAAACCCTAACCTTCATCCGCACATCCAATGCGATTAGGCTGTAATCGACCACAGTTCTTCTCATGCGATTTGTAGCCAAATCGACCAGCTAGTATCAATTCAGCGTTCAAATCTTCATTTTATGCTGAGCAGACGAAGCAGCATTCTAGATCTGGAATTTTCGTCTGTAGTCGAGCCACACACAATTCCAGTGCAGATCTGGATCGCTAATGGACCCAAATTATACGAATCATAAACACCGTAAAACCCCCTTAATTAGACTGTTGGTCTATTTAACTTTTGCTTGTTAGTACCGATATATTTCTACAGGGTATTTTGGCACTTAGAGAGAAAACACGCTAAGGAGAGGATTTTACGCTGAAAAGATGTTTAGAGTTATTCCAAGGTCAAGATCAGACGCTGACTGAAGAAATCTCAAGGATCCTGACATGGAATCACTCCAAACAAATCAAGTCAAAGAGGAATTTGCATTGAAGACTCAACCGACCGGGTGAGAAAATGCCGCAGAAACCACCCGACCGGTTGAGGCAGTTCCAGGCTCTCCGCCGAGCTAACCAAGCACTCAATTCAAGTCGCTCGAGCAAACCACCTCATCTGACAATTCCACCTCGACCAAAATGTTCCAAATGGAAAATAAGGTGGAAGTTGTCGAGACTCCAAGGCAAATGCTCGAGCAGATTGGCAGTTAGCTCAATGCAAAGGCAAAGGCCCGGCGCGCATTGGCACCCAAACCAAGTCGCTCGACCCAACGGATGCATCTGGAGATTCTGGCTCGACCAAGATGTTTGGAATTCCCAACAAGTCATACAATCTCGCTTCCCGGACAAAACGCTCGAGCAGATTAGCAGATTGGCCCAATTCCAAGTAAAAGCCTCGCGCATAGGCATCAAGACCAAATTGCTCGACCGAACCATGGAATTTGGAAAATCTGGCTCGACCATTAGTCTTAGAATCACTTGGACATTCCAAATCAACTATCAAAATGCATGTTTGGACAAGATGACCGGCAACCACCCTTGAAGGTGGCCAAGGGAGGAGCTCCTCCCCATTCCACCACCTGCTACCGGCGGCTGCTCCTCCATGTGACCGGCTGCTCCTCCACCCCCCATGTGACAGCTCCTCCTTGCTCCTCCTCCTCAACCCTTGGATCAAAGGACACTTGCCACCATCTCCACCACCCATCTCCTCCCCCTTTTGGCTATAAATACAACCCTCCTCCTCCTCATTTCAAACATCCACAAAAATTGTAATTCACTTTTCTCTCTAGAAATTGTAAGTTTGGTTTTGGAAATAAAGGATTGCTCCCTTGGCGCTTCAACGGTAGTAAGTATTCTGATATTTATTTCCGTCTTTAATTTCCAATTCCTTAGTTATAATGTTTAGCGCGATAAATAGTAGCTAAACTAGTCGTTCGGTAAAAGGGGCGAACTTGTATTATAAAATGTTTTAGACTATTAACTTAGTGTCTCGTCTGTGTATTCAAAACTTATTCTATGTGCCATATATAAGATTAGAATCTCCAAGGTTGAGTGGACCATTTGTAACTGGACCAAAGGGACCAAATGGGCAAGCTCTTCCTTGGGGGTTCGTGATCATACTCGGGTAAGTGGACCATTTGTAACTGGACCAAAGGGACCAAATGGGCAAGCTTATCCGAGGAGTTCGATCTATCTAAAAAACCATTTGGAAACTGGACCAAAGGGACCAAATGGATGCACATAGACTAGTATACCTTGAAATGGGGTGCTAGTCTAAGTAGAACAAGGGTCTTACGTTTTCTGCAAAAAGTGTTGCGAGTCGAGTGCTTGAAATGGCCTTGATTCACTTATGCACACTTTTGCAAAAGACTAGAAAGTGTGGCAAATCGAGCGCCGGAAAAGGCCTTGATAAACGTTTGAATACTTAGAAGATTCACTAAGGGTCAATGATAAACAGGATATAATACAAGGCCCCTGAAACCGAACGTTTTCTTTTAATAATTATCAGTTTACTTTCCAGTACTAAAACCAACCAACCAACCAATCAATCACTTAGCTGGTAGCTTTAAAACCAACCAACCAATCCCAAAATCGTCCAACTTAAAGAACCACTTATCCCCCTAATTCCCTTGGGTTCGACCCCTACTTACCACTTACTACCCAGTAGGGTAGTCGCGAGTAGCGGATATTATAAGTTTATTTGTACAGAGAACATTGCACCTTAACGACAGTGCAGTGCGCTTCGTCAAATTGGCGCCGTTGCCGGGGAATTAGCCATCGGATTAGTTGTTCTTTCCCCCCTATGTCCTCATGACGCAACCCCCTTCGTATGCATGGACAACACGATATCTGCCCCTATTCGGAGGAACGGAGGGAGAAGACCCAGTACAGCACTGCCGAAACTTCCACCACGTCTGCTACCACATTAAACCTGCTAACGAAATGTTAGAGGAATTTAAGCTTAAGTGCTTCAAATTCTCTCTAACTGATTTCGCCACGATATGGTACTACACATCCACCGCTTGCAGTGCAGAACGTTACGTAGATCTCTGCGTTCCATTCCTGAAGGAATTCTCCCCACCATCCTTACGCCAAGAAACCCGTGAGAAAATCTTGAGCCTTCAACAATCCCGGGATGAGACTTTGGACGAATATTACACGAACTATGATGCCATTGTCTCAAGCTGCCCGCACCATGGATTCACGAAGAAGATTCTTCTCCAAAAATTTCTTCGTGGGATGAGGTCCGAAGAGCTGGGAAGAGTTAACGAAGCAATGAGGAGATCAGCCAGAATCTTCACCATTGCAGACATGTGGTACCTCATAATTGGCCTAGCCGCTGCCACAAGACGAGTACCCCAAACTGACGAGGAAATGCAGATAGATGAAGCTGACCCTGAGGCAGAAAAAGAAGAAACTACCGAGCCGTCAGAAGAGACTCCTGAACCATCAGAAGAATCAGATATGGAAAGCACCGGAAGCAACGAGGTTGGAGTCCAGCATTACCCGGGCAGCCGAGACTATCTACGACCAGTTCCTCACTGACGATCATAACGAGGCAGAACCAAGCCTCAAGAGGCAAGCTTCCCGACTTTTCCCTTCGATCAATAGACAAATCGCTGAAAACTATGTGATCCATGAAGAGGCGGAAAAGAGGATGGGAAAAGGACCTCTGCAGAATGACTCCTCGATGGAGCAGTGTTACACCGTAGCTGGACTAGACAGTCCCAAATACAAAAACTGCAAAAGGCTTGTAGTGAAAGGTCCCTCACACCCTCCGGGGTATTGGAAAGAAAAGATTCCAAAACAAAGGAGTCCTGACCCAAGCACATCATCTCGCAAGAAATCGGGAAAAGGCAAGGCAAGAAGCAACACAGGAACGGTGGAAAAATTCGACCTAAGCCACCCATGGGACCCAAACCAATAATCCACAACGAGGTATCGTCGAGCCAACGACGTTAAACAAGTGCACTGGTCGGGAGGTAACCCGACACTATCTTACTTTCTGTCATTTAAATTCTGTCATTTAATTTTCTGTCTTAGTAATTCTCACATATATATATTAGCTTGCATGACTTTTGAACTAAGGCACGCCTTCGTTCAAAAGTGTGGGGTGAGAACCACCATTGTATAAAAATAACATGCTTGCTGTTTTCTTTTTTAGTAATAGTATCTTTTTGAAAATATGAACTTAAGAATGTGAAAAAGATAGACCGAAATTCATGCATTTACCTTGTGAAAATTCAACTGTCTAAAAACTTAGGACGTAACTTTTCATTTGTCCTTTGTGCTGAGATTAACTAGAGATGTGGAGTTGACATAAATCGCCCTAGAAAGGCTTGGCAGGCAATCAAAGGATCTTATCAAACTATATGGTTTTCGAAGTCAGTAGAGGCTGCACTTCGGGTTTCAGTGAAGATTGAAGTCATCTCCGCCATGCAGTGTTTATGCAAAAAGAAAAGAAAAGGCGAGGACGGGAATCAGACCGTCCTCTCTCTAGTTAAAGTAGCCGAGAAAATAGATGAGCAACCCTCATCTTGACCCGCGCGAAACAACAACGATGAGAGGAGCGGGGAGGTATTTCCATAGGCTTGCGGGCGATGATTGGACCTCCCAAAAAAGGCTTGAGAAAATGGACTTGCAAAAGCCACAAAAAGGCGAAAAGCTCGAAGAAGCAAATCAAGAGGCCAAAGGCCCAAAATTGTGAAGGTTTTAACCGAACAAAAAAAGTGAAGTACTCAAAAAAGTCAAATCAAAGGCCAAAGGCCGATTCACTACAAAAGCAGTCCCTCGCCAAAAGAAAAATCAAAGTACTCAAACTAGTGAAACCCGAACCAAATCACGTGCTAGAGAAAGCTACAAGGAAACCATATGGTGCGAGCCGATCCCGAAGTTGCAGTCCAGGAACCAAAAAAGGGCTATCTCCCGAAACATCCAATATGAATTGCATCTCAGCACGTAGGTACAAGTATTAAGTTTCTTCTATTTATTTATACAGTTCAATTTGGTAATAAGTAAGTAATGCATGAACTAGGATAAATCGAGTCCCACAGTCTAATTTTCATATTCCAAAGCCAACTTAGAATGCCGCCCTTTAATAGCATTGTTCGGGACGAACAACTAAAAGTGTGGGGTGATATGATGGACCCAAATTATACGAATCATAAACACCGTAAAACCCCCTTAATTAGACTGTTGGTCTATTTAACTTTTGCTTGTTAGTACCGATATATTTCTACAGGGTATTTTGGCGCTTAGAGAGAAAACACGCTAAGGAGAGGATTTTACGCTGAAAAGATGTTTAGAGTTATTCCAAGGTCAAGATCAGACGCTGACTGAAGAAATCTCAAGGATCCTGACATGGAATCACTCCAAACAAATCAAGTCAAAGAGGAATTTGCATTGAAGACTCAACCGACCGGGTGAGAAAATGCCGCAGAAACCACCCGACCGGTTGAGGCAGTTCCAGGCTCTCCGCCGAGCTAACCAAGCACTCAATTCAAGTCGCTCGAGAAAACCACCTCATCTGACAATTCCACCTCGACCAAAATGTTCCAAATGGAAAATAAGGTGGAAGTTGTCGAGACTCCAAGGCAAATGCTCGAGCAGATTGGCAGTTAGCTCAATGCAAAGGCAAAGGCCCGGCGCGCATTGGCACCCAAACCAAGTCGCTCGACCCAACGGATGCATCTGGAGATTCTGGCTCGACCAAGATGTTTGGAATGCCCAACAAGTCGGACAATCTCGCTTCCCGGACAAAACGCTCGAGCAGATTAGCAGATTGGCCCAATTCAAAGTAAAAGCCTTGCGCATAGGCATCAAGACCAAATTGCTCGACCAAACCATGGAATTTGGAAAATCTGGCTCGACCATTAGTCTTAGAATCACTTGGACATTCTAAATCAACTATCCAAATGCATGTTTGGACAAGATGACCGGCAACCACCCTTGAAGGTGGCCAAGGGAGGAGCTCCTCCCCATTCCACCACCTGCTACCGGCGGCTGCTCCTCCATGTGACCGGCTGCTCCTCCACCCCCCATGTGGCAGCTCCTCCTTGCTCCTCCTCCTCAACCCTTGGATCAAATGACACTTGCCACCATCTCCACCACCCATCTCCTCCCCTTTTGGCTATAAATACAACCCTCCTCCTCCTCATTTCAAACATCCACAAAAATTGTAATTCACTTATCTCTCTAGAAATTGTAAGTTTGGTTTTGGAAATAAAGGATTGCTCCCTTGGCGCTTCAACGGTAGTAAGTATTCTGATATTTATTTCCGTCTTTAATTTCCAATTCCTTAGTTATAATGTTTAGCGCGATAAATAGTAGCTAAACTAGTCGTTCGGTAAAAGGGGCGAACTTGTATTATAAAATGTTTTAGACTATTAACTTAGTGTCTCGTCTGTGTATTCAAAACTTATTCTATGTGCCATATATAAGATTAGAATCTCCAAGGTTGAGTGGACCATTTGTAACTGGACCAAAGGGACCAAATGGGCAAGCTTATCCGAGGAGTTCGATCTATCTAAAAAACCATTTGGAAACTGGACCAAAGGGACCAAATGGATGCACATAGACTAGTATACCTTGAAATGGGGTGCTAGTCTAAGTAGAACAAGGGTCTTACGTTTTCTGCAAAAAGTGTTGCGAGTCGAGTGCTTGAAATGGCCTTGATTCACTTATGCACACTTTTGCAAAAGACTAGAAAGTGTGGCAAATCGAGCGCCGGAAAAGGCCTTGATACACGTTTGAATACTTAGAAGATTCACTAAGGGTCAATGATAAACAGGATATAATAATTTATTGATAATTTTGAATTTGGTTTCTGATGAAATTCGTGATGCAGATATGGACTCATATAGACCATCATCGTCACAAAGATATTCGCAAGCTATTTTTCATCCGAATATGGATGCGGATGACATAATTCATCCTGGTCCGATTGACAACTCAGTCCTACGTCAGCAGAGTACTCATCGTACAAAGGCGATTTAGAAGCCAGAGGTTGGTTTGTTAATTTAAATTAATTATCATTCATAATTTAATGTGTTACTAATATTGAATGCCATTTTTGCTTGACAGTTGGATACAAAAGGGAAGGCATACGTACCCCTTAAGATTTACAAACGGGGTGCATTGCCCCTTGATTATCGAATACGCCATTATGCGGTTGCTACTGGATTTTATCCATGGACTCAGGTCTGCGATGTGAAGACTGATCCATCATTATTGACAGTCGTGGTAGAGAGGTGGAGGCCAGAGACTCACACCTTTCATTTCAATGAGGGTGAGGCCACAATCACGTTGCGGGACGTGTCATTACTTACTGGGCTCCCTGTAGAAGGAGAGCCTGTGACGGGAATGTCGAAGATGAAGTTTGAAGAGGTTTGTGTAAGATTGCTGGGAGTATACCCCGAGTGTTACGACAGAGCACCCGGTATGGCAAAGAGAAGTTGGTTTACGAACCATTTGGCACAGATTCCCGTGGATGCAGATGATGAGACATTGATGAAATATGCACGGGCGTATCTACTCAATCTTATAGGTTCGACATTATTCAGTGACAAGAGCGGTAAGGCGATTCCGCTTTACTTTCTACCCTTGTTAGAGGACCTTGATAGGGTTATAAACTATAGTTGGGGAAGTGCTGTGTTAGCGTATCTTTATAGTAACATGTGTACTGCATGTACGATCGGACACAGTCAGCTTGCCGGTGGACCTTTAATTATCCAGTTTTGGTCCTGGGACAGACTATCCCGCATCGGTGTGCCGAAGATATTAGTTCCTGTCATGTTGCCTCCGGCAGATGCAGAGTTCGAACCAGCTATGCGTGGAGCATGGTCGTACTTGTAAGTATTTATGTTTAGAAATTTTTTATTTACAGTATTTTACCTTTACCTATATTTAAGTGATATTTAACTTTTATGTACAGGAAATGGATTGGGCCAAAACGTTGGGTAGGAGTACCAAAAGGGAGTTTGTTGCAGTATCGTGATTGTATACAGAAAATGGAACCGGGCGATTTCATATGGAGACCGTATGATTACACTATGTTTGAGTTCTTGAACCCGATTTGTATCCAGGGTCAACAAACCACTTGGAAGGATGATGTGCCCCTTATCTGTTTCAACATAATTGAGTGGCATCATCCAGCACGTGTTGCGAGACAGTATGGTTTTCGACAAGGTATTCCGCCAAACCCAATTGGAAGTTCAGACCAATTCCACGGAATGGATAGGTAGAAGAATAGGGATTGGGCTGTCTTCCACGCCAATTACATTGCGTTGTGGAATAATCGCCATAAGAGATTGAGAGACGGAGATATGGGGGACCCGTATGTGAATATCGACGAACCCACTGCACAGTATTTCCCTTGGTATACGAGACACACTCGTCGTTTATATCAGCCGAGAATGGACGAGGATGTGGAGGAGGCTGCTGGAGAAGAGAATGTGCAGGAAACTCGTCATTCTTATCGGCCAGATTCACATATGATATCGATCATGTAAGTTTAATTAACCATATGAATTATTGTTGAATATTAGTCAGAAATTGGTTTACATACTCATAATTATTTTGCATTTTACAGCTACGTGGTTACGTCATTGGTGCACGTGATGCCGGTTCTTACTTCCTCAACAGCACGGATGATTATTCGCGTAGGGGGTTTCATGATCTATTCCACCATTTGTATATGGAAGTGAGGAAGCTTACAGATCCTGCTATTGTGGGTGTTGATCCAGACACTATTACTCTAGAAATGGATACTGGTACTTTATATACACACTTCAATTATTTTTATCAACTAAACATGGTAATTTAATAAGATGATTGACGTGATGCAGCTGATCTTGATATCGGAGGAGAGGAGGATATTGATACACATGTTGAAGACGCGATCGATGATCAGTACCGGCCTTCTAGCCCTTCACAGCAAGAAGTGCGCAGAATCGAGCGCGAACATCCACTGTCTAGATGGTCTTTCATGCGCAATTTAGGGAAGAGACCACGGAGAGGGCGAGGTGGACGAGGAGCCGAAGAATGAGGACCATGTGTCATGTGTTATCATGTTTTTTCATTTGATGGTAGTTGAATACTGGCTTTTACTAAAGTTTATATAACATTTCTTCATGATTTGTACTGAAGTTATGATAGTTGTTGCAAAACCATTTCAACTTGAACACATGACGTTGAGGAAAGATGAATTACTAAGAACTTTGTAGGCTTAATTCTAGTTGCGAGTCGGACAAGCACGCTTGCTGTGACCCACTAAGTGGCAGTGTGTGCATCTCTGGATTCGCGGGGTCGGATTTGATGAAGACGCTGCCTGGCTGCTGGATTCTCCTAAATGTCGATGTCGCTGATCGATCTCGTTATGTCTTCGTCTGGTTGGGGGTCTGCCAGCCTTGTCACGTTTGAATCGTGGATTCAGAACATAAACATGGCCCTCAAAATCACGCCAAAAATCCTCGTGATATAAGGGGTTGAATTAATAAGACCAAGTCCGGTAGTACGCTTCGAGTGTGTATTCTGTGGGGACATAATCTGTGTAGTCAACCCGGGTGGATCTGCAAGCTGCGATGGCATGAGAACAAGGGTACTTGAACAATGTCCACTTCGCACACGAACATGTTCTTGTAGCCAGACAAACCTTGTACGTGATATGGTTCTTTCTGGTCAGTACATCAAAAACACGGTCTACTGGATTGTAAAGCGTCACTATGTGGTACTCAGCCCTAGCCCGCAGTTCTGCCAATCTTTCACGAATTTTCAGAGGAAACAGTTCTCCTCCGTTGTTGTACGGGCTCTGGGAATGCTTGACGAAATAAGCAGCTATCTGATTATACGTGTACATAACCAGTGAAGAAACTGGCAAATCATGTCCATTGTTCAGAATTTTGTTCAAACACTCAGAAGCCTTCGTAGTCATATTGCCCCAACGAAATCCACCGTGGTCGAACGCCTGTGTCCATAGTTCCACATCCATATCTACCAACCATTTGCGAGCAAGTGGCTTATCATGCAATAGTTCTACGAGCTCTCCAAACTTGTTCCTGAACTTCAACTCCTTCTTCTCATATGCCACATCGCCAAGTTTAGCTTTCAAAGCCTCATCTTTTACCTTCGTCATGAAATTGCTTTGCAAGTGACGAACACATACACGATGGTATGCCTTAGGGTCACGCCATTCAGGTTCACGCATGGCAGGCAATATTCCAGCGTGCCTGTCAGAAACAACGCACAGCCCCTCCCGCTGGGTCACTCCTTCCCGGATACAAGACATGAACCACTTCCAGCTGAAAGTGTTCTCGCTCTCCACAAGCGCAAAGGCTAATGGAAGTATGTGGTTGTTCGCGTCTAACCCGATTGCAATCAATAATTTTGCATTGTACTTCCCGTACATGTACGTGCCGTCTATAGATAATATGGGACGACAGTGCTTGAATGCATTCGGAAAAAGCCCAAAATATCCGATTGACCTGCATTCGGAAACAGACCAAAATTAGATATTTATGGATGACAGTGATTGAATGCAAGGATGCATTCGGAAAAATTACTAAAATGTGATTTAACTGCATAGTACCATCATCGAGTGGCGTGACATCCCACTTAACAAAGTTGTTGGGACTGGAATCCTGTAAAGTCTGCATCAAATGGGGCAGTCTATTGAATGATTCGTCCCATTTGCCGAACAAGTACACCAACGCTTTCTGTTGTGCTTTCCATACCTTCCAGTAACTTATTTCATACCCATAATCCCGCTGAATTAAATTCTGTATCTGTCCGGCGGAGATTTTCGTGTTTGCATCCATCGCATTCCGCATCTCCCTCGCTATGAAATGCGCGTTCAAGTGGATGTTATTTTGTAGGATGTTGTTGTTATGGCATACGTGGTCCCCTCTGTACTTGCGGACCGTCCATAAAGTTGTTCGTCCCATCACCACCACTCGAAGGCGCCACGGACATATTTTTTCACCCTTTCGACATTCTAACACCAGTATTTTACTGTCAGACTTTCTTACCCTAAACTTCACCCGATTTAGAATTGAGTATCTCTGCACAGCAAGCATGACATTCTCTTTATTCAAAAAAATAGTATCCTCTCGAAGATCCGGGGAGTTAGGATGGTGAACCCTCACATTCTCATCTGATGGTCGATATATTTCCCATGCCGAGATATCAGTGAAACTCGGATGGTCCCAGACGATCCGATCTTGAACTACTTCCGCATCGGGATATTCATCAGCAACATTATCCAAATTCTCCATCGCATCACGGTCATACTCATCTCTTATTGGATTATCTAATGTTGCCAATGTGGACATATACACCTCCCCAGAATCATCACTCATGTCAGACATTGTAAGAATTTAAGAGAGATGATTGAATTGAAGATGTGAAGATTGAATTCTGTGTTGAAAATGAAGAAACCGTAGCTGAATTTATAGTTGCATAATTCTGGCGCCCAAGGAACCGGAATCATAGTAATTCCGGCGCCCAAGGAACCGGAATCATAGTAATTACGGTTGTTCAGAAACCGGGACTGTTACGTCTAGTCAATTCCCAACCGGGTCCAAGGGAATCTTTAGTGTGCAGAGGGTTCCGGTTTGGGATAAACCGGTATTATTTTCGTTTAGTCACATCCCGACTAAGTCCGTGACACCCCGACCAATTCTGAAAAACATGTTAGCTTAATCCCATGTTCCAGAAACCGGAACTAACATAATACCGTTTCCTGTCGAATCGAAACTCCACCTGGCGGCCACGGAACAATTTTCGGTCCACGTAGGCCCCGATCCGAGCCACGTCTCTATTTTTCAAGGAGTCCCGATTTGGGAAAAACCGGGATCATGAGTTCCGGTTCCACTTGAACCGGTATTGTTAAAATATGGGGTAGATTGGTTATTTGAGTTTCAGTTGGTGCATTTGGGTTATTCGAGTTTCATTTTGGGGCAATTGGGTCAATAAACCGTTTAGCTGTCTCTGAGTTCTCTGTTGGAAGACTAGTACTCGTTAAAGAGTTATATTACTTTGAGAAGCTCTAGATTTGTACCTCAAGTGCTCCGATTTGGCTGTTTCAAGTCCAGACGATTGCTATAGTGCGAAGACCCGACCGACCTGTGGACTTACTTCAACGCAAGGTGAATGAATCACAGGAAATATCTGGTGTGTTTGTTTCCAGTTTTTCGTTTATTTCTTTGCTGTTTATATGTTTGTTATTTTGTGCTTAGGTTTAAGTCCTGTCCATTTGAACTTATATTTTTCACGGTTAAGATAAGATAAGTTACATTCGGTCAATATAAGTTACTATCAATCAAGATCAGTTACTATCAGTTAATATAAGTTTCAGTTAAGTTAAGTTAGACCACCACCACCACCGCCACACCGCCGGACGTCCGGCCACCCCCTCCGGAGGCCTGGCGGCCGTGGCAGGAGGTCTGGCGGTGTCGGATGGACCTCCGACAGCGGTGGCCAGAGGTCCGACGGTGGTGGCCGGAGGTGGCGACGGTGGCGGTTCGGCTGTGGGCGGTGGTGGTCCGACGGTGGTGGGTCAATATAAGTTACTATCAGTCGATATAAGTTTCAGTTAAGTTAATATAAGTTACTATCAGTTAATATAAGTTATGATCAGTTACTATAAGTTACTATCTGTTCAGATCTGTTAAGATAACTTAAGTTTCAGTTCAAATGGACACACCCTTAGTCTTGTAAATTGCACAAGTAGGATGGGCTAGTATTTACTACGGAGGTATCAGTCTCTTGTGTTGAGTCTCTTATGTCGGTTCTGAATGAGTAACTACAATAATAAAACACATTCTTGTGTGTGAAATTATTTTCTGTCTAATAACATGTAAACACTTTTTGCTTCACTGATCATTTCTTTTCTGTTTTCTTGAGAGGTAAATGGTTGGTCGCATTGAAGTTGGAGCCTATGATGGCACGACTGACTTTGGAGTATGAAGCATGAAGATGAAGACTCTGCCGAGCCACTACAAAGTCTCCATAGCACTTGAAGAAAAGACTAAAAATGGAGTGAAAAAGAAAAAGAAAAGAAAACATGAAGCTGATTGTGAGGTGTTGTTACTCTTGGGTATTTGATGAGTTGAGTTTGCAACTCATTAATTACCATTCTTCACTATAGCTTTGATTCGTTTCCGACGATATTTTGATGTCATTTGACCTCTATCTCTACGTTTCAGGTAGAAAATGAGTCTCCCTTAAGGTCAAAGCCTAAATACGAAAATTCGGGGAAAACCGAAGATTTAGAGCAAAGGTTGCCAGAAAAAGCATCCCAGCCGACTGGCTGGGAATCTCCCCTGAACCAGCCGGCTGGCTGGAATGAAAGGGCAGACTTGATGGAAATCGTCCACTTTGAATCGGTCGGCTGGACTTGTCAGCTGGTCGGCTGGAATGAGATTTCAGATGTCTTGCCAAGCACATAACCAGCCGATCGGCTGGAATCAAGCCTCAGGACCAGCCGACCGGCTAAAGCTACTACAATGACGGATTTTCTACCCGAGGCTATAAATAGAAAGTGGCTTGTTTGACCTAGGGGCTGGCATCTTGGAGAAAAGTACTCAGAAAAAGAGATCAAATCAAGGTCATCAAGGAGGATCCAACAAAAGGAGAAGAAGGAAGATCAATAGGGAGTTCAAGGATTAACAATCCTACTTTCTCTTCATCTTTTCTATTCTCTTTATTGTGTTCTCTAAACCCTACTCACATCATATTGTCTTAAATGATGTGTGAGTAGTAACCTTGTATTTTGAGGGTGTTGTAACCCTCCTTGGTACTCTTGATAATGTATACACACATTGAAATCATAATCCATGTTGTTAAATTCATATTCTCTATGCTCTTCATGTATGACATGCTATTAAGTGTTTGATGAAATGCCTAAGTGACATGTTTATCCCAAAACTTATCGAATGACCTTAGGAATGGTTTAGATATAGAGAATATGATCTTGTCTAGTGTTTATGATGATAAATGCATGGGTAGGAAGTGAACTAGTCCCCTATGCCTATTTTACTTATTACCTTAGGAAGACATTTCAAGGCTAGTAAGGGTTATAGAGCGAATCAATATATCGAATGAGTGAGGTTCTAACTAAGAGAGCTTGACTAAGAATAGATTCACATGAAAAATGGTCTACCTTAGCCTAAGCTAGGTTCAAAACTATTTGACACCTTGAATGTGCTTAATTCTTGCATGCATGATCATGGGAAATCCCAAAGAGGGAATAACCCCTCGAAACTCTCTTTGAATTGATATTAAAACCCCTTGAAACCATTTCATTGCTAGTGTTTAATTTGAAATCACCTCATAATTGATTTGTAGGAATAGCCAAAGTAAAAATTTTGATAAATCTTAGCGTACAATCCAATTGCTCCATTGGGTTCGACACCGTCTTACCGGTCAAATATAAATTGTTTTTTACTATACGAATTACAACTTGTCAGTATTGAGCCTGGTTGATCCACTGCTCAGAAGGGTAAGTACCTTTAAAACTCCTACTACTCTTTGGACAAAGTTAGAAGACATCTATTCTCATAAGCATGCCCTTAACCTAGCCTACTTGAAAGCCTCGGTGTTGGCTTTTAAAATGGACAGTTCTAAGTCGATTGATGAAAACTTGAATGAGTTTCTGAAAATGTCTTTGCTGCTGAATGATACTACATGTGCATTGGATGCCACTAGTATTGTGATGATCTTGATGAATTCTTTGCTTAATCATTATTAAGTAGATAAAGGCGCATTTCAATATATTGGAATTGTGGCTGCATATGATCTACTGTGGTCTGCTTTGGGAACTAGGGAGTTTGAATTAAAGAACCAGAAGAATAGGTCTGATTCCGGTCTGTTTGTTAAGAATAAAACTCCTAGTAATAATTTCAACAGATTTAGAATAAATAATAATAATAGGTACGTACCTAAGGTTTGAGAAAGGAAAAGATGTTGGACCTAGTAATAATAATAGTATTGGTAAAGAAACTCGAAAATGCTACTATTGTGGTACTGTTGGCCACTTGAGGAAGAAATGCCACAAGTGGTTGAATAGTGCCAATACAAATGCCAATGTTGCAACCACAACCAAATGCGATGGTGCAGCACCTGAGATCCTGAGTGTCACTGATCGGTCTAGTGCGGATCAGTGAATTCTGAACAGTTGATTCTCTTTTCACATGTGTCCTCATGCCAGCTGGTTTGAGGGACTAAGTGAGATAGCAAATGAAAATATTTTCATGTCTCACAATAATAGCTATCAGGTTATTGACATTGAGTCGACTACCTCATTTCATTAGGAACTCTGGAAGACTTTGGATGTTCATATAGGGTTAATAATGGGAAGTTGATTGTGTCTAAAGGGAATAGAGTTGCGCTTACTGGTACTAAAACACTTAATAATGCGACATGTGGCATCCCTAAACAATCAAAATTCAGGTCTCTTTTGGAAATATCAAAAATGAAAACGGACTTCTTTATAAATAACATAACCATTTTGAGGGTCTAAACGTCATAAATTATTAACGCCCATAATTTTCAACTCAACCCTTATCCCACCTTTGATGCCAGATTGTTATCCATTTAAAAGCATCGTCACTACAGCGCCGCCACATGCTATGGGCGAGATGGAATCGGTTAAGTTAGTGACGCGCGTCGTCTGACGCATCAAACTTAAATTTGTAATCTCCTACAACTACTAGCAAGCTGTAAGCAGGGTCGAACCCTGGAGGGCTAGTTTGTTGAAGCAGTAACTGTAAACATGAAAAAGGAGGGGTTTGTGAGTAATTGTTGTGAATGCACAAGAGAAAGACACTAGGATTTTTAATCAGCGAGAATATTTGGCTTATGGTTTCTATTGTGACATGTTTATCATAGACATCTAATGATCAAGTTTTATGTTTCCAAGTGTCGTTATTTCGACAAAGGTGATACACCACAATCTAACCCGACAAAGGTATTAGACTTCTAGTTCTTTCCTAAACATAATATTCCGACAAAGGTATTATTAGGACTAGGTGTCACTATATACCTTTACGACAAAGTATCCAGCAGATGTTAACGGTAAGAATTAATTCTTTGATCAAGCTTTGCAACAAAGCTTCCACTTAACCCAACAAGTTAATTCATGCGATGAAAGCAAGAACCAGTAAAACATAAAGTTACATTAAGAGCAGAAGTCTCAAAACGTAGTCACGATGTATGAAACCCTTCACCGAAACATGAAATTAGCTACTCATCGTCATAAAAACAAGCACACATATTTTTGATGAAAAGGAAGTAGAAATTCTCTGTATCACCAAAACTTTCACGTTCTTCATCTTCTCCGGAGCCGTCTTGATGATTCTTCAAAGTAGGAATGATATAGAAACCTTTCTCCAAGCCTGATTTATATGTTGAGGGGTTTCCAAATCTGGTTTTAGCCCAAATTGCAAAACCCGAACTTGCTGACATCATCAATACAAGTGGCTGATGTCACCAACAGCGCCCAGTGTAGACATTATCGCTAAGCCTAGCGTTGACATTAATAATGTGCTAATGTCTTCTTTGGGCGCGGTCTCTACTGACTCAGTTTTCTTCTTTCTGCGCAGCAGTTCTGACTTCGACTCTCGATTGGAACTTCCAGGTGACCTCGGATGCTCTTAGTGTGAACAAGGGAGTTGTGGAGAATAGAGGCAGCTACGCAATGACATGTAACACATATTTTTATGATCAGTGGTCAATCCCCAACACCCCGTCGAACCTATGAAGGTCTGATTTTCCACTATGGAGTTTTTGGCATGAAACGCCGTCTTTTACTGCGCATTCTCTTTTAGAGATTCCGAAACACTAGAAATGCAAAACCATAATAAAAAGTAAATGTTCGCATATAAAAGTGTCGAAATAAATGAGATTACTTAGTTCGACGAGTCGTATAAATATGACTCATCAAACCACCCCCACACTAAAACTTGTTAGCACTGAACTAGAACAAGTCATAGGAGGAAAACAAATATAACACCACAGTTTCTACGAGGCCCTCGGTAGATGAACATGAATAGGACTTGCTAGTCTAGATTTAACTTTTCTATGCATAACTCAATCGTTACTCAAATCAACATGCTCAACTAAGGGTCGGCAATAGGCACTGTAAGGGTAGGATAAGACCATTTTTCCTTGACCCTATGAACAGTACAGGACATGGTAAGGGCAGGGTAGAACAATTTTTCTAAGCCCGTAGGGTACCCATGGGCAGGGTAATATTATGGTAAGTTAAGGTAGGGTCGGGTAGGGTGGGGTCTGGTCGGATATGGTAGGGCATATTTAAGCATACTTTGAAAAAAAATCATAAATGAAAATGGTAGGGTAAGATATGGAAGGACATGGTACGAGGGCGGGGCAACAGGGCAAGGTATGATTTTTTTCCTATGACCCTTACCCCACCTAAGGCTTACAGAGCAAGGTACATATAGGGTAGAAGACCGGGCATGGTAGGGTAAGGGTAAGGGTAGGGTCAGGGTTACCCTATGTGCATTTTGACCCAAGGGTCAAATGATGAGGCTTATGCTCAACACAGAATTAACTTGATACATGTTACCTTTGAGATGAAATTCAAATGACTTCGGATGAATTGGAGATAGTCCTCTTTAGTCCCATGATCTGAATTCGCTGTCCCGAACTCTAGCTATTTGGTTCTTCTTTTGTTGGACATCTTTTTATGCAGTGAACTTTCTTTGGCCTTTGGCTCTTATGCATGAAAGATGTACTTCACTTTTTTTGTAAGACTTCACAACTCGACTGATTTGTTTTCTTGAGCTTTGCTCCTTGATCGTGAATTGCTTGCCCTTTTTCTTCTTTTATTTTGAAGGAGGTCTAATCATCACCCGCAAGCACATGGAAATACCTCCCCGCTCTTTCTCATCCTTGTCACTGAGTCAAGATGAAGGTCACTCACCTTTTCCCGGTTACTTTTAACTAGAGATAGGACTGTTTTACCGTCCCGCCTACTTACATAGACACTGTATTGGCGGAGCAGACTCTAAACATAAAGTCTCAAAGTGCTAGCCTCCACCAAATCCATATAACCATATAACTGGAGATCCGGTCCTTTGAATGCTTCGTCAAGTCTCTCAAGGACAATTCCATCAACTCCACATCCTTGTTTATCCCATATCAAAAGACACGTAGTGGGTTAAATTCATATGTAAAAGCATAATTTAGATTTCACTAAAGAAATATGATACAAACAGCATCATCTATTTCACTTCATTAATATCCAATACTGCATATTCAAGAAACAGAGAAAAATTCAATTCCATTCAAATTTTTTTAACAAGGAAAAACATAAGAAAACGTGCTGACACAATACAATATGCAAGAAAAAATAAACGTGCAGACATAACTAACGGACTGACTTTCCCACCCCTCACTTTTAAACAAAGTCATGTCCTCACGGCAAGACTTTAGTTCAAACACAACAAACAATGCAGACACAACAAAAAGAAAGGGAAATAGGGAAAATAAAAATGAACAAGTACTCCCCTAGTGAGAGTCTTAAGACGATGCTGGATGTGGAATGGCAAACTCCGAGGAGATAGGATCTTCAAACTGCCATCCTGGTGGCGCTGGCACTGGCTGGGTCCCTGGTGGTAGAAGATACTGCAATGTCCCAGCCATATGAAAAGTCATGTTAATGCAGAGCAAACGCAGAGAAAGCCGGGATTAGGGAAAACCCTAGTTTTTTATTCAAACAAAAGTTTCTAATGAAGATTACATGAGTTTACTTAAATAGGAAAATAAAACGAAGCCCTAATACGAAAATTACTAAAAACCAAACATTTCTAAAAACATTAAAAATTCAAAATAAAATAGGAAACGACTCCGGATGCAAAAAAAAAGCCTCTATGTCACGAGCAAAGCTGGTGATTTCGGACCGTCACGCCGTTCTGCTCAGAATAAGGTATTATAGACTAAAATCACACACCGGCAACTCAAATCCTGCTAACGTGCACCACTTTCCGCCACAACCTTAGTTATCGCTAATCTGTCAACATCACATGTCTAGCTACTGCCTAGAAAGCACAACTGCTGGTGGCTCTGGTGCTCTGGCACGGCTCTATCGACCTGTGGAGGACTCCACTCTCTCCCGAGTCTAGCGCCGGTGAGAAGCTATTGTGGAGGACTCAACTCTATCCTCAGTCGTAGGTTGGCGACGCCCGTCTGTGGGCATAGGGTATGGTACTGCGGGCTGTGATGGTAAATCCACACGTACTGCTCTCTCCTGCGTGGATGCCTATGAATAGCATGTGCATGTGAGAAGAAGTTTATGAGATAGTAAGCTGGAGGGATACGCTCGTGAGAAGCTAAGGTTGACTGCCCGTGCAGACAGTGCAACAGATATGTGATCATCCGGCCTCCACATGCAACTGAACATGTCGAAGGGTGATGCATGCTTCAAGAAGTGGTATGCTAGGTGGAAGAAATTGATCGATTGCCCTCGATCAAGGTGTCTAAGCAAATCATATAAGGAAAGGTTACATTGTCGCCCCCGTTATCTCTGGTGAACAGTGTGCCTCCCAGTGACTTTTGTAGATAAAATAAGGCCGGGTCTCAAAGATTAATCGCCTTAGAGTTAGATGGCAGAAAATGGTCGGCGCCTTCTACTTTGAGCCTGTTCCAGGCATCAAATAGTCATAATTCATCACGAACCTACTCTCCATCTGCTGGCTAACCAAAAACTGACCTCTGTGCCTATTGGAATAATGCAAACGCTGGGCGCATGGAACCTGCAGATCAACTTCTCTTGTCAGAACTTTGATTTTCAATCCCAAACTCCGATTTTTATCATCGATTCTTCATAAATACACACTGAATATGCTCTCTACTACTCCTTCAAACGATCCAATAGGCACTATCCCGATTTCAACAACCCCATTCTTGTGAAAATCATACTTGGGGTTACCTTAATTCCACGCCTCAGAGTGATTCGGACTAGATTTGAAACCTTGCAAAGCTTTGATGATGATGTTGATAAGTCTCAATCTAGAATCCCCTTAACACAATCTCCAAATAGGCCTGGTGATTCGGGAGCGTTTGAGCGTTTTGGGTGTTTTATTGATGGAATAAAGGAGAGAAGCATGAATTGGGGTTTTTACTCTGGTCAACGGCTCACTGCGTTCGGTGGATACATTAGGGGTGCGGTCAATGCCTTAATGTCCTCATTCGGTGCGACGCGAATGTCAAGTCTGGGCGCGTGCTAATGTCAAGGCCTGGCACGATCTGCACCGAGTTGGACCTATTTTTAACATGCAAAAGAACTTATTTTCCACAAAACTAAGCCAAGATAGACTTGGTTAGATGACAACAGACTAAACAAGACTCAAACGGACACAAAAGATACGAAAAACAAAAAAAATGGAAAACAAATTTTGCCGTGCTGCCTCCTTGCGAGCGCCTTTATTTTACGTCGTTGGCTCAATGGTACCTCATTTATGTTTCAGTGGGAGGTTTAGTGATCTCAAAATCCTAAACAGTTTGTTCGATTTCACCTTGATAGTGCTTCACACATTATCCATTGGCCTTGAAACGGTCTCCATTCCTCGGGTTCTCCAGCTCAAGTGCTCCGTGGTTAAAAGACCTTCATCACCCTGTAAGGATCTGTCAACCTAGAACGGAATTTGACATGCATTAGTCGTAAACGTGATGAAAATAGAAGTACCTGCTGGCCAATCTCGAATGTGCTTCGTAGAATGAACTTGTCATGGTACATCTTTGTCCGCGCCTTGTAGTCTGATTGGTTCTTATAAGCCTCTAGGCATAGTTCCTCTAGCTCACAGAGCTGTAATTTCCTCTCCAATCCTGCTTTCTTCAGGTTAGAATTGCACGTCTTCAACACCTAAAAGGCCTTATGCTCTAACTCGACTTGCAGGTGACACACCTTCCCATACACCAATCGAAAAGGCTAGGTGCCTATCTGTGTCTTATATCTATTCTGTAAGCCTATAGTGCATCATCTAGCCTCTGACTCCAGTCCTTCCTAGTTGACTTCACCATCTTTTCTCGAATCCCCTTAATGTTTCGGTTAGAGATCTCTGCTTGTCCATTCTTCTGAGGGTGATAAGATGTAGAAGTACGGGGGTGCACATGGTACTGCTTTGAAGTAGCTGTCATCATTCTGTTCCAGAAATGTGTTCCATGGTCACTAATTATGGCTTTAGGCACTCCGTATCTACAAAAGATGTTAGTGCGAAGAAAATCCACAATAGTTTTAGCATCATCACATCTAATAGCTTTAGCCTCTACCCACTTAGACACATAATCCACTGCAATAAGGATATATAAATAGCCAAACGATGCAGGAAAGAACCCATAAAATCGATCCCCCATATGTCAAAGACATCATCAACTGAAATAGGTACTTGGTGCATCTTAGAAGTCTTTAAGAATGTGCGACCTACTTGAATAGGTGCACGATCTGTCGGATCACTGCTATCCATCTTCAGCACATACAAATCGGCGGGGAATACTAGTTCCCCTACATGCACCAACACATCCTCAATTTTGCCCTCTGGTTGCTTACATGATTTGTTTGCCAATTGTATGATAAGCCTTGCAGCTTCTAGTGGACCAATACAAAGACAAGAATATATGGAATATGGAAAAACATTAATCGCAGCACAACGGACAAGCATGCAATTCTCAATATGAATGTTATTGATAGTGCAAGAGATAGTATATGTACCAGGATCACCACATTTAGGAGGTACCTTTCACTGAATGATAGCTGAGACGTTCTTACCGAGCAATACCTGGTCATCGCGAGTGGAGTGCCTCATATTTGTGCACATGTCCTTAAGAAACTTCGCATAACGCGTAATTTTCTTAACTACCTCGAGGAGTGGAATATTGATCTCCACCTTGCTAAATAGCTCTCATATATCCTTATCAATCATATACTTCCTTGGAGCCTTGACCTGCACGAGAAACAGAAGTGAAAAGTCAATTTTGGAATTTTTAGCAGCACGGGTCACGTCCGCTTCAGACGTTAGGATCGCGCCTGGTGTTGACGTTATGGCCCCGTCCGCTTCAGACGTTAGTGTGGAGCTAACGTCTTGGTTGGGCGCGACTTGCACTGAGTGAGGCTCCTTCTCGCTATTTTTCAGTTCTTTGCCGCTCCAAAGTGTTACTACATTGACGATTCCTTTCGGGTTGGGAATGGTCTTTGAAGGTAGATTTTCTAGATCACTCCTCTACTCAAATAATGTGATGGCTATTTAGGACATCTCTTTAGACAGCTCTGCAATTGCTCCATCAGTCCTCGCCTAATTTTGCTGCACAGTAGTGGCTAATTGTGGGGTGCTAGCTGGCAAATTCCTCACCACATCTTCCAGAAACTTGCTGGAATTTTGATTGCTTTGGTCTGCTTGATTGTGATTTTTCTCTCGCTGTTGATACTGAACCTGATTATTGTAGCCTCTCTGCTACTGTCGTTATGGTGGATGATAGTAATTGTACTGTTGCTGAGTCTGCTGAGGGGCAGCCTACTGAGCGGGCTCTTTGGATGTGTTATTATAATTCCTCCAGCTCTGTCTATGAGATGCCTATCCGTACTGCCTCCAAGGTGTGTGGTTATTGTAGTTCTGGAATCCACTCGGTGCATATACATCGACATGTTCTTCTTCTACCACTGTGGGACAAGCATCTGTCTTGTGGTCAGTCGCACCACAAAATTCACAAGGCTTTATCTGGACTACCTGATTCATCATGATTTTCTGCATCATCTCCCTCATCCGTTTCAGCTCTTTGGTCATCGAGTTTGCTGGAGTTTCAACCTTTGAATTATTTCTAGTCCTGCTCAATTCCTCTTGCCGGTTCACTATTTGTCTGAACCTTGCATTCTCGGCCACTTTAGAGATCACATTCCGCACTCCAGCTGGGGATAAATTCACGATCCTGCCTCCATCACAGCATCCTGTCAAGTGGACAATCCATCCAACAATTACTCGATTACCACTTTTTCAGGTACTCCCAAGTTACCGTAGCTCTACTCTAAAGAATTAAAGTTTGCCAAATAATCATACATCGACTCATTAGGTCATTGCCTGATATCTTGCAGCTGTCTACGAACTTGTCCGGCCTTAGATGTTGGATACTTAGCAAGAAACGTTTTCTGCATATGGTCTCTTATTTTGATGCTACCTGAAGGGAGGGTCAGAAACCAAGATCTTGCCACATCCGTTAAAGAAAAATAAAAAGCTTTGAGTTTGAAATTCTCCACTATGACTCCATAGGGTCGTAGAGTCTGGAAGATGCCATGAAAATCCTATAGATGCCTGGTTGTTGATTCTCCTTGCTGACCTGAAAACTTTGGCAGATGGTGCACTACTGGAGTCTTAATCTCGATTTATTACATGTCTGGCCCCTCGTGGATACCCAAAGGTTGATTCTAAAAATTGGGGGCAGACAGCTCTTTCATCGTAGGCTCATAATAATATTCGTCCTCTTCTTTCGGCTCCCTATTTATTTGAGGTTATGGTAGTAGCGATGGAGGCGGCTGCCTTGCATTTGCACCATTCCCAGCGTTCTATGCAGCTGTATTCTCATTGTTCTGATGTACCTGCCTAGCTTGATTATCTCGATTGCGAGCATGCATAACTTGTTCAGGTTCATTGTAGAATGCTGGCATGTCTCGTTTCTAACAAACTGGGCAATGTCGTTGTTGTTGTTGTTGATATCACCGATTTCACTACCTACACGAGACATCGTGAAGCAAGTAGCAAAGCACGAAAAATAACTAAAAAAGTAAAAACAAAAATAAATAAAAAAAGAAACAACATCACGGAAGCGCAGCTGCCCGACATAAAGGTGCCAAAATTTGATGCACGTCGTCTGGCGCGTCAAACTTAAATTTGTAATCTCATGTAACTTATAGCAAGCGGTAAGCAAGGTCAAACCCTAGAGGGCTGGTTTGTTGAAGTTGTAACTGTAAACAATTGAAAAAGAGGGTTTGTGAGTAATTGTGAATGCACAAGAGAAAGACACAAAACTAGAGTTTTCAATTAGCAAGAATATTCAACTTAGGGTTTCTATTGTGACACGTTTATCATATACATCTATTGATCAAATTTTATGTTTCTAAGTGTGGTTATTCCGACAAAGGTAATAACTCTAAGTATTTCGACAAAGCTGATACACCACAATCTAATCGAACAAAGGTGTTAGACTTCTAGTTCTTTCATAAACATAATAATTCGACAAACGTATTATTAGACCTAGGTGTTACTATCTACCTTTATGACAAAGTATCCAGTAGATGCTAAGGATAAGAATTAATTGTTTGATTAAGCTTAGTGACAAAGCTTCCACTTAACCCAACAAGTTAAATCATACGATGAAAGCAATAACTAGTAAACATAAAATTTCATTAAGAATAAAAGTCTCAAAACGTAGTCACAATGTATGAAACCCTAAACTGAAATAGGAAATTAGCTACTCATAGTCATAAAAACAAGCACAAATATTTTTGATGAAAAGCAAGTAGAAATTCTCTATATCGCCAAACGTTTCACGTTTTTCATCTTCTCCAGAGCCGTCTTGATGATTCTTCAAAGTATGAATAATATAGAAACCTTTCTCCAAGCCCTGATTTTATATGTTGACTGGTTTCCAAGTCTGTTTTTAGCCAAAATTGCCAAAACCTGAACTTGCAGATGTCATCAATACCATTCGCTGACGCCACCAACCACGCCCAGCATAGACGTTATCGCCGCGCCTAGCATTGACATTAGCAATGAGCTAATGTCTTCTTTGGATGTGGTACCCACTGACTCGGTTTTCTTCTTTCAGCGCAGCAGTTCTGACTTCGACTCTCGATTGGTACTTCCAAGTGACCTTGTATGCTCTCGGTATGAACTAGAGAATTGTGGGAATTGAGCCAGCTACATAATTACAAGTAGCTCATATTTTTCTGATAAGTGGTCAATTCACATCACTCCGTCGAACCTCCGAAGGTCTGATCTGCCACTATGGCATTTTGGCATGAAACAATGTCTTTTATTGCGCATTTTCTCCTAGATCTTCCGAAACACCTGAAATGCATAACCATACTAAAAAGTAAATGTTCGCATATAAAAATGTCGAAATAATGAGATTAGTTAGTTCGATGAGTCGTATAAATACAACTCATCAAGTAGCTTTGTGATCATCAGGTAGCATGTTGAGGTTGCAAGGTATAAATACGACTCATCAAGTAATTTTGACGGGTCAAGTAATTTTTTGTTTGGCGTAGCAGCTTCATCATATCTACAATTTAGCTATTGCGGGATGAAGCTGCATGTCATTGCTATATGTCTAGAAAGGAGATTGAAGAAAATTTTCCATCACTATGTTGTAGGATTGGCTTGGAGAAAGAAACGTATTTGCTCAAGTAACACAACACATTCTTGCAAGATCTGGGGATGAGACACTACACCAATCGGTCGCTTATGTAACATATTTTGTGACAGTGACATAAGAGCCAGTCGCATAAGTATCCTTAGGTGACTGAGTAATACAGGTCTGTGACACAACAAACTTAATACGACTATATCTTATGTCGCAAACATAAGTTAGTTACAAAAGTAAACTTACGCGACTGGACCTTAAGTCACATGACTAAGTCCGTTACTTAACGTATCTTAGACGACACAATCTTATGTCACATGACTAACTCTGTTACTTAAAGGATCTTATACGACGCGATCTTATGTAACTGAACCAATGTAAGACGTATAAGTGCCACATACGATATCCGAATTTGAAAATCGTTGACTGTACGGGAGTTGACCGTGCCTTACCCGCATTAAAGAAGATAGGTGCAGCTTAAAGTATCTTATGCGACTGATATATTCAAAGTGGGTCGAGTAAGTGAACCGCATTAAATGAACGAAGATCAACTTCATCACCCACTTTTTCTTACTCCTTTTCTCTCTGGTTCTTCTCACCCACGGCTGAACCCACCTTTGGAGCTCCATAGCCGGCGAATACATTCAGGTATGCACAGAAATTGTAATTTGAGTTCGTTTTTGGTAGTGATTAATAGGTTTGGCATTAGTTTTTGTAATTTCATGAGTTCGTATTTGCTTGGCCGGCATAGCTCATAAATTCCATCGTGTTGAGTTCCTCCTCGATCTGTAGCTCTCCCAGCCGTGCTTGAGCTTGAGACGATGCATTCACAGTGATTAATGTTTTGTGTTTATTGTTTATGAAGGTGGTTTTGAACATGGACAAAAGTTGGATGATGTTACAAAGGGGTGATCAACGATACATTAAAGGGATTGTTGAGTTTTGTGATTTTGCTAAACAAAATGGAGAAAATACCCACTTATGTCCTTGCAGAAGATGCTTGTTGGTTAGAGGACGAATTCCATCAAAAGAGATGTTTGTGCATTTGATCAATTATGGGTTTATGAACGGTTACACTACTTGGACATCACATGGTGAACAGAGTAACGAACTTTCAGCGGTTGCATTGAGACAACAATGGCTTGTTGATCAGAATCATGGAGAATCAAGTAGTGGTGGGACGATGCATCATGATCAAACAAACCCAACCATAGAGATGATTGAAGATCAGTTTCGTTTTAGACATTTGGATGAAGAGGATGATAATATGAATATGAATTCATTTGATGATGATTCAGAGAGTTGGAGGGCTTATGAAAGCTATCACAATCTTATAGGCGAAGCACAGACTCCTCTGTACAGAAATTGTGAGAAATATGTTCTTGAAACAATTCTGAGGGCAATGCAAATGAAAGTGGAGAGTCGACTGTCGGACAAAGGGTTTAACAAAATGCTGAAAATCACGAAAGAAATTCTTCCTCCCGATAACATCTACCCTGGTTCTTATAATGATGTTAAAAAAGTTTTGAAGAGCATTGGTTTGGGGTATGAGACCATCCATGCTTGCGAGCATGGATGTATATTATACTACAAAGAGTTTCAACATCATGTTATTTGCCCAGTCTGTGGTGAGCCAAGATACGCGCAGCGTGGTAGTAGAAGCGACGTTCCAAAGAAGACGGTGAAGTATTTCCCTTTGACTCCAAGATTGCAGCGCTTGTATATGACACCACACACTGCAGGGCAAATGCGATGGCACGCTGTAAGAAAGGTTAATGTTGATGAGTATATTCGACACCCTGCAGATGGGGAATCATGGAAAACATTTGACAAGGACTATCCTGAATTTGCAAGCGAGATTAGAAATGTGAGACTTGGATTAGCAACTGACGGTTTTAATCCTTTTGGAGCATCGGGCCTCTCTCACAGCACATGGCCTATTGTTCTTATTCCTTACAATTTGCCACCCCATATATGTATGAAGAAGGAGATGAACATACTTAGTATGTTGATTTCGGGACCGAAGTCTCCTGGAAAGTGCTTAAATGTTTTTATGCGGCCTCTTATTGATGAGTTGAAGGAGTTATGGGAACAAGGTGTTTGTACATATGACCGGCATGATGGGTCATCCTTCACTATGAAAGCAGCTGTTTTGTGGACTATTAGTGACTTCCCAGGTCTAGGGATGTTGGGAGGCCTTAAGACGAAAGGGTACAAAGCATGTCCTTCATGTCTAGATGAAATTGATGCCACCCATCTTTTTGGAAGGATGTCATATCAGGGACACCGAAGATGGCTACCAAAAGATCATTCTTGGAGGTTTGCAGCAAATAGATTTAATGGGAAGGTTGAGTCTAGGGATCCACCCAAATTGCTATCGGGACCTGAAGTATTCCATCAGCTTATGAGTCATGAATACCCCACTTTGAGCTTACATCCACAGTTTAAGCCAAGAGCTACAAGTGAGAAGCTGTGTTGGACACATGTGTCTTCATTTTACGAGTTACCTTATTGGCATACATTGATTCAGCCATACTCACTTGATGTGATGCATATTGAGAAGAACGTTTTTGATAATATAATTGGCACGGTTCTTGGACTTGAAGGGAAGACCAAGGATGATATAAAGGCAAGAAAAGGCTTGGAAGAGCTAGGGGTAAGAAGAAAGTTGTGGTTTAAGCCAACAACCTCTGGGACTTCGAGAAAAGAGAAGGTGAGTAAGGCGCCTTACACTGTCACTCCGAGTGAGAAATTGGAGATCTTAGAACTGATCAAAGATGTTAAGTATCCATCTGGATATGCAGGAACCTTAAAGAGTAAGATTAATCTCGACGACAAAAAGTTTATAGGCTTGAAGACACATGACTGTCACGTTATGTTACAGCGGTTGTTGCCAGTTTGTATTAGACCTTATTTATCCCCAAATGTAATTAGCCCTCTTATAGCACTGTCGCACTGGTTTCGGAGACTCTGTTGCAGAGAGTTTGAAAAGGAAGAGGTGCATCGACTGAAGGTCGACATAGTTCACATTCTGTGTCAGTTAGAGCGCATTTTTCCACCGTCTTTCTTCACAATTATGGTACATCTCATGGTCCACTTACCGGATCAGATTTTGCTTAAGGGCCAGGTACACTATAATTGGATGTACCCCATGGAAAGGTAATTTAATTACATTTTAGACATATATATAGTTATGTGTGATCAAACTAATTTAAATGTACTTTATTTTTATTGCAGGCAGCTTGGTCAATACAAGAAGTACGTGAGGAACACGCGGTATCCGGAAGGTTGCATTGCTGAGCAGTATGTGGCCCAAGAATGTGTAATGTATTGCAAACTGTACATGGGGGAAATTGGGGACAAATCAGATCATGAGGAGGTTGAGGAAGATTATTGGAACATATCAGTTGTTTCACACGTCATAAAGCCTATGGGTTACCTTAGAAGGATGCAGTTCGACAACAATGCCATCGATGTCATGCACTGGTGTGTCATGGAGAATTGTGAGGAGGCCAGAGAATATATTAACAGACATGTTGACATTTTCCATCGTACAAATCCTAATGGTGACAATGATTCAAGAATTGATGATTTCCATTCACATTTTCTTGATTTGGTAAGCACTTGTGAATCATATATATTTGTTGAATGCTACTTTTAACTATGTACAGATCCGTAATGAATTAATTGTTTATGTACACAGATGGTTGAATTAAGCAATGAAGGAGATGCCTCATATTCCAGAGAGCTTCACATCCTTGCTTGCAAACCACAGTTTCATTCTTGTTACACGCATTGTATCGTGAATGGCCTAAAATTTGTTGTTTGGGATAGGGACCAAGGTTTAAAGACCCAAAACAGTGGAGTTATGGTTCTAGCCGGTAAGAAACTATATTTTCTAAATGTTAATTAAGTCGTACATGTGTTGTCGGCATTTCATTCATTTAAAATAATCCGATATTTTGTTACCTTTTCAGGAAACGTTAAGTACTACGGGGTTCTTCAAAAGATCATCGAACTTAAGTATGCTGAAGGACTACCGGTAATCATCTTCCAATGCAAGTGGTTTAACACCGATCCGATAGAGGGAAATATTAAGGTGGATCATGGAATAATCTCGATTGACACTTCATCCATTTGGTTTAACGATGCTCCATATTGTCTTGCAAAACATGCACAACAAGTGTTCTATGTGGAAGATCCAAAATTCGGAGATAATTGGAAAGTTGTCAATGTCGTTGCTCAAAGAGGTACTTATAGCAGTTCTTGCATAGATACGAATGACGACGATGAAAGTACACAAGTTCCAGACGAAGCGTACCAAGAAGATGATATAACAAACATACCCACAGTATACATGTACAATGATAATATTGATCATGAAGATGAATATGACGATGGGTTGGAGCTGCCAAGAACAAATCCTGCTTTATACTATGACTTCGACTCACAAACTGATCATGATGCTGCTGTGGAGGATGAAGATGATGAAGAAGGTGATTTTCAAGAAGAAGAAGAAAGTGAAGTAGAAGAATACCAAAGTGATCATGAGGGAAGTGATGAAGTTGATGATGAGGAGTATGGGGATTATCAATCTGATTAGTCAATGTGCTTCAGTATATTTTGGATGTGTAAGTTATGAAATGTTTTATGTTTCGTGGTGTAAGGATTGATAGATGTATTTCGTATTTTGAAGGAATCTGTTTGTACTTAGGCGACTGAGTTTATACAAATCAGTCACTTATGAGACCCGCAGTATTAGGAGGGAAAATTATTTGTCTGAGCGGGACTTGTGAAAATTTTTGGGCAAAATTATATTTTTCAAATTCGGAAGTAACAGCCTTATGTTACTGATACAGTTTCTCCGTCGCCTAAGAAAACCAGCATCTAATCCGTACACGTGTCCTACACAGTTCGACGTGTTGGAAGGTAAACAACATTGTCTCATTTTACTTAGGGTTTTCACCCATCTTCTTTTCATTCCACACATACTGCCGCATCTCTCTCCACTACTTCATCTGCTATCAAACTCTCCGCGCGTCAATGCCTCCGAAGAAGAAGACCCTCGGGGATGTCGTCGAAGCCTGCAGCAACCGTCCAATGAAGTTGCGTTCGCCTGCTAAGAGGAAGCCGGCCAAGGTACACACGCCAGAGCCAGCAGCGAAGAGAGGAGCGGTGACGAAGACGATGAACCTTGCGGAGGTGGTGACGAAGACGAAAGCTTCCAAACCACAGAAACCGCCGCGCAAGGAGGCCACTACTCCTAAGAAGAATGTTAACGTTGTTGAGACAACGACTGATCCGCCACGCATGGAGGCCACTACTCCTAAGAAGAAAAGTAAATCCATCCAACTCCAACTCCGTCGAAGCCCTAGATGTTCCTCGAAGCTCCGAGTACACAAACCTGCTACCACTGATGATATACCACCAGAGATCGCTCCACCCACTTCTAATCCAGCACCCACTCATGATTCCAACCCTAAAATCGCTCCACCCGCTGTCACTTCTAAATACCCCACCCGTACACTTAGTTCTGCGTCCCTACTGCCCCGTTCAACTCATTCTGCCCCATATCCATCCCTTACACCCTCCCCTGCTGCATCTACTGCCAAAGAATCGAATGCCATAGATAAAGACCCTGTTGGTGAAGACTATGTTGATGAAGACCCTGCTGATGAAGACCACCATGTTGATGAGGACCCTGTTGATGAAGACCACCATGTTGATGAGGACTCTGTTGATGAAGACCACCATGTTGATGAGGACCCTGTTGATGAAGACCACCATGTTGATGAAGACCCTGCTGATGACGAAGTCCATGTTGATGAGGACATTGAAGCAATGGCTACTGATGATGAACCGGTTGAAGAACCCTTGAGCATCCGTTGCAAGCAGTCCAAAGCCACTGGTAATATTATGCCTTTTGATTCAAAATTTCATGTTATATATGCTGCTGTTTTGATGAATTAGTCCGTTACTGTTTCATATTGGTATGTATTTTGATATTGGTTTGTGATTGAAATGTCACAGAAACTGCTGATGAATGTGAACCTGGCAAGAAGCGAAAGCGCCGTGGTGTGGTGTGTGGCGCCAAGATAGCAGACTTGGTCCACAGGCTCGGGACCAGGATCAAAGTGGAATGCACTGTAGAGGCTAATGGGCCTGTTAGTGTGAAGATTCGCAGCATGGTTACTCATCAGATTGGGTGTTGTGTACGGGAGAAAGTGCCAATTGTAGCCTCAACATATACCGAACTGGACCCCAAGCACTGGGACATAGTCGGCAATTACCTAAGCGTGAGTTTATTAATTAGTTTAGGAATAATTAAGCATTACTGTTGAACTCTTTATTTACAGAGGGTGCATACTTACATGTTCACTTTAATGTTTTTTTTTGTAGACACATTTCTTCCTACCCAAGGATGACACTTTGCTCTGGGAGTTTATAACAAGGACAGCCAACAGTCGCTATAAAGACTGGAAATCAGATTGCCGCACTCACTATTTGGCCCATGGAGAGAAGACCCCCAAGGAGTTCATGCATAGAAAGGAAGAGTGGAAATGGCTAGTGCAGCACTTTCAGGAGCCTGGTCAGCAGGTTATGTTTTGTAACTTATCCTTTAGTCTTTTAAAAAAAAATTAACTTCACTGTTTTTTGTCTTACTAATTGTTCCTTTTTATGTAGGCTATATCTGCAAGAATGAAAAATGCTAGGCTCAAAAAAATGAACCATCATTCTGGTAAAACTCCATTCTGCATCCGAGCATTAAAGCATCTGGAAAAGGGACACAAAGCGCCCTATGTTGCTGCGTATGAGGAGGTTTATTCACAGGAGGCTGATAGCGGTCCTTTAGTGGTAATTTACTCAATCCTGTTGTACAATTTCAAAGTGTTAATGCCACTTATTTTATAGTAGGATTAATTTCAAGTGTTTCATTGAAAATGGATTTGTGTTCTGTAATGTCACTATCTGTTTTCTTTAATGTTATGTGTTGGTTATTAATCCTTAATGTTATGTGGTTTTATCATAACATGAGTAATATATCATGTTATTTGTTCACGAAGATGAAAGTTTATAACTGTATTTAAGTATTTGGTTTCTTTACGCATCAGAAGCAAATTGTTTTCTAAGTATTTGGTTTATTTAAGTATTTAAGTATTTGGTTTATTTAAGTATTTGGTTTCTTTAAGTATTTAAGTTTATAACTGTATTTAAGTATTTGGTTTTATAAATTGTTTTCTAATTTTACATAGGAGCAAATGTGTGCCGAAGTCAAGTTGCTCACCCATAACCATGACCATGATTCTGATGACCCGGACAGCGTTGTTGCTGATGATGAATCCCTTCCAACAGACAAACAACTGGAAATTATTTATAAGGTTGTTGGGCAAAAGAAAGGGACTCAAGTGTCCGGTGTAGGTGGTAATATAAGGAGGCCTCCTCGCCCTAGAGGCGGTGCGTCTAACCACATGCTGAAGGAAGAGCTCTTAAAGGCAAAAGAAGAGGCTGTCAAAAGGGATGCTTTGGTTGAGCATCGGCTAAAGGCACTTGAAGAAATGGTCCGACTGGGTTTGGGGGTTGCTGGGCATGGATGCAATGTCTCTGATGGTGCGAGCTTTGATATGGGTGTCTCCTAGTTTCGTGCATGCTTGACATTTCAAAACAAAACTTTTGTGTAATGTTTTGTGTTGCTCGTTGAACTTGTGATCCTTTTTGGTGCTGGAAAAACTGTTTCTAGCATTATTGTGTAACAATTTAGACCATTTGCTAAAACAGGTGGTTTCGGAATGTACGTGAATTTGTAAAATGCTTCGTTGTTCTTAAACGACTGCAAACTAGTACAATACTATGGTGATAAAAAATTTATGCGACAGAAAAATCACATTATCTATACTTAAACGACTCATTCTAACAAAAACTGTACCTTACGCGTCACGTTGTACTAACAAAAACCATAAAGCGACTGACATTGTAAGCACAATTACTTAGGCGTCAGACATTTAAAGTAATTGTGGCCTGCAATTGACACTCACGTATCCTAACGCGACTGACGTACGTCCTTACGCGTCACGTTGTACTATCAATAAAACGACTGACATTGTACAACAATTTCTTAGGCGTCATACATTTAAAGTAATTCGTGGCATGCAATTGACACTCATATATCCTAACGCGACTGACGTACCTCCTTGCGCGGCTGTCGTATGTTCGTCACTTAACATATGTTATACGACTTACGTACATTAGTCAGTCGCAATTTCACTTATGTTGCATCCGTTATGCGACTAAGTCTTATGTCACTGACTACAGTCGCATAAGGTCTTATGCGACTGAAAAAGACCTTGCGCGGCTATTTTTGGTCAGTAACATAAGCGACAAAATGGCGTAGTGAGATTGACGGTGCCACAAGTCGCTTTTGCCACTACAATCGTATTTTGTCACCGGTTCATTCTTCGTCATTCACATGCAGAATGATAGAAGGACAATAGTCACTGCTTGATGGGCCGACTACTTTTTTAAATGTGAACAATATAGTTCTAAAGTCTGAACATTAGTCCTTAAGACTAAATATTAGTACTTAAGCTCGAATGTTTGTCCGTAAGTCTGAACATTAATACTTAAGTTTGAACATTAAGTCCGAACATTAATACTTAAATATGAACAATAGTTCTTAAGTCTGAATATTAGACTTAAAATTTGAACATTAGAACTTAAGTGTAAACATTAGTACTTAACTTTGAACATTAAATATGAATAGTAGTACTTAACTTTGAACATTAAATATGAATAACGGAAATATAAAAAAGACCATACTAACCCTTCGTATGCAATTAAGAATATTCGACGGAAGCTGACACGTGGCAACTTCTGAGTCGATTTAAACTTTATTAAATATAGCCGATTTATACCGGTCTGATCCTGTTTAATAACTATAATGACAAGCTTAGCACTATGATACCGTCTAATTGAAAAAAACGGTTACAATAAAAAATTAATTTAGAATTAAAAATTTGGACTACAATTACTGGCCATGTTTGAATAGGTTAAATAATAAACAATCAATTAACGTTAAATTTGAAATCTTACAATTTTCAATATTTTACTTTTGAATAGGTATCACTATTTTTTTCTATAAGATATTGTTTTAAGGAGATGATTTCTTTCGCCTCTAAAAAGTACAAACCTATATTTTCTGTAAAAAGTACAAACTAATCACAGCCTTATAAATTAATATATGGGCGGTTAAGATTAGGAGAAAAAAATATTATTAAATTTAATTTTTCATTAGAATAAGGGCATATTTGTCCATACCGATAACCACAAGTTTCATTCTCTTTCCTCCATTCGGCCATAAAGATCCAGATCTCCATTAATGGCGACCAGAGGAGACTCCATTCGGCCATAAAAAAAAGAAGCAGAATGTGAGTTCAGATTGGGGAGATTACTTGCGCCGAGAGGAGACTTCGAGATCGGTGGGGTTCTTAATGATCTTGACTCCAAATATGTCAGTCTCAACAGTGGTTTGAAGTTTAGGGGACGAGAAGGCGAAGAAGAGGGAAAGAGTAGCGGCCACAGAGAGGAAGACTACTGCAGCTACGAGAGAGCTTTTTGACAGAAACCCCACCATTCCCTCTGATCGATGGATTCTTCTCGGAATCTCTCTGTATCAACAATCTCTTCAGCTGCAAGAATTCGTCTGGCTGATTGTGAGTGAATTTAGAGGCAGGGGGTTCGGATTGTGGAAAAATATGGACGAATTCTTGACGAATTATAGTCCACTTTTGACGAATTATGTCATAGTTCGTCAAAAGTGGACTATAATTCGTCAAGAATTCTACGAATTATAGTGCACTTTTGACGAATTATAGCATAATTCGTCAAAAGTAAACTAAAATTCGTCAAGTTCGTAATCTTAGTAAATCAAATCACCTGCCTCCGATTTTAACATATTGTTTGAACCAAATGAATGTTGAGAGGTGATTTTGATGCTTATTTCCAATTGATTTCTATCGTCCATGATTTTAGGGAAAAGAAATCGTATTGAATTTCCCAATCGGTTTCTATTGTCCGTGATTTTAGGGGAAAGTGAAACCGTATTGATTTTCAAATTAGCAGATTAATATGTCTATTTTACCTTTAATGAGCTTATTAATAGAGATAAAAATAAATTAATTTGTGTTTATCCCTAATTAATATGGACCCTAGGATTTACCTGATCAAGTCTCAATTAATTTGTATTGTGTACAGTATTTGGACTTTGCACAAGATCTGACCTCCCGCCTCTAATTGTTTCGACTTGTGAATCATTCAAATTCTAAATTTGTTGTAGTTATTTTTATGGTATTGTATTCGGATCATCATGTTAAAAGGGTTAAATTCAAAAACATAGCCTGGACTATCGGCTGATTTCAAATTCGGTAATGGACTTTTTTTAATTTTTAATTTAGTGATTTTTGCATCAACTTGCATATATTTTGTGTACGAATTTGATGTGTTTTGAGTATTTAAAGTCGAAAACTTATGAACTTGGTTTTTTTAGTTAACAAATTTGGTCAACTTTATTATCATAGTTCGAGATATGGTCATTAGGATTGAAACATGTGTGAATTGATACAAAAATCACTAAATTGAAAATTGAAAAAGTCCAGTACGTATTTTGAAATCAGATGGTAGTCCAGGCAATGTTTTTATAATTTACCCAAAATTTAATAAAGTGAAAAACATGTTAAATTATAGGGGAAAATACACTTTGGGGACCTGAACTACCACCATTTTCCAACTTGTGGGCTGAACTATAAAAATTTCCAAACAAGGGGCGAACTATCAAACAACTTTTCAACTTGTGAGCTGAACTATAAAAACTTCCGAACAAGGGGCGAACTATCAAACAATTTTCCAAACAAGGGGCACCGTCTAACACCGTTAGGATTTTCACTAATGCCGTTTGACGGCGTTAATTCAGTTCCGTTAGTAAATATAATAATTTGAAATTTTAAAATTATTTAAAATTTTCAAATTGCCAAACTTTTTAAAAATGTTAAAAGTTGTAAAATATTAAACGAATTTATAAAATATAAAAAATTAATTTTTAATATAAAATAATATAAATTTTTTGAAAAATAAAAATTAGAAACTTTAGAAAAATTAAACACAAAATGAACAATATTTTTAAACTTTTGTTACAAAGTTCCCCCGACAAATAATTCAAGAAAATATTAAAGTTTTTTTCCTATCTAGTTTGAACCATATAAGAGGTATTCGGGATAAAAAAAATTTATCTTCTTTATTAAAATTAAAGTTTTCAATAGTTTATGATTTTTATAAATTCGTTTAATTTTTTTAACATTTTTAAAAATTTTGGTAATTTTAAAATTTATATTATTTTATTAATTAACAGAACGGAGGTAACACCTTCCAACGACATTAGTGAAAATCCTAACGGTGTTAGACGGTGCCCCTTATTTGATAGTTCGCCTCTTGTTTGGAAGTTTTTATAGCTCAGCCCACAAATTGGAATTTTTTTTGATAGCTCGCCCCTTATTTGGAAGTTTTTATAGTTCAGCCCACAAGTTAGAAATTGGTGATAGTTCAGGTCCCCAAACTGTACTTTTCCCTAAATTATAATATCATATATAATTATTTTTATTTTATTTTTTAGAATGTGCGGTTCAATCCGAATCAACGGTTAAACCATTGACCCATTAACCAAATGATTTGACCGGATCTATCTTTGGTTTTCATAACACTACTTCGACATTAAATTTTGAATATTAAAACTTCAACATTGAAAAAGACACATTAAATTACGTTTTAATTTGAAGTTTATCTCTTAGCCGCGATTTTGTCCAATTGAACATCATAAGGGTATCCATAGCAAGGAGAGCAATAAGCAATAATAGAGAGACTTTATTGCTTATTGCTCTCATGCAGCAAGTGAGCAAAAAAAAAGAGCAAAAAGCAATGCTTGATAGGTGAGCAATAATGGAGAGGGTGTGGGATAGGAGAGCAATAAGTGGGGCCCACATATATTTATGAAGAAAAACAAAAGGAAATTACATTTTGTTGGTTTTGAAAGAACTAAAAATCAGAAATGTCATAAAATGAATGTTAGATTGACAAAATAAAAAATAAAAAAATCAGAAAAATTAAAGAATCTTGGGACAAAACAAAAAAAATGAAATAATAGAAGTGATAATTTCGGATAATTGAATGGTTATGAGTATAGCTTTTTGTTCTTTGCTCTCTTGTTGCGTTAAAATATATATAGCAAAGAGCCATTTTTGCTCATTGCTTTTAGCTCTGCTTGCTATATGACTTTTATGAGAAAATACTATTTTGCTCATTGCTCATTGCTCCGTTACTGCGGATGCCCTAAGAGTGCTAAAATTAGCATTAAATTATGAATATTGAAATTTTACAACGGATAATACGCTTAATTTGAAATTTATCTATTAGCCGCGGTTTTGTCCAATTAAACGTCATTGTAGTGCTAAAACCAGTGTTATTAAAACCGAACCGGATCGGCCGGTTCGACCGGTTGGACCGGTCCGGTTCTGTAATCAGACCGTTCTGCAATCGAACTGGTCAAAACTCGGTCAAGACCCGGTTGAACCAGTGGTTGAACCGGCCGGATGAACCGGTTGACCCGCGGATTGAGTCAATTTTGCATTAAAATGGTGATTTGATCGGTTCAATTGGTTCGATTTGGTCTGAAAATATATTTATTTATTTTGACTTGGACAAAACTCGAACCTAGTCTTCCTCTATAATTATCCACTCTCATTCCACCAAGCTAAACATGATTCTTGTTTTATTATTTGTTTCATTAATGTATATTCATTTATCAAATCTATAAATATTTTTACTTATTATCAACTTAACTAGAAATTCAATTAGTCTTAGAAATCTCTCATTGTTGTGACTTGCAAATTAAGACTAAAATTGTTATTGTTGTTCTATTATTGTTGTATAATTGACTTGTACTTAATCAAATTCTAAGTTTGACAATTTGTTATGGTATGTTATTGTAATCCGATCATAAACATGTAATATTTATTCAAGTCATAAATATGTTAAATTATAATATCATATATAAGTATTTTATTTTTATTATTTAATTTGTGCGGGTCAAACCGGTTCGACCCGGTTGAACCACTGACCCATTGACCCAGTGACTTGACCGGTTCGATCACCGTCCGGTTTTAATAACACTGGCTAAAACTAGCATTATATTATGAATATTAATAATTTACAAGGCATTGTTTTACGTTTTAATTCTAGATTTATTTCTCCTAAATGCGGCTTTGTCCGATATTAGATGTCATCGTAGTGTTAAATTTAGAATTAAACGTCTTACTCATTCAAGTGATTCTCGTTGAAAATGACTTGACGATATTAACATAAGCTCTTAATCTTTTTTGTTTAACACTCGTAAACATCTTTATTAAGTCGTCTTTAACGGAGTTCAAATTCTTAAGATAGCAATTTAATCACAGTATAACTACCGTGTTCAGCGTTTGAATATTTATTATTTTACCCCTCATTGGAAATTTTAATAGTTTGAATCGTTTTATGAAAATATGTGCCACCAATTTTTATCTTTCCTTGTTTTTGTTTCTATAAATTTCCAAGCCTTGAACTTAGCTGAATCAATCGTGAACAAACATGACAAACAAAGTTCAACTCATAGCCACTATGGCCTTCGTCTTTCTCAAAACACTTCTCACGTTACTATTGATCGAGTGTACACCGACACCTACACATGAACTATATCCCATGCACTGGGAAGTGACAATTGAGGTAATAAACAATCGCCATGACCGTTTGCCGATGACTGTGACTTGTTGGGAAGGCGACAAGATCTTGAACAACCCGAAGCATTTAACTCACCTCGAGTCCTTCACGTTCCTTTGTCACCCAATAATCCGGTTAGGGCTAACAATCAAGGAAGTGCGTTGCAGCTGTGGAATTTATGTAGAATTTGGTGATCGCGGAGGTTTTACAGCATATAAGTATCACAGGGACGGTCATTTACGCGTAGACAAATTTAGATGGATTGTGTTCAAAAAAGGGGTCGCTTTGGTTGATCCGTTTGCGCCTGTGATCCCCGACATTGAAACAATAAAATTTTACCTATGGGAGGATGCGAAGTGATGTTTCATACAGTTTTACTTCTCGTGTTGATGTAATAAGAGTTTTATTACTAAGTGAAAAAAAGTTATAACCGATAAGATCGGGTCGTCCAATGAGCAATTATGAACTTATGAGCACTATTCGACTATAATTAAGTATTCTTATTCTATAGTCGATTATTGGTTTGAATGACTATAACTAAATGATCAAACAAGAAGAGGTTGAAATTCAAGGATTAAAGACGTATCTCGAGGTGTCTACTTAACTCATTGAGGTTTTAGACTACAAGAGGTTAATTTCATGCAAAATGATTAGACCGAGGCCATATACCTATCAAATCATATTCAACTATCATTCTTTTCTTTTTGTTTTTGTTTTGAGGAAGATATGTTTTATACACGCGAGTCTCCCTCGATCTATTGAATTGCGTTACTCTCGCGCTCCTTAATCATCAACTATCGTTTCAAGGTCAGATCATGTAAATTTATGGAAAGTTAGTCTATCTTAATACGCTACTCGTGTGCGCACCACCTAGCAAGGGTGATCTATTGGTATAGAGTTTTTGGCATACATCTCAACTCCATAGCCAAAGAAACAAAGAAGAGTTAATCCTTTAGCCAATTTTTCAAACATATAAAGCGGTTAACTTGAACTACACATTAAAATAAATCACAATCATCCAGAATCAATATCATAGCATAGTATTCAATGTAGATGAGAAGTTAGTATATATATGAGGTCCAAAGTATGGCAAAATACAAATATATTACTCACCACTCATATTTAAAGATTGGATTACAAGGATGCAGCGGTGAAAACTGGAATTAAGTTAGAGGGTGACAGACGAAAACTTATCACTAAAAAATATATAAATCACAAAAATTATTACTATATAAATAAATATCATGCTCTGAAGTTCCGATAATATTTTTTAAAGAATGAATTAATAGTATTTTTTATAATGTTCAAGTTTTTTTTTTCATTAAACGCACCCTAAACCCACAAAGACGGGTTATTCCTGAGACGTGAAACTTCAATATGCACCAATTTGTTAAGAAATGTCATGTATTTAAAAAAAGAAAAAAAAGAAAAAAACTAATAAATCGAGTTTTCGACTTGTTGTTCGCCATATTTCATTAAGGCTTTGTTTCGTTTCCGGCTTTATTTTGATGTCATTTGAGCCTCATTCCTACAAATCACGTAAAAAATAACTCTCCGCCACAGTCAAAGTCTATGTACAAAGATTCGAAGATAAACCAAAGTTTCGGGGTAAAAAGGGAACAAAAGGAGGGTTTAACCGACCGGTTAAGGAAAACACCCTATTTTAATCGGTCGGTTAAACGCAAGCTATCCAGACAGCTCGTCCCTGATACTCCCAACAGGTAGGCTAAAAATTTTAACCGGTCAGGTAAATGACGGTTTTGACCCTCCTTGGTACAGTTTTTCTACACGGACTATATATAGAAAAATGATGGTTTTGACCTAGAGTTTTTTTTAAAACTGACCCAAACGAGTTTGGGGATTTCAAAACTAACCCACGCGAGTTTCACATTTCAAAACTGACCCATTTTTAATGAAACCGGATCCCCGGGTTCCGGTTTTAAGGAGATCTGGCTGATGTGGAAGACGTTCGAATACGCGGTTTCCACCTAAGACCGGAGTGCTGAGATCCGGTTTTATTAAAGAAACCGGATTCCGGTGATCCGGTTTTTTGCGACCTTAAATTTCCGACGCAGCTTCGTCTCCCCCATTCGAAACCCTACCCTTTTGAAATCCGCCGGAGCTACTTCTCCCTCGTCCGATTCCGTCCGATTTCTCCCCACTTCCGTCCGATTTCTCCCCAATTTTGAAATCCTACCCCAATTCCGTCTGAAATCATACACCAATTCGGCCCGATTCCGTCCGATTTCTCCCCCATTCACCACCTCCGAAATTGATAGGTAAAAAAAACTTAATTGTGTAATTAGTGTTGTTGAATTGTTTTTGAAGGATTGTTGTTGTGAATTTTGTTATTAGTGTTGTTGAATTGTTTGTTTTCGATATTAGTCCGGTTAATTGTATGAATATTGTGAATTTTGTGCATTTTTGGGTTTGATATTAGTCCGGTTAATAGTTGTTGTTGAATTATTTACGTTGAATTAATAACGTTGAATTGACGGTTGCTTGACATTGGTTTGATATTGTCTATGGAATATGGTTTATATTCGTAAAAAGAGTGATGTCATATGTCATAGTTATTGAATTAGTATATTTGAATTTGGAAAATTATTTGTTGTAGTTTAATTAGCGTATTGATATATGTTGTGTTTTTCTTCATGAATTGGTAATAATGAATATATATTGTTTTTACAGAAATGTCGTCAGGTAATAGGCGAAGAAGCACTAGTCAACGCGATGTGCCGTCTTCTTCACGAGCGACTGCTAATCCAAACATGGATATGGATGATTATCTTCATCCTGGACCCATCGATCCATCCTTGTTGATGATGCAAAGTGTGCATCGCACAGAGACGATTTGGAGAAATCAGGTATGATTTTCATTAATTAAATTTTTTTCAATTCATATCATATAACAATGTTTCATTAATGAATTACATATTATAGATGAATAAAGAATTTAGGTCTGATAAGGCGTTAAAGGTAATGGGTCATAATGTCGTAAGTATGAACCCTCGACTTACGAATTATGTTGCAAATGCCAGATTTCTACCTTGGACCCAAGTATGCAACGTGAAGAATGATCCTAAATTGTGCACCGCCCTAGTGGAGAGACGGCGCCCCGAGACACACACCTTCCATCTGAATGGAGGGGAGGCTACAATTACACTACAGGACGTGGCTCTTCTTACTGGATTAACCATAGATGGGCAGCCCGTGTCTGGATTAGGGGAGTTAGAATGGGAGACTGTTTGTTTGAGTTTATTGGGTGCTGTGCCCGACCGTCCTAAGGTGAAATCGATGGGTAGCAAGACAGGGTTCGATGACTACCTGACTAATATGCCAGACGATGCGGATGAAGAGACGTTGAAGAAATATGCTAGGGCGTACATTTTATGTCTATTGGGATTGACTCTCATGTCAGACTTATACGGTGATCATGTAGCGCTCCACTACCTTCCATTGTTTGCGGACTTGGATAACGCCAGGAGATACAGTTGGGGGAGCGCGGTTTTAGCTTTTCAGTACAGTCAGTTGTGCAGAGCAAGTAATTTTAAGAAGTCGCAAATTGTGGATGTGCACTATTACTACAGTTTTGGTGTTGGGAGCGCATGCGTATTGGACGTCCACAACCATATTTCAGAGACGCACCAGAACTTTGATCAGTCGATATTCTGACTGATTATTCACTGCATTCGATGAAGGATAACACTTGTTCTCCGGGCAATTTGTCCCTATTTGATGTATTTTCCTAGCATTTCAGGTAAAATTGATTTATCATCGCTCCGTGGACGCAAAATGCCGAAACAACGGGAAATAGCGTCGAAAATGGCCTAAAAAGAGCTCTACACCAGCAGTAGGCCGTGACATGCCGTGACATCTCATTAGTGTCACGGGTGTCACGGTAGGCCTTTCCCTCAGAGAGATCCGAGTGACATCCAGACATGCCGTGACACCCTCCGAATGTCACGGGTGTCACGGCACCCTTTCAGCTCAGTGAGTTTTGGCCTAGCCGTGACATGCCGTGACATGTCCGAATGTCACGGGTGTCACGGCACTTCGGAAAACAGAATTTTTGGACAGATTTCCTAATCCGTTTTTGGCAAGTTATGATCTTTTTGGCAATTACTCAATTTTTGGGCTATAAAAAGGCAACAACCAGTATGTTCTAAGGGCGGTGATTTTTGGAGAAAAACCCTAACTTAGGAGAGAAGACAGAGCTTTCAGCGTGAGGATCATCGAGCTACACCGCGTCGTTACGGTTTACTCGTTTCTTCCTTTCTTTACACTGTTTTTGGTTAACTACCATGAATAGTGAGTAGTCTTCTCAATTCTGGGATCCTACGGATCCCGTGCTATGTAACCCTAACTCTCATGTGATCAATTGAAGTTTTATTTATGCGATTCGAATATTCAATTTCATTGTGTGCTTAATTTTATCGTTCTATGCATGTATTTACATCAAAGGGTATGTTTGCATTGGTAGAACGTACTTAGGTTAATTACCGAAAGATGGATGGGTCCTAGGTATTAACCGGATTACATGAAATTGATATTAGGTCATGTTTACATGATTTAATAGGAAAACCTTTAGTTTAATAAATCGAGATCGTTGATAATCCGTGGATGGGCGGCGTTCAACGATTGAGATTAATCTAGACAATGATCCGTGGATGGGCGGCTTGTCTAGTGTTATTTCGGTTATGTTCCATATTCGATAGCATGAAAAATTAACGTGACATGATTGCATGATTAGTGGGGTTAGCACGGGTGAAGTATGGATTCTGGGATTCTTTCTCTGATTTAAACACAACCATTTAATTTTCTGTTATTTAATTTCCGCAATTCTCGTGACAACAAAACCTTTTTTACAAAATTCATTCGGAATAGCTAAATAGGTCGCACCGTTTTCTAGTACTCACACGCATTGCTCCTAGGATCGACCCTTGGCTTACCAAGGTTATAAATATTGTTTAACTGCAACTTGACCCCTAAAACATATAATTTGACAACTATAAAGGGTTAAAAATACGCGTGTCAAAATGGCGACGTTGCCGGGGAGCAGCGTTTAGTGTGATATTAGAGTAACGTGTGTAGTTTAGACTATTCCATCTCGTTTGATATCTGTTCTTCTGCTGTGATCTCTTCACTCACGGTGTTTCTTGGCTTTTGCAGGTACTAGGTAGTTCATGCCAAAGAAAACACCCCGACGGAAGAAGCAAATTCAGATTTCAGACGACGACACACCGGACCAACGAAAGAACAATCGTCAGGCCCAGAACGAAGCTCGGCAGCTACGAGCACTGAACCAAAACTACGCAACTATGGCTATGAATCAAAACTTGCTGAATGAAAGGGCCGACGACGACCAACCACGACGACTGCAGCCACGAGTGCAGCCACCAGCGCGCAGAACCCTTGGAGATTACACTACTCCACGAGTCACTGGGTTTCAGTCAGCTATTGCACCACCCGGCATTGAAAACAACACTTGGGAGCTGAAAACCGGACTCATCCAGATGGTGCAGAATAATCAATTCTCGGGAAGGATTAATGAAGACCCTTACCAGCACCTCAAGCGCTTTGTTCAAATGTGCAATACAGTTAAGACAAATGGTGTCTCTCCAGAGTCTTACTATCTCAGACTGTTTCCATTCTCACTGTCCGACAAAGCCAGCCAGTGGCTAGACAGCCACGCCGAAGGGACCTTCACCACCTGGAACAAGCTGGCCGAAGCTTTTCTCCAGCAGTACTTCCCGCCATCAAAGACAGCTCACTTCCGGAACAAAATCATATCGTTCCGCTCTATTGATGGTGAGACTCTGTATGACTCATGGGAGATATACAAGGAGCTGACGAGGATGTGCCCACACCACAATCTAGAGCAATGGCAGATTATTGACACCTTCTATCAGGGGATCGATCAGGGGATGCGTACCTTAATCAATCAAGCAGCAGGTGGGGGACTGAACCAAGTTCCGCTAGAGGACACCTATGAAATTATAGAAAGGGCAGCCCAAGACTACCATCTCTGGACGAGTGATCGCGGTAATCCTAAGGACAGGAAGGGTGTGCAGGATTTATGCCTAGCCGAGAGCACTAATGACATAGCTCGGTTAGCTGATACAATGAAGATACTCGCCGCCGAGATTCAAAGTATGAAGCTAGCAAACACCGTGAAGTCCTCACACGTCGCTCACATTGGCGTGTACTGTCAGGTTTGCGGCTCCCCTTCTCACTATGCAGATAATTGTCCAGTGATCGGATCAGATGATAACAACGGTAATCAGAAGGACGCGAACTTCATCGGGCAGCATAATCAAGGGGCTGGTCCCAGCTATGGACCACCCACGAACAGATGGGATAATCGGAACAGGAATAATCCTAACCTATCCTACAAACCCCAGAATCAAGCACCTCCGAGTTTCCCTTACAAACAGCAGCAGGGCAATGCACCGTATCAGCCACGAGGCCAATACAACGTTCGAGCTCAAGAGCAGAATAATACTTCCTATCAGCCGAAGTCTCAGTACAACAACCAGTCGCAAGGGCAGCAAAATCAAAATTCAGGTGGCTACTCGTATCAGCCGCAGCAGCCCAAGCAACAGGAGACTGGCGGATCTTCTAGCTTGGAGGCCATGATGGCTAGTTTCATGGCAGAGCAAGATAGGCGAGCTCAAGAAGCAGATAGGCGAGCTCAAGCGCAGGATCGGCGAGTAAAGGAGCTTGAGCAGACGATCCGAATGATAGGGAATCAGGTGGCTCAACAAGCAGATTCGGCGACTAGGGAACAAGGGAAACTCCCTTCAAAACCAGAGCACAACCCTAGGGAATCGGTCAATGGCATCACGCTCAGAGGCGGGAAACAAATCGAGATGATACCAGCTCAGGCCACTCGAACAGGAGCAGAAAAATCAGCACTCAATTCTGCCCCTGCTGAAGCAGAATCATCAATAGAAGCTGAAAACCGAAATGAAAATTCTGCGCCGACAGTGGAGCCCGCTCCTTATAAGCCTCTGATGGACCATAATTATACGAATCAAAAACACAGTAAAACCCACCAAATTAGACTGTTGGTCTATTTAACTTTTGCTTGTTAGTTCCGATTTATTTCTACAGGGTATTTCAGAGCTTAGAGAGAATACATGCTAAAGAGGAGCTTTTAAAGCATAAAAGATGTTACGAGTCATTCCAAGGTCAAGATCATATGCCGACTGAAGAAATATCAAGGATCCTGACGTTGAATCACTCATAACAAATTAAGCAGAAGAGGAATCAAAGTCAGACGGAGCGAAATTGGACTGATAGTTTTGTGAAAAGACTGCACAAAACTGTCAAAATACACTCATGGACCAAGGTGACCGGCCACCTTGCTTGGAGGTGGCCAAGGGAGGAGCTCTTCCCCTCATGGTGACCGGCCACCGGCGGCTCCTCCCCTCATGGTGACCGGCGGCTTTTGCTCCTCCATGGAAAGCTTGCCATGTGGTGGCTCCTCCACCACATCTTCACCTCCTCCTCCTCCTCCTCCCTTGGATCAAAAACACATGGAAGCCATCTCCACCCTCCATTTCTCCTCCTCCTTAGCCTATAAATGGAGCTCATCTCCTCCTCATTTGTATCATCATACACACTTCACAAATGTTTTAGAGAGATAGAGGGCTTAACCCTCTTCTCTTCACTTTCAATAAATATTTTGTTCTTCATTGTGGAGCTACTCTCTTGCGTGGATCTTGCCTAGAAGCTCCTCTCCTCCGCTTATTGTAAGGTATAAAATTACTTTCAGTATTATTTGTTTTTACTGTAAAGTTATTTTATTATTCGGTACCCTTGTGCAAGGCATTAGTTTGCTTGTATTCCTTAACATGAATACTAGTAGCTAAAAGCTTGTACTCGGTCGCAGGGGTATACTTGTATTATAAATGTTTTAGATCTTACTCTTAGTACACCTTTATGTTCAAAACTTGTTCTATGTGCCATATATCAAGTCAGAATCTCCAAGGTTGAGTGGACGCTTTAACGGGCAAAGCTCCTCCGTGGGGGTTCGTGATCATACTCGGGTAAGTGGACCATTTGTAACCGGACCAACGGGACCAAATGGGCAAGCTCATCCGAGGAGTTCGGCTTATCTTAAAAACCATTTGGAAACTGGACCAAAGAATTCAAATGGATGCACATAAGGCTAAGATACTTCGAAAGGAGGAATTAGTCTAAATAGAACAAGTGTTTTAAACGATGTTGCAAGTCTTGTGCTAGGAATAGCCTCGATTCATCTTTGAACATTTAGCATGATCATTTCAAGTGTTCTACGCGATGTTGCAAGTCTTGTGCTAGGAATAGCCTCGATTCATCTTCGAACACTTGGTATGATCATTAGCGGTCGATGATAAACAAATATGATACAAGGCCCCTAAAACCGAATCCTTTCCTTACAGTCTATTATTGTAATTAAGTTTCAGTTCTCAAATCACACTCAAACTCAACCCCAATCGCATTTAATTTCTGCATAAGCTTCATTAAAGAACAACTAATCCACACTGACTCCCTTGGGTTCGACCCCTACTTACCACTTACTACCCAGTAGTGTAGTCGCGAGTAGCGGAAAATATAAATTTATTTGTACAGAGAACATTGCACCTTAACGACAGTGCAGTGTGCTCCGTCAGCCTCCGATTCCATTCCCTCAGCGACTCAAGGGTGCTAGAAGAGACAAAGAGTTCATGAAATTCGTGGACCAGATTCGTACTCTATACATCACGATGCCTTTCACTGATGCAATCACCCAGATCCCCACCTATGCAAAATTCATGAAGGAGATTCTGACTGGGAAACGGAAGATGGACGGGACCGAGACAGTGGCCCTCAGTGAGGAGTGTAGCGCTGCCATGCACCAGCCCATGCCGCCTAAGCTTAAGGATTCAGGGAGTTTTTCTATCCCTTGTGATATTGGTGGCATTACTATTAGACGTGCTTTGTGTGATCTTGGTGCTAGTGTGTCTATCATGCCTTATTCGTTGTATGCTAAACTGAATTTGGGTGATCTTTGTCCTACTAATATCTCTATTCGACTTGCGGATCGTTCTTGTAGACTCCCGAAAGGGATTCTGAGAGACGTACCCGTCAAGGTAAAGAATATATACATCCCTGCTAATTTTATTGTGCTAGAGATTTCAAAGGACACTGACATTCCCATTATACTTGGTAGACCATTCCTTTACACGGCTAGGGTAGTTATTGACATGGATAGGGGATCTATAGCTTTGCGAGTAGGCAGCGAACGTGTTGTCTTTTATTTACCTGACATGTGCAGAACTCCTAGCCTTTTAGCTGATTGTGATGTACTCGACTCTGCTGATATTGATCAGCCTATTTCTCTAACATCTATTGAGTCTTACAAGGTTGTACCAGGCTGCCCGATACCGATGGATGTCTACGCTGTAAGCATAGAGGGCGCGGATGCAGCTGATGCCGCGGGAGACGCAGGTAAGGAATCTTGTAAGGTAGAGCTGAAACCTCTACCTACAAGTCTCAGGTATGAATTTCTGGGCCCTAACTCGACATACCCGGTGATTGTTAATGCATCCTTGACTGATGTAGAGACCCAGAAATTGCTTGATGTCTTGCGAAAACATAGACCAGCCCTAGGATATTCTATAGACGACCTCAAGGGGATTAGCCCAGATTTGTGCATGCATAGAATTAACCTTGAGGACGATGCTAGACCTAGTAGGGATGCCTTGAGACGTTTGAACCCCAAATTGAATGATGTGGTTAAGAAGGAAATTCTGAAATTATTAGATGGCGGCATCATTTATTCTGTTGCTGATAGTAAGTGGGTCAGTCCTGTGCACGTAGTCCCTAAGAAGGGTGGTTTAACTGTTGTACGAAATGAAAGCAATGAATTAATTCCTACTCGTACTGTAACTGGCTGGCGTATGTGCATTGACTATAGGAAATTGAATAAGGCTACCCTTAAGGATCACTTTCCTTTGCCTTTCATTGATCAGATGTTAGAGCGTCTTGCTAAGCACAAGTTTTTCTGCTACCTCGACGGTTATAGTGGGTTCTTTCAGATCCCTATACACCCCGAGGACCAGGAGAAGACCACCTTCACTTGCCCTTTCGGGACATTCGCTTACAGACGCATGCCCTTCGGGCTTTGTAATGCGCCAGCCACGTTTCAGCGTTGCATGATGGCTATCTTCTCCGAATTTTTAGAGCACACCATGGAAGTTTTCATGGATGATTTTTCGGTGTATGGCTCTTCGTTCGATGCATGTCTCTCTAACCTCACTAATGTTCTCCGCAGGTGTGTTGACACTAACCTGGTCTTGAACTGGGAGAAGTGTCACTTTATGGTGCAGGAAGGTATAGTGCTTGGACACATGGTTTCTCACAGAGGTATCGAGGTTGATCGCACAAAGGTAGAGGTGATTGAAAAGCTGCCCCCACCAAAAGATGTGAAAGGAATCAGGAGCTTTCTCGGGCACGCTGGATTTTACAGGCGATTTATCAAGGATTTCTCGAAGACAGCAAAGCCGCTCACTGATCTACTTTGCCAGGAAGCTGAGTTTAATTTCAATGATTCATGTTTACATGCTTTCAATAATCTGAAAACTGCTCTTACTTCCGCTCCGATAGTGCAGCCTCCCGATTGGGAGCTGCCATTTGACTAATGTGTGATGCAAGTGACTTTGCAGTATGAGCAGTCTTGGGGCAGCGCATCGACAAGAAACTACACGTAGTTTACTATGCCAGCAAGGTCCTCGCCGGAGCAGCAGTCAACTACACTACAACCGAGAAAGAAATGCTGGCCATCGTCTATGCTTTCGAGAAGTTCAGGCAGTATTTAATTGGTTCGAAAACCACAGTTTACACAGATCATGCTGCCATCAAATACCTGCTGTCCAAGAAAGACTCGAAGCCTCGTCTCATACGATGGGTCCTCCTCCTCCAGGAATTTGATATCGACATTAGAGACAAGAAGGGAGCAGAAAATCTGGTTGCAGATCACCTGTCCCGCCTCGAACTTAGAGAGCTCGACCGCGAAGAAGACACACTCCCGATGACTGATTCTTTAGCAGGAGAACAGCTTATGCTTATTGATGGGGATAACGTCCCGTGGTACGCAGATTTCGTTAACTTCTTGGCCTGTGGAATCCTCCCTCCCGACCTCTCGCACAACCAGAAGCGGAAGTTTCTTTCCGACGTTTAAAGGTACTTCTGGGATGATCCGTTCTTATATCGATTATGCGCTGACGGCCTCTACAGGACTTGTGTCGACGAGGACCAGATCCCATATATTCTGGAACGCTGCCACTCTTCTCAATACGGTGGACATGGAGCTGGTTCGAGAACAGCTACAAAGGTTCTGCAGTCCGGTTTCTTTTGGCCTTCGCTATTTAAGGATGCACATGACTTCGTCAAAGCCTGTGATCAGTGCCAGAGAACTGGAAATATCTCGAAGCAGCAGGAGATGCCACAGCAGAGCATTCTCGCAGTAGATTTATTCGATGTTTGGGGGATTGACTTCATGGGACCATTCCCACCTTCTTATGGAAATCAGTACATCTTGGTAGCAGTCGACTATGTTTCCAAGTGGGTTGAAGCTGTGGCTACTCCTACTTGCGACGCCAAGGTTGTTATTCAAATGTTTCAGAAAGTTATCTTCCCTCGGTTCGGAGTTCCCAGAACAGTTATCAGCGATGGAGGCTCTCACTTCAAGGAACGAAACTTCGAAACATTGTTGAAGAAGTACGGTGTTTATCACAAAATTGGCACGCCTTATCATCCTCAAACCAATGGACAGGTAGAGATCTCTAACAGGGAGATCAAGAGCATATTAGGAAAGACAGTCTCGAGCCACAGGAAAGACTGGGCGTCCAAGCTAGATGACGCGCTGTGGGCATACATGACTGCATACAAAACGCCTATCGGTATGAGTCCGTTCAGACTTGTCTATGGAAAGACCTGCCACTTGCCAGTCGAACTCGAGTATAAGGCTTTGTGGGCTATTAGAGAGCTAAACATGGATATGAAGGCAGCTGGGGAAAAGCGAATATTGCAGCTCCACGAGCTTGACGAGATCAGACTAGATTCATATGAGAACGCTCGGATTTATAAGGAAAGAACAAAGAAGTGTCATGACAAGAGGATAGTGCGCCGAGAGTTCAACGAAGGCGAGCGAGTTCTTCTCTACAACTCCCGCCTTAGACTATTTCCTGGGAAACTGCGTACCAAGTGGAGTGGTCCGTACATAGTAGCACGAGCATATCCAGATGGACACGTAGAACTCAGCATTGAGGGAGGAAAATCTATGGTGGTAAACGGGCAACGCCTTAAGCACTACCACGTACTCAAGCATCTGGCACCTCCCGAAGGCATTGACGATAACCTACTTCTCGGGGAGGGATCCTAGCTAAAGGACTCTCCGAGAATGCTTCTTATGCACCATGAGTCTATCTAGACCCAGCCATGTCTCGCCATGACGTTAAACTAGGCCTCTTCGGGGAGTAACCCACGCTGTAAGTTTCGATTAATTGCGTGTTGCATTGTACAAAATGTGTGTGACCATTACAGGAATCCAAGTGTGGAGTGTATTCGCGCTCAAATCAGTAGCGGGGGTGGGCACAAGTTTTTTTTACTGAGGATTATTGGTGCCGTGACACCCGTGACACAATGGACATGTCACGGCTGTCACGGTAGTGAAAATTGGCAGAGAGTTTTTGGAGTGCCGTGACATACCGTCACACATTGGACATGTCACGGCAGTCACGGCAGGGTTTTCTTTCAGAAGGTTTCGAAGGTGCCGTGACATCCGTGACATCCTCGTATGTCACGGCATGTCATGGCAGGGCCGAAAATTCATAAAACTCATTAGGTCAATCGGGATTTCAAAAATTGCAAAGTTTTCAAAGCAGAACCGCCCGACGCCCTCGACAACTCTTCCGACCGATTTCGACCACCCAACCACCACAGTCCGCCCAGCTCCGCCGCTCATCCGCCCGCCTGGTCTGTCCGCCCTACTCCTCCGTCCGCACCGCCCTACTCGCCCACACGCCAACCCTCGACCAAAACCCTAAAACCCAGATTCCCAAACCCTAGCTCCGCACTCCCAGATTCGAGTCCTCTCACCATGCCTCGGAAATCCTCTCGCAACGCTGCAGCCTCCTCGTCCCGGAATGCACCCGCACCACCAGCACAAGCAGCCCAACCTCCTCCTCCATTGACCTACTAGGACAGCCCCCCTGTCTATCTCCCACTGGCTCAACATCGGAGGTATGAAGATATCGTATCAGTGAAAAAATTGAAGCCTACTTTAGTTCCTGATCATGATACATTGCTCTCATTTGATATATTGGATGCTTGTCGTGCATTGTTTGTTGCTTCTGGACTTGATGTGTTATTTGCTCGCCCTCATCCGACTTATCCTAGGGTTTTAAAGGAATTTCTAGCATCGTTTGCCTATTCAGGGGCTCCGACTAAAGCTACTCATTGGCAGTTCACGCTCGGTGGTCGGAATTACACTATCTCTAAAGCCGAGGTGTGTGCATTATTAGGATTTCCCTTGGAAGGTTTTTGTGGACAATACAATGACGAGGAGAGGTATGAATTTTGGAAAGCCATATCCGGTTTTGATTGTTATTTCACGTCCAGTTGGCCTTCCTCCTGTATCAAGAATAAGTTGTGGAAAGTTGTACATCGTCTTGTCGCTATGAGCATATTTCCCCGTGGCGAAGGAGCCACAAACATCGGTAACCCAGAGCTTGACGTCATGATTTCCATGGACCGCCTCCGCCCAGTTGATTTCTTCCAGATTCTCACCGACCAGATGATATTATGGGGCTCAGTTCTCGGCACGAACAGTGCTCTAGGCGGTGGTCTATTTGTCACCATCCTCGCTGAATCCTTAGGATGGGATCTCAGCCAGCTCCCAACGCCGAAAACTTCCGTCCTGAATGCCGAAAAAATGGTTGATATTAAGATGATTGACAAGGACCGTGAGTGGAAGCACAGGGACAAGCTCCCCGAAGGGAAGAAGCGCCGCCGAGTCGAGAGCAGGCAAAGGACGCTCGAGCGTGCTAGAGGTGAAGCTCCTCCACCTGAGGACGTCGACATGGCTGAGGCTCAGGAGCCGACACCGGTTCAGCCTACTCATCCAGTGCCCGAGCAGACCACGCAGCCACATTCTTATTACCATGACCCTCCCACCCCGCCCCAGCACTCTAGCACCTTTGAGGAGCGTTTCGCACGCTTGGAGCATACCCAGATGAGACTCTTCGCGCAGGTGCATCAGATTGTGGGGAATCAGAGCACGATTATGGAGCAGCAACGCCAGATTATAATGCATCAGCAGCCGATGTTCCGATCACAGAATGAGCTCGTACAAGGCCATGCCCAGCTCACTGCGGATTTTTCAGATCTTTGCCATCAGTCCAGCAGGACGCAGCATTGGACGCAGGACGCTTTATTGACATTGCTTCGTGGACAGGGCCACCCGGATTATCCTCCACCACCGCACATTCCTCCTACCAGTAATGACCACGAGGCTGGCACTTCCCGCCCTCCTGATGATAGGGACTCCGGTAGTACAGCAGAGCTCTTTGGTATTGACGAGGACGCGGATGATGGTGCTGTCTAGCTCTGTGTGCATTTCTCCTGCTGACCATTTTCTTTTTGGCTGTTTTCATATATTGTGGCCCACCACATGATGTTCCTGTTACACGCTGACATTTTGACATGTTCTTCCCTTCCACATGATACTTGTTGCTTGAGACATGATTTATGATATATATTTTGCTCGCATCAATTATTCCTACCTTCTATTTGGCATTTTCTGTTTTTGCCTACCCTTCATTACCGATGCTAATCTTTAACTTGTGCAGCCTTATGTTTGGTTTTCTTTATATCTACCAGCTCACAGGTCGTGTTTCACTCCCCGGGCATCGCTTAATCTCCATGGATATCGCGCCATCACACACGAGTGAAGTTCCTATGCGCTTATTTTCTCTTATATTTCTTCGCTTAGGGACTAAGCTTATTTTTAAGTGTGGAGTGGGTAGCGCATAGTCACATGCATTGCATTTCACGTTCACATGCTCAACAATCTATGTATTGCGATTGAAATCCTTGTTTTCTACGATACTCCTTGACTGATTGACATTCTTTTGGATTCGAAGTCTAGGACTTGAAATAGTGAAAATCGTGTGCGTATTCTCTTGAGTCAGTATCACTGCTAGCCTTTGCCTATCACATGTTCTACGTATTTCTTGAAGCATGTTTGAGACTTGAAACTAGTAGGCACCGGTTCAAAAAAAAACTGAAATTTGCATCTCTTTCCCTAGGTGACCTTAGTACTAGTATGTGTTTCTATATACTTGTTGTGATTTGCATGCACCCGCCTTTACTTATACACTATGTCAAGTTTTAAGTATGGAGTTAGACAATTGGCCTTCAAGTTTTCACTCAAGAACAAAGTTCTTTATTTTCAAAGGCCCCAAGCATACTTGTTTTTGAAAGAAAGAAAGGGAAAAATAATTTCGTGAAAACAAAAGCTTTGAAAAATGTTCTCCGAGAGCAGAAAAATACCAAGGACCTGAAGAGAAAGTCGCCCCTTGTGTATGGAAAACACTTTTGAAACAATTTCTGCCCCTTTTGCTTGACGTAGTGTAATTCCATCTTCTCATTGCGTGCAAATCGTAACTTGTCCTGCAATTTCGTATACTAGAAACTAAGGGACGACCCTCGTGCTTGCACTGAAATTTTGATGCAATTTTCGTACTACTTTTTAGAAAATCCTTAAGCCGAGCTCCTCTTCTCTTACGGGTCATTGCCTAGTCCTTGGCACTTGAGAATGAGCTTTGCGCCAAGAGCCCGTGGACTATCCCTAGATAGCATAGGTGAATGGCGAGCATGTTTTGTGTAACTATTCATGTTCTTATTATGTTGCTAAAGAACTATTTAGAACGTGTGATTAGTCGTTTGCTAGCCGTGTGTACTGACCATTTGAATGCATAACCTGGTTAATCTATGATTGTCTGAAACCTTTGATGAAGATGTTTGACTTGAAGTCGAGGTAACACGATGAATCCAAGGTATGACATGACTTTACTGTGACACGTTGAGCATCATTCATGCATACACACTAGTTGTACAGGGATTTGTAGGAAGTCCCATTCCTAAAAACCTTCACGAGACTATACTCGTCCTACTAGGGCAGCCTAGGGGTTTAAAGGCTTGATGCATAGGCTAAATGCATTCGTGTCCTCTACGACAGTGAGCTATGTTTACTTTGTTCTTATTTTTGCTTTAGCTAGTATTGATCACATGTCACTTGAGTGGGTAGCTTTAGAACACATGGTTGTTGAACATTATTTTTCACTCGTGTATCTGTTCTGCTATTTGTTTGACTATTGTTCGGGACGAACAAATCCTAAGTGTGGAGTGTTTTGATCAGTCGATATTCTGACTGATTATTCACTGCATTCGATGAAGGATAACACTTGTTCTCCGGGCAATTTGTCCCTATTTGATGTATTTTCCTAGCATTTCAGGTAAAATTGATTTATCATCGCTCCGTGGACGCAAAATGCCGAAACAACGGGAAATAGCATCGAAAATGACCTAAAAAGAGCTCTACACCAGCAGTAGGCCGTGACATGCCATGACATCTCATTAGTGTCACGGGTGTCACGGTAGGCTTTTCCCTCAGAGAGATCCGAGTGACATCCAGACATGCCGTGACATGCCGTGACACCCTCCGAATGTCACGGGTGTCACGGCACCCTTTCAGCTCAGTGAGTTTTGGCCTAGCCGTGACATGTCCGAATGTCACGGGTGTCACGGCACTTCGGAAAACAGAATTTTTGGACAGATTTCCTAATCCATTTTTGGCAAGTTCTGATCTTTTTGGTAATTACTCGATTTTTGGGCTATAAAAAGGCAACAACCAGTATGTTCTAAGGGCGGTGATTTTTGGAGAAAAACCCTAACTTGGGAGAGAAGACAGAGCTTTCAGCGTGAGGATCATCGAGCTACACCGCGTCTTTACGGTTTACTCGTTTCTTCCTTTCTTTACACTGTTTTTGGTTAACTACCATGAATAGTGAGTAGTCTTCTCAATTCTGGGATCCTACGGATCCCGTGCTATGTAACCCTAACTCTCATGTGATCAATTGAAGTTTTATTTATGCGATTCGAATATTCAATTTCATTGTGTGCTTAATTTTATCGTTCTATGCATGTATTTACATCAAAGGGTATGTTTGCATTGGTAGAACGTACTTAGGTTAATTACCGAAAGATGGATGGGTCCTAGGTATTAACCGGATTACATGAAATTGATATTAGGTCATGTTTACATGATTTAATAGGAAAACCTTTAGTTTAATAAATCGAGATCGTTGATAATCCGTGGATGGGCGGCGTTCAACGATTGAGATTAATCTAGACAATGATCCGTGGATGGGCGGCTTGTCTAGTGTTATTTCGGTTATGTTCCATATTCGATAGCATGAAAAATTAACGTGACATGATTGCATGATTAGTGGGGTTAGCACGGGTGAAGTATGGATTCTGGGATTCTTTCTCTGATTTAAACACAACCATTTAATTTTCTGTTATTTAATTTCCGCAATTCTCGTGACAACAAAACCTTTTTTACAAAATTCATTCGGAATAGCTAAATAGGTCGCACCGTTTGCTAGTACTCACACGCATTGCTCCTAGGATCGACCCTTGGCTTACCAAGGTTATAAATATTGTTTGACTGCAACTTGACCCCTAAAACATATAATTTGACAACTATAAAGGGTTGAAAATACGCGTGTCAAACTTGAAGATGATATTCATCCATATTTTAGACCTTGTTGGTCGTACTTGTGAGTAAACTTTATATTTATTTTGTTATTGAAAATTGTTAAATATTAAATTTGTAACGCTTTTATTTATGCGCAGACATTGGGCCGGACCAAAACATTTTGAAGAGACCCCACGTGGTTCTTTAATCTTCTATCGGGATCAGCTCGAGCGAATGGTCTACGGTGATTTTATTTATCGACCATGACTTCATCCCGTATGTCTCGAGTCACGACTGCATCCCGTATGTCTCGAGTCACGATAATTATGGGAGGCTGATGTGCCACTTATTTGCTTCAACATCATTGAGTGGCATCATCCTATTCGTACTATGAGACAGTTTGGATGGAATCAGATCATTCCACCTGCTCATATAGCGTTTACGAATGATCACCTCGGATTAGAAAGGAAAAAGAGGCTTGATTAGAGAGTGTACTTGCGCCAGTATGGTGAGTTATGGAATACTAGATGGGAGAGACTAATATATGGGGATCCGGGCGAGGATGGCGAAGACATTGATATTCTTAGTGATGAATATGTGCAATGGTATTCAAGGATCATACGTCGCCTTATCCGGCCCAAATTGGAAGAAGAGGACACTCAGGCGTATCGCCCTAGTGCCCACGAATTACCTAGCAATGTAAGTTTTCACATGTTTTATAATATATTATTATTATACTGTTTTACATGTGTAACTAACAATTTGTTCATACAGATTCGCACGTTGCTCATCCGCGCTTCGCAGGCTGCAGAAGGATTCACCGGTACTGCAGACTCGCGACCAATTTTTCATCGCATTTTCCATACCGTAGTGGAGGAACTTCGGGTGTTGGGAGAGTTGCGGCTACTGAATATAAACCCTGATATTATTGAGTTTGGAAAAGGTAAATTTCCTCAATTTAATTGTATATGTAATTTATTCATTTAATATACTAATAAATTTTAATTACATGTGACGATGATGATATGAGTGTAGACGCTGATCATGTCACCAACCTTGACTCACAGACACCATGTTATGATCGTCCATCAAGCTCACGGGCACCAACTTCACAACCATCTCGGCCATCCACCTCACAGGCACCAGCTTCACCACAAGGTCACGGGCACGACCTTCATCCTGAAAAGGCACCTAAACAATCATGGCTGCAGAAGTTACGTCGGAAGAGATTCGCAAAAGATTGAGATTATATCTTACGTCACAATTGCATTTTGTAAAAAAGTCTCAATTTATTCTATCAAAATAACTTATGATACGTTTTAACTTATGTAACAAAGTCTCAATTGTATGGGACACGAAGAAATCCGATAAAAATTAAGGAATTTTTTTTAGGTTTTTAAACAAACCGAGAAAAAACAAAAAAATTAGGTTTTTTAATAGACCGGATCCACGGGAAAAAACAAAAAAATTAGGTTTTTTAATAGACCGGATCCCCGGGATCTGGTTTTCCATGGGACCCGAATTTCTGACGCCTCGACCAGAAGTGACCGGACGGGCACGAGTCGGAATTCCCCTAAAACTGGATTCCGACGATCCGATTTTCAACGGCCTATATATATTCATGTTCTCTCGTTCATTTTCTACATCCAAATACACTTCCAACTATAAATATCTCATCATTCCACTTGTTCAAGCAACTTCCTTCGACATGGAAACACCCACTCTTGATAATTTAGATGTTCCAATCATGGACGAGTACAACCGGGAAGAAATGGAGAATTTGGAAATGGTCGCTATTGAGAATCCGCATTACGAGAATGCAGTACCCCTTTACGTATGGGACCATCCGGATTTTGAAGATATTTCGGCATGGGAAACCAATCAACCAGCCGATGAGTATATGGGAGGAAATTTCGGTCAACCGGATCTCCGCGAATCCCTTGGAGTGGGGACTGAGTTTGACTCAAAAGAACTTGTCATACATGCGGTGCGGAAGTGGTCGATAATGTCACGGGTGGAATACGTGGTAAAAAAATCTAACCCTTCTTTTATGGTGTTTCAATGTCGAAAATGTCGAGAAGTTTGTCCATGGGGCCTCCGGATAGCTGCACTGAGAGGAAGTCACCGTTGGGAAGTGCGAAAGCATCGTGAGCACCACATATGTCAAAACGACACAATTATGTCCAACAACGTTCATATGACGCCTAAGTACATCGCTAAAGAACTGTGGGATGTGATGACAAAAAAATTACGGTTGAGTGGAGCAGAGATACAAGCAAGAATTTATAAAGAATATGGGCTAGAAATTTCCCCCTTAAAAGCTTGGCAAGCGAAGCAACACACAATGATTAACTTATTTGGAACATGGGATGGCTCCTTCGCAGGCCTGCCGCACTTGATGAAGGCTTTAGTTGATCATAGTCCGGAAACAGTGTTCAAATGGGATACAGAAGAAATCGATGGTGAGTACATTCAGGTAAATCGTGTTTTTTGGGCATTTGCTAAATGTATTCATGCGTTTAAGCATTGTCGTCCTATATTATCCATTGACGGAACTTATATGTACGGTAAGTACGATGCGAAGCTCTTCGTAGCATGCTCATTGGACGCAAGCAATGGTGTTTTACCTGTTGCGTTTGCTTTGGTCGAGAGTGAAAACACCTCCAACTGGAGTTGGTTCATGAGTTGCATTCGAGAGGTAGTCACTTCATGTCAAGGCTTGTGCGTCATATCTGACAGACACGGAGGAATAATGGCTACTATGAGAGAACCTCAATGGTCGCCTCCTAATGCTTACCATCGTATCTGCGTTCACCACTTCCAGAGCAACTTCAACACGCAGGTCAAAGACTCTTATTTGAAGAAAACACTTGGCAAGGTTGCATATGCCAAAAAAGAGTACAAGTTTGCAGCTCAATATGAGGAGTTGATGAAACTATTGAAAGACAGACCTGACGTACGAACGTGGTTGCGCAAGGTGGACGTTCATTTAAGGTCTTTGGCAATGGATACTGGTGGTATGAGATGGGGCTCAATGACCACGAACGCTTCGGAATCGTTCAATGGCGTTCTCAAGCACGGACGTGATTTACCAATTTCAGCATTGGTTATGTTCACTTTCAAACAGTTGAATGAATACTTCAACACACGTCGTTATCGCTACGACAATACGGATTCGGCTTTTGCACCAAAGGTACACGAGAGGTTGGAGGTACTCCGACAAAGGGCACAATTCCACAGAGTCGTACTTTTTAACCCATGGAATTTATCAGGTTGCCACGGGAATTAAGCATCATCTGTGGAAAGTTTGCCTACCCAGGAGAACATGTGAATGTGGAAATTGGATGACACTTCATATTCCCTACAGTCATGCAATTGCAGTTTGTAAGTTGACGAACAGGGAATACAGCGACTATGTGCCTCATGAGTATACACTTGAAGCTCACAACATGACCTGGAGTTACCATTTCAGTCCATTACCTCATTCTGACTTCTGGGAACCCTATGATGGACTTCCTCATATGCCTAATCCTCACTTCAAACGTACAAACGTCGGTAGAAATCCGACAAGGCGAAGGCGTACTGAAATGGACCAGAGGGATGTCGGCCAGTCCAGTACTCAAGGAGAGGCTTCATCATCACAACCACAGGCAGAATCCGAAGGTGCAATTATGCCATCAAATTGGTCATAACAGAAGGTCTTTTCCCTTCGCCAATGCAAGCTAAATCCAATATCCGAGTACCTATAGTACTGTTGTTGTTCACTTTCATTTTACTACAACTTTGTTTCTAATGTCCAACTTTCAATGATTTCCAAACTGCTGTATCTTTTTATTTAAATACAGACCGTAATAACGGGCTTAACAACAAAACAAAAATTAAAGTCGCCAAAAACCGGATCTCCGAAATCCGGTTTCATTAACAAAACCGGAAAGCCGCATTCCGGTCTTACGTGGAAGCCACGTATTCGACCGTCGTCCACATCATCCTCATCTCCTAAAAACCGGATCCCGGGTTTCCGGTTAGTTACAAAACGCAACTAACCGGATTCTCAGGATCCGGTTTTTTGAAAAGCGTAAAAATTTTGATCCTGGGGATCCGGTTTCATTAAAAATGGGTCAGTTTTGAAATGTGAAACTCGAGGGGGTCAGTTTTGAAATGGCCAAACTTATTTGGGACAGTTTTAAAAAAACTCTTTGACCTAGTGTGTTGAGTTTTCGAGAGAAAAGAGTGAAGAGAAGATTCAAGGAGCAACTAGGCTTGATCATCCTATGTTCTCTATCATCTCTATTCTCTGCTGGTTGTTTTTTTATGAATACTACTCTTGCTATGTTGTCTTACATGATGTGTGAGTAGTCCCTTGATTTTGAGGATCCTATAACCCTCCTTGGTACTCAATGATCATGTACACACATTTGTTGCTATATCACTTGGTGTTGAATTCATTTTCACTAAATGCTTCAAGTTTGACATGTTACTAAGTGTTTAATGCAATGCCTAAGTGATTTGTTTGCCTTAAAACTTAATCAAAGTGTTGAAAAAGCTTAGTGATGGTTTAGATGTAGTGGAAATGATCATATCTAGTGTTCATGAAAGTGAATATATGGATTTGATGTTAACTAATGCTTCATGCCTATTTCACTTATTAACCTTGGAAGAAATTTCAAAACTAATAAGAGTTATAGAGTAAATCGATATCTTGAAAGAGTGAGATTTTGTTTGAGATGGTTTTACTAGGAATAGATTCACATGAAAATTTAACACCTTCATATGTTTAGAAATTATGTATGCGATCATTGGGGAATGCCAAGGAGGGGAGTAGCCCCTTGAAACCTCTTAATCGAATCTAATCCCCATAAAACATTTGCTGCTAGAATTCTAATTAATTCACACAACACTCAATTTGATAGAACTAGCCAAGTACAATTTCTCTTAGCATATAATCACGTTTTGCTCTATTGGGTTGTCAAAATGATTTATGATTGGTAAGACCAAGTCGAACCCAAGGAAGCAAAACATGATTATACAATAAGAGAAACTGTATTTATTACTAGGCTATTCTATCGAATTTGGTTTTGATTAATGATAACACTGAAATATATGGGAAATTTTCCAAATTGCTCACAAATGAGATTTGCTTTCCAATTTTACTCAATTTTCAGATTGGTTTCCCAATTTACACTAGTTTTCTAAAACGCTGTTCGTGACGGCGTCTTAACTTTAAGACGCTCCCAGCAACGGCGTCTTAAGCTGCGTGGCGTTTCTGCGCGTCAAATACCAGTTATACGGCATAATATTGCCAAAAAGGCATTAAACGCTGTAGCTAACAGCGGCCAAAACTAAGCCGATGTAGCTAACAGCGGCTAAACCAATGAGTTGTATCATTTTGATTGCACTAGATCTGCTTTCATTTTACACGCCACTCATGTTAAAATTATGCAGTGTGCCTCTCTGTATGTTGTTCATTTGAAACGCCACTCATGCAGTACTGTATCCAAATCTCTCTCCATGGTTGCAGTAGCAGAATATCCCTCACCTCCTCCAGTCTATCTATATAAAGTCTTAAGCTCAGTCTACCATGACAACATCCTACTACTGCTTGTCCTTAGCTAGAAAGACTCGCCACGTTTACTTGCCAAGAATTATCACACCTTCTTCCAAGCTTCAGCTTCAGCCACATAATTTGAGATTCGGGAGAGACGAGACACCGTCACAGCTCAAGTTCGCCACTTTCAGACACCCTTTTGCGTCTATTTCATCTTTCGCAGAGGCCGGTGGCGGCGAGGAAGAAAATGACCACAAACACAGCCATGAAACAAAAGTCACAAAACAGGGGAAAACAGAGGAGGATTTGCCAGGAATGGCACATGCGTTCAACATCTCGTCCAAAACCGCTACGGCCATTTCCGTCGTCATCGCCTTTGCAGCTTTAAGTCTTCCGCTGTTCATGCAGTACTGCATGAGTGGTTCAGCTTTAAGCCTTCCGTCCAAAACTGCTACGGCCATTTCCGTCATCGGAATGTGCCTGTCTGTTGCCGATCATATAACTGGTTTGGCCGCTGATAAGATTCATTTTCAAATGAACATGAGTGGCACAGTACTGCATGAGTGGCGTTTCAAATGAACAACATACAGAGAGGCACACTGCATAATTTTAACATGAGTGACGTGTAAAATGAAAGCAGATCTAGTGCAATCAAAATGATAAAACTCATTGGTTTAGCCGCTGCCGCTGTTAGCTACAATGTTTAATGCCTTTTTGGCAATATTATGTCATATCACTGGTATTTGACGTGCAGAAACGCCACGCAGCTTAAGACGCCGTTGCTGGGAGCGTCTTAAAGTTAAGACGCCGTCTCGAACAGCGTTTTAGAAAACTAGTGTAAATTGGGAAACCAATCTGAAAATTAAGTAAAATTGGAAAGCAAATCTCATTTTTGAGCAATTTGGAAATTTTTCCAAAATATATGCATTTTAGGCGACCTCTATGCTTATTGTTTCCATCGTTCTATTACGATTTCACCTGCTATTCGATGCTTTGTGGTTCATTTCAGGCAAATTACAGAGTTTAAGCTGAGAACACAAGTAGGCAGTGATTTTGGAGCAAAACCAAGCATTTTGGAGCGAGAAAGCGCAAATTGGAAGTCGGAGCACAAACTCCTCAAAGTCATGCGTTCGCATAAGCTCACTTGTGCGTTCGCACAGATCAGACCAGACGCATGAAAAGCCATGTGTGCTCGCACAAGATCGAATTCCACAGAAAACAGAAGGCCATGCGTTCGCACAGTTCATTCCATGCGAACGCACAAACCAAACCAGTCGCATGAAATTCTCGTGCGAACGCACGCCTCAAGCCGATGCTCGCACTAGACCAAATCCAGGAAGCCATGCGTTCGCATGGTTAATCTGTGCGTTCGCATGAAGTCGTAAAAATCGGATTTTTACGACTTCACAATAAATAGAAACTTAGGGTTTTTGAACCGACACTCTTGGATTTTCTGGGATTATTCTGGGGTTTTTGGAGGACTTTGCTTGGAGAAGAAGCGAGAGATTTTGGAGACAACAACAACACGAAATTCGGATCATCTAGTATTATTGGATCTCCATATTGGTTCTAGATTCCTAAACTCTACTTCCCTTATGGCCGTTTGCTTTTCCATTGTTGATTTTGCTTGTAAACTCACCATGAGTGAGTAGTGAACTTGGTTGAGGATCTATGGATCCCCTAGACATGTTTGTGACATTGTAAATACTATGGATGCTATTGATGAATGATTTGCACATGTTTCTTCTTCATTTGAACTTAGATTTTCGGATTGCCTATAAGTGTGTTTGTGCAAAGTCCTCAATAGGAATTCTGCTTGATTTCATGTTTGAGGTAGCTAACGTTGAAAAGCATGATTTCAAATGAACTAAATGAAGAAGCATTAGGATTTTGTGTTAGTTGGATGACACTTTTAACCTAATGAGAATTGCTTGAATTTAACAAGAACATGATTATCTAGTCAATAAAGCGCGAGTGTGAGGCTAGATGTTCATATTCTATAGTGCCAATAAAGCGCGAGTGTGAGGTACTATGCGAGATGTAACCTCTTCATATTAAGTTGTAGCGCGAGTTGAACTTAGTATAAATGTTGCATGAGCTAAATTCTAAGTATGTGCATGTGATTTCATCAATGGTGTCCCATTTTACTGTCACAATAACTGTCTAGGTGGGGAATTAGATCCCTAGTCATCTTTTAATTGATTGTTTACCACTTTTAGTTGATCAAATCTCACTTTTGGGATAGTGAATTCTGCTATCATCCTTTTAAGGGAACAAACCCCCCCCCCCCAAACCATTAGACATTCTAAGTAAATTGTTAGCATTATTGGTTTAATCACCTGTCCTTTGGGTACGACCTCGGTTCACCAGAGTCTTTACAAATGTTTTGATCACAGTGACTAGCATAAGTGTTTGATTCTTATTGAATATTTCTTCTATATTTACAACTGATCTGAGATTGGAGAAAGCGACGACCGACTGATTTTCCCCACTGGAAATTCATCGGCACTGAATCTGTCTGTTCTAGTGTGCTGTTCAGATAGTCTAAGATAGGAACTTACCGCTGCACACAACGAGAACTCACAACCGACTTTCTAGGGAAAGCTTCTGACTTCAGGAGAAGGTCGAGCCCGTTCAGACGGAAGGTTTGGGCGAAGGGGATCAAGGTGAACCGTGGAGATCCTTGATTGTAAATCTGAGAGACGGTGGCTTAGAAGCTGGGCAATTACGAACACGGTGTTTTGTAAGCATAAGTCCTCTTATTATTCTAAGCACGTAATAAAGATTTGTGTCCCTTTTAGGGTGTGGGAAACCCCCCAGAGTAGGCTTAGCCGAACTGGGTATCATTATGTGTGCATTTACTTTGTTCTGCTTGCTGCACTATCACAAAGGAGTTCAAGGTCTGTCTCAAACAGGCCTTGGAACAGTAGCTTGAACAGGTCTCTATATTTCAATTGGTATCAGAGCCAACACTCGACACACTGAGTGGGATCCTTGAACTGTTCAAGATGACTCTGAAGGAAGGACAAAGTATTTCCCGACCCCCACTTCTGGAAGGATCAAATTATGCCTCATGGAAGCCGAAAATGAAATCTTTTCTGAGATCCCTCGATGAGAAAGCTTGGAAGGCAGTGTTGGTTGGATGGACTCAGCCCATGATGGAAAATCTCACAGGAGAAGTCGTTCCTAAACCTGAAGCTCTATGGGACGAGGCAGACGAGAAAGCTTTCATCAGAAATTCAAAAGCTATGAACGCTATCTTCTCTGGAGTGGATGAGAATGTACTGAAACTGATCATCAACTGTGAAGTCGCTAAAGAAGCTTGGGATATCCTTCAATTTGCTTATGAAGGTACTGACAAGGTTCGCAATTCACGTATGCAGATTGTGACAACAAAATTCGAGGAGATGAAGATGAAGGACAGTGAAACTATCCCTGAATTCAATGCGAGAGTACTAGATCTGTCCAATGAGGCTGCTGCACTGGGCAAACCTATTGATGAAGAAAGGATGGCTAGTAAAGTTCTGAGATCGCTCCCTCCAAGATTTGCTATGAAGGTCACTGCCATTGAGGAGATGCATGATATCTCCAAGCTGAAACTGGACGAGCTCATGGGTTCTCTCAGAACATACGAAATGAATCACGAAGCTGAATCTAAGGTAGTCAGGGGAATTGCCCTGAAAGCAGATGTATCTGACGGTGTGGCTGAAACAGACTGCAACACTGAGCAACTGGCAATGCTGGCTCAGAATTTTGGCAGGATGGTTCGGAAACTCAACAGACGTGGCCCTGATCAAGGTCAGTCTTCCTCGGGTAACTTTCGTAATTGGAAAAATGGCAAAACAAGGTTCAGTGAGAAAACTGAAGACTCTTCGGAGAAAGGGAAAGAAGTTCAGTACCATGAATGTAAGGGTTTCGGACACATCAAGGCTGAATGTGCTAACACCCTCAAGAAGAAAAAGGCAATGGTTGCAAACCTGAGCGACAGTGATGAGGAGGAAGGGAATGAAACTACCAACTTTGTAGCATTTGCGGCTATCACAGAAGTATGCAGTGAATCCAGCTACATCAAGTCTCCTCAACCAACTCTTCTGACTGATGACTCTTCAGACAGCGACAATGAAGAACTCACGCAAGAGTCACTGGCTGAATCATACAAAGATCTACACGAAAAGTGGCTGTTGGTGTTCAATCTGAACAAAGAACTCAACGACAATGTTGCCACCATGACTGAAGAAAAGGACAAGCTATGGCAGGAAGTTGATACTCTGGTTGCACAGAAGGTGGAACTCCAGGTTGAAGTCAATTCGCTGAACACTCAACTTACAGAAATTAAACAAGATAGGTCGTGTCTGCTGGCTCAGAAAACGGATCTCCTAGGAACTATCTCCTCCCTAAAAGTTGACATGGAGAAAGATCGTGAAACTTATCCAACTAGGATGGCGGGTCTGAGGAAAACTATTACGGATCTGAAGCGCAAAGAGGTGTTCCTCGTGAGGAAAGTAGAGTCTCTGGAACTCCAGGTAGAATCTGAGAAAATGGACTATTCAGCCACCATGAAGGAGCTCAATCAGCTCAAACAGTCAGTAAAAATGCTGAACTCTGGGACTAAGGACTTGACTGAGATTCTCAGGTCTCAACGAATGGAGTCTGGACATCACGGGCTTGGTTTTACTGGTGAAGGAAGCTCAAAAGGTACAACGTTTACTAAAGCGAAACCATTGGGTGAACTGAACCCAGAACAGAAGCTAAAACAGAACCAGAAACATAAGAAAAATTAGTACCCAAGACAGCATCCAAGACAGCACCCAAGACAGAAGGTAGATCTGTCCCAACAAAAGAACGCGGCTGGAAGAACTCGCGATGATCGAACCAGCTCTTTCTCAGAACAAAAGGAAGACCTCCGTATATACTGGTACTGCTATAAGATCGGATACATCAGACCAAGGTGTCGTCTGTTTCTTGCTGAGCAAAGGGCTATGGGACACAAGAGTAAACCTCGATTGCAACAGATCTAGGTACCAAAGGCAAGCAAGACCGTATGTCTGGCCGCGCTCAACTCATCATGTCACATAGGGAAAGATCACTGGGTCTTCGACAGTGGTTGCTCTGCTCATATGACAGGTAACTCTAAGTTTCTTACAAGTATTCGACATGTTATAAAGGAGCAGTTTGTCATCTTTGGAGATGGAAGAAAGGGTCAGGTGATCGGCTGTGGGACATTCAAAGGTTCCGGGTCTTCCTGCACTCAAGGACATTCTCTTGGTTGATGGTTTGAAGATGAATCTCTTTAGCATTAGTCAATTGTGTGATGATGGACATCTTGTCACCTTCACTCATGACTCATGTCTCGTGTTGAATAAGGAAGGAAGCACATTAATGAAAGGTAACAGGACCCCCAACAATTGTTACCTCATTGGTTCAGCTGGATCTGTTGGTACTTCAGTCTGCCTACCAAGCTGCCTGAATAAGATGGACTTGTGGCACAAGCGCATGGGTAATCCTGTTCACAAAACCTCGATACTCGGCCGAGGAAGGCCCAAGGTGATAGGAGATTCTGACGCACTCAGTGATGGATGCCGAATCAAGTCTCAGACAAGAAACTTGTTCCTCAACAGCGGTCAGCACTGTACTAGCAGACCGGTAAAACAGATTCACATGAATGTAGGTGGACCGATAAAGGCAGGGAACTATGGGAGCTCCAAGTGTGTTTCTGCGTGCATGGTTGGGCAGTCGTCTGGAGTTCGGAATAAACGCCTCATCAATCATGGATATGTTCGAGGGGGAGTAGTCGAGACACAAGCCAAAATCGCACACACCCATGTTGATAATACCGTGTTCAGATCCAACAACCGTTCGCCGGTACGTCAGACCTGTAGGTGTCCCTACTCCCTACGCCAAACCAATTTCGTGCCCTTACAGAGCAAGTATGCCGCAAAGCTAGCACGTCTCCAACCTCCCTACCCTCTACGCCAGACAACATTCGTGCCCTTACAAAGCAAGTATGCCGCGAAGCTAGCAAGTCTCCAAAGAACGCATGTTGCTACTCCCCTCAAACTTTCTAAAACAGAGGGAAACAAGAGAAAGTGATCCGTATGCGATTAAATCCTACAGAGGTTGGGACCCTTAGATCCTTGCGGGGTCTAGGTGTTATCCGTATGCGATTGAATCCTACAGAGATTGAGACCCTTAGATCCTTGCGGGGTCTAGGTGCTATCAATCACTAAGCCCGACAGGCAGTGGTCAGTCAGAGTCGCAACTCCAGCAAAACAGTTGGACTGACCACTTAAGGAAGGGAGCTGGATCAGAAGGTACAATTTTAGAAGATGAATATTTTTTATATTTCTGGGTGATATTTTCGTGCCGTTATAAGGAAAGAAGGTTTTCTTTTAAACCGTGTTTGGGAAGTTGAAAAGGTCGTCCTTGAGTTGAAATTCAATTCAGTCTCGTTGCTTCTTCTTTCCTGCTTCGATAATCCTAACACAGCCGTTCCTCGCAAGTCTCCCAAATCTTCATCTCTGTGGCAACAATGGTTCACACCAGAAAATCCTCCAAATCAGTCATCAAGGGTTCTTCGGAATCAAAGAAGGCGGACAAGAAATCATCTGATTCTATGGCGGCAAAGGCTCAAATTCCAAAACCGACTAAGTCGAAAGTACCAATGAAGAAAAAGGCATCGCCTTTAGTTGCAGAAACTTCGTCATTACCAGGTGTCAAAATCTCAGACGGCGTTGCGGTTTCCTCAAACCCGAAAGTTGGGGTGGTGGAGAGGGACGGACCGGAACCTGCTGCGAAGCAGAAGGAAGTCTCTTCGCAACCCGCGAAGGAACCTCCTAAACTAACTGGTGCTAGTTCGACACCATCAAGTACCGTTCCTCCAAAAATATTGTCCCAATCTGAGGTATCTTCAAACCCTACTGCTCCAGTTGATTTGTCTTTGCATGTTAAAGAGGCGGTTGTTGAAAAGAAGAAAGTTGTTGATTGTGGTGAAACCAGTAGGGCTAGTATTGGTAAAGTTGTTGATTGTGGTGAAGCCATTAGGGCTGGTATTGGTAAAATCTCTGTTGATACTATGGATGTTGTTAGATCGCGAAAGTCTGCTTCTAAGGTGTCTGTGCGTTCGAAATCATGGAAGGAGAAAATCCATGCGTCTGGTTATGTGCGTCCTTCTGGTCTACGAAAGAATGTGGTAAATCGTCAGGGTGAGAATGCACAAAAGCTTCTTGCCAGGATCAGTGCGGTAAGAAGACGCCCAGATGCGACGACAGAACCAGTGGCTGATCGGGTTCCTGCTCCCACCACTAAAGAAATGGTGACTGTTGGTGAAGTTACAGAAGGTGGCACAAGGGATGTGCATGAGAGTTCAGGTGGTGAACCGCAAACAAAGGAACATGGCAGTCTGACTGAGGCATTTGTGTCATCTAAACAGGATGATGAGCTTGATGACCTTTTCAAAGACATCGATGCAGTCGTAGAGAATCTACAGAAGGAGGTTGTCACTAATGTGCCAATGGGTGCTCAGTCCTCTCTTGCCAAGGAAGCCGTGCTTGAAGATGCTACCCTTGCCAGTAGTTCGAAAAGTGGAAAAGAGTCAAGTTCTGCAGAAAGTGTTCCATCTGGGTGTCAGCTCGATGCTAAGACAGTCGTGTCTCAAGAGATCTCTGGCTCGGAGGCTGAGTCAGTTGAAAAAGTATTTCAAGTCGGTATACAAGACAAGGCTGTGAATGATGTGGTGGAGGATGCTGCCCTGACTGTCTCTTTGTCAGACACATCCTCTGAGGATGCTCAAGATGCTGTTCCTCTTGCGATGCTCAGGAAAGAAAAGATTGTCAAAATGAAGAAGAAGAATGTTGTTGAAAGCCCCACCAAGAAAGTCAATACCAGTAAGGAAGATGTTAGCAAGGCTACAGGAGAGGTCATCAGGGCTAAAAAGAGGAAGCGTGAAACCTCTGTACCTGCTGTTGAGGACGCTCCAGTTGGGATTGTGAGGAAAGGGGTCTGGTTTGCTTCCAAGGATGCAGCTCGAAAGTGGAAGGCTGTCCAGAAACGAAAGATTATCCCAGAACGTCTTCTTGATGAGACTCGATACAAAGGAAAGGAGGTGGTGCATATTCTGAGGCAAACTTGCCAGATCTGGACTCTCACCAAGTGTAAGCCGTTTAATGATCAGTTGATTCGTGAAGCCATGGCGAACCTCCCTCCGCAGTTTGGCGTTGTTGGGGATAAAGACTATGGGGTGGTCTACGTGAGGGGGAGAAGAATTATATTCAATCCTGAGCTTATCAACACCTTCTTCCAGATGGATGACCCAGAAGTTGATGAGGAAGAGGCGGACTATGACAAAATTACGGACACTGTCACTGCTGGTTCTGTCCCATGGTGGCCTGAGACCGTCGTGGCCACAGCTGATTTGTCAACCTTCTTCTCCATGCTTTTCTTCATTGCTGTGTTCAACTGGAAGCCCTCCTCCCACCGCTCTACAGTCGGCAAAGATGTGGCTCAATTGATTTACCAGATTGGGAACAAGAAGCTGTTCAATCTGGGTCAAGTCATGTTTAAACAGATTGCTGAACACGCCATCTCCTGCCGCTCTCTTCACCAGATATGCTTCCCATCTCTCATCTATGAGTTGATCATCAACCAAGCTCCAGAACTGAAAGATCCGAATTGTCATCTCTCCAAGGCTCCATAAAAATTCTCTGTCGATCATAAGCTTTTCAAAGGGTGGCACGTGAATGATCTCAAGGAGGCGGGACAGCGAGGAATGGACATTCCAGAATCCTCAAAGCGAGGGGGAGCCAGGATGGGACGTGATGAGAGGTCCAGGCTGATGAAGGATTTGGATACCATTATTCCAACTGCTAAGGAGCAACGCAAGCAGATCAACAAGCTGGCCCGTGCTCTGCGTTATCCAAGTGACGATGACGATGTGGAAGAGGAATCTGATGGTGATTCCGATGAAAGGTCATCTGCGTGAAGGTCCACTACTGTCACTCTTGAACTCTGAACCTTGTTACTTTTCATTATGTCTTGTTTTAGTGCTTGTTCTGGCACATTGGTTCGTACTGTTTGAACTCAGATTGGACCCCTTGCCACTTTATGGCAAAAAGGGGGAGTATTTTGAGGTTTGTTGGATTCCCTCAAGTGTGTCTAAAGTCTAGATAGTTAGATAGATAAATAGTTCTAGTATCTAGCAGATTTGGTTTTGCCAAAATGCCAAGGGGGAGATTGATGTTCCCGTGAATGGCATGTATTTGGCAAAACGACTTTAGACAGTTCAAGCAGGTGTCGAAGGATAGTTCAATCACATGGTGGCACTCAAGCACAGCGTAGATCAGACGCATGAAAAGATCGAAGATGTTTTGGGTAAAGTCGGCCAGCGAAGTAGTCGAGATCCTGATATTCATTCGAATATCATCTCCATGGAATGAAGATCTAAATGGCTGACTTGTCGTGGAAGATATTCGTTTCTTCCCTAAAGATTGGTTCAAAGATACTAATCGAATATTTAGGAATATTTCTTAAATATTTGATAAGGCTATCTGCACCAGATTTGGACGCTGGGACTCTGCATATAAATACCCACCTAGGGTGTCCATATCTCCATCGCTTTCTGAGAGAAATATACACGAGTGTATCCTGTTGATCTGAGATTGGAGAAAGCGACGGCCGACTGATTTTCCCCACTGGAAATTCATCGGCACTGAATCTGTCTGTTCTAGTGTGCTGTTCAGACAATCTAAGATAGGAACTTACCGATGCACACAACGAGAACTCACAACCGGCTTTCTAGGGAAAGCTTCCGACTTCAGGAGAAGGTCGAGCCCGTTCAGACAGAAGGTTTGGGCGAAGGGGATCAAGGTGAACCGTGGGGATCCTTGATTGCAAATCTGAGAGACGGTGGCTTAGAAGCTGGGCAATTACGAACACGGTGTTTTGTAAGCATAAGTCCTCTTATTGTTCTAAGCACGTAATAATGATTTGTGTCCCTTTTAGGGTGTGGGAAACCCCCCAGAGTAGGCTTAGCCGAACTGGGTATCATTCTGTGTGCCTTTACTTTGTTTTGCTTGATGCACTGTCACAAAGGAGTTCAAGGTCTGTCTCAAACAGGCCTTGGAACAGTAGCTTGAACAGGTCTCTATATTTCAGAGTCCATATGACATCGTTCGCCTCCTGTCGATCCAGCAAATCACGGTACAACATCAACACGTGATGTGATGTCTGCATCCATGACTTGGGGACATTCCATCTACAACGTGTGAAATTAATAGTTAGTAAAACCACCAAAATGTACATAATAAGAAATATAAAAGGGTTAACTTACTTGTATCCTAAAGCTGGAAGCCGCATAGGATCAACATCTGAACCAGGAGATGGGGCTGGGATAGCAAGCCTCCTCGGTCGTCCAATGATCAAGTGCTCCCATGCCCACAACTGAATCAGTATAACACATCCGCTGAGCTGTGTGTGCGTCGACTCACATTCATTGCACAAACTGCGATAAAGAAATGCTAGTGTTGCAGAACCCCATTGTACTCCGAAATTATATCCAGGTCCGCAAGCAGGGGCAAGTAGTGAAGGGACACGTCGCTTAATGAACCAACTATTCGCTTGCTTGAATGTGAAATGAACGATAGCGGTTATAGGCAAATCACGGCAAGCCATAAGTACATAATTAAATGATTCTGACTGGTTAGTCGTCATAGACCCACATCTTCTACCATTAGTATCATAAGCCAAAGACCATTTTTCCGGGTTAACCTTGTCCAACCACTTTACAAGATCCGGCTTATCATTGAACAACTCCTTCAAATCTTTCAAACGATTTATGAACTTTATTTGTTGATTCTCCTCGGCAATATTATAAAGTAAGTCTTTGTGGGCCAAACATTTTGCCTTTTGATTGAAATTAGAGGTAAAGTGTCTTAAACAAAGACGGTGATATGCTCTTGGTGGAGACCAAGCCTCTTCTTCCATCACTCGCATAATGCCTATATGCCTATCCGAAATTATGCATAATCCATCACGTTGCGTGACGCCACTTCGAATGCACGTCATGAACCACTTCCAACTCTCGATATTTTCACCATCCACCAATGCATACGCTAAAGGAAGAATTTCATTTTGGGCATTTAGAGAGACCGCAATCATTAAAACACCCTTCCACTTTCCGATCAAATGTGTCGCATCGATGGAAATGACGGGACGACAATGCTTGAAGCCGTCAATGGCCGGAGCAAATGACCAGAATACAGGATTCAAGCTTACGCTGCCACTATCTAGCATTGATGTGTCCCAATGAACAATGCTACCGGGATTGGATTCTTTGAGCATGTCCATGTATGCCGGTAGCTTTTCGAAAGATGCTTCCCAATCACCAAATATATGTAATAAAGCCTTTTGTTGGGATTTCCAAGCCTTCATGTAAGATATTTTATACCCATACTTTGATCTCATTAAAGCTTGCACCTCGTAAGGGGAAAATCTCAACTTCTCTTGAATTAAATCTCTTATGTCCATTCCGATAAAATGTTTGTTAAAATGAACATTGTCATGAGGGATAATATCGACCTCGCAAGTGTGATCTCCTTCATATTTGATTATTCTCCACATGCCTTCATTTTTCTTCTTTGAAGCTCGTAGCTCCCATTTGCATTTATCCTTCCCTCGACGACATTCAAGATTCAATCGTTTTGTGCACGAGCTTGCAGTGTGATATTCTCGACGGTGTTTGATAGAATACTTTTGACAAGCATATATGAGCAACTCCTCCCGCATAAACATATCGCCTTTTTTTAGCACTTTCGTATTGAACCGACTGTCATTAGAATCGTGGTCAACAATACTTGGATGGCTCGTCAAACCGGAAACATCATTGAAAGGAGGAAAATCCCATAGAGAATTATTAACTCCTTCACCACATATTGGTACTTCAACATAGCCTTCCTCATCGTCATTATCAAAATTCCTCATATCATCTCTATCATACTCATCAAATGACGGAATTTCAAATCTCTCAATACTTGACAATGTCATTCCATCATTTTCAACACTAGTCATTGCTACATTTTAAGATAAACAATAATACATTAAAACCAAACTACAAAAACTTTCACCAATGACATACTAACATGATATTCAACTATAATGGACAACAATAACATACTACCATGATATTCAACTATAATGGAGAAGAATCACTTTAAATTATACAAAAGCAAAATCACAATAGCCACGAATATTTAAATGATCACTAGCCAAGCCCACGTCAAAACCATTTGACCAAATCATGATTCCAAGGACTAATAACTGCGTGTACACAGTTATAAACACATTGGAGGATAAAACTGCCCAATGTGAAGAATGCACAATATCATTATCTAAGACAAAATAAGCATAACTTCCATTTGCTTAAACAATCAAATGAGAACTTAATAATGAGTCAGACAAACCAAACATATTTGCGATATGGTGGTCAAGTTTGAGATGAAGAGGAACATATAACAGGGAAAAAAAATATTGACATTAAGCTTCACAAGCAAACTCAACACATAAAATGGAGAACAAGCAAAATCAACACACAACAATAACCTTTAGAAGCAAAATCAACACCCATACCTGATCGACGGAGTAACTGTGGACGAGGAGCAGATGACAGGCGACGGGAGCTGAATATGGGCGGAGACGAGCAGCTGGCAGATGAGCTGAAGCCGGGCGGCGACGGACGGAAGCAGCAGACGGGCGACGACTAGTAGAGGACAGGCGACGACGATAGGTTGACGGAGGCGACGAGCAGCAACGATTTTCCGTTTACAAGAAGACAAAATCGAAATGCCGGGAAATCTTAGGGCTCGGAACTGTATTTGATTTAAGGCGCCGTGGACAAGAGCGCCTAAGGCTTATTGGGCAATTGTTGCTGCCTCGACCTTTTTTATATGATAAAACTTGACACTGGGCATTAGGCGCCGTTGCTAGGAGCGCTTTGTGTCTAAGGCGCCCTTAGCAACGGCGCCTAAGTGAAAGTGTGCATTTTGGAAATCCAATTTGAAGAGTTCCTACAATTGGAAATGAAATTTGATTTTTTCGTATTTTGGAAATTTTTTCCTGTAAATGGGTATTTAAATATAAGGAAGGGATCCCGGGTGTGGAAGAGCCTAGGCATAAGGCTAGACTTGTGGCTAAGGGGTTTACGCAAAGAGAGGGTGTGGATTTTAATGAGATATAATCCCCCGTAGTGAAGCATATGTCCATAAGGGTGGTTCTGTCTTTGGTTGCTCATTTTAACATGGAACTAGAACAGTTGGATGTAAAAATAGCTTTTTTACATGGAGATTTAGAAGAAACCATTTATATGACTCAACCTGAATGTTTTGTTGCTGGAAACACTGATAGTATTGTTAGTCTCTTGAATTAATCATTGTATGGCCTTAAGCAATCACCAAGGCAATGGTATAGAAAATTTGATGAGTTTATGCTAAGCTGCGATTTCAAAAGGTCAAATTATGATTGGTGCATATATTTTAAATTCTGGAAAATGGCTCTGCTGTTTATCTATTGCTATATGTCGATGATATGCATTTAATCACTGATCTGAAGTTGCAGTTAAACTCACAATTTGAAATGAAGGACTTAGGTCCTGCTAAGAAGATTTTGGGCATGCATATTGTGAGGGACAGAGGTAAAGGTACTTTGTTTTTAAATCAGTCTGAATACTTATCTAAACTGATAAAGAAGTTTGACATGAGCGATGCAAAGACTATTTTAATTCCTCTAGCACATCACTTTAAACTTTCAAATGAACAGTGCCCTAAGGTTGAGTCTGAGTTTGAACATATGAGTAAGATTCCTAATGCTAATGTTGTTGGTTGCTTAATGTATTATATGGTCTGTACAAGACCAGATCTTGCTCATGGTGTAAGTGTAGTAAGTAGGTATATGAGTAATCATGGAAAAGCGCACTGGTATGCAATTAAATAGTTATTCAAAGATATTAAGGGCAGTTTGAATAAAGGTTTATTGTTTGGACAAAGCAACAATGAAAATGATACACTTGTGGGTTTTGTAGACTCTGATTTTGCAGGAAGTTTGGATACTAGAAGGTCTCAAAACGGGGTATGTATTTACTGTGTTTAGGACTGCTGTTAGTTGGAAAGCTGGACTGCTGTTAGTTGTAGCTGTCACTGAAGCTGTGAAGGAGGCCCTGTGGCTGAAGGGAGTGCTGGCCGAGTTAGGACAAAGCAAAGACTGTGTGAAGATATGTTGCGACAGCCAAGGAGCCATCCATTTGTAAAAGCATCAAGTCTTCCACTAAAGGTCCAAACACATAGACGTCAAGTTGCACTTTGTTAGAGAAATCATTGAAACTGGAGCTGTTCGAATGGAGAAGATTGACATAGAAGAAAACTTGGTGGACATGTTGACAAAGCCTGTTCCTGGCACAAAATTCCTCCCGTGCCTGGAACTCATCAAGGTGATGGAGGTAGGCTAATCAGCCTGAACCGTGATCAAACTGGATTGTCCTCGACTCAAGATGGAGATTGTAAATGTGAGTCGTGGACTTGGAGCAGCAAGTGAGGTGGAGGCGGAGCCGGACGCGGCTGAGCATGGCGGAGAAATCAGTGGCTAAAGGTGGCAGGAGGAACAGCAAGGCTTAAGGGTGAAGATTGAAGATTCAAGCAAAGCGACAACGTTTAGAGTAGGGTCTTAATTTCAGTTAAGTTAGTTACTCTAACGGCTAGGTGTGAGTCTGTAATGTCTGGAACTTAAGGGGCTGGTGTGTAAAGCCTAGAAACTATAGGGACTGATTTAGGAAGCGCCTAGAACTGATATTTAGAATCCCAGATTTGGGATTTTAAGGTTCATAGTTCAATGGAGAGAGCTGAGATCATCGACAACGATTGAAAGAGAAGACTTGTAATTGCTGACTTGGTAGAGCTCGAAACACTGTTATTCCAGGCATTAGATATAATTTTTCTCGGCTTTTGCAAGTGTTGAGTCATACCTCGTAAGCTCGCCATCGATTAGAAAATATCGATTTCGTTTATAGTTTCTGGGTGATCTTCTCCTTCGAATGAGTGTGTAGAAGACAACAGGGTGATGATGGCAGCTCCACAGGGTGATGATGGCAGCTCCGTGTAAACAAATTGGATATCAAATTGGAAGGGTCGCTTGAATATCAAATTGGATTGCGTAAATTCGCTTTCCGAAATCCACATTTCCAGCCGATATTAGTTGCTTAAGGGAAAAGCGAAATGAGATAATATAATTGAGAAACACTGTTACTCCACGCATTAGATATAATAACAGGCTTAGGTTTAGGTTTTGAGGTGTTTTGGAAAGTCAGATGTATGTTGGAAATTTTCACAATTTCACAATAATTTTCTGTATTTTTGAGTACCTTGCACGAGAATTACGATATCCGATTTATAGGAAATCGGAAATTAACCGGGGTGATCAAAAGTTGCGACCCGAAACGCGTCTACTGTCAAACTGTCGCGCGTCCACAAGCGAAATTATCGTCCCGTTCTATCTACAAATTAGCCTGTTGTGCTTAATGTTGCCTATGCAGGCGGCCTCATACTATCTTGGTAGAGCACAACTCTCACGGGTCAACTTGCTACAATTTAGCTCGAACCTAAAATCCCCAACAACCCGGATATCGAAGAACAGAATTCTGGCTACACGGGCGCTAATTAATTTTTCAGCCCTAGAGAAGCTAAGGGGACATCCGTTTCCAGAGTTCCGATTGATTCGGTCCCCTTCCAAATCCAATGACTTGCTGCAATCGCCTCACTCCGCTTCGTCTCCACTTCTCAAGACTAAAGCCCTACGACGATCGCAATCATGTCAAATTTCGTCAGACTCCTCTCAATCAGATGAAAACAATGTGACGGATCGTATCGGGGAAACCTACTTACTCTCTCCGTCACCCTCACCGTAATCTCCACCTCCATCTACCAAAAATCCGCGTTAGCCGCCAAAACGGTGACGAAGCAGCCCAAGCGCACTGCAGCTCAAGTGCTGTTGTCTCCTGATAAGATGAAAGCCTGGGCAAAGGGGCTTCCGGTTGTGGCTGAAAAAATCCCCTTTACTGAGATTTTGGATTTCTGTAGCAGGGGGTATTTAAAGCATGTCATTAAGTCACCAACTGCTTCTGCTTTGAAGCAGAACCAGCACCCAGAAGAGCGTGTTAGTTGTTTTGCAAGATTCTAGAGTGTTTAAATCTGTGCTGCCTTCTCTAGATGGGAATATGAAATTTTGGGATGAGTGGAACGAGTTGAATATTGATTGATTTTGTGTTAAAGCGTATACTCCACCTGTTAAGAAGCCTGAGTTGCCCATTCCTTATTTATGGTTTTTGGCCAAACTGCCGGAATGGATGGCCGGCATTGATGAGTCGAGTTTTCGACTCATTTATAGTCATTCTTCACTATAGTTTTGAATCGTTTTCGACGTTGTTTTGATGTCATTTGACCTCTATCTCTACATTTCAGGTAGAAAACAAGTTTTCCCCATGGTCAAGGCCTATATATGAAGATTGGTTGAAAAAATGGGAGTTTCGGCGCAAAACAAGGAGTTCCGGGGCAAAACCGAGCATATTGACCTTTGCACCTTGTTTTTAACGCTTAGGGCGCATACGGTGTCCGATTTGGCTCATCTTTAGCTTGTTGGAAAGGTATTTCAAAGGGCTACAACTTTGTAGTTTACACCAAGACCAAATTCGGAAGGAAAGACCCCCAAAAAGGCCCCAGTCGGTCGACTGAGAAGTCCAGTCGACCGACTCGATAAGCGACTCAGAAGGCACTGACTTGTTACACATCCAGTCGACCGACTGGGATGTCAAGCTTAGCCCAGTCGACCGACTGGATGAAAAACTCAAATTTGACAGCAGAAATCTCAGCCGGATCTATAAATAGAAAGAGGGCTTTTTGGACCAAGTGTGGAGGTTTTTGGGGAGAAGAAGACCAAGAAAAGAGGTCAAACAAGGTCATCAATCATCATCCAACCAAGGAGGAGTGAAGATCAAGGGAGTTCAAGGATTAATCATCCTATTTCTATCCCTCTTCTATTCTACTTGTTGCCATTAAACCCTACTCACACCATGTTGTCTTACATGATGTGTGAGTAGTGGATCTTGTGTTTTGAGGGTTCTATGAACCTCCTTGGTACTCAATGATCATTGTATACACATTTGAATGGATTTATTGAAGTTGATTTCATTTTACTATGCTCTTATGTTAGACATGTCTCTAAGTGTTTGATAAAATGCCCAAGTGACATGTTTATGTTAGAACCATGATCTAAGTATTGAAAGAGCTTAGTGATGGTTTGGATGTAGTAAAATTGAACTTAACCAACATTTATGAGAGTAAATGCATGGTGAGAGGTAAACTATAACTTTATGCATGTAGCATTTATGGGAGTAAATGCTATATAGTGGATCAATACTCTTTAATTAGTGAGATCCTAGCTAAGATGGCTTGACTAGGATTAAACATGCATGGTTTGTTCAATTCTAGTCTAAGCTAGGTTTAAAACCTATCAACCTCTTAAATGATTAAACTCTTGTATACATGATCATTGGAATTTGCCAAGGAGGGGAGTAACCCTTCGAAACACCTCTTACTTATCTTTTATCCCTAATTACTCGCCACACATAGGATTTAGAATATACACCTTTATACATTTTGGTTTAGAATAGCCGAACGGAAACACAATCTTAAATAGTGCATGTGCTTGGCTTGCTCCTTTGGGTTCGACCCGGTACCCTACCGGTCATTATAAATTGTTTTTGACCACTACCTTCGATCCTCTCTTTATTGATACTAATTTTAGAGGTGAAAAAGAATTAGTTTGTCAAATGGCGCCGTTGCCGGGGAGCAACTAGTTAGCACATCCCTAGATTAGATTGTGTGAAAGTTCCGACTATTCTTGTGAATATTTTTTTCTTTTTCTTATACTTGTACATTCTTTTTCTACTCATATCCCCTACTAACTTAAGTTAATCTTGTTTTGCAAGGATGGATCACTACAACCAACAAGTCATTCACAATGGAGATTATTATGAAGAGGATCAACAAAATGCCCATTGTGAAGACTATTGAATGTACAACCACAACCAACAAGTCTTTTCTAATGGAGAATACTATCAAGAGGAGGAGCAACCATATTGGAATTACCAAGAGCATGGCTATCAAACTAGTTATTATAATTTGAATGGGGATGACCAAGAAGAGGAGCAACCAAACGCCTATTGGGAAAACCCTTGGCATCCATCGCATACATACACTCCGAATTAGGATGATAGCCAATGCTATGAAGTTGAAGACTCCTACCCTCCATACCCTCAACCTTCTCAACCCACAAGTGAGCCCTCCAATATAGAAGTCATGCTTGCTAAACTCCTTGCTAGCCAAGATGAGATGAGACAAGAATTGAAGGAAGTGAAGCAAACCCATCAAGATATGCATGCTCACATGGATATGCTTCAAGCCGAGTTAGCGCAACAAGATATGGAAAATGAAAACTTGGATGAGGAAGAGGAGGTCTCAAAAGAAGAAGAAGTCCTTGAATCCAATGCCTCAAGGAAAGAACGGGATCAAGAATCGGAGGATAAATTTTGGAGAGCCGCCACCGAAGCTCATTACAACGAATGGGATCAAGCCATTCCATTGACGCTCTCCGATGAGGAATTCTTCAATGATGATGCCTCTCACATAGAGGAAACACCTTTTATTGATGAAGAAGAACTCCCTCCTCCCGCTACGAACGAGCTTGAATGTGAATCCCAATTCCTTGATGAGGACAAGATAGAGGAAGAGCATATAGAGATTGAAAGTCTTCAAGGGTATAGAGATTTTGTTGAGGTTTTCATGGAAGAAGCTAAAGGGCATCCTCGCGCGCAAGAAGACAAAGGTTTAGAAAGGGATATTGAGGATGGGGCACCCAAGGACGTCATTGATAAACTAAAGGAGGGTGTGCCCCTCATTCTCGAGACAAGTTATGAAGACCTTTTCTTCAATACTTCGTCTCGAGACAAGTTTTGGAGCTTCTTGCCCTATTTCGAGAGATCATTTGGAAAAAGCTCCCATGACCCCTTAATTGTTAAGGGATGTTCATTATCGAAGGGGTCATGCTCCCAAAGGAAAGTCCATTGTAGACTTGATGGGAGGAAATTCAAATGGGATTTAAAGGTGGATTGACACGCCAAATCCAAGGCCCCGTGAGAAGGGATCCTAGCAAAGGACTTCTCGACGAGTGATTCTATGGGGAGCTTTGCTACGTCTTTGCCAAGACGGGAAAAACTAGGCCCTCGCGGGAGGTAACCCGGTTTGTAAGTTGTTTCATTCTTGTTCTCTATATTGAAGTGTTTGGCATGATTTTGAGTAGCCAAGGCTCTAAAGTGTGGAGTGTGATACATATGATTAGCGGGTAAAATTTTAAGTGTGGAGTGAGGTCTACTCACTCCAATTCCACTTCACACCTCCATACCCTCCACATTCCCCTTGATTTATCTATGGATAATGATGTTGCCCATAGTGCTCATATGCTTTATTGATGTTTACTAGAGTGGAACTAATTTGTGATATCATACTATGACTCTAGTTTCACATTTGGGGCACTTAGGAAACCTTGTGCATGTTTTAGAGGGTGTGGATCAACTTCCTTGTTTGAATTTTGTGAAAGTTATGCCATGATGTTATTATGTGACTTGTGATGCTATCTTGCTCATACTTGTGTTTTGCATAACCTTGTATGTCACTTGTTACCTTTAACCTCTCATGTGTTCTTGTCATCAAGGAAGTTATTTGCACCATGTATGATCACGTTTAGCACAATGGCGTCTTTTCTATCGGTGGGGCACATCTACAAACGAGGGGAGTTCCTATGCGCCTTTACCTCATTTTCTTCATTGTTTGCGCTTAGGGACTAAGCTATGCTTTAAGTGTGGAGTGGGTAGTCGCATAGTTCACTCATTTCATGTCATGCCTATCATTGTAGAATGAGCACTTGCATTCATGTATTCTATCCCAAACATGTGAGTGTTTTTAACCACATAGGCTTGTGACTATCGACTCTAAATCTCTATAAATCACATCTAGCCTATTTGTCATATTTATTGGATCTTGAACTTGGAACCGACCTAGTCCCTTGAATGTGCATTCTTGTGAATCAATGTCATTGCTATCCCTTGTCTATCTAATTTTCTAAATATTTTCGTTGAAATACCTTGGATCAAGTTATAGCAAGCACCTTTTAAAATCTTCGTGAAAAACTTAGACCATTTGATAGCTCCTTGGTGACTTGAGTTTTCTAATTTAGCGCCATGCTTATGTTTGATTCTCGAACATTCCATACACTTTTTGAACATATTGTCAAGTTTTAAGTGTGGAGTCAAAAGAGGGCGAAAAATAGGCCCCAACAAAAAAAAATGTTTGCGGTCAAAGAGGGCAAAGCCCAGACTAAAAACTTTCTCAAAGTACAAGAGAAGTTTTGATCAAAATATACAAATGTCGGGGGTTAGGGAGGTAAGTCCCCCCTCGAAAGCATTTGTAGGCCAAATGTCGTTTCAAAAAGAAAATAAAAAGCACTTAAAGCTTAACTCTATGTTTTCCTCCATTCTTCATTTGTGCGGGACTCATCATTTGCATTGTGTGCTAGTTAGAATGACTCTTGGAAGATCCATGTGTTTGCACGGGAACTATCATTTGGTCTATGCATGCTTATTGAGAACTCTAGCGTCGAACTCCTCTTCCCTTATGGATTACGGCTTAAGCGCCTAAAACTTGGGAATGAGTTCCATGTCGCAAACCCATGGACTAGCCCTAGCTAGCATAGGTGAGCGGTTGACACTCTTTTGTGCAAAACTATTAACTTTGCTTCATTGTATTGCCTTGAAAATGAGTGGAACTTTAGATGAGGCATTTGATAGCTCTAGTATTGATGATCTTGAATGCACAACCTCATGGGATACTTAAATGGTTCAAAAGTTCTTTTGATGATAATGTGATGGTAGTCCTAGCTTGGGGTGAGAGACTTGTTTTGAGAAATCATCGCCTCGGTTGAGCACTCTTAAATTCATTCTCATGGGATAGGTGCATATGGGATTTGTGAGTATTCCCTTTTCTGAAAACTCTCACGAGACTATAACTCGTCCACTAGGGTAGCCTAGGGGTTTAAAGGCTTAATGCATACGCTAAATGCATTCGTAACGCCTACGAAAAGGAGCTAGTTAGGTTGTATATACTTGCATTTACTTTTCAATAACATGTTTAGAAATAATGATCGAGACCTTATGAAATCTAGTGAGGCAAATATACGAAAAACATAGCACCACTAGCATTTCGACATTTGCATGACCTTGACATATTCTCATACTTTGTTCGGGACGAACAAAACTTAAGTGTGGAGTGTTGATGAGTCGAGTTTTCGACTCATTTATAGCCATTCTTCACTATAGTTTTGAATCGTTTTCGACGTTGTTTTGATGTCATTTGACCTCTATCTCTACATTTCAGGTAGAAAACAAGTTTTCCCCATGGTCAAGGCCTATATATGAAGATTGGTTGAAAAAATGGGAGTTTCGGCGCAAAACAAGGAGTTCCGGGGCAAAACCGAGCATATTGACCTTTGCACCTTGTTTTGAACGCCCAGGGCGCATACGGTGTTCGATTTGGCTGATCTTTAGCTTGTTGGAAAGGTATTTCAAAGGGCTACAACTTTGTAGTTTACACCAAGACCAAATGCGGAAGGGAAGACCACCAAAAAGGCCCCAGTCGGTCGACTGAGAAGTCCAGTCGACCGACTCGATAAGCGACTCAGAAGGCACTGACTTGTTACACATCCAGTCGACCGACTGGGATGTCAAGCTTAGCCCAGTCGACCGACTGGATGAAAAACTCAGATTTGACAGCAGAAATCTCAGCCGGATCTATAAATAGAAAGAGGGCTTTTTGGACCAAGTGTGGAGGTTTTTGGGGAGAAGAAGACCAAGAAAAGAGGTCAAACAAGGTCATCAATCATCATCCAACCAAGGAGGAGTGAAGATCAAGGGAGTTCAAGGATTAATCATCCTATTTCTATCCCTCTTCTATTCTACTTGTTGCCATTAAACCCTACTCACACCATGTTGTCTTACATGATGTGTGAATAGTGGATCTTGTGTTTTGAGGGTTCTATGAACCTCCTTGGTACTCAATGATCATTGTATACACATTTGAATGGATTTATTGAAGTTGATTTCATTTTACTATGCTCTTATGTTAGACATGTCTCTAAGTGTTTGATAAAATGCCCAAGTGACATGTTTATGTTAGAACCATGATCTAAGTATTGAAAGAGCTTAGTGATGGTTTGGATGTAGTAAAATTGAACTTAACCAACATTTATGAGAGTAAATGCATGGTGAGAGGTAAACTATAACTTTATGCATGTAGCATTTATGGGAGTAAATGCTATATAGTGGATCAATACTCTTTAATTAGTGAGATCCTAGCTAAGATGGCTTGACTAGGATTAAACATGCATGGTTTGTTCAATTCTAGTCTAAGCTAGGTTTAAAACCTATCAACCTCTTAAATGATTAAACTCTTGTATACATGATCATTGGAATTTGCCAAGGAGGGGAGTAACCCCTCGAAACACCTCTTACTTATCTTTTATCCCTAATTACTCGCCACACATAGGATTTAGAATATACACCTTTATACATTTTGGTTTAGAATAGCCGAACGGAAACACAATCTTAAATAGTGCATGTGCTTGGCTTGCTCCTTTGGGTTCGACCCGGTACCCTACCGGTCATTATAAATTGTTTTTGACCACTACCTTCGATCCTCTCTTTATTGATACTAATTTTAGAGGTGAAAAAGAATTAGTTTGTCAAATGGCGCCGTTGCCGGGGAGCAACTAGTTAGCACATCCCTAGATTAGATTGTGTGAAAGTTCCGACTATTCTTGTGAATATTTTTGACCGGTCATTATAAATGTTTTTGACCTCTACGACGACCCTCTTCTAAACCGACACGTCGGGAGGGTAAAAATAGACGTTGTAGGAGTTTAAGAAAATGAAGTTGGAATTGGAGAAGAAGAAGATGGAGGAGCTGGAGAGAATGCAGCAAGAGACACTACACCATTTTGACACATATGCAACAACAAAAAATGTGTCGCTTTAATCCAAAATACGTTGCAATGGTCACGAGCAACAAAGCTACTGTTGCATTAGACCACGTTGCATTTACCTTGTTGCAAAAACAATTTGCAACGAACAAAAAATTTTGTGTTGCGTAAGCAAGTTCTAATGCAACATGCATTTGCAACACTAAGTCATGTTGCGTTAGTATCAATCTTAAGCAACGCATTTTAAGGTTTCGTTGCAAATTGTTTTTGCAACAAGGCATATGCAACGCGGGCTAATGCAACAAGCATTGAATTGCGATGTGAAAAAAGCAACAGCCGTCTTATGCAACGGATGTTTAGAAGACCAAGTATTATTAAAACATATGCAACGAGGTACTTGGTATTTATGCAACGGGGTTTGTAAATATATATCTCTTGTCAAACAAACACTGTCTATTGTAGCATCCAAATGACTACATTTCATTCATAATCTCAACAAAAGTTCATACACGTCAGATCGAATACTTGGAGTCCCCAAGCTGATATTGGATCTCACAAGGGCCTGAAACATAATCCTCTTTGATTGATGGCATCCAGCGAATTCAGAGACTCCATAAGTACTGGACACCTCAAATTATAGTAACCAAGATGAATATGAAAACATGATATATTCACAGAACTCACTCAAATTGTCGGCGACAAACGAAACAATGTTGTTTCTGGATGTTGAAGTCCCCCATCCTCCTTGGGCTGCTGTATTTCTCACGGTGAGCAGCGAGCAAGCCGTGTTAGGTTTTGATTATTGAAGCAAGGAGTTACGGACTCGTCCTCGAGGATGGAGATGCGGCAATTTGTTGTGTATAACCTCTATTGGGTTACACAATTTTTTAGGGTTTCTTGGTTCGGGGAAAGAGGGAAAATGAATATTTGGGATCTGTAGGCGGCAATCCCAAATTACATTTACCAAATTGAAATTAAATTATAACTTTATACAAATTTCAGATTTTTATTATCATTGAATCTTAATTGAATCTTACTTGGTCACCGAAATCACTCTTAAGTTATAAATCTATTTAAAAAAACAAAAAAAAAGTTATAAATCTATTTTTTTTATAAAAACATTTATAGTTTATGTTATACCAACATAACATTAACTTACATCAAATTAACTATAATACTAAAATAACATTAACATATATAACATCAAACAATTATGTAGTTGTGATCTAACTATTATCTCATAACATAACCCTCATTAGATGGTATGATGAGTATATTAGAGGATTTCTTTAGTGAATTCATAAGTGAATTTGAATAGTAGATAAGTTAAAATACAACATTATGTATGTATTTGACATTTAACCATTAGTGCATAACATAATCCTTATGTACATTCTATTGAAAACATGATATAATCTTGTGATTGATAGTGCTTGTGATGATTTATGATTTGATTTGAATGTGTGTTAGATGATTTTAAGGGGAATATGCTTGTATTATGCTTAACCAAGTTTACAAGCCTATGTATTTGTGATCTAACTACTATCTCATAACATAACCCTTGTGTACATTTATGAACACATGATGAGCAATTGTGTTTGATAGAGATTTGTGATGGTATTATGTACATTCTATTGAAAACATGATATAATCTTGTGATTGATAGTGCTTGTGATGATTTATGATTTGATTTGAATGAGTGTTAGATGATTTTAAGGGGAATATGCTTGTATCATGCTTAACCAAGTTTACAAGTTTATGTATTTGTGATCTAACTACTATCTCATAACATAACCCTTGTGTATATTTATGAACACATGATGAGCAATTGTGTTTGATAGGGATTCGTGATGGTTTATTAGATGATATGAATGTATTAGATGATTTCATTAGTGCATAACATAACGGAGGGTGATTTCATTAGTGCATAACATAACGGATGGTTTATTAGATGAGCAATTGAGTGTGTTAAAGGAGGGTTAATTAAGAATAAACCACTTACGCAACAACGGGTTTATGGTTCGAATCAAATGCAACAGAGGGTTGTAATACCAAGTTGCATTGTATCATATGCAACAGAGGGTTGGTAAGAGGGAATTGAAAATTTTTAGGCGGGAAATGAAAATTAAGTTTCGTCCATAGTAACGCAACAACATTTCGTTGTTGCATGTATGACAGTTGCATTGGATCTGGCGGGATTGAAATATGAAATTTTGTAGCCATATATTTCCTTTCCCCCTCAAAATTTTCAATTGTCCCTCCATTTTCAATTTCATCCCGCCATTCATATTTGTCTTATGCAACAATCATTAACGTGAGCTGTTGCGCAAGTGAACTTAGTATTGAAATTGAACACACAACACACTTGATATTGAAATTGAAATTGAACACACAACACACTTGATATTGAAATTGAACTTACAACACACTTGATATTGAAATTAATCATCTTTTGTATAAATCATTAATGAAGACTTGATTTAATTCTCACTATCATCTTTATTTTCATATTCACCTTCACCTTCATCTTCATCTTCATATTCACCTTCATCTTCACCTTCATATATTGTTCTTCACCTTCATATTCACCTTCATCTTCACCTTCACAGTGTGCCAACAATTAATTATAAAGAGATGATTTGTATTTCAATTGTACGAGGTAATAAATGTATTTACTTAGGCAACACATACAGACTTCTCCGAAATATAAATGTTACATTATTCGTCTTACGTAACTAATACAATCATGTTGCATTAAAATTGTAACATTAGGTTTTCTTATGCAACAAGGGACGATCGTTATTATAGATTGTGTTGCATAAATGAACTTATTACTGTTGTTCATGTACTCGTTGCTTTTTACTTAGTTACATAAGTAACAGTACGCAACGTATGTCGCTGGTTACTTTAGACCATGTTGTATGATTGCACTTATGCGACGACTACATACATGTTGCTATTGCTTCTGTTGCATAACAGATTTTTCGTAACAAAGCTCGGTCTGCTGCTAACGTATGTGTTGCATTTAGTACATTACGCAACGCAAAATGGTACGCTGGATTTGTCTGTGTTGCATTTTGATGCTTATGCAACACATTACATAAGTAACAAATGTGTCGTCGTTGCGAGATGGCTTATGCTACGTAGTATATGCGACAGCGTGTCATTCCTCGTTGCATTTGTGTCAAAATGGTGTAGTGAGAGGAGCTCATCCAGAAGGCTGTAAGGCGTGAGAAGAAGGAGGAGGATAGGAGAGTGAAGATGGAAATTAGGAGGAAGATGCATGAGAGAGAGTTGCGCGAGGCTCGCAGTAAATGTAAGGATATGGCAGATATGTGGGCAAGATTAGCAAGTGTGATTCGAATTTGTGGACTGCACTTGGACTCTTTTTCTTCTACATATTTTACCGGGTGGTTGTTTTAAATTATAGGAAACAACAGAAGGATTATGAGGATAGGTTAAAGATTAAAAGGGCTGAGCAAGAGGAAAGGAAAAAATTTGAGAGAGTTGGAAAGGGAAATGCAAGGCTTGGGAGTGCAGATGATGAGATTGATGGGGGAACTGGTGCCAAGGAGAACTCATATATGAAGGTAGCGAAGCAGTTCATGAAAGCAGGGTCACGTGTTTGGAGGGCCCAAAATCGGAGGCTTTCTCAATACTTGGAAAGGGGTGTTGACGTTAAGTTCACAGATGTTGCAGGTCTTGGGAAGATCCGGCTTGAACTTGAAGAAATTGTCAAGTTCTTCACCCATGCTGAAACACCTACCGCAGGAGGGGAGTGAAGATACCAGGTATAGTTATTAGTAATAGACATATAGTTTCATTCTGATATTATCACTCAATGTTTAGGGGGTCGACCTCAACTAATTTATTTGCCTTCACATCAACTAATACAAATTCATGATAATGTAGAAGCAACATTTCAAGAATTTCACAAGTATTACTGAAACTGCATGTTAGTGGTAAATGGTAATTAGCTTTGTTACCAAGAAACACAGCAGCATGGAGCTCGGTGTGGTGTGTCGTGTTGTTGATTTTTGACTTCTTATTGAATGAATCCGTATTTTGATGCAACTTTCCATTAAGTAGTTGCTTAATCAGGTGGTATTCTTCTTTGTGGACCACCCAAAGCTGTTGCTGGTGAGGCAGGGATGAATTTTCTCTTCATATCTGCCTCTCAGTTTGTGGAAATATATGTTGGTGTTGGTGCTTCGCGTGTGAGGGCTCTCTATCAAGAGTCAAGAAGCAAGAGAAAATGTAAGTTCTCGTCTTCTCGAGGTTGAACACTTGCCCTGAAGTCGGTCGTCATAGAAAAATAATATTAATTCCTTAACGATATTTGTATATAGCATCCAACTACGGCTTCTAAACATGTTTGATATTATTGTACAGGCCCCGTCAGTTGTGTTTATTGATGAGCTCGATGCAGTTGGACGGGAGCGTGGCTTGATAAAGGGATCTGGCGGGCAAGAACGCGGCGCCACACTGAATCAGGTTTGCCTGTGAATGTAAAATTGGGTACCCTTTTTGATGAACTGAAATGAGGACTTCTGATTAAAGCACTCGTCAACTTTTTGTAGCTTTTAGTGTGCCTGGATGGCTTTGAAGGAAGAGGGGAGGTAGTTACAACTTACAATAGCCTCAACAAGTAGACCAGACATTTTAGATCCATCCAACTCTTGTCAGGCCCGGACGTTTTGATAGAATGATATATATTCCTAAGCCCGGGCTTATAGGACGTGTAGAAATTCTAAGGTGTTATTTCATTGCTCAACTCAAGATTCTTGTTCGGTGGCATGGCATTTGCTAGTGACCCTGTATATTGTCCGTGAAACTTCATTTCCATTATCCATTGATTTCTCTCGTAGGTTCATGCTTGCAAAAAGCCAATGGCTAAGGATGTTGATTATATGGCCGTTGCTAGTATTACTGATGGAATGGTTGGAGCTGAGCTAGCCAATATCAGTGAGGTTGCCGCTATTAATATGCTGTGTGAGGGAAGAACTGAGGTATGGTCCTTGTAAAGATTCTTTAATTAGAGATTTGCGGATGACCTGTGAACTCGAGATATTTCGTGAGCTATATATCACATGTATTAGTACAAGAAGTAAATGTGAATGACAATTGTCTAGCTTGCATGGCCGTTGTCCTCGAACAATCAAATATATTATTTTACCCAAAAAAATTAAGGGTAGTTATTGGTCTTCATTTTGTTTACTCTACCAGGTGGTTTAAGGTAACACATAAGCACATGTATAAAGTGATAGGACGATACATGAACAGGTTCATAGTGATTAAATTGATTATATTCAAATTAGGTTACAATTTGGCGCATTTGCACAGTAATCACTAATCAGTATATATCCTATATGCTGGACATGGTTCAGTTGGTAGAAGTTTGTTTGGATTGGTGCTTTCAGTGTTAATTCGCTAGTTCTAACTGTCTGTCTTGATTGAGCATGTGTACGGAGAATATTGGGAGAAGTAAAAAAAAATCTCCTTTGTTTCTTTTCAACTCATACTGCTAAAGTCATCCCCTCGGAAACTTCATAATGTGCTGGTGAATATTTTTGTGAATGGTACATGATGAGTAACATGCTGCAGTATTAGGATGAACCTATGGTTATTTCTTATTTCAGAAAAATGATGTGCATGGTCTTATACGCTCCTTTTCTCTTTCTAGAAACTTTATCCACTTTGAGGCCTCCCATGATCTTGTTTGTTATGAAAATTTGGCATACTATCACTTTAGTGGTTAAGTTCTTAAGGATCACGATATGATGTTGAGTTATGTTTGTATCTTAGAAAAGTTTGAGCAGTCATTTGACATGAGAAACCGGTGGTGGGTGCGTCTGCATTTGAATGTTAGTGTCAGCGTCCTGAACATAGACAAGGTCAATTTCCTGAAAGCATCTAATTACTTGGATAGTCAAATCATAGCATCCAAATTTTAGTTGAAGTCTTATTATTTGAAGTTGTTACTTGTTAAGGGTTATCAATGTGTGATCTTTATTATTGTACGTGCTTGCCCAGTTAAACGCAAGTGAGTTTCGAGGAAATTGAATTTCGTTTTGTATTGATGCCTCTGAAATGAATTCCTACTCCATCTCTGTTTAGATTACAACCGATGACTTGCTACAAGCAGCTGAAGAGAGGGGCTTACTGGATAGAAATGATAGGAGTCCTCCTGAGACATTGAGGCAAGTGGCTATCAATAAAGCAGCAATGGCTGTTGTTGCTGTGAATTTCCCAGACTTAAGAAAATATAGAGTTTTATGTACTTAACCATGCTTTTAACTCTTTGGTGTATATAGTATATACAATGTACACATCTCCTAGATTGTTTTCCTATAGATCCTCTTCTCATTATTAATGTTAAAAATTTTGGCAGACAACATTATCTCCTAGGGCTGGAAGGGAACTGGGATATGTTCGATTTAAAATGGACCACAAAGTTTAAGGATATCACTCTTACTTGGTCTAGACATTCGAGTATCACATTTTTCTGCAATGCGGCAGTTCTATTTTTTCTTCTCTTATGTTTACTTTTCATCAGTCTGCAGTCCTTGTTGGATCATATTACTGTCCAGCTAGCACCTAGCGCTAGCGCTGCAGATGAGCTTTGGTATAGTGAAGACAAGGTATGCATCTGTCCTTCACTACTCGCGATAGTGTGGGGGCTGTACAACTTGCCAGAAAGAACTATTTTGTTTTTTAACCTAGAAAGGAGCTTAATAAATTTGAAAGATAAAAGAACTAATTAGCATCTACCCAAATATACTTGTGTTATGGAAGCTGAGACTTGTTTTTTTATATTTGTTCCAAGTAAGTTTGTAGATTACTCAAATCATGATTCTGTTTTCATGGTTTAAACACCTTTGTATTGGCGTTCATTGTTGTCAGTGAACTCGTCCACCTTGATGGCAATGTATTTTATTTTATTGATTACAACAAATTTCTTCTGTTCTAGTTGAGCACTATTATTGGCAGAAACTGCAGATAATGCTCGACCGGCAGCAAGGACATTTGTTCTTGGTGGGCTATCAGATAAACATTATGGGCTATCGAACTTATCAGATAAAATCAAAGTATGTGCCCCTTTACATCCTTTTTCTTGTTCGGCCAAGAATCTTAACAGGAAATTGACTGAAAAATTCTGTTATTTCAAAAATCATGACGTTGTTCTTTCTCAGCTAGCTGTAGAAAAAGCTTATGATATCACATTCTCATTTGTTTCAGTAGTTAGATAATGATGTGTTCTGTTTGAATGTTGACATCAATAAATGAGTTTCCTGCACATGATATTGATCTCGAAGCACTGAGGGTTTTGCATGAGTGCTATGAGCGTGCAAAAGAGGTATTTTTTGTAAATATTTATGATATGGATTTACATTTTCTATTCTCTTTTTTTTTTTAATTGTAAAACATTATTTTTCAATGCAGCTTTTACATAGAAACCGAACTCTCATGGATGCCTATGGTTAACCAGCATCTCGAAAAGAAAAGACTCTCGAAACAAGAATTTTCTCACTTGGTTGAGTTGCATGTATCCGTCAATTCAATGTCACCCAGTATACTCGCTGAAGGAATTGTAGTGGATCAGAAGGAATCAAATGGTGCTGCAGCGCCCCCAACAAATGTAGACAAAACCTAATTAAATTATAGTAAAAACTCCTTTTGCTTTGAAAGAGAGGCCGAAAAACTCCTGAATGTAGATCCCATGATATTATGAAGAGTTGATATCTCAAGTTTCCTCTTTTAACTCAGGTTACTGTGTAATCAATGGGTAAGGGTCATATCTGACATTCGGATTGAAGATTCTTGCTCCAAGTGGTAGCCATATGCAAATAGGTGAAAGCAGCAGCGGATACATGAGGTGCCATAGATACTCTTTACTGATCACTGCCCATCCCACAACAAGTAGGATGCCACTTGAATATCCCTAGACTGATTTCTCATTCTTAATATTGTTGAAAGAAGAAATCTGCTGGTAAAAGAGTTGTTGCCTGCTCTGGTCAATTGAATTATAACACAAATTAGATAAACATTCTTTGCAAGCTTCCAAGTAAACCAATATATCATGCCATTAATGTTTCGGGATCAGATCAGATGTTGGGCAGTCGTATAGCTTAAATTCTTATTTTAAGTTTATTATATTTAAAACTACAACGAATAGATTATCTCCTAAATTTTAATGACGTGACCCTCCGTATCTAAAGAAGATGAATCGCTCTGGAGATCAGAAGTTTGACAATCGAGTGAGTAATTTCCACCCTTATTCTCTTCCTGACAAAATATAGGAGGGTGGCAGCAGCGCTGACTCAACGTTAAAACGACGAAAGTCATTACATTACATTCGTACCCCGCGAAGCCCCAAGTGACTAGATCTAGATGAGCAGCTGAAATAATAAAAGGTAAAACAAAAACACAAACACAAACAGCATTAAAATTTAGATAAACGAAAAGCTCCAGCTAGATAACGGAGGGTCACACTCACACGTGACTAAAGTCTAAAGAACAATTTATACGCTGTCGTTTTATATAGAATAAACAAAATTTAATAAATAAAACTCGAACGACGTCGTATCTATGGCTGGCAGCATGTCCCGATCTGATTCCCTATAATACTTACTGTTTACTTCTGTATTAACTTGTACCTGTCGACCCATAAAAATGATTCCCACCCAGTTTCCCGCCGCGTGCTTCATCAGTATTATATATATAAAAAAAAAACTTATATATTTCCTTTTTCATCCTAAACCTATTCCAAACTCCAACGGCACAAATGAGGAAACGAAAATCAACACCCCACCCCCAAACTAATTTCTCTCGTTCCCAGAATCGACGGACGATTAATGAAAACAGTAGCTAGCCTGGAGGAGGATCCTTGACTAAACTGATCAGCGACAGCCTGGAGGAAGATCCTTGACACTCAAACGCCTGGAGGAAGAGACTGATCAGCATCATCTTGGCACGCAAAGAGTGTACAGGTACGACAGCTCACCTTGAACAACACTTGACAACATCCTTCGTCTTCTTGATGTTCACAGATCTCGCTCATGAATTTGCTTATATGCATGGCTGCAGGCGGCTAATTGGCTCCTTCTGAAAATAAAACCCTAAACCCCTTGATGAGCTTCTAGATTGGTGATGGAAATGGAACAAAGGAAACTTTCTGAACTGCTTAAAAATCCGACTACGATTGCCAATATTAACCGTTGGCATAATGAAATCTACAACATTGTCCCCGTACACAATTTGCTCGCTGACCATCCTTCCATTCGGTTTCCTGAAGTCCAGGCCGTTGTGGCCGCATTGAAGACCGTCCGGGACTTGAAAAGGCCACCGGATGATTATTATTGGCGGGAGGATGTTCATGATATGATGGACTGGCTGAGGATCTTCTTTAGCTTTCAGTTACATAACGTTGACAATCAGCGGGAGCATCTAGTTATGCATCTGGCGAATGCGCAGATGCGAATGCAGCCACCGCCTGATAACACTCACGTGTTGGATCTTGGAGTGGTGAAGAAGTTTCGAAGGAGGCTTCTAAAAAATTATTCGCAATGGTGTTCTTACCTGGGCATTAAAGAGAATATATATCCTTCTGACCGGAGTTATAATGATCGGACGAGGGAGCTGCTGTATGTTTCTCTTTACTTGCTGGTGTGGGGTGAGTCTGCTAATCTGAGGTTTATGCCGGAGTGTATTTGTTATATATTTCATCATATGGCTATGGAATTGAATAAGCTATTGGATGATTACAATGCTGATCCTGTGGTGCCTGCTGAGACTGATTATGGAAATACATTTATGCGCAATGTGGTGAAGCCTATTTACAACACGATTAGGGCTGAGGTCGAGAGCAGCAAGAATGGGACTGTGCCACATAGTGGCTGGAGAAATTATGATGATATTAATGAGTATTTTTGGAGCAAGAGGTGTTTTGAGGAGCTCAAATGGCCGATTGATGCAAGGAGTGATTTTTTTGTGACTGAGAGGAGGAGAAGAAAGACTGGGTTTGTGGAGCAAAGAACGTTCTGGAACCTGTTTCGGAGCTTTGACAGATTGTGGATCATGCTGATATTATTCCTTCAGGCTGCGATCATTGTTGCCTGGGAAGGAACAAGTTACCCGTGGCAGGCGTTGAGCGAAAGATCAGTTCAAGTTAAAGTACTTACAGGCTTCATAACATGGAGTGGATTGAGGTTCCTGCAGGCCATTCTAGATTACGGTAGTCAGTACAGTTTGGTTTCCAGGATGACTTTGTCATTGGGAGTTAGAATGTTGTTGAAAGCTATTGCTGCTGTGGCGTGGATTGTTACATTTGGTGTTCTATATAGAAGGATTTTGTCACAGAGAGATATTGCCGGTGGCTGGGATAATGCACAGGTTGAAATTCGTATACTGAATTTTCTTGTGGGTGCATTGGTCTTCTTGGCTCCTGAGATGTTAGCAGTGGCTTTGTTTATACTTCCCTGGATTGGGAATTATATAGAGATGAGCAACTGGAAGATCTTTCATATGTTATCATGGTGGTTTCAAAGCCGAATCTTTGTTGGTCGTGGTTTACGTGAGGGGCTGATTGATAATATAAAGTATACCTTGTTCTGGCTTCTGGTGCTTGGTACGAAATTCTCGTTTAGCTATTTCCTGCAGATTAAGCCAATGGTAGCCCCGACGAAAGCTATTTTGAATTTGACAGGCTTAAAATATGAGTGGCACAAGTTCTTTATCAATACCAACTGGTTTGCTGCTATGATTTTGTGGATTCCAGTGGTCTTGATGTATCTGATGGATATGCAAATCTGGTATGCCATATACTCGTCGTTTTTGGGTGCAAGTGTTGGTTTGTTTCAACATATTGGTGAGATCCGAAACATGCAACAGTTTAAACTGAGGTTCCAGTTTTTTGCTAATGCTGTTCAGTTTAATCTCACGCCGGAGGAGGAGCCACTGCTGAATGCAAGCAGGGGAAATTTGCGGAATAAATTTAATGATGCCATCCGCCGACTGAAGTTGAGATATGGGCTGGGTACTTCCTATAAGAAGCTGGAATCCAATCAGGTTCAGGAAAACAAGTTTGCGTTGATATGGAACGAGATTATTACCATTTTTAGGGAAGAAGATATTGTTAGTGACCATGAGGTTGAGCTGCTGGAGCTGCCTCCCAACTCATGGAATGTTAGAGTTATCCGCTGGCCGTGCTTGCTTCTGTCTAATGAGATATTGCTTGCTCTCAGACAAGCAGGGGAATTGGTAAATGCTAACGACGGCTGGATCTGGTATAAGATCAGCAAGCATGAGTACAGACGTTGTGCTGTTATAGAAGCTTATGATAGTGTGAAGCATTTGCTTCTGGAGATAATTAAGGACAATACTCAAGAGCAGAATATTCTCAAAATGTTGTTCAAAGAAATAGAACACTCTATTGAAACTGAGAAATTCACTAAAACATTCAAAACTACAGTGCTCCCTCTGATCCATAAAAAGCTTGAAGCTCTTCTCCTTGAGATAAACAAGCCTGAGAAAGACATTGTCAAGGTGGTGGATGTTTTGCAAGCACTCTATGAGATAGCTATACATGATTTTTTCAAAGTAAAGAGGACCACTGAGCAGCTGCAAGAAGATGGTCTGGCAACACGAAATTCAGCCTCGGCAACATGTCTACTTTTTGTAAATACTATTGAGTTACCTGATAGAAGCAATGGGACATTCTACCGCCAAATTCGACGTTTGCACACCATTTTGACATCCAGAGACGCGATGGACACTTTTCCGAGAAATCTTGAGGCAAGACGCCGCATTGCCTTCTTTAGCAATTCATTGTTTATGAATATGCCTCATGCTCCTACAGTTAAAAAAATGTTGCCCTTCAGTGTCCTCACCCCATATTACAATGAAGATGTAATATACAGCAAGAAGCAACTCAGTAGTGAAAATGAAGATGGGATCTCCCTACTATATTACTTGCAGACTAACTATGAGGACGAGTGGAAAAATTTTGTTGAGCGGATGAGTAGAGAAGGAATGGTACAAGATAGTGAGTTGTGGACATTGAAGCTGATGGATGTCCGGCTTTGGGCATCATACAGGGGTCAGACGCTTGCTCGTACGGTGAGGGGAATGATGTACTATTATAGGGCACTGAATTTGCTTGCCTTTTTAGACTCTGCCTCTGATGTGGAGATACAAGAACTTGGTTCGATGAGGCGCAATAACAGCTCCGAAGGTTTGAATTCTCACGAGAGATTGAGCGGAACTAGTAGTTCGGCGAGCTTATTGTTTAAAGGCCACGAGTACGGTACTGTCCTGATGAAATATACATATATAGTTGCTTGCCAGCTTTTTGCTGATCAAAGGGCTAAGAAGGATCCTCGTGCTGATGATATTTTATATCTGATGAAAGCCAATGAAGCACTTCGTGTTGCTTATGTCCGTGAGGGTAAGTTTATGGGGGAGATATGTTATACAGCCAGTCTTGTGAAGTATGATCAGAGGCTGGAGATGGAGGTAGAAATATACCACATTAGGCTGCCTGGTCCATTGAAACTGGGAGAGGGAAAACCAGAAAACCAGAATCATGCCTTCATCTTCACTCGTGGCGATGCAGTTCAGACAATTGATATGAACCAGGACAACTATTTTGAGGAAGCACTCAAAATGCGTAATCTATTGGAAGAGTATGGAAGAAAATATGGAATGAGGAAGCCTACAATCTTGGGAGTTCGTGAACATATTTTCAGTGGTTCTGTTTCATCGCCTGCAAGGTTTATGTCAGCCCAGGAAACAAGCTTTGTGACCTTGGGACAGCGTGTTCTGGCCAATCCATTGAAGATCAGGATGCATTATGGGCATCCTGATGTTTTTGACAGGTTTTGGTTTCTGACTCGTGGTGGTATAAGCAAGGCCTCTCGAATGAGTAACATCAGTGAGGATATTTTTGCTGGCTTTAACTGTACTCTGCGCGGAGGCAGTGTGACACACCACGAGTACATCCAAGTTGGCAAAGGAAGGGATGTCGGGTTAAACCAAATCTCTATTTTTGAAGCAAAGGTCGCAAGTGGAAATGGTGAGCAAGTGCTTTGCAGAGATGTTTATCGATTGGGTCACCGGCTTGATTTCTTCAGAATGCTATCATTTTATTACACCACAGTCGGCTTCTTCTTCAATACCATGATGGTAGTGTTAACTGTTTATGCTTTTCTCTGGGGGCGTCTTTATCTTGCACTTAGTGGGATTGAAGATGCTGTGACGGTAAGCAGCAGCAGCAGCAACAAGGCGTTGGCGACAATCTTGAATGAACAGTTCATAATTCAACTAGGTCTTTTTACTGCTCTTCCGATGATTGTGGAAAACTATCTCGAGTATGGGTTTCTTGGAGCTATATGGGATTTTATAACAATGCAGCTGAAGTTGTCTTCTGTATTCTACACATTTTCCATGGGAACACGTACACACTTCTTTGGCCGGACCATTCTTCATGGAGGTGCCAAGTACAGGGCGACTGGACGTGGTTTTGTGGTACAGCATACGAGTTTTGCAGAAAATTACAGGCTTTATGCTCGTAGTCACTTTGTCAAGGCAATTGAGCTTGGTCTGATACTTGTTGTTTATTCTGTGTACAGCCCCGTCGCCAAGGGCACTCTTGTTTACATAGGCTTGACCATCTCTAGTTGGTTTCTAGTCATGTCATGGATCATGGCTCCATTTCTCTTTAACCCTTCAGGTTTTGATTGGTTGAAGACTGTTGATGACTTCAATGATTTTATGAACTGGATTTGGTTCCGTGACAGTGTTTTTACGAAAGCTGAACAAAGTTGGGAAAAGTGGTGGCAGGAGGAACAAAATCATTTGAGAACAACAGGAGTATGGGGGACGCTGTTGGAGATTATATTGGATTTCCGTTTCTTCTTCTTCCAGTATGCAATCGTGTATCAGCTTCATATTGCAGGTGGCAGTACACATATTGCAGTTTACGTGCTATCCTGGGTTTACATACTGATGGTTGTTGCGGTTTCTGTTGCTTGCGAAAAATATGCTGCAAAAGGTCACATCTACTATCAGCTAGTCCAGTTGGTCGTGATAGTATTTGTCATAATTGTGATAGTTGCCTTGCTGACGTTTACTGGCTTCCAGTTCATTGACATCTTCACTAGTATGCTCGCAATGGTACCTACAGGGTGGGGTCTTCTTTTAATTGCTCAAGTGATTCGTCCTGTGCTGCAAGATACCATGCTCTGGAGTATTGTTGTTTCTGTTGCTCGGCTGTATGACATAATGTTTGGAGTCATTATCATGACTCCAGTGGCGCTGCTGTCATGGATGCCTGGAATCCATTCTATGCAGACTAGGATACTATTCGGTGACGCGTTCAGCAGAGGCCTTCGGACATTGACAGTCAATAAAATCAAAAAAGGATAATTGATCCTCTAGGTACTCTTTTCTCTCCACACCATATTTCTTAAATAAAATTAAGCTGCATGACGTCTAGTGTGTGTTTTATTTAGTATACATGGGAATCTTAAATATGTTGCTCGCCTTTTAAACCGTTATATGGTTCAACTGAGAAATGGTTGCCCCTAGCAGATGATTATTGGCTTTCTCTTTATAATTGTTTGATAATTTTCTTTTAATTTTGGAAGGGGATCATGTGTGTGATTGCCATATGAGTCAGCGAGTGAAGAAAACAATCTTGCTTGTGCTTGTGCCTTTCTAATGCTTCAATAAATATATATACACATACAGATATCTGCAGGCATTAGTTTCTATTTGGGAGAAATACATCAGTCTGCTTAGTAGTAGTGTTTGTTTGGTCATTTTATAAGTATTTTCTATTGGTCAGGGACAAGAGTTAATGAAACTGAATAATTTCATTGTTTGTCAGCTAGGTTTCTTATAGTGCCAAGAACCAGGCCCATAATTTGCTACTTTCTATCACTCACTTTTTATGTTCTCTATTCATTTACAAGAGTTTGATATTAATGCAGGACTCTCTAAGACCAGGCCGGCCCCAGGAGCAGCATATCACTGTACATTTGGAAAGTAGTAGAGAATTATTTCCATTAAATTATTTCAAATTTGGACAATGATTGTTCCTAGTGAGGAGATTTCTCATCAATTCACTAGTTTTCATATTATGAGCTTGACTATACATTATTATGAGTACATCTTTTTATTTAGCTCCTCCCATGTTGAGAAACGTTACTTGGCAGCAGCAGCATCAGCAGCAGCAACAGGTAACAATGCATAATTAAGGCATATTCACAACACGGTCAATATTATCCTGTCATGCTAAATTCAGTATTTATTAATAGAACAACTAAGGTATTGTGACTTGCTTTTCAAGTTTTTTTTTTTTTTTGATAGGGATTACAAGGTGTACAAGAGCATTACATCATCTATTCAATGTCTATGTCTAGTACATTCCATCTGACTGAAGCACGAGCTTAATGCGGCGTCTTATCCCATTCTGAAGCAAATCTTCGAGCAGCCTTCTCGAGCATTTTGGCGAAGGCGAAACCATCTTGAGCACCTCCTTTGAGGGGGAGGAAAGCACCTTCTGAAGGGAAGGGAAACACCTCCTTTGAGGGGGAGGAAAGCACCTTCTGAAGGGAAGGGAAACACCTCCTTTGAGGGGAGGAAATTCCTCACCAAATATTGGTGGGAATGGTGCATTTGTGGGGAGTTGAACTCATGACCACTTGGTTATAAAGCCAAGTGGTGAGCCAACTTGGCTACAACCCCACATGCGACTTGCTTTTCAAGTTTACAATTGATAATATGTCAACTCCTGAAAACGTATATTCTACCTTTCCCTGCGAGTCTCTCATGCTCCAAATCTGCTGATCCATTGTTTGTGACAAGCACAGTCATCACCTTGTTTGAACTCACTTGAGCATTTGCCTTTATCCGCCTCAATGACCCCACAGCGACACCTTTCGAGTAAGCTGCCATAATATCAGATACACGCGTCGTCTTTAAATTGTCATCCTCTCCTATATGTGCTTGTTAGGGCTAAATTGCTTCTTACAAGAATTAATTGTATATACACAAAATAATGGGCCAATACTGTAAATAGTCTATTTGTATACCTGTATATATGATCAGTAATGAAATCAATACAGCAGAGCTGCTGTAACAAACTTCCCAGACATTCTTCTGTTTTGTCCTTTTTCCCTTACGCCTCCATTGATCATCATGGTCTCCTTCATTGGAGCACAGCTCCTTGAGCTTCTACATGGTATCAAGAGCAGCGTTTAAGACGATCAAAGGCTTCCTTCAGCTTCCTATAAGCTCGCCCAACCTTCATACCCATTTTTTTTTCTTCATTCCAATCCTTTTCTCCCCTGCTCTGTGTTGTTGCTTCCTAATCAAAATCCATGGCTACTGTTGAAGAGACCTCTGATGCAACTACTGTTAATCCACCAGTACTGCCAGCTCGAGCCACTCATGCTCATGGATCCGACCTCTTCAACCCAGCAGATGATCCTTTATTTGTCAGCAACAATGAGAATGTAAGTGTCTCTCTCGTTTCTCAAAAACTCATGGGTGCTGACAACTACATCCCGTGGAGCAAATCCATGGCTCGTGCTCTTGGCATCAAGGCGAAGCTCGGCTTCGTACAAGGCCTCTTTCCCAGACCAACAGATGATCCTGTTGCCCTTGCTAGATGGGAGCGCTGCAATAATGTCATCCTCTCCTGGATTGCGAACTCTGTTTCTGAAGAGATCAGCGCCTCCCTAGTCCACTCCACCAGCTGTATCCAAACCTGGATAGATCTACAGGATCAGTTTGGAGGAGATAATGCAATGAGGGAGTACTCTATCTCTAAGGATATAAGCTTACTTATGCAAGGTGATATGCTTGTTTCTACTTATTATGGTAAACTAATCCAACTGTGGGGTGATGAAGATTCTTATACAAATGATGAACTATGTACACTTGGCGAGAACTGCAAATCTACCAAATGTATGTATGCAAAGAAGATGAAAGTCCGACTTCAGAAATTTCTCATGGGGCTTAATGACATACACAGTCAGGTCAGAACTCAGATCCTCATTACTAGACCCCAACCCAGTTTAAAAGAGGCATACTCTCTTGTTATTAAAGATGAAGCACAAAAGCGTCTAATACAACCTACTGTTATGGAAGCATCTGCTCTATATAGTTCCTATAATGCTCAGAATGACAGGCCACGCAACCACACATATGACAGGCAAGCGGCAAACAATGACAGGAACAATGGCACCACAAAAACCTATGCTACTTCTGGCACTACCAGTGATTCTACTTCAAGGTACCGAAGGCAGCTGTTCTGCACAAACTGTCAGTTGCCAGGCCATCAAAAGGAGGCATGCTACAAACTGGTGGGTTATCCACCAGGGCACACACTATATAGAGGAGACAACTCAACAAATCATAGAGGACAAAAACATTTTTCTAACAATGTTACCTCTATTCCACATTCCACAGATGCTACTAACAGTTCAAGTGCAGATAAAATAGTACCTGCTAGTGCTGATTCTTCAGCAGCTTCTCAGCTCAATCATGTCCAAGAACAACTGGCCAAACTCCTCACTCTGTTCAACCAAAAGGAAACAAAGGACTCAAATCAGTTTCACATGGCAGGTATCTCCTGTTTTAATACAACAAAACTTGCGCATAATACATGGATACTAGACAGTGGTGCTACTGATCATGTTACACCTCATATGCATCTTCTATATGATGTTAACTTGCTAAAGATACCCTATGAAGTTCTTATGCCAAATGGTAGTAAGGCTCTTGTTACTCACACTGGAAGTTGTGACATTAATCCTCAACTTACCATCCATGAAGTTCTTTGACAGGCGTCGTTTGACCTCTCAAATTTGTATTTATAATCTTCCCTGCAAGAAACTAGTAAAGTGGCAAGCAGGGGTCGAACCCAAGAGAGCTGGTGTGGTTCAGTTGTCCTGTAAACAAATAAATTGGGGTTTTGTGTGAGCAATTATAACAAAGCGCAAGAGAAAATAACAACGAAGAATTCAATAAGAGAAAACATTCAGTCTAGGGTTTCTATTGTGACACGTTTATCATCGACTGCTAATGATCTAATTTCATGCTTCTAAGCGTGGTTACTCCGTTTCAGGTTATAACCTTCTAGTTCTCCTAAATTTAATAATCCGTTTCAGGCAATATTATATTCAGGTATCCTACTTGTTTTCACGTTTCAGTATCAAACAAGCATTGACGACAAGGGTTGAATTGTTTCGCTAAGCTTTACCGTTTCAAGTCTCCACTTAGCTTCACAATTCAATCCTTTAATTTAAGCGCAAGAACTAGAGAAACATAAAATAGCATTAAGAATAGAGTCTCAAAACAAACGTCACAATATGCAAAACCCTAAACTGAATTAAGGAATTTAGCTACTCATTGTCATGGAAGTAAAAACAAATGTTTTTTGATGAAAAGGTAGTAGAAATTCTCTGTCTCGTCGAAAGCTTCACGTTCTTCCTCTTCTCCCGAGCTGTCTCAGTCTTCGTAGAATAATTGGTTATGGAAAAGAACGAACCCTAATCCAAACTTCCTTATTTCCTTTTATACACTGGGCTTCCAAATCTGTTTTTGGGCTAAAATTACCAAATCTCGGCTTGCTGACGTCATCAAACGCCCTGCTCACGTCAGCATCTCGTAACCTGGCGCGTTCGAAGGAAACATTATCGGCGCGTTCGTACTTGACATTAACGTTAACGTTAATGTCTCTTGCGGACGCGATGGGCACTGAGTTCCATTCCTTCTTCTTTGCGCCAGTTCCGACTTCAACTCTGGATTTGACCCTCTATACGGTCTCGGACGCTCTCGGTGTGAACTAGAGAGTTGTAGGGAATCGAGTCAGCTACGCAACGCCATGTAGCTCGTATTTTCCTGATCAACGGTCAATTCCCAGCTCTCCGTCGAGTGTCCAAGGGTCTGAATTGTCATTGTGGAGTTTTCGGCGCAAAACACCGTCTTTAATGCACGTTTCTTCCAAGAGCTCCCGAAACACCTGAAATGCAAAACAACACTAAAAAGTAACTGTTCGCATAAAAATGTATCGAAATAAATGGGATTAGTCGATTCGACGAGTCGTATAAATACGACTCATCAAACCACCCCACACTTAAACTTGCTCGTCCCGAACAAGGACTAAGTCATAGAAGGAAACTAACTGTAACTCCACAATTTTTTTTCGACGTCCTGGATAATGCTACATGAATATGAGCTGCTAGTCTAGACTCGCTTTTCTATGCATAACTCAATCGCTACTAAAATCATTATGCTCAACACAGAATTAACCTTGATACATGTTACCCTTGAGCCGAAATTCAAATCAATTCGGATGAATGGGAGATAGTCCTCTTTAGACCCATGATCTGCATTCGCTGTTCCGAACTCTCGCTATATGGTTATACTTCATTGCTTTTTCTTGCACGTGATTCGTTCGAGCTTCAAGGATTTGAGTTCTTTTGTGGACAGCTTTTGTAGTGAGTTGTCTTTTGATGGATCATCGGTGTACTTCACTTGTTGCGTGTAAAACTTCACAAATAATTGATTTTCGTTTCTTTTGCTACTGATTGTGACTGCTTGTCCGTGACTCTGCTCTTTTGACGGAGGTCCAATCATCGCCCGCAAGCATATGGAAATACCTCACTGCTCTCCCTCATCCTCGTCCTTTCGACGCGAGTCAAGCCGAGGGTCGCTCGTCTATTTTCCCGGCTACTCGGACTAGAGTTTGGACGGTGTGATGTTTTCCCGTCCCACCTAACCGCATCAGCACTGCAGTGGCGGAGCAGACTCTTAACCATGTTGCCTCGAAGTGCTAGCCTCCACGAAATCCATATAACCATACAACTCGAAATTCGGTCCTTTGAATGCTTCGTCAAGTCTCTCTAGGACATTTCTATCAACTCCACATCCCTGTTCATCTCAACTCAAAAGGACACGTAGTACGATAAATTCACATGTAGTCACATAATTCAAATTTCACGAGAAAAATACATGTAATCAGCATCATGAATTTCACATACTCATACTTCAATACTGCAATTCCAAGAACAGAGAGATTTCATACTTCATCAAATTTTTTTTTTTCTCAAAAGAAACGTGCAGACACAGTACAATATGCAAGAAAAATAAACGTGCAGACACAACAAACAGACTCTCCCACCCCACACTTTTGAACCAAGCCGTGTCCTCACGGTACGACTTTAGTTCAAAGACAACAGACAATGCAGACATAACAAACTGACGGACTCTGACAAAGAGAAAAAGAAACAAAGAAAAAGGAAAGGGAAATAGGCACTCCCCTAGTGTCGTCGCGTGACGGTATAAATTCTGGTCAACCGAGTCGGTCAACGCTGGTCAACAGTAAGCCGCGTCCGCTACAGACGTTACGTGTCGCGTCTGGTGTAGACATTAACCTAACGTCGAAGGCTAACGCGGTCAGCTAATGTTGAGGGCTGGCGCGGTCCACACTGAGGTGCACTGTTTCCTGCATGAAAAGCATCTCTTTCCCAAAAGACAAAGTGACTTAAGACTCAAACAAACATAAAACGAAATAAAATACGAGAAAAACTCAAAAATTTGCCGGGCTGCCTCCCTGCGAGCGCCTTTGTTTTACGTCGTTGGCTCGACGGTACCTCTTTAGGGATCACAAGTTAGGATCACATGGACGTGTGAGGTCAACTTTCGCCTCAGCTACTCCTTCAGTCTGCCCAAAATCATCGTGCAAAGGTGTGCTCGGGTCTGCTCTCCATCGATCAGGCGGGTTCGCCTTTACATCCTCCCGAGTCCGCGAGGACACCTTGATCATAGCTACTGGTCCATCGAGTCGTGCTCTAGTGTTTCTCCATCCTGGTTTCCATTCAAACATGCCATGTCTCGGTCGCTTCTTCATGTATGAACGTTTGGCATCCTCGTAAGTATGGAAGTTCGATGTCTTGCCAGCAAACACAAGTGACATCAAGCATGTTCCCATGTCAATCTTGGTCTCTGTGGCAAAGAGGAGTGATCGTCCCAAAATAGGTGCAGGAGGATCGTTATCTCTAGCATCTCCCATCTGTAAAACATAAGAGTCAATATCTCTCGTGACTGTGAAGGCACCTGGGTCCTTACACTTTTCGAGCGGCGCTTGTTGACTCGTGGCGAGTGGGTGCTCCATCATTGGTTTTTCTGGCTCATGCTTCGCCTCCAACTCATCTCCCAGCTCATCATTATCGATCACATGGTCTTCAGGAGCTATTACCTGCATAGAAAACGAAGGAAAATGGTCAGTCCTGGATTGTGCATCAGTGAGGGTCGCGTCCGCTGTAGACGTTAGAGGCGTGTCCGGCCTTAAAGTTATAGGCGCGTTCTCTTCAGACATTAGCGTCGAGCTAATGTCTCTTTCGAACGCGATCGGCACTGACTCCGAGTCATTTTCTTCGTTTCCTGCACCCGATACGAGTGGCTTGACCGGCTCTTCTTCAGTCAACCATGGGTCCTCATCCTCTGTCGGCTCCGTGGGCTCCATTGTAAGCTCTTTTTTGATGACCATCGGCTTGTGAGCCGTGTTGGCCAGATCGGCCTGAATTTGGCGCACTATGTTGGCGATTTCTTCGAGCCGCTTGGCCTGATCTTGTCTTGACCTCTCGGCCAAATCATCTATCAAGTACCAAAGATCGTCCATGTCTAAGTTATTCACCGAGCCTCCCGCCGCATCATTAAGCCTATTCCACTCATGTGGCAACATCCCACCGAGAAACCTTTGAAGAAGATATAAGTTTGTGAATCCATGGTGCGGGCAGCTCGTCACAATGGAATCGAAGTACGACAAGTACTCGTTCAATGTTTCATCCCGGGATTGCTTGAGGTTGATGATCTTCTCGCGGACTTCAAGTTGGAAGGATGGTGGGGAAAACTCCTCATAGTTCCAAGGCTCTCTATTATAATAAGAAGACATGGTGCATCACAAGAAAATTAACTAAAAAAACAAAAAAACAAAAAAAAATAAAAACAAAAAGAAACAACTTCACCGAAGCGCAGCTCCCCGGCAACGGCGCCAAAATTTGACGCGCGTCGTCTGACCTCTCAAATTTGTATTTATAATCTTCCCTGCAAGAAACTAGTAAAGTGGCAAGCAGGGGTCGAACCCAAGAGAGCTGGTGTGGTTCAGTTGTCCTGTAAACAAATAAATTGGGGTTTTGTGTGAGCAATTATAACAAAGCGCAAGAGAAAATAACAACGAAGAATTCAATAAGAGAAAACATTCAGTCTAGGGTTTCTATTGTGACACGTTTATCATCGACTGCTAATGATCTAATTTCATGCTTCTAAGCGTGGTTACTCCGTTTCAGGTTATAACCTTCTAGTTCTCCTAAATTTAATAATCCGTTTCAGGCAATATTATATTCAGGTATCCTGCTTGTTTTCACGTTTCAGTATCAAACAAGCATTGACGACAAGGGTTGAATTGTTTCGCTAAGCTTTACCGTTTCAAGTCTCCACTTAGCTTCACAATTCAATCCTTTAATTTAAGCGCAAGAACTAGAGAAACATAAAATAGCATTAAGAATAGAGTCTCAAAACAAACGTCACAATATGCAAAACCCTAAACTGAATTAAGGAATTTAGCTACTCATTGTCATGGAAGTAAAAACAAATGTTTTTTGATGAAAAGGTAGTAGAAATTCTCTGTCTCGTCGAAAGCTTCACGTTCTTCCTCTTCTCCCGAGCTGTCTCAGTCTTCGTAGAATAATTGGTTATGGAAAAGAACGAACCCTAATCCAAACTTCCTTATTTCCTTTTATACACTGGGCTTCCAAATCTGTTTTTGGGCTAAAATTACCAAATCTCGGCTTGCTGACGTCATCAAACGCCCTGCTCACGTCAGCATCTCGTAACCTGGCGCGTTCGAAGGAAACATTATCGGCGCGTTCGTACTTGACATTAACGTTAACGTTAATGTCCCTTGCGGACGCGATGGGCACTGAGTTCCATTCCTTCTTCTTTGCGCCAGTTCCGACTTCAACTCTGGATTTGACCCTCTATACGGTCTCGGACGCTCTCGGTGTGAACTAGAGAGTTGTAGGGAATCGAGTCAGCTACGCAACGCCATGTAGCTCGTATTTTCCTGATCAACGGTCAATTCCCAGCTCTCCGTCGAGTGTCCAAGGGTCTGAATTGTCATTGTGGAGTTTTCGGCGCAAAACACCGTCTTTAATGCACGTTTCTTCCAAGAGCTCCCGAAACACCTGAAATGCAAAACAACACTAAAAAGTAACTGTTCGCATAAAAATGTATCGAAATAAATGGGATTAGTCGATTCGACGAGTCGTATAAATACGACTCATCATTCTTCTTGTCCCTGATTTTCAATTCAACCTCTTATCTATTGGAAAGTTGATTAGTCAATCTCACAGCACTGTGCATTTTCTTGACACCAAATGCTATATCCAGGACCTAGTCAAGCAAACTGTCCTGGGGACTGGTGAACTGATTGGAGGCTTATATCAAATAAGGTGTTCTGCTAATGTTCTCAGCCTTGCAGCAGCTGTGACTCACAAGGACACTCTTCAACTATGGCACTATAGGCTTGGCCACACTTCTATTGGCACTCTGTCTGCTATTATCAGAAAATATCTATCTCCTACTACTTGTAATAAGTCTGAATTTTGTTGTGACATTTGTCCTATGGCAAAACAGACAAGACTCCATTTTCCTATCAGCAATACTCATTCAACTCGAAGTTTTGAGCTTATTCATGCAGATATTTGGGGTCCTTTTCATGTTCCCACTTCTACTGGGGCTAAATACTTCCTCACGATAGTTGATGATTTTTCAAGAACCACATGGACTTTTCTAATGCAAGCTAAACATGCTACTGCTACCTTACTACAACAGTTCTTCAAAATGGTCTCTACTCAATTTGACAGCAAGATTAAATACCTCAGAACAGATAATGGGACTGAATTTTTCAGTAAAGATCTATGCACATTCTTAGCAAATGAAGGATGTATACATCAATCATCTTGCACTTACACACCACAACAAAATGGTATTGTTGAACGTAAACACAGACATCTACTCAATGTCGCTAGAGCTTTAAAATTTCAGGGCGCATTACCTGATTTTTTCTGGGGAGACTGTGTTCTCACAGCAACTTATCTGATCAACCGTCTTCCTTCTGGACTGCTGGAGGGCAAAACCCCTTACCAGGTTCTCTTTAACTCAGTTCCATCCTATGATCATCTGCGTGTCTTTGGGAGCCTGTGTTACACAACAACTATCAGTTCTGGAAGAAGGAAATTTGATAGTAGAGCTGATATGTGTATATTTGTGGGATATCCACATGGACAAAAAGGTTACAAATTATTCAATCTCAAGACACATGCATACTTGGTCAGTAGAGATGTTATTTTTCATGAAAACAGATTCCCATTCACTGAAAAGCTTGAAAATTTACCAGCAGTGGCAGTCACTCCCCTGCCACAATGCACCACCTCAAATCTGCTAGATGATCCCATTGTTATCTCAACTCCAGTGAATGTACCTGAGACAACATTTTCAGAGGATAATCAGTCTCCCAGAACCAATGATATTCCTATTGACACTCCATCTCCTAGTACAGAGAGTTCACAAGAAAATACACTATCCTCAAACCAAGATATCATTGACATTTCTACTAATCTTCGCAGATCTACCAGGGTACCTAAGCCCTCTGTCCTCCTAAAAGACTATGTCTGCAGTACCTCTACAACAAAATATCCCATCTCCAACTTTGTTCAATATTCCAAGTGCTCTCCCATTCACCAGAAATATGTGCTTCAAACATCAGCCATTGTTGAGCCTACATCCTACACTCAAGCCTCCAAGGACCCCAAGTGGCTCACTGCCATGGAAACAGAACTTAAGGCACTACAAAGCAACAATACTTGGGAGGTTATTCCCCTCCCCCGTGGCAAACATGCCATTAGTTCCAAATGGGTGTTTCGAGTCAAAAGGCACTCAGATGGCACTATTGAACGCTACAAGGCACGCTTAGTAGCAAGGGGATTCTCTCAAGAGGAGGGACTTGATTACAATGAAACCTTTGCTCCAGTGGTAAAAATGACCACCGTTCGCACTGTCATTGCACTAGCCTCTTCTAAAACTGGCCTTTATTTCAACTAGATGTTGATAATGCTTTTTTACATGGTGCACTAGATGAAGAGGTGTATATGTCTTTTCCTCCTGGCTTCTACAAGCAAGAGAAGCAGTTGGGTATGGTCTGCAAACTAAATAAAAGTCTATATGGCCTCAAACAAGCCCCTAGACAATGGTTCAGCAGATTCAGTGATGCCCTCTTAGCCTATGGTTTTCAACAAAGTTCCAATGATCACTCCTTATTCACTTACAACCACAATGGTGATTTTCTAATTCTACTGGTTTATGTTGACGATGTGGTAATCACTGGTACTTCTACATCTCTCATTGACTTAGTAAAAGCCTTTATTCACTCTGAATTCAAGATAAAAGACTTAGGCCAACTTAAGTATTTTCTGGGCATAGAAGTGGCTAGGTCCTCATCAGGCATATTCATCAATCAACGCAAATATGTACTGGACATTCTATCAGAAGTTGGTCTCTTAGCGTGCAAACCTAGCACTACCCCTATGGACACCAAACAAAAACTAGCTTTATCAACTGCTGATAAGCTTCCTGATCCCACAGAATACAGAAAACTTGTGGGAAAATTGGTTTACCTCCATGTCACAAGACCGGACATTGCTTTTGCTGTGCATATCCTTAGCCAATTCTTGGCTGCTCCTACTACTGAGCATCTTCAAGCGGCCACCAGAGTGCTTCGCTTTCTCAAAGCTGCCCCAGCGCAAGGTCTCTTTTATCCGGCAGGTGCCCCTCTTTGCCTTGAAGCCTTCTGTGATGCGGACTGGGCCTCCTGCCCTATTTCCAGGCGCTCTACGACTGGCTACTGCATAAAGCTTGGCCCTTGCATCATTTCCTGGCGCACCAAGAAGCAATCGACCGTATCCAGGTCCTCCGCCGAGTCTGAATATCGTGCGATGGCACAGACGTGTTGCGAATTGGTATGGATTGTTGCCCTACTTCGCGACCTTCACATACCAGTTGCACATCCCATCAATTTATTTTGCGATAACAACGCGGCCACTCACATCGCCCGCAACCCAGTCTTTCATGAGCGGACGAAGCACATCGAGCTCGATTGCCATCTCGTCCGTCAACACTTCGCCTCTGGCTTCATCAATCCTCGCCACATCGATTCGTTCTCTCAACCGGCCGATCTCTTTACTAAGGCTCTACCTGCAGACGCCCTTCATCGATTAGCAGTCAAGCTTGGGATTTCAAACTTTCTCCACCGCCAAGCTTGAGGGGGGGGTGTTAGGGCTAAATTGCTTCTTACAAGAATTAATTGTATATACACAAAATAATGGGCCAATACTGTAAATAGTCTATTTGTATACCTGTATATATGATCAGTAATGAAATCAATACAGTAGAGCTGCTGTAACAAACTTCACAGACATTCTTCTGTTTTATCCTTTTTCCCTTACGCCTCCATTGATCATCATGGTCTCCTTCATTGGAGCACAGCTCCTTGAGCTTCTACAGTGCTTACTCTAATTTTGAAGCCCAGTGACAATCTCAGCAAACATAGTAACAAATAAATCCACCCTAATATTGAAGAACATAAATCTCTCCAATCAATGCTCTACACAACACGAGGAATAAAATCCTGATTTCAAGCTAATTTATCAGAGGCATGACAACCTCCCCAAACAACCAACGAAACGTCTAATAGCAACGACACATCCTGACGAACTGCAGGTGATCTATTCTTTCTCGCTCAAATCGAATTGCCATGTGAGTCGTCAATCGGTGGGATCTGTATTTTCCTTGGATTTTTTGCGTGGAAAAGTTTTGTGGAAACTCACAGTTGTTATCCTCGTAACCAAACAGACACTTTTCTTGATTTTGTTTCCCAAACACTCTCTATGTGTCTATAGTATTTCCAGAAACCAAACATGGGTAGGGTTTTGGGAACTCATCAAATGCGAACAGCAAACAGTGGTTTTTGATAAATATACAACTTCTCTGGCACCGGCTTCTTCCTCCATTCTCTTCGAGCAACGTTTTACAAGCGTTCTGCTTCAGGTAGATGTTGTGTTAATTGGGCTATGCGTTCGATTTGCGCTCCGTGACTTTCGGCCCAATAACAACTTTATACCCAAGCTGCAATAGCCAGCGTTTTTCGCTAATTTTATTAGGGTTTTTGGCTCGCGCCATTATTACAGCTAAACTCCACTGCGAAACTCTCCGGTTGGTTTTGAAGTATGAAAGTGAAGGTCATATCTCGGTCAGCCGACGAGTTCACCCGCGAGCGGAGTCAGGACCTGCAGGTAATCTAAATCCTGATTTATTTATTTATTTATTTATTTATTTTTACTATAAATATTTTATGTATGCTCAAGTAAAATTTGGGTTCAGAGGGTATTTCGTAACTTTGATCCGAACCTCCGAACCCAAGAGAAGGCTGTCGAGTATGTGAGAGCTCTCAATGCCGCCAAGTTGGACAAGGTCAGGATGTCACTATTATGCCTTTCTGTAATGTGTGGTTTTGTTAATTCAGAAATTGATGCACTTATGTTACTTCTTGTTTTTAGATATATGCTAGGCCGTTTGTTGGGGCAATGGATGGCCATAGAGATGCTGTTTCGTGTATGGCCAAGAATCCCAACTATCTCAAGGGAATTTTTTCTGGCTCATTCGACGGAGGTTTCATACTATACAACTCCTTTTTTAAAATTTAACTATTTAGTTGGTGCTATTGGAAAATATGTGTATTTGACATGTACATATTATTCACTAGTCTCTCATTCAGTGACCAATGTAATGCATGGAAACACAAACCGGTGTTCATAGTAACTGAGTCCCTTTGAGCATTATCATCAATAGTGCCTGTTATTCCCTTTTTTGGGTAGTTATAATTTTTCTTTGTTGGTTTTTCTTTACAGATATTAGGCTGTGGGATATTGCAACCAGGTAACACAAGCTTCTGTTCACTTTTTTCTTCTTTTCTTTATGCTATAAATTCAAAATTGATGACTTGGTAACTTGTGCTACGAGCTCCTGTGAATATTTAACTATCCAGTGAATGCTGACATATATTGGGCTCGAATTCTGGTAGTAGTTAGTACACTCTGATTGAATACCTGTAGTAGCCGTAGAGCTTTGTTTGTCGGTTGACAGCTTGGTTCTTTTTATCATCCCTCAAGTTTTTCTTACACTATGAAATGAAGGGTTTAGGTTTAGGATGACTAAAGAGAATGTTAGTTCCTAGGTACCAATAGATTGCTGATTCTCCTTTGTTGAATTGTCCTAGTGTGTATGTATTTTATACATGCTGATGAAATAACTTTACATATGATACAGAAAGACTGTGTGCCAGTTTACTGGTCATCAAAAAGCCGTGCGTGGTCTGACGGTCTCAACAGATGGACGTGTTCTTGTTTCATGTGGCATCGATAGCACGTAAGTTATCCAACTGCAAGTGCAGTGAATCAGCTGGGTGTTCATTAACTTTTTCCAAAATTTCATTTTGTTATTACAGTTGCACTGCTACAAAAGAATGATTCTGAAACTAGTTTCATGTTTTCTTATTGACTTAATTCTAGAGTTAGACTATGGAGGGTACAAGATCCTACTCAGATAGAATCAGACGCAGTGTTTGAAAATCCTGCCAAGGTAGGCCTTTTAGTCCTATGATCCCATGCTAGTTTTCATTATCTTCACTGTTGGTTCAGTAATTGAGATCCATCTTTTAAATACAGCCCATGGAAACTTATGTCTGGAAGCATGCTTTTCGGTAAGCCTTCTCAATATGATCTATAACCATTTCTAATCAAAATTTTCTGTTTAAGCATTCTTAATATGTTATTTGTCATTTCAAACCAAGAATTTTGTATCACATTTTATATGTATCCCAGTGCCATTTCTCATTTGCTCTAATGATTCTCGTTATAGGGCTGTTGATCATCAATGGGATGGGAACCTTTTCGCTACAGCTGGTGATAAACTTGATATTTGGGATCAAAATAGGTATATATTCAACATTATTTGGTCCTTTATTATGCTTGTATTTCACTGAAAGTGATCAACCTGTAGATCTCAGCCAGTTATGAGCTTCGGATGGGGAAATGATACAGTAATTTCTGTGCGCTTTGATCCTGGTGATCCAAATGTCGTGGCAACATCCGGAAGGTATGTCATTGAGTTTCTTAGTCACTGTAAAAAACATTAACTATTAGGTTCCTTTGTCTTTGCAGCGGAATTCTAGTTATTATTTCTGGTTTTGGGCTTTTCGGTCTGTTTCATTTTTGTTGTGATATTCTTAGATGCATGTGTAGTTGTTTCTATATCCTCATTGATTTTTAGCATAGGCTGTATTTATATCGATGATCCGAGTTAGTGCTAAAAGAACGCTTTTGTTAGCTACCATCTTGTTCTGTTACCTGCTCTTGAAGTTATGTATATATCTTAATCCTTCTCATGACATATTCTAAACTACAATATTCTACAATCTTTTCTGATAAAAAATGCTTTGGTTTTGTACAACCTTTTCTGCTATGTACTCTTTAAGTTATATATACTCTAGACATTTTTTAAACTACATAATTATTTTATCCTGCAGTGATCGCAGCATAGCACTATATGATCTACGTAGTTCATCCCCTGCTAGGAAAATTATCATGCAGGTATCTTTGGCTCTATCCTTTGCCAAGTTTCATGAATGTATGTGTGACTAATGTTACCACTTTCACTACATATGTCAAGCAACCAACCAACTTTTTAGAATTCTAGTTCAGTTTAGGCTTTTGAATGATTTGGTTGCCCGTCACAAATAGCCATTACCTATCCCTGACTTTGTTTCACCTGCCGGCAGACAAAGACCAACTCTATAGCTTGGAATCCAATGGAACCTATGAATTTTACTGCGGTAAGCACCACATTTTGAATTAGGTTGTATTTTACATATATTAAGTGGGATCATGTTCTCTACCGCAACTTTACCTCAGTGCTTGATAAACATTTGATTTTCTTTCTTGCCTTTAGTTTATCTCTAGTGAACATTAACATTATGCTCGCACAATACAGGCCAATGAAGATTGGAATTGTTATAGCTACGACGCTAGAAAATTAGAAGAAGCAAAGTGTGTGCACAAAGATCATGTGTCTGCTGTGTAAGTTGTTCAGAGTGTGTATATATCTCTTGCCCACGCCTTATCCTTTTTTTATAACTAACAACTATCAATCCCTTTGACAGGCTTGATATTGATTTCTCTCCAACCGGCCGTGAGTTTGCTACAGGGTCGTATGATAGATCAGTGAGTTATTATTTTTGGGTTGATTTTAGAACTGAACTTTTGTATGCCTTTGGGCGCTGGGTGATGATTTCCTGTTCATTGACTTTGCTTAACAGGTTAGAATCTTCCCATATAATGGTGGTCACAGTCGTGAGGTCTATCATGGCAAGAGAATGCAGATGTATGTTTCATGTATATATGCAATCTATTTTCTTTTTTTTAGCAGTGCGGGCGGCTCTTTTGTGCTGCAGCTTTATGAGTGATATGATAAATACTCGCTAATTTTGCGGTTCGTCTCTCTTAGTGTCACATGTGTAAAGTTCAGCTGTGATGGATCATATATCATTTCGGGTAGTGATGATACAAACCTCCGGCTATGGAAAGCTAAGGCATCTGAACAACTGGGAGTGGTAAAACTAAAAATTCCCTTCATTTTTTTGTATTTTACCATTTCTGTATGTGATTCTTATACGAGTTGAACCAATGTTTTCCATCCCGATGACTGTTTGGTGTCAGATGGAGTGTAAACTTGTTCTGAGATGCAGTCTTCCATTTCTGTTTCCCAGTCACTGCTAACTCAAATATCTTTTACAGCTTCTTCCTAGGGAGAAAAAGAAACACGATTATCTTGAGGCTGTGAAGAATCGATACAAACATCTTCCTGAGGTGAAGCGTATTGTCAGGTGAGACTCCCTTTCTATTTTTAGAGTCTATGGAACATCATAATAGATTATTAGAGTCTACCAAACATCAAAATAGTTGAGTAGACTGAAAATTTTATTTTTTGTTTGTATAATCCTTCAGGCACAGGCACTTACCAAAACCAATATACAAGGCAGCTGCTCTTAGAAGAACAATGGAAGCAGCTAGCAAGAGAAAGGAAGAAAGGAGGAAAGCCCACAGCGCCCCTGGGAGTGTCACAACAACACCATTACGCAGAAGAAAAATCATCAAGGAAATTGAGTAAGCTGTACTGTGTTGAAGCAAAATGTCTTGCAAGCACTTGGTCAAGCAAAGTGCGCAGAAAAGCAGAGGCTGACGCTATTAATTATCGTCATAGAACAGCTTGCAGTTCTACATTAGTTGCATCTTATGAATCAGAATCAGAAGAGCTGAATGATTATGAACATGTAAAATTTTGGAAAGAAAATGAAAAGCAACATTATCCCTTATTATTATGACAAGCTCATGTGTTTTCACTGACCCCAATAGATCTGTTACATGGACGCTTTTAGTCATGCCCTGACAGGCACAAGTGTAGGTGCTTCAACAGCTTTCAGTTCCTATCTTGTATCAGAGTATTGAGCCAGTCAAATATGACATTGGCATGCCTCTGTTAAAACTTTTTCTTTCTTTGCGATTCATCTTCAAGGTGGGATGACTTCGTATTTTAACTCCCATGTTTTTCTCTTTATTTTGTCTGTTTTCCAGCTTATAATGATGTCCACCTCTCCTCCACATGTATACATTCCCGCAAAGACTGACAACAATCACAGTCACTCAGCTCTCATATGCTAAAGTTTCAACTTCTTTCAGACCTACATCCCACCCCTTCGTCTGGCAGACGATCAAAATGATGAGTTTCAATGTTGAATTGTTTGCGTTGAGCCTCTGGCACCAGAATGGTAGAAGTCTATCTTGTGATAAATGATCTGCCACAGCTCTACAGAAAGACTGATAAATTAAGAAGACAGAACCCTCCTGTTAGATACAAAGTTCAATAGCTACTGCTTTCGTTATCCTATGGCCTACGATATAAAACAGGTTTCCATCAACTAATCAAATTCAAATAGCTCAAAAGCAATAAAGAAATTTTATTTTATTTTTATCTTCCATTTAACACATAATTCGATAAATAATATAGTAAAATAATGGAGAGCTGATTTTGGCCATAGACTTATAATAAATTATATGTTTTAACCACCTATCTATAACTGTGTACACCAAAATTTGAGAAACTAAACCATATCATTATGACTGCCATTAGATACAACGACATCAGAAACAAATCTATATACTATTGCGTAAAATACAGAAATAAGATGTACATTTAACTAACATTAAGCTTATGAAACATATGTTACTTCAATAATCCAGTACCATACTGCGACCAAGACACGAAACTCTAACCACCTACTTATAATGGCAGTACATTTCCTTTACCATATTAAAGCTGAACTAACTCTAAAATCAATGATACTCAAGCCCCATAATGTCGATCATCAAAATCAATGACTTAAAACATTTGAACTTTTCAGACTTATCTGCTGCACAAACAGCATCATTGGCGACAGTTGAAGCAGGGAAAGAAAATCAAAGTGAGATAGATCAATATGCCTGAGCAAAGAAATTATCCGACATGGCCATCAAATTTTCCAGCGCGATGCCGAAACACTTGTTTCCTCTGAATTGTCATTGGTTGGGTTCTTCATCCATAGCTGCTCTGCTTCTGACTAATGTTTAGTTTTGGAGAACCACCCATCCCCAGAATAACAGTTTTAAACACTGCAAGTGTCCTTAAAGGTAGTACATTTCAAGCCATGGCCGAAGCATCGTGCCCAACACAAATCATTGCATAACTCAGGTCCAAAATTGAACAGAAGCTTTCTTATACAAGTCTCTATCACCTTCCTCCAAAACGAGCTTATTCTGCATCGCATTACACAACAGCCCAAACCTTATTATGACTCTGAAACCCTTTCCGCTCAATCTCCTTGTCAACATCAACATGAATCCCATCCTCCACCTTCAGCCTCATTGCCAGAACCTCCAACACCACCTCCGCCGCTTTTGGGTTGCGCGTCCGTCCGCACTCGAACTTGTTCCTGTCCACCACGTTCCCCGTTATGTACTTTGATTGAGATGAACAGACGCAACCGCCATTTTCGTTCCCGCTCATTCAGAAATTCACGCTCAGCGGATTCGTCGATATAGGGGGTTTCTTCGATCTCCAGGTAGGCAGTAGTAGCGTTTCAGATTCTGATATGGGCCTGACACTGGGCTGCAATGAATGAAACTATGATTAGGCCTGATACTAGGCTGTTTTGTCTAGATTTTAAAGTTTTCATATGACTCTGGTATGGAATATCTTCTAAAATTTTGTATGATGGGGGATAATGTTAGAATTAGTATCTGTTAGCATGAACTTGAACCCGAGAGTATATTGTCACCGGAGGAGTATTCAATCACTGGGGTCACTCACTTCCCCCTCGGTCTGGAGAGACATAAATTTGAGATGATGTGCACATGTATATAGAATTTGGCTTTGTTAAAATATATGGAAAATGACAAGGAGGGGGGTATGAACTACCACCATTGACAAATTACGATTCGAACTATCAAAATTGACGATTAAGGGCATTTCAAAATATTTTGATCTCCATATAACACTTAATTTATAGAATATCACTTTGTCAATTAACAAAATTAACTAAACGGATAAATTGAAAAGGTCTTATTTCCCTTAATTGTAAAATTAAGGATTAAAATATTTTGAAATTGACTTTAATTGTCAATTTTGATAGTTCGGACCGTAATTTATCAATGAGCGGTAGTTCATACCCCCTCTTTGTCATTTTCCCTAAAATATAAGCAATTGGTACTGGCACAACAACGAATTTTGTCCACCAATATCAACATTTCACAGATGTTTCCCTACTTTGGACAACGATTTTCTCTTTTTGCATCACATTATCTTCCAGTGCTACGACCATCATTTTCTTTGCATCTTGAACCGTGAGACTTGCTTGGATGGTAACAGACTGGCAGACTGCATACATGTCGACAACATACATATTAGTCAGGATATTCTAACCATCCATTTGAACCTTGAAACAAATTTAAAGGAAACTCATTTTCCCATGGTATATTGAGTTCTTTTTATTTTGTTTCATTTTCTAGGGGAAAACCAAATACATAACTTCATTTTCTTTTTAATCCATCAAATTTACCATGAACCAAATAGGTCTAAGAAAGCATATAAATCGCAGGTCAGCTGACGCCGGATTGGCACTTTTTACCTGAGAAGACGTTCCAGATTGATTCTTCAGCTTTGTATCTAGATTATAAGAGCGTTCAACAATCGAGCCAGTGAAGGCCTAAGCATAACACCACAAAGATACCAACAAAGTTACACAGATTTATATGTGGTCACAACACTAGCAAGTCTTGCAACAATATGAGAAGGGAGGGAAAAAAGCACATGCCTTTTGGCTATCAAAAGCAGGCTGGAGAGATTCGACAGGAGTCTGTAAAACAAAATAAATTAAGAGACATGCGTGCTTAGATCATAATAAGGACTACACTAGTCGCAATAAGTTACTGTCCCTGAACAAAAAAAAAACATATAATTCTGTAATCGACTACTTTCAGAAAGCATCTATCATATCAGCTCAGAAAAATGCCAAATATAAGGTAGCAGGTGGGGTGTGGTAAAAAATAATTTTTAATAATAAACTAAAAATGGTAATAAAATCACATATTTTGGATTTCATGAACTTTTCTAGTGGCTGAAGGAAATTCATGGGGGAAGCAGTACCATTTCTCCCAAAGATCGCCCTCTGGGTAGATTATCATTAGCAGTAGGAGCTCCAAAAACCTTCTCTGAAACACTATTTTTTTCACCACCATGTGCTAAATCCTTGCGTAGTAATATCTCACCTGCATGGGTATAAACAGAAATGAAAGCAAACAATCAGTGGTTATACCAAAACCATCTAGCATCAGTTCAACACAACAGAAAGGTAATTCGCATTGTATCTGTGCTGTATAGTGACAAATGTCAACTGAGATTCTTTGAACAAAAGTACACAAATTATATTACAAACATTTACAAAATAGTTATCAGTCGCTTTTACTAGGCATAAAATACAGACCATGGAAACTAAGTATTCATCAATTATAACAAGTTGACAACTAATATCGAAAAAAGAAAAAAAAACGAGTTGACAACTAAACAGTCTTTGAAATCATTGAGAAATACATCTCCTCCATATCATTAAGCCACAAATAATGATCATATAAATCACATATGAACAAAACTCGATTGATGGCCGCAAGACTAACCTCTGGGTACAGGTCTTGTGACTGCACCTTTAATCTGAGTTCACAAAAGACAGTATCAAAACCCGAGATGATTACACTGTAAACAAAACATTTAAAAGGTCTTCTCGGAAAGATTCTGCTCAGAGTGATCACCATGCAATAATTCAGATGCATTTTTCTCACACTGAAATCTCTGTAATAGCTTTCTTCAATTGTAAAACGTATATGACAGCAGATTCATATATTACCTCTGATGTTCCAGGATTGTCATTCATTGGGCTCCGAGGTTGACTTCGAATAGAATTAGATTCCAAATACTCACTGCCGTCAAAATCATTTCCCTTCAAACCATCATCATCATCTGTATCACTACTATGTCCAGTCGACAATTCATCCTCTTCAGCTTCCTCCACTTCATTTCCAGAGAGCAATCTTTCATCATTGTTATTTTCACTTTCAGCTGCAAGCTCTGCAAGCTCTGCTTCCTCAAGTTCCTCCATTCGAGCCAAAATTCTAGCAAACTCCTCATCTTTTGCTGATTTTTTAATATTCTCATTCTCAAAAACAGCCCCTGAATCAACTTGCGTTGAGGCTGAAGATAATAATCATAAGAATATGTGAAAACAACGATGTAATAGTGCACATCTCAATCAGGACAATATAAGATAAAAATATCACATTATCCTCGCTGCTTACAAGTTCAATAAATATCCATATTCCCTATACATGAATAAAAGCAACTGAATTTTCACCTTTTAATGACACTTCCTCAGTCGGATCCTCTTTGACATATTCTTCCCTTATCTCAACAACACCTTCCTAGTGTGACAAATAAGCAAACGTTAATACATAACTTAGACACACACGGTCGTTAAGCATGGAATAAGAAATATAATTGAAATATGGCACATTCACAAAAAGGCCCTTTTTTTTCTTCTTCTGTCTAGCTCGGAAATTGATTCAGCAAGCCATGGAACCTAAAATATGAAAATACATAAACAATACTGCAGTATTTCATACTTACAGCTGCTTCGGTGGCAGTATCACCAAAAAACGAAGCCTCGGCTTTCAAATCTTTAATCATGGCCTTCAAGGACTGCACCTGAGAATCCAGCTCCTTTCCCCTTCTATTCAAAATGTCCACCGTTTGCTTTGATGTCCTATCCGCATAATACCCTTCCCCTAGCAAAACCTAAACTTTCTTCAGTTAGCTGGAAGTCCTCATGAAAATAAGTAATCAAAACCTCAAATTCAAGTTACAATAAAGTTAGCCATTGAAGACAACAACAACTGTCTACTCAAAATGGCCACAAAAATCAAAACATTTAAATGTAAACAAAAACTAATTTACCAAAAATTCATTTGTATGAATCAATCTCCCTGGGAAAAAAGCTCCTTTTCCAAACGGAACCTGAAAATTCAAATTCAGTCAACAACCTGATCTCCAAAGCAAGTAGCAAGTAGTATACAGTTAAATTAAAAGAGAAAAAAAGACAGCACACTAAGGTACCATGATGTCGTGGTGAAGTTGATCCGGAAGGCGTTCCACGAGCTTAACAAGCCCCGAATTGTCGTCCACAAACGACCGAAGGCGATCCAGCTCTTTTGTCCGCTCGGCAATGGCTTCCTCCACGTATCTCGCCGCGCCCTGCGCCTCCTCCTGCGAGAACATCGAAGATAGAGACGTCACCGTTCCATTCACAGATTGACCACCGTCCATTTCGTAAGCAGGGGGTTTAGTTAGGGTTTTGCGATTCGGCTTCCTCAAACACGCAATCAGAATCTCGAGGCTAGCGTGAGTCGTTCTGGAAATGATTGATTTTTTCCTTCAGAAGTTTTAGGGATTTTATCGGAGCTTCGAGGGACCGTTGGGAGAGGCGGTGAAACGTCGTCAGCCGCGCAGAGCGAGAGCATCCATCCCTCCTGGGGCACTGGTTAACCTTTTTTCCTTCTCTAAAAGCCAGAAGGTTTTCAGTGCTTCAAAACGCAGCGTATTTTGTCATTCGTATTGCAAAATCTATTATGCAGACCTGCACAAATGCGGATTCGGGCCGGACTCGGGTCGGGTTCGGTCCGGCTATTTCATATGGTTAAGGACTCTGTCATGAACGTCCCGAATTCGAATTCAAGAGTTTTCAATTTTCTCTCTTACATTTTATCCTTCCTTTTCTTTTCTATCTTCCTCATCCTGCTGTTAGAAACTGAGAAGAGAAATAACTGAACTGGATTTGATATTTTTATTCATCGATTAATTTTGCTTAAATAGCTAATACAGATAAACTAAACCAACCGTAAAATTTAAAATATAGCATACAATACGACACTATTCTCCTATTAATAAGGCATGCTCTACTCAATCTTAATCCAATCACTTGACTCAATCATCTCTACTGCCATGTATCCCAACATATCCTCCCATAAACCGAAGATTCTCTTCAGTTTAAAATGTGTGATCTTCTCTTGGCTGGACTGATCAACTGTTTCCTGTTGACCGGTTCTCTTGACCATCAACTCTCTCATGGTTGCCGCTCTTTTAGCGCCAATCCTCGATACCGCAGTATCAGCCATCTCCTCAACAAGTGAGAGTCACAGCTCTTCTTCACCACTTGTTGTATGACTAGAAACCAAAGTCTACTTCACGCGTAGACTTCACTTACCGCAGTAGATAAGTGACATATGTTCTTCATAGGTTTTCAAACTAAACAGTTTCCTCGAACACACTCTAAATTGCCCATCTGCCAACTCCTTCATCTTAGCGTCTCTTGATTCATTCCCCTGGTAAATCACACCTTTCTTCTTGACATTGTTGGAATGTCCTTTTAAATCCATCCATGTTGAGACCGTTATCACTGCTCTCCTCCGAGAAAATGCATCACATTGCTCCAAAGATTGAATCCTCCTCAAAACCTCTTCTCATAATCAATGACACTTCATCTTCTGTCACATCAGCGTAGCTTCTTGTTAGTGTCCGGACTCCGCCTGTAATCTCACATCTGTCTAACAAGATCAGCAACAGCTTTCTTAATGACTTCTATCAACTGCTGTCTCCTCAAACCTAGGTCAGAGCATTCACCGGCTTCCAGAGTGCTTCCCATCAACGAAACCAACTCCGTTTTCGCATGCATCCTCACTTTCCTCGATTCGGCCAAGCATGGACGGAATCATCGCTTTAGATCCGGTATTTTCAACCGCCGCATCTCTACTCCGCCAATGTCGAACCAACTGCTTCCTCTCTGGGCTCCATAACTGATGATCGTCTTATTGGTTACACAGCAACTGGTCGGAAGCGGCATCATCGTCAACTAACTTCTCGAGTTGCAAGTCTAAAGCTGGAGATCCCTATTTCACTGCCGCATATTCGCAGGTCTCGATCGCCTGCCTGTTGGAAGCCATGCTGCTCGAATTAAAAACCTCTGATGAGACGTCCTCTCTTACCCAATGTCCTCTTAAATTCTGTTGCTTTGTCTTCCGAATTCTGACACATCGCAGCCTCATTAATAATACACATGCTTTACCTCCTTGCATGAAATAAACATGCTGGCTATATATATGCTGATTTTTCCACTATGTTGGACCCCATGTCCGCCACCAGGGATGACAACAACCTCAGTTCCATCAGCGGCGACTCTTCCTCCTCATCATCATCATTGGGCGAGTACTCATTCTCACCCAAACCCTAACATTAAGGTTGTCATCACATATGGACTCACCTGAGGTGAGTCACCTCTACCGTGTTAGCCTCACATTTACACCAATACTCGTATCATCGACTACCCTATGAATACCCGACGGACAGTAGCATGACGGCTACTGCCGCTTGACTACAAAACTCCGGATTGAAACCTTCGGCTCTTGATACCACTGTTAGAAAGTGAGAAGAGAAATAACTGAACTGGATTTGATACTTTTATTCATCGATTAATTTTGCTTAAATAGCTAATACAGATAAACTAAACCAACCATAAATCCTAAAATATAGCATACACTACGATACTAATCTCCTATTAATAAGGCATGCTCAACTCCATCTTAATCCAACCACTTGACTCAAATCTTCTCAACTGCCACGTATCCCAACACTCGCTTTGTGCGTGGATGCTTCCTTCATTCTTCGTGGATGCCTTCCTCGTCCCGCCTTGCGCGAGGATGTTTCATTTATCTCTTGCGGATGTCTTTCTCGTCCCGCCTCATGCATGCATGTGATGTTCCTCCCTGTGTAGGTGCTATTCGGTCGTCATGATGGACGTGTCATGGCTTGCAATGGTAAAGGTGTCCGATGTGACATGTGCTTCAAATGTCGAAGAACATACCAAATGACTTCGGGGTAGATGTGTGCGCGGATCCATGGTAAAGGTGTCCACAATGTGGTATGTACTTCAAATGTCGAAGAATGTACCAATGATTTCGTGATCTGATCGAGATGTCTTGATAGAAGTTTTAAAGATTCATATATATTTAATAGATGATAGAGAAGCGCTCAAATGAGAACCCCTTATTTTTCGAAAACTTGAGACCTCAATCTTCACCTTTCAAAATGCAAGATGCATTTTGGTGGTGACAAGTGTTTTCAAAATGCAAGATGCATTTTGGTGGTGACAAGTGTCTCATGTGCATTTTTCAAGATGCATTTAATGCAAAGTCAAATCCACTTTTTTACTTTACTTTTTGGACATGTGTCACATGCAGATTTAAAGATGCATTATGATCTAATTGTGATATTTGGGTTCTCAAGTTCTCGAATTTTTAAGGATTCTCAACCGAACGCACTCCATGGATGATATATTAAAATGTTATCACTTGTTGTACCCCTTCATCAAAAAAAAATTGAGTGTTCTTATTAGATAAAAACCTCTAATTTATATGAAAATTTAAAATCAAATTGATTCTTTAATCTAATTTGATGAGCGGTTATATTCATGGGCCAGGGCCCAGGAGTAGCATCAGGTATAAATCTACTTTTAAATTATAAATCTCTTAAAAAGGTCAATAAATATACTTTTTCTTGTAGCGATTGATGTTTGATCTTCTGAAATAAGAAGACTACACAGAAAAAGTCCAATAGTCCCAATGTGACATTCATTTTGGTTCTTTGAAGACATTCACCATGTGATAATGATGAGTGACACATTATCCCTTTAGAAGGAGGAGGTGTGATGCCTTCTAAAAACATATTCGAAATACAACACAAAAGCATATTCTCTTCAGATAATCTCCTGCTCACAAGTCGACTACTTTAGTTTTCAGGTTTTACATTTTGTGTCGCAGTTTTTTGGCGGTGGTTTCAACACAATGAAGGTTCGATGGTACTATTGATGTGTATTACTTTGAACTTCTTGTATCCCGGAGGTTGCCAAATAAGTCCTAGTTCCAGTGGTAGGGCAATAGCACCTTATGTAGCTCAACTTCCAATTCTAATTTGAGTGCACCAATTATTTAATTATTTACATTACCAGTATAATTCTGTTATTTAATTGTTATTTACTTGGTTATAGTATCAATTTGTTTATTATACTCCTACATTTCAAAATATTCTAGTTTACCCATCGTTCCACAATTTTATGTCATCATTTACCTTTTTCCTTTAAAACAATCTGAAAGGGCAATAATGTCTCAAGACTGTTGTAAACAAAAATGATGACATAAAATTGTAAAATTACGGATAAAGTAGAATATTGTGATGTATAAACAATTTTTTTTTTGATCGGGGTGATGTATAAACAATTTAATAGTATCTATAAAAAAAACAATTTAATAGTAGATAAATAATGTAAAGAATAATTAGATAATACAATTAAACTACAACTAATGTAAATAAATAACAGACTCAATCAAACAAGAATTGTAAAATGAGGCTCGTTTGACGATCTCCTTAAGGCGTTATTGCACTGTCGATCACTCGTCCTAGAACTTACTTGACAACAATTGCCTCTCATGTTACAATAACTTTAAAATAATACTTTTACATAAAAATATAGGACTATCGAATCCTCATTGTGTTGAAACCAGCACCCAAAAAAACCTTTGACACAAAATATAAAACTTGAAAATAAAGGTAGTCGGCTTGTGAGAAGATTGCTTGGAGAGAGTATGTTTTTGTGTTGTATTTCGAATGTGTTTTAAGAAGCATCACACTACCCCCTTCCCCTTGTTATAGGAGAGGATGGGACACCCTATCAATATGACATGGTGGGTGTCATAATGTCTTCAATGAAATCAAATTGAATATCCCTATGAAATTATTGAACTTTCCATGTACTCCTCTCATTTCATAAGATCAAAAATTAACTTCTCAGAGAGATTATTGAATTCATCATGGAATCTTTTCATTTCACAAGGCAAATACAATTCTCAACATTCTTGAAAATATGAGTATTCGTCTCATTATTGCATAGCCAATTATCAAAGCTAGCCAAAGTTTAATTATACAACTCTGAATCAAAAAAAAAAAAAACTAGCCAGGGATCAAGTTTTCATGTCTAAAGAAACTTATTAAGTGTTTGAGTGTTTTGTTAGTGTTCCTTATTCAGTGTTTTTTGTTTCAGTGTTGGCAGCTAGATGTTGTTGAGTACTTATTTCATTCATTTAGTTTCATATATTGGCCATGTAAATTAAGAACGTCCACATTTAAATGGAAGGAAGCATGGGCTCATCACACACAATAGCCGTCCTATAAAATCGGTAGCTGTCTTCGCGACTAAACATTTGGCTGACCAATAAATAACATTTTGTCCTTATTTCCAAACGTGTGGTTGTCAACTATATGGGTCGTGTTTTACTGGTCAAGTATTTTCTCTTACAATTTTCTTCAAAGACAGACTGTTACGTAGGCTCGGGCGTCCAGACCCGAAAACCGAACCGAAAAAAGTCCGAACAGGTCGGTTCTTATAGGACCGAAAACCGAATCGAAAAAAACCCGAACCGATTGTTGAAATTCGGTTCGGTCTCGTTTTGCATTGTTCTCGGACCGAAAGACCGAAAAAAACCGAATGCTTAATGGATTGCCACTTGTCAGCATATGATTGGTCAATAATAAAAAAAACCCTAATTCGACATTCGAGTGTCTCGCTCTTGCTCTCGAGTCTCGCCTCATTTCGTTTTCGTTTTCGTTCAACGGCAGTCGGCAACCAGACAGAAATCAGGCAGACACCAAAGTCCAGAGCTCTCTCGCGGTCGCGGTCTCGCCTCTTCAGTCTTCAGCCTCCAAATCGCCGACCAGAGCTCTCCCAGGCGTCTTCGGCTGTCCGACCCGATCCCAGGCGTCGCCTGTTTCCTCCGACGCGAGCGAAGGCGTGGTGGTCGTCTACTCGTCTCCGAATCCGAGTTCAAGCCTTCAAATTCAAGCCTTTAAGGTAATTCGAATTGAATTCGGTGAATTCCATTTATTAAACTCTGGTCTCAGGCAGTCAGTCCTAAATTAAATTCAGTGAATTCAGTGAATTCGAATCCTTTTGATTGTTTTGAATATTGATCAAGTCTTTGGTTCATGCTTGCTGTATTGTGTATTCGGTTCAATTTGTTGAATCCATTTGTTCATTCAGTGATTTGAATATTGTGCAGAGATGGATGCATCACAATATTCGAGCTCCAATTCAGATTCGGATTCAAATTTGGGTGCGGATGCTTCAAAAAATGTTCTGACAGTCGATAGTACCGCTACCGGAGGCTCTGGAATTAAAAGGAAGCGTCCTTCTTCAGTAGCACTGCAGAACATTGGTGAAGCTGAACAATTTGAAGAAGCTGAAGAAGTTGGTGAACCTGCTGAAGCGACAGAAGCTGCTGAAAAGCCTGATGGAAGATCGTGGGTTTGGGGGCACTTCAAGAAGATTAAAAAGCCAGTATATGGGACGAAGAATGGTAAGAGGGTGCAAACTCATGAAGTGGTTAGAGCTAAGTGTAACTACTGTGCTAAGGATTTGGCCTGCGATACGTATGGGAATGGGACTAGTAGTCTACAACGACATATCGATAATGCTTGCAAGAAGTATCAAGGGAGAGTGAAGATAAATGATGGGCAGCAAAAACTCACTTCTACTGGCCGTAGTGGGGCTAAAGAGTTGGTGACTGTTAAGTGGAGTGATCAAGGGTGTAGAGAAGCAGCTGTGAAGATGATAGTCATGGATGAACTTCCGTTTAGCTTCATCGAGAAAGAAGGGTTTAGATATTTTTGCAGGTATATTGTCACATTGATGAAGTGTGAATTTGTATGAATTGTTTTTAACTTTTTATGCTTGGACTGAACATGTTTATAAATTATATGTTGTTGGACTGAATTGTATGTTGTTGGACTGAATTATATGTTGTTGGACTGAATTGTTTTTTCAGGTATGCTGTGCCTGATTGGCATATACCTTCGAGGAGGGTGATTTGCAAGCAGTTTTTGAAGATGTATGCTGCTGAAAAGGCGAAGCTGACGAAAGAGCTTAAGGGTCATTGCTTGTGCTTAACCACCGATACTTGGACATCGGTGCAGAACATCAACTACATGGTGGTGACTGCCCATTTTGTTGATTCAGCTTGGAAAATACAGAAGAGGATTCTTAGTTTTAAGGTGATTCCTAACCATCGTGGAGAAAGCATAGGGTGTTTGTTGGAGGATTGTTTGCTAGAATGGGGAGTGGATCGAGTGTTGACCATATCAGTTGATAATGCTAGCGCCAACAAGGTGGCGATTGATTACATCAGGGAGAGGATGTTAGGGTGGGAGATATCACCTTTGGTTGGTGGGATTTATTTGCATATCAAGTGCTTTGCACACACTCTGAATCTCATTGTCCGAGCTGGTCTTTTGATAATGGGAAATTCAGTTGGTTCAATTAGGAATGCTGTGAGATATGTGAGGAGCAGTGGAGCAAGACTTCAGCAGTTCAAAAGTGTATGGAGAAAGAGAAGGTGGAGTGTAAGAAGGTGTGCATCCTCGATGTGCCAACAAGGTGGAACTCCACCTATCTAATGCTATCAACTGCATTAGAACTCAGAAAGGCTTTTGATAGATTGGCAAGGGAAGAAGGCACGAAGTACAGGGGTTACTTTGAGGAGGATGAAGACCTTGAATTCGAAGAAGACTTGGTGCTGGGATTGGGAGAAGTGAATTTGACTGGTTATGCAAATAATGCAGCAGAGGGAACTCAGGCAAGGAAGAAAGGGAAGGGGAAAAGAGTAGGACCACCAGTTACACATGATTGGGAGAAGGCTGAAACTTTTGTGAGGTTTCTGAAGATATTCTACGATGTGACAATGAGGATCAGCGCCTCAACCAAACCAACATCGTGGAAAGCTTTTCATGATATTGTGGCAATCAGAGCTGAGATTGATGGACTATTTCCTCAGGAGGGAATGAGCACCGGGTCGGAGACTGAAATGATTTTAATGGATATGGCAGTAAGTATGAAGAGGAAGTATGAGAAATACTTTGCGACCTTAGAGGACTGCAATCAGCTTTTGTTGATTGCATTGGTGTTAAACCCAAGGTACAAGCTCAGAAACTTCGAATCTACATGCAAGAAATGGCTGAAGATGGAGATTGATGATATTAAAAAGAAGTCAGCTGAGCTTAAGGATCTTCTGATTCAGCTTTGTGATGCTTACAACTCCATGATTGTTGAGGCATCCTCCAAGGTAACAAAATCTCGGAGTGGAGATAGCCAAGGGAACAAATCCTCATCTAAGAAGAGGACTATAGAGCCTACTGGAATTATGAAGGACATGGAAGAAGATTGGGAGAGAGAATTGGAAGACTCTGATGAGGGAGTTGTAGGACATGAAGTGGACATGTATCTTCTAGACCCGATTCTGAAGGCTGTAAACCCTTTAGATTATGACATATTGGAATGGTGGAAGACAAATGGTGACAAGTACCCTGCCCTTGCTGCTCTTACCAAAGATATTATGGCAATTCAAGTGAGTACAGTAGCAAGCGAGTCTTCATTTAGCACCAGCAGAAGGGTCATTGATCCATTTCGGAGCTCTCTATCTCCCAAAACTGTGGAAGCATTAATCTGCTACCAAAACTGGATACGGTCTGAAAGTATCCATAACCTTCAATACATTCCAACTGTTGAGGACATTGAGTTTTATGAAGCTTTGGAGGAAGGTAATTAACTTGTTATCTGAATTTTGTTTATATTTGAGTTTGATTTTGGTTGTTAACTTGTTATCTTGTTTAATGATAGAACAAGGAAGGGAAGAAGATAATGCTACAGTTGATCAACAAGAGAATGAAGAGAATCAAGAGATGCCTTCTACCTCAAAATCAACTAAAGTGTCTCAAGGTGATAAGGGCAAAGCTAAAGTTACCAGTACCACAACCTTGAAGAAGGGGAATCAAGGGAGCAAAAAATTAATCATAAGGACCTAAGGTACTTATTTCTAAATTTGGCTAACTTGATAATTGAATCCTTGTTGATATTTGATATTTGGTAAGTTGAATTTGAATCCATACATTTTTTTTGAATCTGAATGATGATATGCTTGAGATATGCTTGAATCTGAATGATGATATGCTATTATGCTTCACCAGTCCTTTAGTTCATCACCTCTCTGCTGAATGATGATATGTTTTTGCTTGCGAATGTGCCAGATTGAAACTTGTACCAAATCCTTGTTAAGCTTCGTTCCGATTCTGAACTCCCAGCGAACCTAATCCGGTGAGTATGTTTTTTGTTGCTGAAGCTTTTGTAACTTGATGCCGGATGCTTACTTAGCTATTGTGGATCCATTGTGAATGTTTGATTGTTGTGAAAAATATCCTGAAGTCTCTCGTGTGTGAATTAGTTTTTTTTTGATGTACAGGATGCAAAACTAATTAAGAACAGCAGCTTACTAGATTCTACACACAAGCCTGAGATTTCCTGAAGTCCTTTGCTCTGAACTAGAAGAAATAGACTAAATTTGAAACTCGCCCGCTAAGTGCTGAAGCAGTTGCTGTTGACACTTCCAGCACCACCGTCAACGGCTAGGCTAAAGACTTAACAAAATTAGAGGCAATGACAGGAATTGCAGTGCAACTAGGTCAGTGGAAAGATAAATGATCATCATACATTATAAATTGTGCATTATTTTTTCGATTCAAACAACGCTTCGGGATTCATGGTACTATAGTACTATCAAGTTTGCAACTAGCAGCATCAATTCAATTTGACACAGTCCAGGAACACGATGAGGATGTTGTGCATTGCATCATGTTTGTGGTATTAGAAAAACTCATTCTACATATTAGTAGTGGCCCAGTCTATGTGTCTTCTATCCAAGTCAGGATCAGGATCAGGATCTTGGAGCCGTTTTTTAGCCAATCTGCTCATTACCGAGAGTCCTACAAAATATAAAAAGAAATTCAAACTGGGAAATAATAGAATGGCAATAATTGTGCACAAAAAAGCTTGGGTTTGGTCGGATGGGCTTTAATCTCTCGGCCGCACGGTCGGATGGCATTGGAATGCCCGGTCGGCTGCCCGGTCGCATGGCATTGGAATGCCGGTCGGCTGCCCGGTCGCATGGCATTGGAATGCCCGGTCGGGTGCACGGGCGGATAGGTATCGGCTGCTCGGTCGGATGCACGGGCTTCGGATGCTCGGGTGCCCGGGCGGATATGGGCGCACGCCTGGAACGCTGGGCGGGTTCCTCGGGCATTCTTCATCTCAAATGTAAAAAACCCGAACCGAGACCGAAAAAAGAACCGAACAACGGCAAAAAAAAACCGAAAAAGACCGGAAAAGACCGAAACCCGAAAAATCGGTCTTTGGTCGGTTATTACTTCCAAAAAGACCGAACCCGAACCGCACCGAATTTTCGGGTTTCGGGTCGGTTTTCACAAAAATCGGGCCCGAACCGAACCGAGCCCAGGCCTACTGTTACGTACCTATTTTCATGTTTTTGTGATAAATTATTTCTAATACAAGAACTGTTGCTTTAAATACTTTAATTTAATCCATGCTAGCTTCAATTGATCCATATATATATATATTGTACTTAGATTTAAGGGAAAAGTACAAAAAGGGGTACCGAATTACCATATGTTTCCAACTTTTTGTCCGAACTATTAAAATTTTCAAAATGGGTGGGAACTATAGAATTTTTCCAAAATTTTGTCCGAACTATTAAAATTTCCAAAAATAGGTGCGAACTATATAGAATTTTCCAACTTTTTGTCCGAACTATTAAAATTTCCAAAATGGGTGCGAACTATATAAAATATTCCAACGGTAAAACCTAAAATTATTATGAAATTTTTTCCAAATGTGCCCTTTCAATTTGACTGCCTTCCTAGACGGGTATTTTTTTTCGCAATTTCTGCACCTGTTTAATTGATCAAATATCGTCACTCGGGATGTCGAATTATCTACAATGTTGTTCTAGATATGATTTATGGATATCTTAGCATCTCTCTAAAAATATCTATCTGTCAACAGAGCTCCTGGTACATATTTTTCTTTTGACAAACAGTCTTCTTATTGCAAAAGAAGGTGAATTGACAATTCGAATAATTGATGACATCCAGAAGCTTCACATTCGCTCTATATATAACTTGGAGAACATGCACGACGCATATGTCATCATGAGAAGTCACAATCATTTGCAATAATCTCAATGAAGTTGTATCAGTCAAGTGCAGAAGAATTTGAAATATGCATTTATCTGCATGTTAGATGACCAAACTTTATATTTGGTTTCGAGTTACTCTCTCCACTCATATGAGTTGGTTCCTCTATTCTTATTTGCTCGTTCGCAGAGGATAGTAGTGCATATTATTGTGTTAAGAGTGCATATTAAAAAATTCCAATATAGAATTCCGTTAAAATATATAGGTTTTATCCATTTTGGAAAAATTAAATATAGTTCGCACCCATTTTAGAAATTTTAATAGTTCGGACAAAAAATTGGAAAAATCCTACGTAGTTCGCACCTATTTTGGAAATGTTAATAGTTCGACCAAAAAGTTGGAAAAAATCCTATATATTCCGCACCCATTTTGGAAATTTTAATAGTTCGGACAGAAAGTTAGAAAAATCATATATAGTTCGCACCTATTTTAGAAATTTTAATAGTTCAAACAAAAATTTGGAAACATGCAGTAGTTCTGAACCCTTTTTATACTTTTCCTAAATTTAAATAGGTAGGCGTACGCGCAATCCAAAAGGACACGGCTCATTTCCAGCCAAGGGCTTGTAAGGAAAGCATTTGTGCAATATGGCGAGCCAATGTTTGACTGGAGTCAATGTGGGAGCAAGTAGAGATCAAATATTTAATGCCGCAGTATTCAACATGTGAAGATGGATCGGATCAATTGGGTTTCATACTTATCTCTAGCTACTGTATAAGTCATCCAACTTGATACCAATTACCACGTGATTGAATGGTCCTTAAATATTGTTACTTGTTTAAATTTCATTGTAAGTGATTGAATATGCGAAAGAAAATTTATTTTTTATTTTATTAAAAACTCACGCCCATCTTTTACAATTGGGATGCTTATTAAATTTTGCCGGCATGGGTTACATTTCGTGTTGGCACTGTGTTGGGACCTCGCACCTAGATCCCAAATCCTCGCACAAGGCACTCGCAAGTACTCCAGACCACTCGAGGATGACCCAGGAGGACCCTCGCATCATTGGGCGCAAGTTGGCCGAAGGCCCCGAATTAGGCCCCGGCAAGGCCCTGGGCGAGCCGAAGAGCACTAGTTTCATATCGCTCGACCAGACGGACGAATTAGCCAAATGTGACTCGACAGAAGTGTTCGAAATGACCAAAGACTTGGACGATGTCACTAAGCCGGAGCAACGCACGAGCAGTTTGGCCGGAATGAGCAAAACAGGCCATACGCGGTGGGCAGACGCGGCTGGGATGCGCGGGCAGGCTGGGCACACGCCTGGTACGCGGACTGGCACGCGCCTGAGCAATAATGAGGCCCCGCCTGGCTATTTTGGGCTCATAATGGGACACGGTTCATGCATGACTTTGATGGCTAGCCTTGGAGGGAATTCCCACACGCCTAGGCGCCATTCTTCTACTATTTAAGCACTCTTGTATTTCCTTTCTAATCATTCAATCAAGAATCATCAAATTATCTTTTCTTTAGTTATCTAGTAGTAATTCGGGCATTTGCCTTGGGGGTGACCTTTTCCCTTGATACGGAGAATTGGAGGCCATTAATCCTTTGTATCGACCCACTATCCCGCCATTCTCACTTTATCCCACAAAACCTTCGCCCATATCCATCCATTTTCCACCATATCAACCATCATCCATCAACCCACCACCACACTTCCGCAACCGATAGGCCCCGACTAGTATTTCACAATCTGGGTCCTATCATCTTGGCATCAGAGCCCGTACGATCGCACGACCTATACAACCATGACAACAAGGAAATCTGCCGAACTAGAAGAGAGAGTTACAATTCTTGAAGGAGCAATCAAGGATTTGAAGGAAGACATCAACCAGAAACTTGCAAGCGCGAAAGAAGTGAACGATGCCCGCTATGAAGAGAGCAAGGGGCAACTCGCTCGGCTTGAAGCGTTGATAATGAAAGTCCTGGAAAGCAACACACCTAAAACCACTAAAGCAAGCAACGAGGTAAGCCACGACCCGCCCAACAATTTTGATAAGGGCAAGGAAGTAGTCTCGGAGCAAGAAGGCTTTGTGGAGGCCCCGCCCGCCCAGACACAGGCCATCGTGCGCGTCGAAGGCACTCTACCGCAAGGGCCGCAAGGAAGGACTCAGACCAATCCAACCTTCCCAATGAGCAACGGAGTCCCACGTCAATCACCAACACAAGGAGTGTACGAACATGGAGGAGCATCCAACGTCGAAGGCTATCGACAAGCTGTCTTTGAAGAGCAGCCGAACTACCAAGGCTTCCACCCGGACTATGGGGCGAGCCAAGATCCTTGGGCGAGAAGGCCCCGAGTAGAGCAAACAGCTAGGCAACCCAGGGCCTACGACTCTCGCATCCGCAAGCTGGAAATGCCAATCTTCGAAGGAGTCGACGTGGAAGATTGGATCTACAAAGCCGAAAGGTATTTTTTGGTGAATCAAATATTTTCTGACGCTGAAAAATTGAGTGGTGCAGCCCTTTGTCTGGAAGGGAGGGCCCTTGCTTGGTTCCGCTGGCGCGAGGAGAGGCAGCCTATTTACTTTTGGGCAGAATTCCGCGAGAACTTACTCGAGAGGTTCCAAGGCCAGCGCACAACCGAAATCCACGAGCGTTTCTTCGCTCTCACTCAAGAGGCATCCGTCGGGACCTATAGGGACCAGTTCGAGTTCTTAGCTGGAGGACTCAAGGGGATGTCCGAGGAGGCACTGCTCGGCAATTTTATGAAAGGTCTGAAGCCGCACATTAAGGCAGCAGTCCGAGTGCAGAGGCCCGAGGTCTCAGCGAGGCCATGACCCTCGCACAACTGGTCGAGCAACAAGGCGCAATAGAACGGGACTCGAATCATCGGAGTGGACCCAACCACAGACCCCGCACGAGCAACATTTCCCCGCAAAATAACAGGCCGAATCACTTCCAGCGCGAAGCTTCGGGGGGAAATCACCAGGGCATGGGGAACGGGCCGATTAAGATAGAGCAACCGCGAAACTTTGGACACAACCCTCCTCCTCTTTTTAAGAAGATGACTGAAGGGGATATTCAAGGCAAGCGAGCCAAAGGTCTATGTTACCGTTGCGAAGAACGCTGGGCTCCAGGACACCGCTGTAGTACGAAGACTCTTCAAGTCATCATTGTCGAGGAACATGAGGAGGAACCACCGGGGGAGTACTTTACCGAGGAAGAAATCGACCAAGGTATCGCACTAAATTCCATACAAGTGCAATTCATTTCTAACCACGACACGGGTTTGGAAAGTTTCGTAGGAACCCATAAGAGCAACACTAAGGATCCAGATAACGACCTTGAGGACAAGGTCAGTCTTAAAGGAGGCGGAATTGTTGGGACCTCGCACCTAGATCCCAAATCCTCGCACAAGGCACTCGCAAGTACTCCATACCACTCGAGGATGACCCAGGAGGACCCTCGCATCATTGGGCGCAAGTTGGCCGAAGGCCCCGAATTAGGCCCCGGTAAGGCCCTGGGCGAGCCGAAGAGCACTAGTTTCATATCGCTCGACCAGACGGACGAATTAGCCAAATGTGACTCGACAGAAGTGTTCGAAATGACCAAAGACTTGGACGATGTCACTAAGCCGGAGCAACGCACGAGCAGTTTGGCCGGAATGAGCAAAACAGGCCATACGCGGTGGGCGGACGCGGCTGGGATGCGCGGGCAGGCTGGGCACACGCCTGGTACGCGGACTGGCACGCGCCTGAGCAATAATGAGGCCCCGCCTGGCTATTTTGGGCACACGCTTGCTCATAATGGGACACGGTTCATGCATGACTTTGATGGCTAGCCTTGGAGGGAATTCCCACACGCCTAGGCGCCATTCTTCTACTATTTAAGCACTCTTGTATTTCCTTTCTAATCATTCAATCAAGAATCATCAAGTTATCTTTTCTTTAGTTATCTAGTAGTAATTCGGGCATTTGCCTTGGGGGTGACCTTTTCCCTTGATACGGGGAATTGGAGGCCATTAATCCTTTGTATCGACCCACTATCCCGCCATTCTCACTTTATCCCACAAAACCTTCGCCCATATCCATCCATTTTCCACCATATCAACCATCATCCATCAACCCACCACCACACTTCCGCAACCGATAGGCCCCGACTAGTATTTCACAATCCGGATCCTATCACACTGCAACTAAATCCAAAAGTCATTATACGTAGTTGTTGGTCTTTTTTTTTTCTTCCGATCGTGCGGTTGTTGTTAGTCATAAGAATAATAATTCTTATATTTGTTTTTGGAATAAGGGATGACTCGTTTACTTGTTGCAAAAAAAATTGACTACAAATTCAAAATTGAAAATCTAATTTGGTGGAAATGGAAAATTTTAATCTGGATTTTTTTTGTTAATTGCGAGTTTAATTTGCATATATTTCAAGTATTGCACGAATATGTCACATACATATAATGTGAGTCTAATCAAGTACATATATACATTTTTCTAAAAAAATGACCGAACAACAATACACTTAATCCTGATGCCTATTCTGCCTATGGGTCGGCAAAAGACCGGGCCGGATAAGCCCTAACCCTATCTGGTCCGGCCGAGTAGGGCTTTTGGTATGCTCTAGCCCTTTGTACATTAGGATCGGGCTGGACCCTGAGAAAATTCATCATCTCTGAAGTCGTTATCGGCACTTCATTTCATAGGGTTTCTCGGACTAGGGCCATGCTCGGGCTAATTTCGACTCTAAACGAATGACTAATTAATCGACAAATTTTGTTACGATATGTAGATTTCTTAGCAAAAAATTAACAACACGTGACATAACCATTTATCATTTCACATCAATTGCACTATTCTTGAGGTCATTGAACCGTGAAGATAGTCATGCTTGAATTGAAAGTTTTTATAAATTTTTTAGTTTTATTTTATAACTTTTAAACGTAAATGCTACTAGTTTGGGCGTGTGGGATATGATGGATGTGAAAAAAATACATTCTTTTTATGTCAAGAATGTCCTTAAATCAATGAATATGCAATTTGAAATCAGCTCATATTTCAGGCCGGGCCTAATAATCGGAGCCTTAACCCGACCATAAGCCCTTCGGGTCGGGCCATAATAGGGCCTGCGTAAGGCTCTGTGCTAAGGCCAGTGTCAAACTCAGGCCGTCATAGGGCTCATTTTGGCCTTTGGCCAAATGCTAAGGCCTAATTCTGCCACACCGACCGTACCTATCAGAGGAAACTGATTCTGATCGCGCAAAGGGCACCAACCTAAGTATGAACTTGAATTATCTAATCGAAGCATAAACTATTTGACACCTCTAACTTAGAATGCATCGGAACACATGAACACCTCCACATCTTCACGGAAAGAATGATTATAACAAAACCTTCTAACGTTCACAAACGATGAGAATGAGTCCACACCATATGTGTGATTTGGAATACTCGATCAAATTGTGAAAAAATGTCATGAATAGGTAGATTTCACTCAATTAATCACCACCGTTGTTAGCTTCAATCAAGAAAATTGAAGAAGAAAAAAATCGTTAAGATATTTTTAGTTATTTGGGAAAAAAAATATTTACACATTTATTATAATTTTTGATTAAAACTATCAAAATATTTTTATAAAGTATCCATTTGAATAATCAAACAATAGCCAATTTTGGACATGGATTCATATACGGTTGTAGCCAAGTAAAATGTAACCATTTGAAAACCATTTAGTTTAAATAAAACAATATCAAATCTATCTCGTTTTAATACAACAACTCCTAAATTTAGGGGTAGGAGTGAAACCCAATGATCCCTTTAAAAAAAAACTCCTAAATTTAAAATTATATCATTTCAAACACTATACAGTTTTAACAAACACGTAATACTACATCATTTTATTAAATGATTTGTTTTTGGCTAAGTTGCACCGGATCTCATTCACAGCCAGGGACACTGAACACATATTAAATTTAAATGAATATAAAATCATACCTTTTACAATAATAGTATAGAAGATACGAGGAGCGCTCAAATGAGACAGTCAAATTAGAATGAGGCAGTGAGACACCATCTCAATCACACATCTAACCCACGTGCTTTGTGGGCGCGCCACATGTCCCACTACCAAAAAGCAAAAATCAAACAGCAACACACTATTCTCTGCCACATCAGCACAATGAGTGGTTCACAACGTGCCTCACTGCCTCATTCTACCAACCATGCCTCAACGGAGCGCTCTCCTAGAAGATAAATATTTTAAATTTTACACTACCATATGTTTCTGTTAGTGAAAAGTACAAATCGTTGTTCCGAGTGATCGCCTCTATTCAAATTATGCTTTTCAATCATGAGCAAAATAAAAAATAAACTAGCGAATATGTGTGACGATTAAATCGCTTAATCAACATCAGACAACAAGTTTCGTAATTGCACTGTAATTAAATCGCTTAATCAACTATGTGTGACGATTGCACCCTAAACTCCAAAGGTTTAATCAGTATTTCTTTTCAAACGCCCGAGACCTGATAAATCTTTATAAGTCAATATGTTTAGATCAATAATTTAATCATAGTGCACCGTGTTTGACGTTCCAAAATTCATTAATTTACTCTTTATTCTGTGTATGTTTTGAAACTTTAATAATTTGAATCGTAGTTAAAAAAGACGTGGCGTGGTAGTTCACAACAATTTACAATTTTACGTTTCTTTTATTAATGTTTTTAGAAATTTTAGATATGACGTCAGCGAAAGCGCGTTATTTTCTTCCAAAAGCAAAGGAAGAAGAAAAAAAAGAAAAGAAGCAAACAAACCGATCAGTTTTTCCTCCTATCGAAAAGTCAACCCTCTTTCTCTCCCCACTCTCCCAAAAACAAATCTTCGAAGCAAAACTTCCATATCTTCATAAAGCTTCAGTCTTTATCTATTTCGGCGCAATCCCATTTGCCCCCTCTTCCCAACTTCGCTCTCAGTGGTCGAAAAATCTTTCCTTTTTTCAGGTGGAAGGGAAACAGTCATGGCAGGCGCCGGCAACTTGCTGCACAAAATGAAGGTTTGTGAAGCTTCCGTTTCTGTTTGCTGCATCAATTTGATTCAAGTTTGTGTAGTATTTGAATTTGGGTTGTGGGAAATTCAATTTGGGTATTTGAGGATTTCTATGTAACTGTCGCTTTGTGTGGTTTGGAGTTTTAAAATTTTGTTTTCTGATTGGTTTAAATTGGAGAATTAGGGATTTTGGTGGGTTCTGAGCTTCTTCAAGTCCTGTTGACCTGTTTCATTATTAAATTGACTTGTGTGTGTAGATCAACCTCTGTATCTCAAAATGATGCATAAAATTTGGGTTTGGTTTTAGTTGAGATCTGGTAGAGATGGATGGCGTGATTTGGTGCATTTGGGGTTTTGAGTTTGTATTTAGAATGCTGTTTCATGAAGTAGTTATTTATGTTGTCAGTGACTTGTTTCAGGCGAAAGTTGGGCTAGGTTCATCTACGGCTGACGCTGGAAAAGGGAAAGGGAAAACACCAAGATTAGTGACGCATGGATTCAACTTAGTTAAGGGAAAATCAAAACATGGAATGGAGGATTATCTTGTTTCGGACATTACTAAGTTGGGTGGGAATGAGCTGGGTCTTTTTGCCATTTTTGACGGCCATTTGGGGCATGATGTTGCTAGTTACTTGCAGGTTAACTTGTTCCAAAATATTCTGATGGAGGTAATTGCAGAAAACCACTCGTTTGGCGGTATTTTCAACCTTTTTATTTATATGGAATTAATTTTGGATTTTAATATGTTCTTACTTTGTGGCAGCCTGACTTTTGGACTGAAACTGAGACATCTATCAAGAGAGCTTACCATACAACTGATAAGGCCATATTGGACCAAGCTATGTCATTAGGGAAAGGTGGATCGACTGCGGTTACAGCCATTCTTATCAATGGGGAGAAGCTAGTAGTAGCAAATGTGGGAGATTCTCGAGCAGTATTAAGCAAGAAAGGTGTGGCTATTCAGCTCTCAATTGATCATGAACCTAGCAAAGAAAAGAGGTTGATTGAGAGCAGGGGAGGTTTTGTGTCCAATCTTCCAGGTACTAACCCATCACCAAATACGTTAAAATACTTTACATTTTAATAATTCCATTATTAAAAATGTCTAGATGCTCTAGTTAATTCATACTAGATATCATTGACGTGAATATTTATTAATGTTCCATGGACGCAAAGTTGGTGTGTCAATAATTCCACTTTTAGTTGTGGTAGAAACTTAATGTTTTGGGATATTGAGGGATTTGTTATGTCATCATGCTTATCCTTTTTCTCAATGGCAATTGATCAGCAATAGCTAATATTGCAATGTGAAAGATCTCGGGCATCTAGATTTTCCAACATGTTATGACAATAGAGATAATTTTTTTTGTCTGTTGTAATTTTTCTTTGTTTGTAAATTGATGTGCAGGGGACGTTCCACGCGTTGATGGTCAGCTAGCTGTGGCTAGGGCATTTGGTGACAAAAGCTTGAAGATTCACCTTAGTTCTGAACCAGATGTGAAAACGGAGAGGATAGATAGCGATGCCGACTTCATGATATTAGCAAGCGACGGGCTATGGAAGGTTGGTTCTACATTAAGCAACATTTTTTTTGCCCAACTGTCAAGGCGCTGAAAACTAGTTCGATTGGTTTGATCGTAGCGTCAACTTTAATTTATGTTGCTAGGTCATGACTAACCAAGAAGCGGTAGATGCAATTAAGAGCATAAAGAACGCTCAAGCTGCAGCAAAATATTTGACAGACGAAGCCGTCAAGAGGAAAAGCAAAGATGACATTTCGTGCATAGTGGTCAGGTTCCAATGATATGGGTATCCTCCGTATCTTTGATCCACGAAGTCGCAGACTCTATGTTGGAACTATAGCTTGAATATAGAGCAATTCCAGTGCAGTGTGTATTATAATAGTGTTCTTTACTTTTCTCATTTTTACATGAAATTGAAATAGTTGGGTTATCATTTTGGAGGTAATTAATTGTTGTGACCTTACTTGGTCAAAATCATTAAACGAATCTTAGCTTTGTATCTCAAATATCTTGTTCATCTCCAAGTGGTCGAAATGAAGCTGAAGTTTCCGATCCTGAGCCAAAAAAGGAAAAAGAAAGCTTAAGATGGATTGTTTCACCATTCATCTTTCGAAAGTCATTTTAAATCACAACTCAATCTGATACCTAGAGTGCTTAATGTTAATAATGTATTTGAGTGTTATATAACACTTGGCTACAGAGTGTTTATATATATTCAGAATGCATGGATGAAATCATCTCAAATTCAAAAAAAAAGAAAAAGAGGATGGGATATATCATATATCTTGGCATCCTTTTTTGGGTGAATCTTCCTCACCTTGGGCGCGCATATAAAGTAACCTCAGTAGTGAACTGTCGTCATATATACATGAATCTGTTGTAAAACCTATTGTTCAAAATGTTCACCTTACGCTTGTATGCTTGAAGGCTTTACGCTTGTTATGGTAAGAAGAACTCTTCCCAGTTGTTCTTGCATTCATGTTTTAAACCGGTTGTGATCAGTTGTTGTTCAAGAAATCATCGCTTATGAATTTTGTAATCCGCATCTTCTTATATACTTTGCAACCAACTCATTACTTTTTCTTAACGTGTGTAACAGTTAATTACGTTACGTTGTTTCTGTTTCAGAGAATATATTTTTTTTGTTGATAAAAGTAGCAAACCTGCTACAAGAAAGAAAAGAGAGGGCTTTAATCAACTAGAAAGATAGGTTAATCTCGGACAGCAGTCTAGTCTCGTCCAACACCAGTTCTGATCAATAACACGCTTGGCCAACTGGTCTGCAACGACGTTTGCCTCTCTTCGAATAAGTTGTATTTTCCATTCCATATGATTCTGAAGCATGTTCAAACTAGCTTTAAACCAATCTTCATGGGTGATCTTCTCATCTGGGCAAATGTTAATCCATTTTACAATGTCAGCGCAATCAGATTCAAAAATAACCCTTTCCGCCTTCAGAATAGCTGCCAATCTGAAACTTTCAAGCAACCCAAGACCTTCACAAGCAACGCTACCGTGAATACCAACACCTTTGATGGCTCTAACTGCCAAAATATTGCCTCCACTATCCCTAGCCACAATCCCAATGCCTCTTCCCTCAGAATCCTTCCAAGAAGCATCACAATTAACTTTAATGAACCCGGCAGGAGGCTTTTTCCATTCAAAATCTGGAATATATAGAAATCTCATGGTATAAACGTAATAAAAGGAAACATGAAGATATTGAGATCAGCTTATATGAGATAGTTTTCAAAGCCTCTAACTTGTCTAGAACCTTTGAACAGTATGTTTCAGAGAATATTGTCTATCCATATTTCGGGTAGCTAGTAAATTGACTCTATGAAACCTTTCTCAGAAGTTGATGCGCTCACCCTTCTTTTTCATTCGAAGGAGTACTTGATTTCAATTTGATTGTTCATGAAGATATATATACCCTAGCTAGAGGCTAGAGCGCTCTAGTTCCAGCTTGAGAAAAATCTCTCAGCCGAAGTTCTGATAATTAAAATCATTCCTTGTTTCTACGATTCGAGATTCCTTCTCATGATATATCATCTCCCTTTTGATTCCAAAAATTGATGTCGTTATGGATTCACCCACACTCTGGAAACAATTTGCAGAAGCACTGATACATATATCTTGCAAGACAAATTAAACTAGAATCATGTGACTTCAAATTGATTGACTGGTTTTTATAATTGTAGGATTCAGTCAATAATTAACAATCTTAATCGGCTTTCTAATTAGTTCAATTTGCAATTCAATTCAAGAACCCTAGAAATTGAGAATGAACGAAATCAAAATTGGATACACCGATTTAAGGCACGTGGTTCATCACGAATGCGTAATCCACGTTAAGCTATTCTGGCTCGATATGCACTATCTTCACTTGCCGAAATCGCCTGAATTGCGTCGGTCGTAGTTGGCTCGGTTACACACTCTGTAGCAGCGAATCTCACACTTCGAGAACGCGAACCTCACAATCTCACCAGCAGACACAGTCGACAATATTCACACTACAAAAGCCCTAAGCTTTTACGATCGGAGAAAACACAGAAATGAGAGAATTTCGAGCTCAAAAGAGACTGGAGTCGCGCAGCAGGAGCCGTCCGATGAAGCTTGATCGATTCGATCTGGTTCGTTAGATCCTCGCCAATCCGCGCCACATCGTGCTTCAAATTGATTGGTCCATTTGATCTTTAGCGACAACACAGATTCGCACTTTCTCCTGATCAGTCAAAACGACGTCTCTCAACTTGATGTACCAACAGCAACGAACTTCGCTTGTCTTCAGCAACGATCCCCTGCACCAGCTGTTTTGCTTCAATCCTTCAAATCTCCACCTAAAGCACAACAGCTTATAACCTTCCAAGTTCCCAGCAATCTCCCACCGGCATTTCTGCTCCGAAGAGTCTTAGCTCGGACCCAGTGCATATCGAAAGTAGAGTCTTAGCTCGTGTACCTGCAACCAAGAACAAACATCCTAACCTACAAACAGCAAGTCCAAGCAATGCTTGAACTTGGTGCTTGAGATTACTTTAGTCCCCATGTCAGCAGGATTATCATTGGTATCTACTTTCAGCAGTTTAATCATACCAGTTTCAACATGATTTTTAGCAAGGCATAATGCAGATTGCGAGTCAGAGAATATAACAGGACTATCATGAAACACCTTGCATTCAGATAACAGTCCTTTTAACCATATGACTTCCTTAACAGACTCGCTCAATGCAATATACTCAGACTCAGTGGTGGACATGGCAACAATGGATTGCATTTGAGATTTCCAGCTAATACAATTCATGCCAAATGTAAAATAGAAAGCAGTTGTAGATTTCCTACAATCCCTATCTCCACCAAAATCTACATCAACATATCCAACCAGTTCTACACATGTCTTTCCTCTTAGAGTAACACAAACCAATAGCAAGAGTAGATCTAACATAAGCCACAACATGTTTTAGAGCTAACCAGTGATCCATACCTGGGTTTGACATGAATATACTTAACAAAGAGATATCATATGTCATGTCTGACCTAGTACTAATCATGGCATACATCAAAGAACCAATAACATTTGCATAAGGCACACTTTCCATCCTAACCATTTCAGAATCAGTCTTTGGGGACTGACTCTTACTTAACAGAAAATGTGGAGCAAGAGGAACCTTAACCATTTTACTGTCCATGTTCCCATATTTAGCAACTACCTTTTCAAGGTATGGTTTTTGATGTAATTTTAAGAAACAGTCTTTCCTATTCCTCTCAATAATCATGCCAAGTATCTTCCTAGCCTTACCTAGATCCTTCATGTCAAACTCCCTACTCAAGTCCTTTTTCATTTTTAATATCTTATCAATGTATTTAGATATCAATAGTATGTCATCAACATAGAGCAATAGGTACACTGGATCATTATCAAGATCAGCAAAGTAAAAGCATGTATCAAATTTACTTCTAATAAATCCCGAACTCAGCACATAAGTATCAAACCTAATGTACCACAGTCTTGGACTTTGTTTAAGTCCATATAGAGATTTATTCAAGTAACAGACATGTTAAGGGTACCTCTTATCCTCAAACCCAACAGGCTGATCCATATAGATCTCCTCATCAAGCTCACCATGGAGAAATGCAGTCTTGACATCCATCTGCTCCAGCTCAAGGTCATAAACTGCAACCAAAGAAAGCATTAGTCTTATGGTTTTAAACTTAACTACAGGGGAAAAGATTTCAGTGTAGTCAACTCCCTCTTTTTGTGTGAACCCCTTGGCAACTAGCCTTGCCTTGTATCTTGGTGGATCACCTTCATTCATGCCCTCTTATATTCTGAGCAGCCATTTACACCTTACTATCCTTTTTTCCTCTGGTTTTTTTTCACTAAGGTCCATGTCTGATTAGTCATCAGAGATTTCATCTCTTCCTTCATGGCCTCAAGCCATTTTGATCTATCCTTTGACTCATGGCTTCTTCGTAGGTCTCAGGCTCTGGGTGTGTGATTTCCTTTGAGGCAACTAATGCCAATTAGACTAAGTCTGCATAGCCATATCTGGTAGTTGGTCTTGGTTCTCTTCTCTCCCTATCCCTTACCAGCACATAACTTCTCAGCCGTTCTTACTCAGTCTGATCATACTGTTCTGCTGGCTCATCAACATCAGCTTGGCCTATGGGGTCATCTATCTGCTGGCTAGGTTCAGGTATGTGATGTCCTACAGGGTCAGGGTCTGGTGGAAGGTTTTGGTTTCCTAAGTCTACTTTAGGCTCATGTAGCTCCACCTCAACTGTGGTATTGGGTGGTTCAGGTTCTGGGACAACTGGTTCAGGGATATTAGTCTTTTCCTTGCAAGGAAAGCATCTCTCATTGAAGGTCACATCTCTAGATATCAGGATCTTCACTCCCCTGGCTCCCATTTCCCATAACATATACCATTTAGTACCATGTTGTTGCTGATAACCCAAGAAAACACATTTAACAATCATAGGGTCAAGTTTACCATCTCTAACATGAGCATATCACTACTAATTTTCTCAAAAATTCCGCCAGCAAGAAAGTGACGGAAAATTCGAAAATTTCGGCAAAATTCCGTCACAAACACAGATGACGGCGTTTTTTCCGGCGGAAATTTGATTCCGTCACAATTCCGTCATCTAATTCCGTCACTTTCCCGTCAACATTCCGTCTCACAAATTTCCGTCACACGTCCGTCGAGTTTCCGGTGTAAATTTCCGTCTAATTTCCCACAATGTTCCGGCATGCATAAATTCCATCAATATTCCGTCTATATTCCGTCAATAATTAAATTCCGTCATTATTCCCATATGTTTCCGTCAATAATTAAATTCCGTCATTATTTCAGGAACATTCCGTCAGCAGTGATTTTCCCTCAAAATTCCGTCACCAGATACATTTTCCAATATAATTGAAATTTTGCTAATTATTATATTAATTGCATTTTAATTAAAATAATTAATAATTATTTAATAACTAATATACTAATTGGAAATTTTAATTGCATTTTAATTACATTAATTGAAATTTAATTGCATTTTAAAACAAACACAAAATTTAATTGTCATCACCAGCTGGGACAATCCTTGGTCGAGCGTCCTCTGACATGAAACCTTCCTGTGTGATCTCATCTTGTCCGTCGGTACCTGATGGTTCTCCTATTTTCAAAAGCCGGCAGCGGTGTGTAATGACCTCCTTCGTCATCATTTCCCAAAATTTCCTGAGATCCCTCATGACACTGGTCGTTGCCCTGCACATCCGCCTGGAACGTCTATTCATTAAAATTCAGAAGTTCGTCCTCCTCATATTCATTGCGTGGTGGGAAAGTTCTCCCCTCGTCCATTTGAACAGGAATTGGATCCTGTTGAGCATGCATAGCTGGCCTGTACACTTCCTCGGCTTGATGACTGTCGCCGTGAGACAGTGTTTGCTGCTGTCTTTCCTGGCTCAATGTTCTGGGTTGGCGCATGGCAGTTAACCTTGTTTGTGACAAACCACCTGAACCTCTACCTGCAGAACCTCTGCCACATTACAAATACAACAAGACAAGATTATATGTTTCGCTTCAACCGGAGATCAAAAAGATATATTTCATCACACACACAAAACTGACAGTGAATTATACATAAAGAAAAGTAATGTGTACCTAGAGGTTGCACGACTAGGGGTTCAGTATTATAGAATGTTGTGGGAACACTTGACATATCGAGTTCCATTGAAGAGAACTCGATATGTAGTTATGTACTAAATGATAAAAAAGTTCCGGAGTCGCCCCGTCATCTTCGAAGTATATAGAAACTCCTAACTTGAAAAATGATTCAATTCCTTGCGAAACAAAGAATGATATGGTCAAATGGAGACATTGAATAGGTGAAGACATCAAAAGGCTAAAATATTTGATATAAACTAGATGAGAATCAACCATTATAAGGACTTTGTATTCTGTTAAGTTCATTGGAAACATTTGGCAGTCCATCATTATAAGGACTTTGTATTCTGTTAAGTTCATTGGAACCACAATAATTTGGAGACTATCAAGCTTAAAAAATTTAATTTTGCACGGCCTACAACACAATTCACCTTCAGCATGTTATACGTTGTGCAGGATTCTTCATTCTCATTTGATAATGTGTCAGCCAAGCGCATCGGATCTGTCCTGCTCATCCACAAGGCGAGTCCAAAATCGTTATTGGTAGTAATGAACATCAAAAGAAAAAACTCACGTGGCCAGAAAGAAGAAAGCTATGCTCTCTTTCTTAAGCTTGGCCTCATATTCCTCATCATCAGCCGCATAGTCATCCTGCACAATTTCATTTCTCAGAACAAGTCAGTCATCCGGAAAGTCCAGATAAGTAGACTTAATTTTTCTACAAACTTAAATGTGTTCGAATGGATATGTACCAAATCAACAACTTTGAAGACAGCTTTTTCATATCTAGCCTTAGCCTCTTCAGCCAGTGCCTATAACAACAACCACAAAAATTAACAATCACATCGAGCAGGAGGTAATTACAACCGACCAAGCCAGTACAGATGAGAAATTTCCATACCTTAGCGAATCCATCAGCCGTACCAGTCTGAGTCCAGTAGAAGATAGGAACCTTCTTTTTCCTATCATCAACCTCAACCTCCGGCTCCGTCTTAACAGGCTCCACAACCCTAGACTTCGGCGACGCATATCTCCGCTAGACAAGAACCACAACGCAGCCGATCAACACAGCGACGAAGGCTGTCAAGATCATAACAATCTGACGATTCTGCGAGAGGATTTCAGCCGCATCAGCAGCGGAGTATGAACTGATGTTGAGCTTCTCAGTTTGACCGGTGAGGAGAGCGGAGACCAGATCGAGCGGCGATAGAATCGAATTCATCGTTCTCGATCCTCTGCCAAGGAGTTACGATTGCAAAAAAAAAAACTGCGCTGAAATTACGAAGAAAGAGAATGGAGGAGCAGTTCTAGATCTGAAATTGTGATTAAGCTTTTAGGTATCACATTGATAGCGCTTCTATAAAAAGCGCCAACGAAAGTAAGTAAAACACAGCGTTTTCACATAAAACGCTTTCAAACAATCGTCTTATGACGGCGCTTTTATTTAAAGCGCTGTGATATGTGGAATATACTTCAGCGCTTCTAATAGAAACGCTGTCTTATGTGTAACATAAAACGGCGTTTCTTAAGAAGCGCCGTTAATTACCTATAATCACGCAGCGCTTTCAATTTGAAGCGCTTTCGTATTTTGAAATTACCATCCAAATTAGTTTTGAGGCGCCTTTTATTTAAATTTCGTATCGAGGCGCCTTTTCTTTTCTTTCCTTTTTATTAAGACTTACAAACTTTGTGACGGAATATAGTGGGAATATTAACGGTAACATTAATGACAGAATATAGTGGGAATATTAACGTTAACATTAATGACGGAATATGGACGGAAATGACACGAATATAACAGATCCAGTATTTCCATCTAATTTCCGTCTACTTTTCGTCTGCTGAATTCCGTCAATGTTCCACCTCAATTGTGGAGACGGAATTTTTAGTCACGGAGAGTTGACGGAAATGTAACGAATATCATTTCAATGACGGAATATTACCGTAAATGTAACGTATTTTTTTCCGTCAGCTTCACACGTGGCGTTTTACTGACGGAAATCTGAGACGGTAAATTCCCAGAAATTTGTAGTGTATGCAGCACAACCAAAATTTTTAAGATAACTCAAATCTGATTTCTTATTACTCCACACTTCCATGGGGCATTTGAGGTCAAGAACCCTGCTTGGACATCTATTGATCAGGTAAGCTGAAGTATTCAGTGCCTCACCCCAGAAAGACTTGGGGAGGCCTGATGTCAACAACAATCCTCTCAATTTGTCCAGCAGTGTTCTGTTCATCCTCTCAGCCACCCCATTTTGTTGTAGAGTGGACTTAACTGTCCTATGTCTCAAGATGTCTTGTTCTTGACATAAATAATCAAACTCATGATTACAAAATTCAAGGTCATTATCTGTTCTTAGTACCTTAACAGATTTATTAGACTGGTTTTCTTCTAAGGTTTTCCATTCTTTAAATTTTAAGAAGGCCTCATCTTTAGTTTTCAGCAAATAGGTTCATACTCTCCTAGAAAAGTCATCAATGATACTCAAAAAATACTTATTTCCTCCATGAGTTTCATGATTTTCAGGCCCCCATAAGTCAGCATGCACATATTCAAGTATTCATTTTGTATTATGTGTTCCCTTACCAAACTTGAGCCTGTGTTGCTTAGCCATTACACACATTTCACAGAATCCCAAATCAGTGATTTTATCTTGTCCTAAAACAGGCCCTGGTTACTAAGTGCAGTTAACCCCTTTCCCCTTTTGGCTTACATGACCAAGCCTAAGATGTCACTTATATGTATCACTATTTTCATCAAGACTCTTATTAACAGCATTCAGTTCAGTCACTACATGAGAACCATTGAGAATATACAAGCTATGATGTTTAGATGCAGTCAGAAGTTCTCTACCATTTTTACTAACAGACATAATACCATTTCTAGCAGTATATTCACAGTCATTATCATCAAGAGTGCCTAATGCAATCAGGTTTCTCCTAAGGCCAAGAACACACCTTACCTTGGACAGCAAAATGTCCTTACCATTTTCCAGTCTTAACTTCACAGTGCCTATACCAATCACCTTGAAAACATTGTTGTTACCCATGAACACATTCTCAGCAGGAGAGTCAGTAAAATCAGTGAACCAAGATTTAATAGGACACATATGGAAAGAACAACCAGAATCAAGAATCCACTGATTTTCTATTGATCTTTCAGCAACAGTTAAAACTTCAGGCAAATTACATGGTTGGTTAGCAGTAGCAACTACATTTGTTTCATGGGACTTGTTATTTTGATTTCTAGCCAAGAACTTGGTGCAGTTTTTCCTAAGGTGGCATATCTTTCCACAGAAATAACATTTCCTTGTTTCAGTTGGCTGGTTTGCATTCTTGTTATCAATTTTAGGTCTGTTAGGATGATTGTTTCCTTTAGGCCTATGTGACTAATTTGAGTAAGATTTCCCTTTAACAAACAAACCATGCCCAGATTTTGCCTTAGCAATTTTTAACTCATGTTTTCTAGTCCTCAAGGCAGTGCACAACTGTTCAAAAGGAGGCACCACACCTGAGTACAGAAAAGCATCCTTTACTACACGATAGTTTTCAGGTATAGAATTCATTAGTATTATGACTTTACTGGTCTCATCAATAGTCTCCTTAGGCGTGTTTAACATGATAGTGATTTTTAGAAATTCATCTAAGTTTTCATCAATGGTTTTAGCACTATCCATCTTAAAAGCATACAATGTTGCCCTAAGATATGCAAGATTAGGAGCTAGCTTATTTGCATAAGATTTTTCAAGCAATTTCCACAATTGAATAGGAGTCTTGCATTCACTAACCTTTCTGATTATACTGTCTGCCAGCTCAGTATAATCAGAATGAATGCTTCCTCATCTAACTCAGCTTTCCGCTTCTTTTGATCCTCAGGCCATTTGTCAAGCTTCTCTTCCAGTGCAATGAGGCAGTTGTGGTGGGATAGGAGTGCTCTCATTTTCATCCCCCAGACTTGGAAATCAGTCTTCCCATCGAACGCAGTGATCTCCAACTTTCCAGCCACCATGGTTCCTTGCAAGGTAACACAGCAAGAAGCAAAATAAAGCAATAATGAAGTAGATCACAACAAGATTGTTAAAGCGGGCTCTGATACCACTGTAGGATTCAATCAACACTTAACAATCTTAATCGGCTTTCTAATTAGTCCAATTTGCAATTCACTCCAAGAACCCTAGAAATTGAGAATGAACGAAATCGAAATTGGACACACCGATTTAAGGCCCGTGGTTCAGCACAAATGCCTTATCCACGTTGAGCTACTCTGGCTCGATATGCACTATCTTCACTTGCCGAAATCACATGAATTGCGTCGGTCGTAGTTGGCTCGGTTACACACTCTGTAGCAGTGAATCTCACACTTCGAAAACACGAACCTCACAATCTCACCAGCAGATACAGTCGAAAATATCCACACTACAAAAGCCCTAAGCTTTTAGGGTTAGAGAAAACACAGAAATGAGACAATTTCGATCGAGACGAGAGAAAACGGATGAAACCTAATGACTGAAGACTCGAGCTCAAAAGAGATTGGAGTCGCGCATCAGGAGCCGTCCGATGAAGCTTGATCGATTCGCTCTGGTCCGTTAGATCCTCGCCAATCCGCGCCACACCGTGTTTCAAATTGATTGGTCCATTTGAATCTTTAGCGACGACACAAATTCGCGCTTTCTCCTGTTCAGTCAAAACGATGTCGCCCAACTTGATGTACCAACATCAACGAACTCCGCCATGTCTTCAGCAACGCTGACTCAGGCTTTTAGCGAGGATCCCCTGCACCAGCTGTTTTGCTTCAATCCTTCAATAATCTATCGTCTTTGTCTCGATTCCACATCATTGGATAGTGAATTTCATTTGTGACAATTCACTAAATAAAAAATCTTTTTTTTATACAAAGAGTTACATATATTTGGTAAATTGTTGATCCCTACTAAATAAAAGAAAGACCATCAATCCCGGGACATAACAAATTAAATGCCCTATCATTTGAACACTATGAAGAAAACGTTCGTCAGAAGATCATGCCCGGCATATTACTCTAATTAATCTGTCGATTAGTCATCTTTCCAGTCTCACAAGAGGATCACAAGTACTGAGAGGAACAGGCTTATCTTCCAGCCCTTGCGGATTTTTCCTTTTCATTACAATCTCTCTCTATCACAAAGTACTTTCACTTTGCCTTCTGATCCTCGTGTTTGCTTTTCACCTTCAACAGATCTCAAGGGTTGTTTTTTCATCCATTTCAATAATGCTAGCTACATTTTGCGCAGACAAACTTACTCCTCAGCCTCCACGACCTCTATTCACATTAGGTCAACCAACTGATTAATCGTAGAAATTTTTAAGAATAATTATCATGTCAAAATTAGTACCTTGAATCCGTCTTTGTCCGTTTGGATTTGGAGCTATAGTGCAGCCCAGCATGCTCTTCATTACCTGTTTTCCATGTGAAAAATATTCTGGTAATTTATCAACTCGATTGGGATATTGCATCGTCGCTCGATTGAGATATTCGATTGTGACAGAAGCTTCTTGATCATCGTCGAATTCACAACTAGGATTGCGACAAAAAGGAAGAAGAATTTCAGCCGCAACCACAGGGGCGGCAGACCCATGCTTGTGTGGTATAGCTGCTTATTTTAGGGTTGGGTAAAGAACTGATTATACTGCATTTCCATTGATGAAATTACATTGTTGCCCATAAGTTAGAAAATTCCAGATTTTTCTAGCAGATTGAGAATTGTTTGATATAGTGGTTGGTAAGAAAATTATATAGAGAATCACAGATAAATAACTAGGCTTCTTCTACTGTACCCGTCGCATAATTTTAATAAATAACATGGCAAAATTAAGCTTTCCGTAGGATTCTCATAAGTGTGAGATTAATGCAAAACTATAAAGTCAGACAACGAAGTGTGATAGTAAAGGTAATATGAAGCATGATGGTATAAAAAAAATGTTGGGTAGAAATCCACAAGAAATTACTGACTACTTTATTTTTCTTCTAAAGGTTTAGTTGGCGTGAGGGAACAAATGCAAACTACGTGAATCAGACCTTTGAAGCACAATGGTAAAAAGTATGATCAGCAGGGATTTCTCTACCTCCATCATCCGGTCTGAACTGATGCAGCAACGATAGTGTATTTTGTTAGTACTGTATCAACTGTTTATCTACCTCATCCGTATATCATCCTAAAACTGTTGATGTTATCGAAATCATAAAGGACTAACGATATCATAATTAAATACACTAAACGGTATCAGAAATAACGAACAAAATAAATTCTTCCTTAAATTAAACTACCATGAACACAACTATGAATTTGGCCTTAGGCACTCGGGTCTTTGCTGCCATACTTGCTTGGAAATTAAATATATATGATTCTCAAGCGTCAGACTCAGAGGATGATCACTTTTTGTTGCAGTAACCAAGGTTAAATAAATTAAACCGAAGACATAGTGCCTAGACTGCATTATCGTAACTAATCAAAAGGTTAATAAATTAACCAAGGCACATCCCTTTCAGTTAGGCAGATACCTCATCTATCAATCAATCAATTCTACTACTCTACACAAAACTATCACTCGAAACTTCTCCCCAAATATACATACAATAACACACAAAATATATGAAAATAGCTAAGCATTATGCCGATACAAAAACTACCAGCAAACTTTACACCAAAAAACACTTCAATATGAATAATCCAATCGACTAAATTATACAAAAGCACTTATCAAAAAGATTTTTATACTAAAACACATGAAAAATAAAATGCTTCAAGATAAAATTATTTCCTTAAGGCCATCTTCATTACCACAACCCCGCCTTTCATCCAAATCTGATAAACACCATGTCAAATCATACTCAAATTTGAAAAACCCACCTGCTAAAAGTCTAAACTTTTATACAAATTACAAAACATTTGACAACCGAATTTGAGGCAGATAGAAAGAAGTTATATTAATTACCTGAGCAGTGGAATAGGAGGATTCGTTCAAGCTTCGTCGGAAGAGATACCTCACTGATGAGAGCTACGTAAGAGAGCTGGGGAGATAGATAATTTATTAGAAATCTGTTTATGCGTAATTTGGTGTTGGAATAATCTTCAGGAGAGAGAGAAAGTGAGAGAGCTCTTGTTCTGCTCTCTAATTCAGGGATATTCATCTTTGAATCTAATTTCATAATCAAGTATATAGTCTGACAAAGCGTGATCTGATAGAGAAGAAAAAAATGAAGTCCTAAAAAAGGAAATATTCAAAGATCATCAAATTCATCCATGATAGGACCAAAAATTATCTCTCTAGCTCTTGTTGGCAGGGATTAGGTTTTGCCGCATGCAAAAAGGATAAAAGCCTCAACAACAAGTGAAAATGTTCAAAATATCTGATGACATGCATAGATAATGTCCTTTGTTCAATAAGACAGTCACTGGTTTTAAGACAAAAGATGATGATATTGAACGCGCGTCTAGAATAATTAATTAAGCAAATCTCAAGCATGAGGACGAGATGTGGCCATGGCAAAATTCTACTTCAAATATATCCTCCATCATCTCAGCTTCAATTCATCACAACCACGTTAATTAGCCGGATCGAATTGGGGTATAGGTGAAACTTTTGTTGTGACGTATGTACTTCACCCTCTCAAGGTTTGTAGCATGCTCCATGACAAAGTCCAAAAAAGCAAGGATACTTTCTTTTGCAAGATCAAACCTTGTCAGATTAACCTCTAACTCTCTGATACTAACCAGGAAATGTTGGAGTTCAGGTAACAATTCATCTCTCCAGAAAGTGGCCTCATCCAGATTTTCTTCAAAATAGTCCAGCTGCAAAAATGACACTACCCATTATATTTATGTAGAGAGAGAGAGAGTACTCACAGCAATTTTTGACCTGAATGATAGATAATATATGAAAGATGGTAGCTCCTTACAAAGTTTGACATAATAGAGTATTCTGGATCGACGTTGAGTGTGATGCTTGAAAGATTTGGACACATTGCGAGAAAGCTCCCTAATCCGACCGTACCCATTTTATGTGGCACTATGGTTATATTCGCAGATGAAACCTTGTTGAACTTAATAAACTGAAACCTAGGGTTTCTTTTCAGCTTCAAAATTCCAAGAACCTGCATAGGTGAAAAGAGAATTGTTAGTTTGTTTGGAAAAGGGTTGAATGATTGAAAACACACACCAAAAGGGCAATAGCTCTTATATGAATTTTGCACTAGATTCGATCTTTGATCGATAACAACAATATATGGATCGCGCAATTAAGTCTGCAACATACATAAAATGATATCCTAGTATAACTGTACATGCAACCTCAGTGACTTCTTCAGAGGTCTTGATCAAAATCATTTGACGTATATATATTTGAACCCTAAATATTTTTCAGATAACTTGAGAACGAAAAGGCAACAAAGAAATTTATACTATAGACATATATATACTTAGTATATCAAAGCTAGGGTTGTTGCAGTAGTATCACTATATATGTATTCATACAGATGCAAGGTAATATAAAGATCTACAAGAATGAAAACAAATAAAATTCTGACCTCGATCGTTTGAGGTCCTAAAGAAATTCTCATCATATTTGTAAATGCTTCCAGGAAGCTCATTGCAGAATCCATGTTGCTAGGTATAGTTGACAAATTTATATCAGCACGAAATGTTGCCTGCAAACTTGGTTTAGGAGCTATGATTTCAATTGGACATCCATAACCCGACCAGTAAAAGTGTTCAAGTCTTGGCGTGTTCAGAGTAAGACTTGAGGGACTATTTCCATGTCCTAAGCACCATTGAGCATTAAATATTGTGATGTTTTCACCATGGACTTTAATGGCACCAAAGTGCAACCAGTTGAGATGTACCTCAGTCAACGTCTTACAGTGGATAACAAGGGGTTTTGGGGCAGTATTGGCTCCTTCCAATTCAAAGCAATTGTGCAGGAATAGGAGAGTAAGATGAGGGAAGTTTTCGGAGACAAAGAAACATGTTAGCAAATGTGAATCCATGAAATAAACTCCATCCAGCCACAAACTTTTTAGTGAATGAAATGTTTCTGCCACCAGGACTTTTGATAGAGAGAGGAGAAGCAGGTTGGGTCCTTCTGTTACCAGATGAGGTCTTCTTACAGGGCAGACAGACTGTAGCTTAAGATGTCTGATTGACCTGTGAGAATAAAACCGATCGGGAAGGCTAAGGGGACTGTAAAGAATGAGAACCAAATCAATGTCAGGAACATTCATGCTCACAAGTTTATGAACACAAGCATTGAAGCCCTTAGAACTGAGACATCCAGAAAAGCTAAACCTTGTCAAATCTGCATCAACTCTTTGTTTCACAATTGACATTACAAATGTATCCATCTTACCATTGAGGTATGACTCTAGCTTTCTAGACCTTGAAAGCTGACCTAGACGTGCCGCTAGTTCACTATCATCCAATCGCATATAAAGACCTAGACTGAAATTTGACATGTCTAGATCGGTTTTCGTGGGGAAGACAGTTAACCATCTTTTTGATAAGACCATCGTTCTGGCCGCGGCATCAAGGGGCACTCGTGATAAGATGTCATGCAGGATGTCATCTGGTAGCTTACTGATGAAATTCTGATTTACCTCAATAGCACTGTCGTCTTCTTTGGTAGGAGATACCGCTGACCTTTTTCTTGGTCTTACCATGGTCGTGCCGGCTGCTGATGAGAGAGAAAAATGCTTGAATTTTGTTGCCATGAAGTTGGCAAAATGAGGCGGTAGGTAGTCACAAATTCTAGGGTTATTCCAATTGAGAATTTGATAGGATATATGAAGGGATGTCTTAGCAAATTAAATAGAGCTACATAAATAGGATGTGTCTAAATGGACATAATCTTTTGCAAAATGTTCATGAACCGCTCTACATACATGGTTCCTTCCTATTTTCAAATATTTAATTTTTCAATCTCCTTCCGAAATGTGACCCTAGGTTAATAATAAACCCCCTAAATATTCTCAAAAATTAATGGCATACTACTGTTAATTGAAAACCCCATATAGTGTGAATTAAAATGATCATTGTAACCAAATTTTCTGGGCGGATCGAGTACAACATTTCACTCTGCTTGGTTAAAGTACTTAAAGTTTAGCGGATTCACTCATTGACTACAAGGGGGACTGTGAGTGTTCGGTTCCACCTACATTTTATGATTCTGAATGAGAATTTAAATCTGATTATTGAATTAAGTTGTATCTTTAAATCTGGGTTTGTCACCTGTCTCACTAACTTAAATATATTTGTGATGCTATTTCGAACAAAATTCAAGCAAAAATCAAATTTTAAAAATGCACTTTAACCCTTAAAGTTTGAAACTTATCATTAGATTTTTTTAATTTTAAACAATATTTTGGACTTATCTTGTCAAGTTAAAGTTTGATACAATTATCTCAATTTTTTATAATTATATATAAAGTATATTCATAAATTATTAACCTCCAAAGTTTTGTCGAGTTATCAATAGATTAACTATATATAGACAAATTTAATCTATCAAAAAAAAACCATAGATAAATTTAAGGGATGCGTTCCGGTCAGAAGCAATATTTAGGTTAGAACTTAGAACTTATCAGATTCGTTGATTTGATAATCTACACGATTTAGATTATTAATCAAGATTTTTAATATATAATTAATGTTTTAACCAATTTAATAACTCATACGCCAACAGGGTGGTGTCCTGTTGGTTAAGGAGTCACATACAATTCCTTACTTCACGGGTTCGAGTTCTGTGGACACCATTTTTCTCACAATCACTACTACAGATAGAACTTTATGCAATGGTTCTGAGGACCCTTATGCAACGGTTGTTTGTATAACCAATGCGTATAATATGAAAAAATTCAGACAGATTTTTAGCTATTTTATAGCTCAAATCCACCTGAAAAATTGAACACAAATTCTAAATAAATTTAATACCGTGCTGTTACACATTTTCCAAACATCAAAATACTTTCATTATTTTTACTCAAAATACAATCATTCATACAAGTCATATTGAGACAACCATTCATACACTGAGTTATACAACTTCACATAAACAATTCACATGTACACATTATGTTCGAACAAGTAGTTGTACAAGTAGGCGGCGATCTCATCTCGCACGTCTTGTACCTTTCTCATACCATATTCTTCTCTCCCATTAGGAAAAACTTAGAACAAATAAGAAGACGATTACATGCATCAATATATACAAAGAAGTGTAAATTAGACTTACTAATTAAACTACCAGTACAACTAAAAGCAACATGCGACTCGCTTGTGTTTTTTTTATCGTAATTGCAAAGATTAAGATACAAATAATAACACCACAAATAATAAAATGCATATGGATATGAGAAGAGTGAGTAAATTTCAAAGTATTTCAAAATCAAAGAGCCAAATTCTCCAAAACCATGCTAGCCATAAATGATGAATATGTGTAACAGATAAACGGCAATCACATGGGCACACTAGGCTCACAGATGAAGATACTTATTCAGTAATACTTGTCAACACATTGACGGAAAATGTGAGCTCCAGACTCCAGTATTGATGGAAAATGTGAGCTCCAGACTCCAGTATTGATAAGCAGCAACCATTAAGTAAGCATAGTGTTATTGTGCATAATATAAAATTGGTAAGCTGTGACTGTTATCATAATCTCAAGTGTGAAGCATAGTGAAGTAAGAAGGCGCAAATCAATGAAGCAGGGTGAAGTTGTGTACTGTATAAGCAAGATCAACCAAGCAGCACACACAGAGGATGGTAAGATACTCAATATGAGCAGAAAGAAAAAGTAAACAACAAGGCTAGAAATGAACATTGATATTCATCTACAACTCCAACAGCATTCTACATTATTCACCATTCTAATATAGTAGGATGAGGCTAGCATGCTTACTTAGTCAAAGTCTTCAACATATGCCCCGTTATTAGCATGAACAAACTCGATTATGTCCCGAATATATCTCAGAACATAATAACCGCATAAATTACTTCTCTCGGGTTGTTTTGGACACTGCACGATAAATAATCTCATTTAACACTTTATTCATGAATAGTACAAGAATAGTAAATGAATGTTTCGTCTATGAATACCGTCACTATCTTCCACTCGATTTGACGATTAATCCTCGGGTTACATCCTTGATAGTATCGTTGCAATCTCGTAAAATAAATAACAATACATAATTAGTGACTGTCAATACAAGTTATAAAACAATAGTAACTTCGAAACTTACGAGTCTACTAAAGATTTCGCATCGCTGTGTACAACGGTGGCGCCTTTTAAGGAGTTAAACCAATGGACTACACCTTGTTTGGGGAAGATGACGTACAACATCCAGTGGAAACTACAATAACGAACTAAATTTATACAACCCATATTTCAAAAAACAGGTAATATATTACAAGTAACTTATGTACTTACTTGCCAACATTTACATAAGGCAGAAAGTAGCAGTAATTGCGATCTTTGTCTGGCATATTAAATCTTGCTACAAACGCCGCCAGCCTCTCATTTATGTGATTGGACGGGCTCATGCTCGTGGGATTTAAGAATCCAAACCGAATCTTTGAATCAATCATCTGATTTTATAAAAAAATTACAAAATGAAAAACTAATAGTTAGACCTTCTGTAGCAAATGATGAACAACTAAATACAAGAATATTACCATATATATAAATCACAATGTGAGTACGATAACGGTTTTAATGCATATATATCACGGACGTCATCTTGGCCCACTGTGGAAGTGTAGTCGTCACCGAACACTTCATCGTCAATGTGTACTCTAACAATGTTTCTGCCCAAGTTAGACCACATGTCATGTAGAAATCGACAGTCGGCGGACATATTGTCTACTTCATCAGTTGCAGCCGGTGGCAATTGGTAGTATAGTTGCATGGTAAATTCCTGAATGTCGAATGTTAGTAAATAATTCAAATAAAATCTTATAAATTAAATTATGGAAAGTTGGTTCAAATATTTGATTTTATTACTTTTTTGTTGTTTTCAACCAAGTGCTTCGGCCATGCCACCAAGTCTGATTTCTGCTCGGCATCTCGTGTTGTCAGTAATGTCTCTCCATAGTGACGTTGTAGTATTTTAGCAATGCAATTAGTCAAAAACAATTTATAGATGACCGGTAAGACCGGTGTCGAACCCAAGGGAGCAAACGGATCACACGCTAGTTCTATCAAATTTTCTTACTCGGCTAATTCCTAAAATTCAAGTGTGATTGAGTTATCAATGATTCAAAACAAGAATGAAGTGGTTTTTAGGGGATTAAATTCAATTAAAAGCGAGTTTCGAGGGATTAATCCCCTCCTTGGCAATTTCCCAATGATCATGCATACAAGAGTTTAGTTAATTATGAGTTGATAGGTTTCAAACCTAGCTTAGACTAGAATCGAACAAACCATGCATGTTTAATCCTAGTCAAGCCATCTTAGCTAGGATCTCACTAATTAAAGAGTATTGATCCACTATATAGCATTTACTCTCATAAATGCCACATGCATAAAATTCTAGTTCACCTCTCACCATGCATTTACTCTCATAAATGTTGGTTGAGTTCAATTTTACTACATCCAAACCATCACTAAGCTCTTTCAATACTTAGATCATAGTTCTAACATAAACATGTCACTTGGGCATTTTATCAAACACTTAGAGACATGTCTAACATGAAGAGCATAGTAAAATGAAATCAACTTCAATAGATCCATTCAAATGTGTATACAATGATCATTGAGTACCAAGGAGGTTCATAGAACCCTCAAAACACAAGGGGGACTACTCACACATCAAGTAAGACAACATGATGTGTGGGTTTTAGCAAAAAAATCTAAGAGAAAGGAAGAGGGAAAAGAGTAGGATTGATGATCCTAATGAACTCCCTTGATCTTCAATCCTCCTTGATTAGATGATGTTCAAACCCTTGATTTAGCTCACTTCCTTTTGTCTTTTCTCCAGAAAAATCCCAGATACTAGGTCAACTTTCCCTCTTTCTATTTATAGCCTCGGAAAAGATTCGGTACTGTAGCAGGTCCAGTCGATCGACTGGCGTTGGGCTCATGTCCCAGTCGATCGACTGGAGGAAGAAAAGTCGTTTGGCAAGCAGGTTCTCAGTCGATCGACTGATACAGGGTAGGCTCCCAGTCGATCGACTGAGGGAACTCAATTTGTAGCACCTCCTGTTAGTCTGTTTAGCCGATCGACTGAGGTCCAGTCGGTCGACTGATGGTCACGTGATCTGCATGCTCTGGGCAGGGGACTCTTCAGTCGATCGACTGAATGGGTCAGTCGGTCGACTGGCGCTGATCGATTTGCAACACCTCCTGTTAGTCTGTTAAGTCGATCGACTGGAGCAGGGGAGCTTCCCAGTCGATCGACTGAAGACCAAATACTGCCACTTTTTGCTCTAAAACACTGATTTTCCCGAGTTTTCTTCCAATGGCTCTTGACACATAGACATCTTGCTTTGCACCTGAAACGCACGAAAAGGAGATCAAATGACATCTAATAGTAGTCGGAATCAAACTAAAGCTATAGTGAAAATGGGCATTTAACGAGTCGAAAGCTCGACTCATCAACACTCCACACTTAAGCTTTGCTCGTCCCGAACAAAGTATGCAAATATGCCAAGGAAGTGCAAATGTCGATATGCTAGTGGTGCTATGTATTTCGTGCATTTGCCTCACTAGATCTCACAAGGTCTCGATCTTCATTTCTAAACATGTTATTTGAAAGGTAAATGACAAGTATGTACAACCTACCTAGCTCCTTTTCGTAGGCGTTACGAATGCATTTAGCGTATGCATTAAGCCTTTAAACCCCTAGGCTACCCTAGTGGACGAGTTATAGTCTCGTGAGAGTTTTCAGAAAAGGGAATACTCACAAATCCCAAAGGTGCACATGTCCCCTAAGAGTGAATGCAAGAGTGCTCAACCAAGGCTATGATTATTCAAGACCAATCCCTCACCCCAAGCTAGACTAGCGCCACAATATCATAAAAAGAACTTTCTCAACCTTTTGAGTACCTTTGAGGACATGCATTCAAGATTATCAACACTAGGGCTATAAAATGTCTCATCCCAAGTTCTACTCATAATCAAGGCAACACTATCGAGGCAAGGCTTATAGTTTGCACAATAGAGCGTCAACCGCTCACCTATGCTAGCTAGGGCTAGTCCAAGGGCTCGCGACTAGGAACTCATTCCCAAGTTTTAGGCGCTCAAGCCGTAATCCATAAGGGAAGTGGAATTCGACACTAGAGTTTCTCAATAAACAAGCATAGCCCAAATGATAGCTCCCGTGCAAGGCACATGGGTCGTCCAAGAGTCGTTTTAACAAGCACACATTGTAAATGAATGAATCCCGCACAAATGAAGAATGGAGGGAAAAACATATAGTCAAGTTTTAAGTGCTTCTTATTTCTTTTTGAAACGGCCTTTGGCCTACAAATACTTTCGAGGGGGGACTTACCTCCCTAACCCCCGGCATTTGTATATTTGGAGCAAAACTTCTCATGATCATTGAGAGAGTTTTTAGTCGGGGCTTTGCCCTCTTTGTCCGCAAACATTTTTTTTTTTTTTTTATGGGGCCTATTTTTCGCCCTCTTTTGACTCCGCACTTAAAACTTGACAATATGTTCAAAAAGTGTATGGAATGTGCGGGAATCAATCATGAACAAAGCACTATGTTAGAGCATTCAAGTCACCAAGGAGCATTCAAGTGGTCTAAGTTTTTCACGATGATATTTTAAAAGTGTTTGCTAGCTTGATCAAAGGTGTTGCAATGAGAATACTTAAAAGGTTGGATAGATAAGATATAGCCATGATATTGATTCTCAAGAATGCATGCTCAAAGGACTAGGTCGGTAAATGTGGCAAATAGGCTAGTTGTGATTTATAGGGATTTAGAGTTGAAAATCATAAGCCTTTGTGGTTAAAACACTCTCATGTTGGGGCAATGTGCAAGAGTGCAAGTGTCCATCTAGAAATGATATGTATGGCATGCAATAATGTGAATTATGCGCATCAAACCACTCCACACTTAATTCAAGCTTAGTCCCTAAGCGCAAAGAATGATAAAACAAAGGCAAAGGCGCATAGGAACTCCCCTCGGTTGTAGACTCGGTGATAAGACTCTTGGGAGTGAGAAGTAACCTTGTGGTTGCAAATGTAGATAAAGACGGTGAATATGGGCATGGTGAGAACATGGAAATATATATCCTGTGGATTGAGCAACATAAATGGTAAACACCGTCAATATCATAGAAAAGGCGACATACAACCAAAGGCAAATCAAGAGTATATCACACAAGATGGCATACATCATCCAAAATTGCGCCAAAAGGCGACTTAACATCCAAGTACATGATCTAAGCGAGAAAGCGTCAAATGATAGACAAAAGTGAGATCAAACTGCAATACAAGCTCAAGATGTAGCTTCGTCTCTAGCTGGATCACCACCGGTCTCCAATGGAATGTCAGGAACAGCAGGAGCGTCAGGTCTGGTGGGAGGCGATGAAGGCATGGGCGAGGCGGCACGCGGGGCAGATGGCTCTAAGCCCACTGACGGAGCCGCTACTGGTGCACTAGAACCTCCCGTCATGGATGACAATGTAGCACGGAGCCACTCCCACTCCTGGCGAGCTCTCGCATTAGACTCTCGGACAAAGTCCTCAAGGCGAGTCAATCCACTCCTCAAGTCAGCCACGCCGCCCTTCAGGTCAGCAATATCAGAGGTGATCCTCTGTCGCCACTCAGCTGAATCATCGGCGACATGAGGGGGAATCTCGGCGGCGGGCTCCACTGGGGGAAGCTCCTCATCTGCTGGAGGAAGCTCCTCATCTGCGGGAGGGGGAGGAGGAGGCGAGCCAGGAGGCGAGGGAGCGGGTGAGGGGGTGAGGTGGGTAAGGCAATAGAGCGGGTTTCGTTGCTTGAAGGCTCTCCTCCGCGCAGCAGCGGCGGTCACAAGATCCTCCACATGAGGCGACGGGTCACTGCTCCATGTCTTACCGTCCCGCTTGACCATATGCATATTCTTCATCAAGTCTATGTCAAGCTTGCTCCTAGAAGGGGCCTCACAACCCTCGTGGCCAAAGGTAAAGTTACACCTTTGGGCTATCAATGTAATCAAGGAACCACCTCCCATGCTCTTGTTCCTCGTACTCGGCTTCAAAACGGTCTCAAACCGGTTTGCAAGAACCACTAGCCAATCAATGGCCTCCCCGTGATCCATGGCAACCATGAGGTCCATATCTGGGAAAGTAACCTTCCTACCCCTCTCTGTCCTCGTATTAAAATCAATAGCAATGACGTGGTGCATAATCTTCCAAACCGGGTCAACGATCGCAGAAGAGTTATATGAAGACACGAACCACTCATTCCTACCGGAAATCCTCTTCCAAAGCCTGGACTGGTCGTGCTCAGAGAATACCCGGGGCGATGCCGCAGGCTGTGGAAAGCCAAGCCACTCTCGGATCGTACTCTCCCTGATCCGGAAATCTCTACCCCCCAAAACAAACTTCCAATAATAAACTGAGGTTCCATCCTCCCCCACTCTCTCCTTAACCGACTCAAACGAGCACAAGAACTCCTCAACTAATCTCTGGTAGGAGCCCGGATCATCACAAAATAGAAAAGGTAAACCATGTTGTGTGAGACGAGATTGTACCTCAGTAGCTACCACTTCGTCGATGCTACGAAGCAAGCCCATGTCTAGGTACAATGTCGGGATGGCCTTCTTCTTCTTCGTCGTGATAGTGGTGTGACGAGTCCGGTGCTTCTCGTCCCTGAAGACCAAGGGGGCCGAGAACGGGTACGGGACCGTAATGGGCATCGGTCCCTCATAAGGCCCCTCATGAGGCTCAATTGGCACTAAGGCCATGGAGGTAGGCGCAGCAGCAGGGCGCGGGGGAGCACTAGGTCTAGCAGGCACTGGCGCCTTCCTCTTCGGCGCCGGTTTCCTCGGTTGAGGCGTTTTCTTCTTTGGAGGCGCAGGGGAAACCGGCACGGCTTCAACCTCTTCATCTGAGCCCGAGACATGGTCGGCTAACGAGGTCCTCAATAACCTCCTCTTGCGGGTAACTAGAGGTGTAGCGTCCTCGCCCTCTAGTGTGAAGTCGTCAATTTGCTCATCGAGCGAGGGCTCGTGAGCAATCTCTTTTCCCTTTGCTTTCGAACTGGACGATGCATTGGCACGACCCATAGTGCACTGGAAATGGAAGACCAAGTCAATCTGAGCAAAAACTCACAATAGGCACTGAACTCTGATCGAGTCGATCGACTGGGGTGAGACTTGTGGCTCAGTCGATCGACTGGGAGGGGAAAATCTGTCGGGTTTAGGGCAAAATCTGGGGTTTTTCCGGGAGGCTTTGGGGGGTGAAATTGATGGCTGGGGTTTGAAGGTGGGGCAGTGAGGAGTAGATAGGCGGTTGGATTGGGCGGAATGGACGGCGGAGGAGGGAGATCGGCGTCGGTGTTGATTTCCGATCGGAAATCCGATTTCGGACGGCTGGCACTGCGTTTTGAGGGCGGTTTGAACGGGATGGGCGGCGAGGCTAAGGCGGTTTGAACGGGAGAGGAGCGGCGAAGGATGGTGGTGGTCGGAAGTTCGGATCGGAGGATGAAAATTCGAATTTAGGGTTTCGGCGGGTTTGGTCGAATGAAGAAGAAGGAAAGAAAAATGAAGTTTAGATAAGAGATGTTCAGTCGATCGACTGAGAGCCCAGTCGATCGACTGCGAATGCGCACAAAACAAGGGCTCCTGAAACAACGTTTAGTCGATCGACTGGGCTGAAGCTTGCCTCCAGTCGATCGACTGAAAATGAATTTCTGCTTGAGAAATATTTTCCTTTTCCAAATGAATCCCGACTCCACACTCTGAATTTTTACTCAAAATCAAGTGGACACCACTCAAAATGTCATGTATAATCAAGGCACGCTCTCCTTAGCAATCACTAGCACATAAACATACGATTCTTAAACAAACAAGCTAGGATCAACACTCCACACTTAGAATGCCACCATCATCAAGAAATTTCATGCAAGCCTTATATCCCGTCACACACACCTAGTCATGCATTTAGAATCATCCCAATCACCAAGCCACATGACAAGTTCACAATTTGCATGCTACACATATATGAAAATTACTTGTGCATAGATAGACAACTCACAAACCGGGGTACCTCCCGTGAGGTGCCTAGTTTAACGTCTTGGCAAAGACCGAGCCGAATCTCTTCTCACTAAGAAACACACTTGAGGAGTCCATAGCTAGGATCCCTCCTCAAGCGGATAGAGGCTCTCTAAGGGTCAGTCAAATGGTGAGTCACATTTTTCTCACCCCGAACGCCTTCTCTATAATGCTTTAGTCTTTGCCCATTTGCCGTGAAGGTAGTCCCATCATTGTTGAGCAATTCCACGTGTCCATCCTCGTGAGGCTTGTGGACAATAAATGGACCGCTCCACCGGCTTCTCAATTTTCCCGGGAATAACTTGAGCCTAGAATTGAAGAGTAAGACCTTCTCTCCCTTCTTGAATTCACGACGAAATATTCTCTTGTCGTGCCATTTCTTGGTCTTCTCTTTATAGATCCTAGCACTTTCGTAGGCTTCATTCCTTATCTCTTCCAACTCATGGAGTTGAAGCACCCTATTGTCTCCCGCCGTTTGCAAGTCCATATTTAACATCTTAATTGCCCACATCGCCTTGTATTCCAATTCCACCGGCAAGTGGCATGGCTTCCCATAAATAAGGCGATAGGGAGACATTCCAATAGGGGTCTTGAATGCCGTACGATAGGCCCATAAAGCGTCATCTAGCTTCGATGACCAATCCTTCCTTGAGCTTCCCACGGTTTTCTCCAAGATTGCCTTGATTTCTCTATTCGAAATTTCCACTTGCCCACTAGTTTGTGGGTGATAAGGCGTAGCAACCTTGTGACTAACTCCATATTTGCGAAGCAAGGCCTCAAAATGTTTTTCCTTGAAATGTGAACCGCCATCACTAATGACGGTCCTTGGAACTCCAAATCTAGGGAAAATAATCTTCTTGAAGAGCTTTGTGACCACCTTGGCATCACAAGTAGGGGAGGCGACGGCCTCAACCCATTTGGAGACGTAATCAACCGCGACCAATATGTATTGGTTCCCATATGAGGATGGGAAGGGACCCATATAATCTATGCCCCATACATCGAATATCTCGACCGGGAGGATGCTTTGTTGGGGCATTTCATGCCTTTTTGAGATGCTTCCCGTTCTTTGGCATTGATCGCAAGCTTTCACAAATTCGTAAGCATCACCAAAGAGAGTTGGCCAATAAAAACCGCTTTGTAGAACCTTGGACGCCGTCTTCGCTCCACTACCATGTCCTCCATATTGGGAAGAGTGACAATGGTAAAGAATATCTCTCATTTCTTCTTCGGCGACGCAAGTTCTATATAATCCATCCGCACATAGCCTATATAGATAGGGCTCATCCCAATAGTATCTCTTGGTCTCGGATAGGAACTTCCTCTTTTGATGGTGGTTCATGTCGTGAGGAATAATCCCACAAACCACGAAGTTTACAAAGTCCGCGTACCATGGGAGGGCCTCCGCCTCAACTCTCATAAGTTGCTCTCCAATAAATGAGTCATCCACGGGCCTAGTATCCTCTTCAATCTCTTCATTTTCCTCTAGCCTTGATAGGTGGTCGGCTACCACATTTTCTACTCCCTTTTTATCTTTGATCTCGATATCAAACTCTTGGAGCAATAGAATCCATCTTATCAATCTCGGCTTAGAGTCTTTCTTTGCCAAGAGGTACTTGATTGCCGCATGGTCGGTGAATACTATAACCTTTGATCCCACTAGGTATGAACGAAACTTGTCAAAGGCATACACAATAGCAAGGAGCTCTTTTTCCGTTGTAGTGTAGTTCAATTGAGCTCCGTTTAGCACTTTGCTTGTGTAGTGAATGGCATGAAGTTTCTTGTCCACCCTTTGCCCAAGAACCGCCCCAACGGCATAATCACTTGCGTCGCACATAAGCTCAAAGGGCAAGTCCCATCTTGGAGGTTGGATAATTGGGGCCGAAATCAATGCTTCTTTCAACTTCTCAAAGGCCAACAAGCAATCTTCATCAAACCGGAACTTGGTGTCATTGCATAGAAGGTTTGTTAAAGGCTTTGCAATCTTCGAGAAATCCTTGATAAATCTCCTATAAAACCCCGCATGGCCTAGAAAACTCCTTATGCCCTTGACATCCTTTGGGGGTGGCAATTTTTCCATAACCTCTATTTTAGCTTTATCCACTTCAATTCCCCTTTTAGAGACCAAATGACCAAGAACTATCCCCTCCTGCACCATAAAATGACATTTTTCCCAATTAAGTACAAGGTTCGTCTCGATACATCTTTTCAACACTTTAGCCAAATTAGCTAAACAATCATCAAAAGACGAACCATACACAGAAAAGTCATCCATAAATACTTCCATAATCTTTTCAATAAACTCGGAAAAAATAGCCATCATGCAACGTTGAAAGGTACCCGGCGCATTACATAGTCCAAAGGGCATTCGCCGATAGGCAAATGTTCCATAGGGACATGTAAAGGTGGTTTTCTCTTGATCTTGTGGATGTATAGGGATTTGGAAGAATCCGCTATATCCATCAAGATAGCAAAAATAGTCATGCTTAGCTAGTCTTTCCAACATTTGGTCAATGAAAGGGAGGGGAAAGTGATCTTTTCTAGTGGCTTGGTTTAGGTTCCTATAATCCACACACATACGCCACCCGGTTACCGTTCTTGTGGGGATTAGTTCATTCTTCTCATTTTTAACTACGGTCATCCCTCCCTTTTTGGGGACTACATGAATGGGGCTCACCCATTTAGAGTCCGCAACGGGGAAGATGATTCCCGCATCAAGCAATTTAAGAACTTCCTTTTTGACTACTTCCCCAACAATAGGATTCAACCTCCTAGCTCTCTCCCTAGATGGCATACTATCACTCTCTAAATTGATTTCATGCATGCACAAGTTTGGGCTTATTCCCTTCAAATCATCAATAGAGTAGCCAATAGCATCCTTATGTTCTCTAACCACATCAAGCAATTTAGAAGTCTCAACATCATTCAAAGAAGCATTCACAATGATAGGCAAGCTAGAATTTGGGCCTAAGAACTCATACCTTAGGCTTGTTGGTAGAGCTTTTAGCTCTACCGAACAAGACTCCTTACCTTTGTCGCTTAGAGTTCCTTCTTCGTTTTCTTCCCCCAAGATAGCCCAACAATTGGCAATGTCGGGAAGCTCATTATCAAGGTCAATTCCACTCATGTAAAGGTTAGGCACATCATACAATTCATATGCATCAACTAGGTCAAGATAATTACAAGTCATTGTAGGACTAGGACCTTTTTGTGCCTTTTCAAGATTAAACTCAATTTCCTCATCTCCTACTCTCATGGTGATTGACCCCTTAGTAGTATCAAATATAGCCCCCGCGGTGTAGAGGAAAGGCCTTCCCAAAAGAATGGGAATTTCATTGTCCTCTTCCATCTCTAACACCACAAAATCCCCCGGAATATAGAAATTCCCTACTCTAACCGGGACATCCTTAAGAACCCCCCTAGGGAATCTTGAGGAGCGGTCCGCGAGCCTTAGAATCATGTTAGTTGGTTTAGGCTCACCCATATTCAACTTTTTGCATAAAGAATAAGGCATCAACGATATACTTGCACCCAAATCACACATAGCACGTTCAATCTTAATATCATTAATAAAGCATGAAATGGAGAAGCTACCGGGATCCTCAAGCTTTGGGGGCATGCGCGGTTGGAGTATGGCACTACATTCGCCATTGAGAGACACCGTGTCAACATCCTCGATTGTTCTCCTGCACGTAATAACATCTTTTAGAAATCTTGCATAAGATGGAGCTTGAGTTATTACCTCGGTGAAGGGCATTGTGACATAGAGCTTCCTCATCATCTCGGCAAACTTGGAGAATTGCTTGTCATTGCTGACGTTGTAGATTTTAGCAATGCAATTAGTCAAAAACAATTTGTAAATGACCGGTAAGACCGGTGTCGAACCCAAGGGAGCAAACGGATTACACGCTAGTCCTATCAAGTTTTCTTACTCGGCTAATTCCTAAAATTCAAGTGTGGTTGAGTTATCAATGATTCAAAAACAAGAATGAAATGGTTTTAGGGGATTAAATTCAATTAAAAGTGAGTTTCGAGGGATTAATCCCCTCCTTGGCAATTTCCCAATGATCATGCATACAAGAGTTTAATTAATCATGAGTTGATAGGTTTTAAACCTAGCTTAGGCTAGAATTAAACAAACCATGCATGTTTAATCCTAGTCAAACCATCTTAGCTAGGATCTCCCTACTTAAAGAATATTGATCCACTATATAGCCTTTACTCTCATAAATGCTACATGCATAAAGTTCTAGTTCACCTCTCACCATGCATTTACTCTCATAAATGTTGGTTAAGTTCATTTTTACTACATCCAAACCATCACTAAGCTCTTTCAATACTTAGATCAAAGTTCTAACACAAACATGTCACTTGGGCATTTTATCAAACACTTAGAGACATGTCTCACATGAAGAGCATAGTAAAATGAAATCAACTTCAATAGATCCATTCAAATGTGTATACAATGATCATTGAGTACCAAGGAGGTTCATAGAACCCTCAAAACACAAGGGTGACTACTCACACATCAAGTAAGACAACATGATGTGTGGGTTTTTAGCAAAAATCTAAGAGAAAGGAAGAGGGAAAAGAGTAGGATTGTTGATCCTAATAAACTCCCTTGATCTTCAATCCTCCTTGATTAGGTGATGTTGAAACCCTTGATTTAGCTCACTTCCTTTTGTCTTTTCTCCAGAAAAATCCAAGATGCTAGGTCAAACTTGCCTCTTTCTATTTATAGTCTCGGAAAATTTTCGGCACTGTAGCAGGTCCAGTCGATCGACTGGCGTTGGGCTGATGGCCCAGTCGATCGACTGGAGGGAGATAAGTCGCACGTGAAACAGATTCTCAGTCGATCGACTGAGCAGGGGCAGTCTCCCAGTCGATCGACTGCGGTAATGCAGAAAACAGGTCCTCCTGATAGTCCATTAAGTCGATCGACTGGAGCAGGGGAGCTTCCCAGTCGATCGACTGGAGGCACATGACTTGCACGCTCAGCTGGAAAACTCGCCAGTCGATCGACTGGAGGGGCCAATCGATCGACTGCGGTAACTCGATTTGCATGCCCTCCTGATAGTCCATTAAGTCGATCGACTGGAGCAGGGGAGCTTCCCAGTCGATCGACTGGAGGCACATGACTTGCACGCTCAGCTGGAAAACTCGCCAGTCGATCGACTGGAGGGGCCAATCGATCGACTGCGGTAACTCGATTTGCATGCCCTCCTGATAGTCCATTAAGTCGATCGACTGGAGCAGGGGAGCTTCCCAGTCGATCGACTGGAGGCCAAATTCTGCCAATTTTTGCCCTTGACTCCGATTTTCTCCGAGTTTCCTTCTATGGGCTCTTGGCACTGAGTCATCTTGATTCGCACCTGAAACGCATGAGAAGGGATCAAATGACATCAAATAATCGTCGGAAACGAACTAAAGCTATAGTGAAAACGGGCATTAATGAGTCGAAAACTCGACTCATCAACACTCCACACTTAAGCTTTGCTCGTCCCGAACAAAGTATGCAAATATGCCAAGGAAGCGCAAATGTCGATATGCTAGTGGTGCTATGTTTTTCGTGCATTTGCCTCACTAGATTTCACAAGGTCTCGATCTTTATTCCTAAACATGTTATTTGAAAAGTAGAAGGCAAGTATGTACAATCTACCTAGCTCCTTTTCGTAGGCGTAACGAATGCATTTAGCGCATGCATTAAGCCTTTAAACCCCTAGGCTACCCTAGTGGACGAGTTATAGTCTCGTGAGAGTTTTCAGAAAAGGGAATACTCACAAATCCCACGAATGTACATGTCCCATAAGAGTGAATGCAAGAGTGCTCAACCAAGGCTACGACAATTCAAGACCAATCCCTCACCCCAAGCTAGACTAGTGCCGCAATATCATAGAAAGAACTTTCTCAACCTTTTGAGTACCTTTGGGGACATGCGTTTAAGATTGTCAACACTAGGGCTATAGAATGTCTCACCCCGAATTCTACTCACTCTCAAGGCAACACCACCGAAGCAAGGCTTATAGCTTGCACAATAGAGCGTCAACCGCTCACCTATGCTAGCTAGGGCTAGTCCAAGGGCTCGCGACAAGGAGCTCATTCCCAAGTTTTAGGCGCTCAAGCCGTAATCCATAAGGGAAGTGGAGTTCGACACTAGAGTTTCTTAGTAAACAAGCATAGACCAAATGATAGCTCTCGTGCAAGCACATGGATCGTCCAAAAGTCATTCTAACAAGCACACAATGCAAATGAGTGAATCCCGCACAAATGAAGAATGGAAGGAAAAACATAGAGTCAAGTTTTAAGTGCTTCTTATTTCTTTTTGAAACGGCTTTTGGCTCACAAATGCTTTCGAGGGGGGACTTACCTCCCTAACCCCCGGCATTTGTGTAATGGGAGCAAAACTTCTCATGATCATTGAGAGAGTTTTTAGTCGGGGCTTTGCCCTCTTTAACCGCAAAAATGTTTTTTTTTTTTTTTTATCACTCCACACTTTAAACTTGACAATATGTTTCAAAAACAGGTGTATGGAATGTGCGGGAATCAATCATGAACAAAGCACTATGTTAGAGCACTCAAGTCACCAAAGAGCATTCAAGTGGTCTAAATTTTTCACGATGATACTTGAAAGTGTTTGCTAGCTTGATCCAAGGTGTTGCAACGAGAGTGCTTAAAAAGATGGATAGACAAGATATAGCCATGATGTTGATTCCCAAGAATGCATGCTCAAAGGACTAGGTCGGTAATTGAGGCAAATAGTCTAGTTGTGATTTATAGGGATTTAGAGTTGAAAGTCACAAGCCTTTGTGGTTAAAACACTCTAATGTTGGGACAATGTGCAAAGATGCAAGTGTCTATCTAGAAATGATATGTATAGCATGCAATCATGTGAACTATGCGCATCAAACCACTCCACACTTAATTCAAGCTTAGTCCCTAAGCGCAAAGAATGATAAAATAAAGGCAAAGGCGCATAGGAACTCCCCTCGTTTGTAGACCCGGTGATAAAACTCTATGGAGTGACAAATAGCCATTGGTTGCAATATGTAGATAAAGACGGTGAATATGGGCATGATGATAATATGGAAATGTATATCCTGTGGATTGAACAACATAAATGGTAAACACCGTCAATATCATAGAAAATGTAGCATACAACCAAAGATAAGTCAAGAGTATATCACACAAAATGGCATACATCATCCAAAATTGCGCCAAACGGCGACTTAATATCCAAGTACATGATCAAAGCAAGAAAGCAGCAAAACATCGATATAAGTATGATCAAAATGTACTAGAAGATGAAGATGTATCCTCGACGTCTCCCGGGGTGGTCTCCCTAGTGCCAGCTCCGTCGTCCTCCTCCATAGCATCGGTAAAATGTGTGGGTGGTAAAGGGGAGGCGACGCGAGGGGCAGAAGGTCCTGGGTCGGCTGAAGGAGGAGCGCCTCTGATCATGGACAAAAGTGTAGTACGGAGCCACTCCGACTCCTGGCGAGCTCTCATAGCCTCAGCTCTAGTGAAGGCCTCAAGACTGGCCAGCCCGCTCCTCAAATCAGCTATATCGGAGGAGACTCGCTCTCTCCACTCAGTAAAATCATCTGTGGCAGGAGGGGGGGTCTCAACAGCAGGCTCCTCGGGGGGAAGCTCCTCATCTGCTGGAGGGAGCTCCTCGTCTGCGGGAGGGGGCTCCTCATCTGCGCGAGGGGGAGGAGGGGGCGAGCCAGGGGGGGAAGGAGTGAGGTGGGCAAGGCAATAGAGGGGGTTCTGCCGCTTGAACATCATCCGCTTCGTAGCGGCAGCAGAAACAAGCCCTCCCTGATGAGGCGTCGGGTCACTGTCCCAAGTTCTCCCATCCCGCTTGACGATGTGCATGTTCTTCATCAGAGTCAAGTCAAGCAAGCTCCTGATAGGGGCCGGAGAACCCTCGTGGCCAAAGGTGAAGTTACACCTTTGGGCTATCAGTGTGATCAAGGAGCCACCTCCCATGCCTCGGTTCCTCGTGACCGGCTTCACCACAGTCCTGAACCGATCGGCAAGACTGGCTAGCCAATCAGCAGGCTGCCCGTGCTCCATAGCAAGCATGAGGTCCATATCCGGGAGGGTAACCGACCTAGCTCTCGCCGTCCTCGTATTAATCCCAATCGCTATGACGTGGTGTATAATCTTCCAGACCGGATCAGTAATGGCCGAAGAGTTATACGATGAAATAAACCACTCATTCCTCCCGGAAATCCTCTTCCAAAATCGGGACTGGTCATGCTCGGTGAATTTCCGGGGCGACGCTGCAGGGCGTGGGAATCCAAACCACTCCCGGATCAAACTCTCCCTAATCTTGAATTCCCGGCCCCCCAAAACAAACTCCCAGTACTCAACAACCTCCTCGCCCTCCTTGTACTTCACCCACTCGAACGAGCAAGTAAACTCATCGACTACCCTCTGGTAGGTCCCCGGATCATCCATGAAAAGAAAAGACAAACCATGCTCAGTGAGGCGAGAATGTACCTCGTCTGTGACTGCTTCGTCGATGCCACGAAGCAATCCCATGTCCAAGTAAAGAGTCGGGATGGCCGTCTTCTTCTTTGAAGTGATGGTAGCATGATGAGTCCGGTGCTTCTCGTCCCTGAATACCAAAGGGGCCGAGAATGGGTATGGGACCGGTATGGGCATCGGCCCCTCATAAGGTCCCTCGCGAGGCTCTGCCAGAACAATCGCCGTGGGTGGAGGGGCTGCAGCAGGGGAGGGCTCTCTGGGCACTGGCGGTGAAGGAGCTCGAGGGGCTGGAGGCACTGGCGCTTTCCTCTTCGGAGCCGGTTTCCTCGGTGGAGCCTTTTTCTTCTTAGGAGGCGCTGGGGAAACCGGCACCGCTGCACCCTCTTCATTCGAGCCCGATACATGGTCGGCTAGTGAAGCCCTCAATGCTCTTCTCTTGCGGGGAACAAGAGGTCTATCATCCTCGTCCTCGAGGGTAAAGTCATCGATTTGCTCATCGAGCGAGGGCTCGTGAGCAATTCCCTTGCCCTTGTCTTTGGCACTGGAGGAGGCGCTGGCACGAGGCATGATGCAAAACTGAGCAAAAACTGAGCAAAAACTCAAAACTGCACTGAACTTTGATTGAGTCGATCGACTGGATGAGGCTTGTGGCTCAGTCGATCGACTGGGAGGAGAAAATCGGACGGGTTTAGGGCGAAATCGGGGGTTTTCTGGTGGGCTTTGGGAGGTTGAATTGATGCTAGGGGATGATAGGCGGACTGATGGGGAGTAGTTTGGGAGGTCGAACGGATGCTGGGGCTGAGATTCGGCTGAGGGTGGAGGTCGGAATCGATCGATTGGGGGGTGAGGGCAAGCGAGTGAAATGAAGTTCAAATGGGAAAAGATGTATTTGGATAAGAAAACCTCAGTCGATCGACTGGGGTCCCAGTCGATCGACTGCGGAAACATGAAAAGTAGGGGTTCCTGAAACATCATTCAGTCGATCGACTGGAATATTGCTTGCCTCCCAGTCGATCGACTGGACCCCAACTCCTGCAAAAAATATTTTCCACTTCTCGTCGAATCCCAACTCCACACTCAGAATTTATACTCATAATCAAGAATCAGTACCGCTCAAAATATCACATATATTCAAGGCACGCTCTTCTATGCAATCACTAGCACTTAAACATACGATCTTCAAAACAAACAAGCTAGGATCAACACTCCACACTTAGAATGCCACCATCATCAAGAAAATTCATGCAAGCCTTATATCACGTCACACACACCTAGGCATGCATTTAGAACATCCCAAACACCAAGCCACACGACAAGTTCACAATTTGCATGCTACACATATATGAAAGTTCCTTGTGCATGGATAGAAAACTCACAAACCGGGGTACCTCCCGTGAGGTGCCTAGTTTAACGTCTTGGCAAAGACCGAGCCGATCCTCTTCTCACCAAGAAACACACTTGAGGAGTCCATAGCTAGGATCCCTCCTCAAGCGGATAGAGGCTCTCTATGGGTCGGTTAAAGAGTAGGTCACATTTTTCTCATCCCGAACTTCTTCTCTATAATGCTTTAGCCTTTGCCCATTTGCCGTGAAGGTAGTCCCATCATTGTTGAGCAATTCTACGTGTCCATCCTCGTGAGGCTTGTGGACAATAAATGGACCACTCCACCGGCTTCTCAATTTTCCCGGGAATAACTTGAGCCTAGAATTAAAGAGTAAGACCTTCTCTCCCTTCTTGAATTCACGACGAAATATTCTCTTGTCGTGCCATTTCTTGGTCTTCTCTTTATAGATCCTAGCACTTTCGTAGGCTTCATTCCTTATCTCTTCCAACTCATGGAGTTGAAGCACCCTATGGTCTCCCGCCGTTTGTAAGTCCATATTTAGCATCTTAATTGCCCACATCGCCTTGTATTCCAATTCCACCGGCAAGTGACACGGCTTCCCATAAATAAGGCGATAGGGAGACATTCCAATAGGGGTCTTGAATGCCGTACGATAGGCCCATAAAGCGTCATCTAGCTTCGACGACCAATCCTTCCTTGAGCTTCCCACGGTTTTCTCCAAGATTGCTTTTATTTCTCGGTTTGATATCTCCACTTGCCCACTAGTTTGTGGGTGATATGGTGTAGCAACCTTGTGGCTAACTCCGTACTTGCGAAGCAAGGCCTCAAAATGTTTTTCCTTGAAATGTGAACCGCCATCACTAATGACGGTCCTTGGAACTCCAAATCTAGGGAAAATAATCTTCTTGAAGAGCTTTGTGACCACCTTGGCATCACAAGTAGGGGAGGCGACGGCCTCAACCCATTTGGAGACGTAATCAACCGCGACCAATATGTATTGATTCCCATATGAGGATGGGAAGGGACCCATATAATCTATGCCCCATACGTCAAATATCTCGACCGGGAGGATGCTTTGTTGGGGCATTTCATGCCTCTTTGAGATGCTTCCCGTTCTTTGGCATTGATCGCAAGCTTTCACAAATTCGTAAGCGTCACCAAAGAGAGTTGGCCAATAAAAACCGCTTTGTAGAACCTTGGACGCCGTCTTTGCTCCACTACCATGTCCCCCATATTGGGAAGAGTGACAATGGTAAAGAATATCTCTCATTTCTTCTTCGGCGACGCAAGTTCTATATAATCCATCCGCGCAAAGCCTATATAGATAGGGCTCATCCCAATAGTACCTCTTGGTCTCGGATAGGAATTTCCTCTTTTGATGGTGGTTCATATCGTGAGGAATAATCCCACAAACCACGAAATTTACGAAGTCCGCATACCATGGGAGGGCCTCCGCCTCAACTCTCATAAGTTGCTCTCCAATAAATGAGTCATCCACGGGCCTAGTATCCTCTTCTAGCTCTTCATTTCCCTCTAGCCTTGATAAGTGGTCGGCTACCACATTTTCTACTCCCTTTTTATCCTTTATCTCGATATCAAATTCTTGGAGCAATAGAATCCATCTTATCAATCTCGGCTTGGAGTCTTTCTTTGCCAAGAGGTACTTGATTGCCGCGTGGTCGGTGAATACTATAACCTTTGATCCCACAAGGTATGAGCGAAACTTGTCAAAGGCGTACACAATAGCAAGAAGCTCCTTCTCGGTAGTAGAATAGTTCAATTGAGCTCCATTTAGAACCTTGCTTGTGTAGTGGATGGCATGAAGTTTCTTATCTATCCTTTGCCCAAGAACCGCCCCAATAGCATAATCACTAGCGTCGCACATAAGCTCAAAGGGCATGTCCCATCTAGGGGGTTGAATAATTGGAGCCGAAATCAATGCTTCCTTCAACTTCTCGAAGGCCACCAAGCACTCTTCATCAAACCGAAACTTGGTGTCATTGCATAATAGGTTTGTTAAAGGCTTTGCAATCTTCGAGAAATCTTTGATAAATCTCCTATAAAACCCCGCATGGCCTAGAAAACTCCTTATGCCTTTCACGTCCTTTGGTGGTGGCAATTTTTCCATAACCTCTATTTTAGCTTTATCCACCTCAATTCCTCTTTTAGAGACCAAATGACCAAGAACTATCCCCTCCTGCACCATAAAATGACATTTTTCCCAATTAAGTACAAGGTTCGTCTCGATACATCTTTTCAACACTTTAGCCAAATTAGCTAAACAATCATCAAAAGACGAACCATACACAGAAAAGTCATCCATGAATACTTCCATAATCTTTTCAATAAACTCGGAGAAAATAGCCATCATGCAACGTTGAAAGGTACCCGGCGCATTACATAGTCCAAAGGGCATTCGCCGATAGGCAAATGTTCCATAGGGACATGTAAAGGTGGTTTTCTCTTGATCTTGTGGATGTATAGGGATTTGGAAGAATCCGCTATATCCATCAAGATAGCAAAAATAGTCATGCTTAGCTAGTCTTTCCAACATTTGGTCAATGAAAGGGAGGGGAAAGTGATCTTTTCTAGTGGCTTGGTTTAGTTTCCTATAATCCACACACATACGCCACCCGGTTACCGTTCTTGTGGGGATTAGTTCATCCTTCTCATTTTTAACTACGGTCATCCCTCCCTTTTTGGGGACTACATGAATGGGACTCACCCATTTAGAGTCCGCAACGGGGAAGATGATTCCCGCATCAAGCAATTTAAGAACCTCCTTTTTGACTACTTCCCCAACAATAGGATTCAACCTCCTAGCTCTCTCCCTAGATGGCATACTATCACTCTCTAAATTGATTTCATGCATGCACAAGTTTGGGCTTATTCCCTTCAAATCATCAATAGAGTAGCCAATAGCATCCTTATGTTCTCTCACCACATCAAGCAATTTGGAAGTCTCATCATCATTCAAAGAAGCATTCACAATGATAGGCAAGCTAGAATTTGGGCCTAAGAACTCATACCTTAGGCTTGTTGGTAGAGCTTTAAGCTCTACCGAACAAGACTCCTTACCTTTGTCGCTTAGAGTTCCTTCTTCGTTTTCGTCCTCCAAGATAGCCCAACAATTGGCAATGTCGGGAAGCTCATTATCAAGGTCAATTCCACTCATGTAAAGGTTAGGCACATCATACAATTCATATGCATCAACTAGGTCAAGATAATTACAAGTCATTGTAGGACTAGGACCTTTTTGTGCCTTTTCAAGATTAAACTCAATTTCCTCATCTCCTACTCTCATGGTGATTGACCCCTTAGTAGTATCAAATATAGCCCCCGCGGTGTAGAGGAAAGGCCTTCCCAAAAGAATGGGAATTTCATTGTCCTCTTCCATCTCTAACACCACAAAATCCCCCGGAATATAGAAATTCCCTACTCTAACCGGGACATCCTTAAGAACCCCCCTAGGGAATCTTGAGGAGCGGTCCGCGAGCCTTAGAATCATGTTAGTTGGTTTAGGCTCACCCATATTCAACTTTTTGCATAAAGAATAAGGCATCAACGATATACTTGCACCCAAATCACACATAGCACGTTCAATCTTAATATCATTAATAAAGCATGAAATGGAGAAGCTACCGGGATCCTCAAGCTTTGGGGGCATGCGCGGTTGGAGTATGGCACTACATTCGCCATTGAGAGACACCGTGTCAACATCCTCGATTGTTCTCCTGCAAGTAATAACATCTTTTAGAAATCTTGCATAAGAAGGAGCTTGAGTGATTACCTCGGTGAAGGGCATTGTGACATAGAGCTTCCTCATCATCTCGGCAAACTTGGAGAATTGCTTGTCATTGCTCTTCTTCTTTAGCCTTTGGGGAAATGGAATAGGAGGAGTGTATACTCTAGGTTCGTCTTTCTCCTTTTCCACTTCACTCTCTTTCTCAACTTGTGGGTTAGGAACCTCTTCATCTAACTCTTCAATTTCGGCACTAGCTTGGCCTCTTAGATCAAAGGAGACTTTCTTCTTCTTTGGTAGCTCTCCCTCTAGCTCTTTCCCGCTTCTCAAGGTAACCGCATTACAATGCTCTCTATTCACTTGGTCGGGTCGAGCCGGTAATTTTCCTTGTGCCCTTATAGAGGATTCGGCTTGTTGAGCTATTTGGTTCTCAAGCATTTTGTTATGAGTCTCCAACCTTTCAAACTTGGTTTGCATGTCCATAAATTGAGCTTGGACGTCCCTACTTGCCCTCTCTTGTTGTGCAAGGATTTTAGCCAACATTGCCTCCATACCGGAGGGTTCATTGGAGGCTTGAGGGGGAGCTTCAACTTGTTGATAGGTCTTTTGAGCTTGAGCTTGAGCTTGGTATTGTTGCCCTTGGTTTTGATTCCTTTGAAGCAAAGTCGGTCCTTGACTTTGATATTGGTTCCTAGGTTGGAAACCTTGATTTGATTGAGTAGGCTTAGGACCAAATCCGGGAGGTGTGGATCCAAAGTCGGGGCGAGTGGGGTTAGTGGTCTTGTAGGAGAAATTTGGGTGATTTCTCCATCCCGAAGAGAACTTTGGTGTAGTATAGTTGGCTTGAGAGCTTTGCCCTTGATTGGCATTCCCTCCATAGTCTCTTCCTTGGTTTCCTCCCACAAAATTCACTTCTCCATACCCTTGCACATCCCTTTGAACCAAAGGGCAAGAAACGGTCTCATTCTCGTAGACCTCACAAATATCACACCCTTGCTTTGTCGAAGATTCTCTTTCCGGGTGTTTCAACTTGAAGACTTCATCCGAGAGGCTATCAAAGTCCTTTCTCAAAGCATCATAGTCGCTTGTGCTCACCGCTTTAACCTCATGTCTTTCATGCCTCCTTCTTGGGTTTCCTCTTTCACTTCCCCACATGAAGTAGTTTTTCGTTATCTTCTCTATCACCGCGTAGGCTTCATGTGGTGCAAGGTCCATTATAGCTCCGCCCGAAGCGGTGTCAAGTGCTAGACGAGAATTACCGTCCACACCTTGATAGAAGGTGTGGAATAGAAGAAGGTCATCCAAACTATGGTGAGGACATAGCCTTTGATATTCCTTGTACCGCTCCCAAGCTTCATAGAGCGTCTCTCCATCCATTTGCACAAAATTTGTAATTTGGCTCCTATAGTGCGCCGTCTTGGAAGGAGGGAAGTATTTGTTTAGGAATGCCACGGCGAGCTCCTCCCAAGTCGTGAAGCTATCGGGAGTTTGACTCCTCAACCAATCCTTTGCTCTCCCCGTGAGGGAAAAGGGGAAGAGCCTTAGAAGCTTAGCGTCCTCCGAGAACCCATTGATCTTGAAGGTGGCACACACTTCAAGAAATGTTGTCAAGTGAGAATTGGGGTCTTCATTGTCCCTTCCCGAGAATTGGTTGGATTGCACCATTTGAACAGTGGACGTCTTCAAGTCAAAATCTCGGTTATCAACCGCCGGTGCGAGGATTGGGGAACGATATCCATAGGCCGTAGGAGTAGCATAATCTTTGAGAACCCTTCTAGCTTGAGGGACTTGTGGTAGGTGACCATGTGGTGGTGGAGGTGGAGGAGGGAGTCTATTGTCTCTATCTCCCATGCCTTGAGTGGTGGTTTCTAGATTTCCTTGAGTGTGAGAGGTTTGTCCTTTGTCTTTGGTCTTACTCCTTGTAACGGGAAGATTAACTAGCTCTCTAATAGGTTGGTTCAAATCTCTATCCGCTATTTGAGAAAGTTTCTTGGTCTTTGGTGGCATAAAAGAAGTGAACCTATGAGAGAAACCAATTAAAACAAGTGAGCGTGGTGAATAAGATCAAGAAATGCAAGTAACAAGTAGAATAAAGAAAAACATGGAATAGTCGGAGCACTAAATGATTTCCCTAGGGGTAATCTAGCTATTGCTCCCCGGCAACGGCGCCATTTTGACGTTGTAGATTTTAGCAATGCAATTAGTCAAAAACAATTTGTAAATGACCGGTAAGACCGGTGTCGAACCCAAGGGAGCAAACGGATTACACGCTAGTCCTATCAAGTTTTCTTACTCGGCTAATTCCTAAAATTCAAGTGTGGTTGAGTTATCTATGATTCAAAAACAAGAATGAAATGGTTTTAGGGGATTAAATTCAATTAAAAGTGAGTTTCGAGGGATTAATCCCCTCCTTGGCAATTTCCCAATGATCATGCATACAAGAGTTTAATTAATCATGAGTTGATAGGTTTTAAACCTAGCTTAGGCTAGAATTAAACAAACCATGCATGTTTAATCCTAGTCAAACCATCTTAGCTAGGATCTCACTACTTAAAGAATATTGATCCACTATATAGCCTTTACTCTCATAAATGCTACATGCATAAAGTTCTAGTTCACCTCTCACCATGCATTTACTCTCATAAATGTTGGTTAAGTTCATTTTTACTACATCCAAACCATCACTAAGCTCTTTCAATACTTAGATCAAAGTTCTAACACAAACATGTCACTTGGGCATTTTATCAAACACTTAGAGACATGTCTCACATGAAGAGCATAGTAAAATGAAATCAACTTCAATAGATCCATTCAAATGTGTATACAATGATCATTGAGTACCAAGGAGGTTCATAGAACCCTCAAAACACAAGGGTGACTACTCACACATCAAGTAAGACAACATGATGTGTGGGTTTTTAGCAAAAATCTAAGAGAAAGGAAGAGGGAAAAGAGTAGGATTGTTGATCCTAATAAACTCCCTTGATCTTCAATCCTCCTTGATTAGGTGATGTTGAAACCCTTGATTTAGCTCACTTCCTTTTGTCTTTTCTCCAGAAAAATCCAAGATGCTAGGTCAAACTTGCCTCTTTCTATTTATAGTCTCGGAAAATTTTCGGCACTGTAGCAGGTCCAGTCGATCGACTGGCGTTGGGCTGATGGCCCAGTCGATCGACTGGAGGGAGATAAGTCGCACGTGAAACAGATTCTCAGTCGATCGACTGAGCAGGGGCAGTCTCCCAGTCGATCGACTGTGGTAATGCAGAAAACAGGTCCTCCTGATAGTCCATTAAGTCGATCGACTGGAGCAGGGGAGCTTCCCAGTCGATCGACTGGAGGCACATGACTTGCACGCTCAGCTGGAAAACTCGCCAGTCGATCGACTGGAGGGGCCAATCGATCGACTGCGGTAACTCGATTTGCATGCCCTCCTGATAGTCCATTAAGTCGATCGACTGGAGCAGGGGAGCTTCCCAGTCGATCGACTGGAGGCACATGACTTGCACGCTCAGCTGGAAAACTCGCCAGTCGATCGACTGGAGGGGCCAATCGATCGACTGCGGTAACTCGATTTGCATGCCCTCCTGATAGTCCATTAAGTCGATCGACTGGAGCAGGGGAGCTTCCCAGTCGATCGACTGGAGGCCAAATTCTGCCAATTTTTGCCCTTGACTCCGATTTTCTCCGAGTTTCCTTCTATGGGCTCTTGGCACTGAGTCATCTTGATTCGCACCTGAAACGCATGAGAAGGGATCAAATGACATCAAATAATCGTCGGAAACGAACTAAAGCTATAGTGAAAACGGGCATTAATGAGTCGAAAACTCGAATCATCAACTGCCCTTCTTCTTTAGCCTTTGGGGAAATGGAATAGGAGGAGTGTATACTCTAGGTTCGTCTTTCTCCTTTTCCACTTCACCCTCTTTCTCAACTTGAGGGTTAGGAACCTCCTCATCCAACTCTTCAATTTCGGCACTAGCTTGGCCTCTTAGATCAAAGGAGACTTTCTTCTTCTTTGGTAGCTCTCCCTCTAGCTCTTTCCCGCTTCTCAGGGTAACCGCATTACAATGCTCTCTATTCACTTGGTCGGGTCGAGCCGGTAATTTTCCTTGTGCCCTTATAGAGGATTCGGCTTGTTGATTTATTTGGTTCTCAAGCATTTTGTTATGAGTCTCCAACCTTTCAAACTTGGTTTGCATGTCCATAAATTGAGCTTGGACGTCCCTACTTGCCCTATCTTGTTGTGCAAGGATTTTAGCCAACATTGCCTCCATACCGGAGGGTTCATTGGAGGCTTGAGGGGGAGCTTCAACTTGTTGATAGGTCTTTTGAGCTTGAGCTTGAGCTTGGTATTGTTGCCCTTGGTTTTGATTCCTTTGAAGCAAAGTCGGTCCTTGACTTTGATATTGGTTCCTAGGTTGGAAACCTTGATTTGATTGAGTAGGCTTAGGACCAAATCCGGGAGGTGTGGATCCAAAGTCGGGGCGAGTGGGGTTAGTGGTCTTGTAGGAGAAATTTGGGTGATTTCTCCATCCCGAAGAGAACTTTGGTGTAGTATAGTTGGCTTGAGAGCTTTGCCCTTGATTGGCATTCTCTCCATAGTCTCTTCCTTGGTTTCCTCCCACAAAATTCACTTCTCCATACCCTTGCACATCCCTTTGAACCAAAGGGCAAGAAACGGTCTCATGCTCGTAGACCTCACAAATATCACACCCTTGCTTTGTCGAAGATTCTCTTTCCGGGTGTTTCAACTTGAAGACTTCATCTGAGAGGCTATCAAAGTCCTTTCTCAAAGCATCATAGTCGCTTGTGCTCACCGCTTTAACCTCATGTCTTTCATGCCTCCTTCTTGGGTTTCCTCTTTCACTTCCCCACATGAAGTAGTTTTTCGTTATCTTCTCTATCACCGCGTAGGCTTCATGTGGTGCAAGGTCCATTATAGCTCCGCCCGAAGCGGTGTCAAGTGCTAGACGAGAATTACCGTCCACACCTTGATAGAAGGTGTGGAATAGAAGAAGGTCATCCAAACTATGGTGAGGACATAGCCTTTGATATTCCTTGTACCGCTCCCAAGCTTCATAGAGCGTCTCTCCATCCATTTGCACAAAATTTGTAATTTGGCTCCTATAGTGCGCCGTCTTGGAAGGAGGGAAGTATTTGTTTAGGAATGCCACGGCGAGCTCCTCCCAAGTCGTGAAGCTATCGGGAGTTTGACTCCTCAACCAATCCTTTGCTCTCCCCGTGAGGGAAAAGGGGAAGAGCCTTAGAAGCATAGCGTCCTCCGAGAACCCATTGATCTTGAAGGTGGCACACACTTCAAGAAATGTTGTCAAGTGAGAATTAGGGTCTTCATTGTCCCTTCCCGAGAATTGGTTGGATTGCACCATTTGAACAGTGGACGTCTTCAAGTCAAAATCTCGGTTATCAACCGCCGGTGCGAGGATTGGGGAACGATATCCATAGGCCGTAGGAGTAGCATAATCTTTGAGAACCCTTCTAGCTTGAGGGACTTGTGGTAGGTGACCATGTGGTGGTGGAGGTGGAGGAGGGAGTCTATTGTCTCTATCTCCCATGCCTTGAGTGGTGGTTTCTAGATTTCCTTGAGTGTGAGAGGTTTGTCCTTTGTCTTTGGTCTTACTCCTTGTAACGGGAAGATTAACTAGCTCTCTAATAGGTTGGTTCAAATCTCTATCCGCTATTTGGGAAAGTTTCTTGGTCTTTGGTGGCATAAAAGAAGTGAACCTATGAGAGAAACCAATTAAAACAAGTGAGCGTGGTGAATAAGTTCAAGAAATGCAAGTAACAAGTAGAATAAAGAAAAACATGGAATAGTCGGAGCACTAATTGATTTTCCTAGGGGTAATCTAGCTATTGCTCCCCAGCAACGGCGCCATTTTGACGTTGTAGTATTTTAGCAATGCAATTAGTCAAAAACAATTTATAGATGACCGGTAAGAGCGGTGTCGAACCCAAGGGAGCAAACGGATCACACGCTAGTTCTATCAAATTTTCTTACTCGGCTAATTCCTAAAATTCAAGTGTGATTGAGTTATCAATGATTCAAAACAAGAATGAAGTGGTTTTTAGGGGATTAAATTCAATTAAAAGCGAGTTTCGAGGGATTAATCCCCTCCTTGGCAATTTCCCAATGATCATGCATACAAGAGTTTAGTTAATTATGAGTTGATAGGTTTCAAACCTAGCTTAGACTAGAATCGAACAAACCATGCATGTTTAATCCTAGTCAAGCCATCTTAGCTAGGATCTCACTAATTAAAGAGTATTGATCCACTATATAGCATTTACTCTCATAAATGCCACATGCATAAAATTCTAGTTCACCTCTCACCATGCATTTACTCTCATAAATGTTGGTTGAGTTCAATTTTACTACATCCAAACCATCACTAAGCTCTTTCAATACTTAGATCATAGTTCTAACATAAACATGTCACTTGGGCATTTTATCAAACACTTAGAGACATGTCTAACATGAAGAGCATAGTAAAATGAAATCAACTTCAATAGATCCATTCAAATGTGTATACAATGATCATTGAGTACCAAGGAGGTTCATAGAACCCTCAAAACACAAGGGGGACTACTCACACATCAAGTAAGACAACATGATGTGTGGGTTTTAGCAAAAAAATCTAAGAGAAAGGAAGAGGGAAAAGAGTAGGATTGATGATCCTAATGAACTCCCTTGATCTTCAATCCTCCTTGATTAGATGATGTTCAAACCCTTGATTTAGCTCACTTCCTTTTGTCTTTTCTCCAGAAAAATCCCAGATACTAGGTCAACTTTCCCTCTTTCTATTTATAGCCTCGGAAAAGATTCGGTACTGTAGCAGGTCCAGTCGATCGACTGGCGTTGGGCTCATGTCCCAGTCGATCGACTGGAGGAAGAAAAGTCGTTTGGCAAGCAGGTTCTCAGTCGATCGACTGATACAGGGTAGGCTCCCAGTCGATCGACTGAGGGAACTCAATTTGTAGCACCTCCTGTTAATCTGTTTAGCCGATCGACTGAGGTCCAGTCGGTCGACTGATGGTCACGTGATCTGCATGCTCTGGGCAGGGGACTCTTCAGTCGATCGACTGAATGGGTCAGTCGGTCGACTGGCGCTGATCGATTTGCAACACCTCCTGTTAGTCTGTTAAGTCGATCGACTGGAGCAGGGGAGCTTCCCAGTCGATCGACTGAAGACCAAATACTGCCACTTTTTGCTCTAAAACACTGATTTTCCCGAGTTTTCTTCCAATGGCTCTTGACACATAGACATCTTGCTTTGCACCTGAAACGCACGAAAAGGAGATCAAATGACATCTAATAGTAGTCGGAATCAAACTAAAGCTATAGTGAAAATGGGCATTTAACGAGTCGAAAGCTCGACTCATCACATAGGCAATTGGCAGTCCAACATTTTGACCAAGTGCACTATCGACCTTCACCTTCACCATATCATGGGGGTAGTGGAATAGAACGAAGCAATCGACCATTCAAGACTCGACCGACAGCCACAACTCGTCTCTCATCATTAAGTCCCTCTTCGATATATAATAGGCTTCTTAGCCCAATCTGTCACCGTAAACAAATTCATGTTATTTATATTTGTAAGAAAAATAAACCAACTAGTAAGGAAAAAATGAATTTAAAAATCTCCAAGTACCTTTGGTATATTCTTCCACGGGTCCGTATCTGTGGGAACATCGGTGGGGCAGTGTCGACTCTATCGATTAGACGGCTCTATGCGAATAACACTTGAACTGGGTGTTGCCATCGAAGAGGTAGAGCTAGGTAACCCAAACCTCCATGGAATGTGTGTCCCGAGTCCTCGGGTACGTCCAGGGTGCTCATCCGTGCCAATAACCTCCGTCAATATGTCTCGTCGGCCTTGAGTAGAAAATGTCCTTGAGCGGCCCTTTCCACTAAATCATCCTATTATTTCAGAAAATTATCAATAGTTAGTGTAAAATTAAAAAAAAATTAACTATTAAAACACATATGAGGAACTTACACCACTCCTTTAGATGCCTCGGAGACAAACTCTGCATTTTTTCTGATTCGTCCCCTCCACAAATCATGCCTCTCTATAGAGACATTAGAAGCTTGTTCCTCTTCAATTGCCCCCTGCGAAATTAACTCAGCTGTTTTCTCTTTTGTCATTGCCACTACCAGTTTTCTATATCCTCCTCGACCTAGGACGTGCTTATATATATTCTTCTTGACCAGATTCTTGTTTGTGTCCCTTAATTACCCATTCAAAGCATATGTAACACCGTTAGTCTATAGTTAACGAAACACACATTGCAACCATCCGACTATCACTCGACGAATGTCTCAACAGGGATACAGTTATATTCGTAGTCGAGAATCGTACCATAAAACTACTGCGGTGGTTCTGGCGCTGGTTGCTGCTGATTCTTATCGTCGTCCATGGGCCTGTATTGTCGTCTATCGCCGTCGAATCGTCTCGATAGCTGCTTCGGTGATTTCGCACGGTTAGGTCGCAAGTGAGAGATACGTCGATTAGGTCTGGAGTTCGGTTTCGCAAGTTTCGCAATCAACGGGATTGAGAGTTTTAGAGAAATTGTTTGTGACTAAATTACCCTGGAAGCGTCGATTATGTTTATTTTGAATATTATTTTTGTGTAATCTTGGCTGTTGATTAAGAAAGATCAATGGACTGTATTAATTCTCATTTCTCACCATAAGCCCACTTCTCACCAGATATTAACCCCGCTTTTAAAATAGTAAAAATGACGACTAATTTGAAAGAACTTTTTGTCGAAATTAATAAAAGGCCAAAAGCATAAATTTGCATAGCCAATAATATTATTAACAAACATTAAAACCTACCAAATGTCAGTTGCTTTTAGTCATCTCTTAGTTTTTTGAAAATGTATAATCAACAAAAATATTTGTGACAAATGACATTACAAATCCATCATTAATAAAATAAAATGGTATGACAGTAAATGTCATTAGGTACAAGCTTTTAAACTAACATATTATCTGTTGGTTTTGACAATTTTTCTTTATTGATTCCGGTCAACATTTTTAACGGAAAATCTATTGAAAATGACACGAAAATCAACGGATTTGATAAAACCTACACCACTATAACCTACGACATTCCAACTTAATAATCCGTTGAATTTGATAACATTTTCAATGGATGCCGTTTAAATACAAAGAATATAGACGTCGATAATGAGGCTTTTCTTGTATTGTTTCCTCCGCTACATGACCTTCGATTACATCCCCAGATTTCACAGCCACATATGTCTTAACAAAACCCTATAAATATCTACAAGACGTTTCGGGAAATCCTACGGTAATCACTTACTAGGCTAGGTTTCGCATCCATCGTTTGTTTCAAGGTGAATTATTTGTTGATGTTTTTGTGAGATTGGTTTGAATGATTGGCTTGTTCGTGTTTCTGGTTTTGTGTTTCTGGGTTCGTGTTGGTTAGTAATGATTGTTGCGGTAATTTGGTTTTCCACATGTCGATGGTGCCATTATGGGTGTTTCTGGGTTTGTATTGGGTGTTTGTGAATATGTCTCTGTTATTCGTGTTTTTGGATAAGAAAGCTTAAACTTGGTAGTACGATTTTATGAAAAATCCGTGCGTATAATAACAAAGTTCGTAGTTTAATTTCAAAATTTTGACGTACTAAATCCGTGAATATAATAACAAAGTCCTATGAAATAACGACCTGACTAGGGCCGCAAACGTGTAGAGTCGAGTATTAGGTTGCTCAAGCTTGGTTCGTTTAAAATTTGACGAGTTCGAGTTCGAGCCGAGTATTATCGAGTTTTGAAAACATGTGTTCGAGTTCGGCTCGTTTAATTTTCACGAGTTTTGAGCCGAGCTCGAGCTTTATATGAGTAATTTAAGTAATTTAATTTAATGTGATTATTTACTATTAACGAGCTTTAGTCGAACTATTCACGAGTTGGAACAAGCTTTAATCGAGTTTTTCACGAACTTTTCACGAGTTGATACGAGCTTTCACTGAAAAAGTATTTTAAAGTGTGCAAAAGTACTTTAATCGAGCCATTAACGAGTTTCAAACAATATAATAGAGTTCTAATCGAGTTTTAATCGAGTATGTTAACGAGCACATAAACGAGTTGTTCGCGAACATAAACGAATCGAGCACCATCTTGCTCGTACTTGGCTCGTTTATTTAACGAGCTTCAAATTTGTGCTCAAGCTTGACTCGTTTAAGATCGAGTCGAGTTTTGACCGAGCTCGTTCACGAACGTCTCGTCTCGTTTGCACCCCTACACTTGACAATAAGGTCTCTAATGCAACATATCAAATATCCATAATTCCCATAAATCTTATTTCCAACATAAACAAATTACATATATCTTGACTTAGAATTGATTTAGTTACTAATTAAAATTATCAAATAGTTTCAAAACGTTGGGCCAATCGGATGGCTCTAGTTACTTACGACAGACAACTACAAATCAATTGAATCGAATGCCTTTCCTAGCAATAATTTTTACTAATTTCTTTTTATCGGAAATAATTTTTACTAATTTTGATTCAATTTGTAATGACGTACGTTTTGTGTCACCTTGACGTTATCTTCTTGAATCAGTTCAATTATCATTCAATGCTCAGCTTGTACTTGTTATGAATTCTTGAAATGTAGCACAATTTACAAAGGGTTTGGATCAAATACAAACCACTACTATAAATAAAAATTACAAATACATAAAAAATTTGACACGTGTAAAAATCGACCAATCAAAATTCATCCGAATTTCATCCCATCGGGGTTCTTTTTGTAAATAAAAAAACACACGCGGACTTATTTAAAAATATATAAAAGATAGGAAGGGTATAATCGTCCTAAAATTCGCTACAGTAAAATTCGACTTTCGCTACAGTACGTTTTTAAGTCTGAACAACATGAGTTAAGTCTGATCATTTAGAATAAAATTTGACTTTTACTGTAGCAATTGCTACAAAATTATTTCTTAAGTCTGAACAACATGCGTTAAGTCGGATCATTTTGCGTAAAATTTGACTTTTGCTACAGTAAAATTGACTTTTACTGTAGCAATTGCTACAATACTATTTCTTAAGTCTGAACAACATGCGTTAAGTCTGATCATTTTGCGTAAAATTCGACTTTTGCTACAGTACTATTTCTAAGTCTGAACATTATCAATTTTAAGTCCGATCATTACCATTTTAAGTCTGATCATTACCAATTTTAAGTCTGATCATTACCATTTTTAAGTATGATCATTCTCAATTTCAAGTCTGATCATTGTCTATTTTTAAGTCTGATCATTAAGTCTTTTAAGTCTGTTCATTATCTATTTTAAGTCTGATCATTAAGTCTTTTAAGTCTGGTCATTATCTATTTTAAGTCTGATCATTATCTATTTTTAAGTCTGATCATTAAGTCTTTTAAGTCTGATCATTAAGTCTTTTAAGTCTATTCATTATCTATTTTAAGTCTGATCATTAGGTCTTTTAAGTCTGATCATTGCCTATTTTTAAGTCTGATCAATATGTCTTTTAAGTCTGATCATTATCTATTTTAAGTCTGATCATTACCATTTTTAAGTATGATCATTCTCAATTTTAAGTCTGATCATTGTCTATTTTTAAGTCTGATCATTAAATCTTTTAAGTCTGATCATTATCTATTTTAAGTCTGTTCATTATCTATTTTAAGTCTGATCATTAAGTCTTTTAAGTCTGATCATTATCTATTTTAAGTCTGATCATTTTCTATTTTTAAGTCTGATAATTAAGTCTTTTAAGTCTGATCATTAAGTCTTTTAAGTCTATTCATTATCTATTTTAAGTCTGATCATTAAGTCTTTTAAGTCTGATCATTGTCTATTTTTAAGTCTGATCTGTTAGTTTTATGGCATGTAGTTTGGCAAAACTTAGAATAGTTGTTCAAGCTGTTGTTCGAGTCTAGCAGAGACAACTGTCCTGGAACAAGTTGAAGCAGATGGAATGTTTCCAAATTCAGATTTGGAAACACAGTCGACCGTTGGAGATCAAGGCGGTTGCAGGTGCATGGACAGAAGTTGGAAGTTTCCAAATTCAGATTTGGGAACTTGTTTCAGCCGACGTAGCACAACTCTGACGCAGCAGCAGAACGGATTTGGCAAGTCCGGTTTTTAGCAAGTCTGTGCTATGATGATTATCGAAGATATCAAAGAGAGTCGGTTGCTTGCGCATGAAGCTATCTTAGCTATAAAGATAATCGTAGGTTGCCTAATCAAGATTGAAGATATTCATTGAAGGATTATCAACAAGAGATTCGCGCAAAAGATTAGGAAAGATTTCCTAATAGAGATAGGCGGTTTATCTTAGAAATCCTATTAGTTCTACGGTTTCTACCGCTCTATATGAGGAGGACTAATGCTTCGGTATTAGTCAGCACTTACGGAGATATTAAATCACGCTCATACTCATTGAAGGGAGGAGGAGGCTAACGGCGGTGAACTAATCGTAACTGGTTATTCACTAAGCTCGTAATCGGCTGGAGAGTTAATCGTCACTGGTTACTCAAAGGCGCTCGGATTCAATCTGTGCTGGTGCTCAGCAGATTGATCGAAGAACGACACTGAAGGATCACGCACTGAAGTTCTGTTACTGCGCGTTCGGGAGAAGGCGCTGATTCTCACGGAAGATCATCTTGGTGGATACGGAGCGGGAGCAAAGATCTAGGGGGAGACCTAGATTGCAATTGCTAGAGTGTCCGAGGCTCAGGTTGTTTAAGAGGGATTCTGTAAACGTAAGATCCTGTACTCGCAATACTCATTATTAGTGAATTGCTGTCCACCGGGCTAGAGAACGCCCCCCCAGAGTAGGCTCGTTAACGCCGAACTGGGTAACAACTTTGCGTGTCATTTTTATTTCCGCACTACTTATTTTTAGCCCATAAGTTGTTTTAGTAATTGATCTGGACAACGACCAGAACAACATCTCATCTACCAGGGGAAGATTTCAATTGGTATCAGAGCAAATACTCGACATACAGAGTAAGATCCAGTAGTCGGTGAGATGGATTTGAGAGAAGGGCAGAACATCACGCGACCTCCTCTGCTTGAAGGAAATAAATATGGCTATTGGAGAGTTCGAATGAAGGCGTTTCTAAAGTCTCAAGATGAATCAGTTTGGGATGCTGTTGAACAAGGATGGACACACCCAGTGACTATCGACAAAGAAGGTAAAGTTTGCCTTATTACTAAAGACAAGTGGACTGAAGATCATAAGCATGCTGAAGCGGCAAACTCTAAAGCAATGAATGCCATATTCTCGGGAGTTGATGGAAAGAATTTCAAGATGATTTCTACCTGTGAAATAGCTAAGAAGGCTTGGGACATTCTCCAAACTGCTCATTAAGGTACAACCAAAGTTAAAGTATCCAGAATGGAGACGGTCACATCAAAATTCGAAAATTTAAGAATGCAGGAGGATGAGACCATTGCTGACTTCAATACTCGGATTCTCGACATATCTAACGAAGCATTCGCCTTAGGAGAACCAATGACCGAAGAAACGCCGGTAAGAAAGGTGCTGAGATCTCTTACATAGCGGTTTGCCATGAAAGCTCTTGCCGTTAAGGAAGCCAATGATGTGAAAACCATGAGACTGGATGAGCTGATGGGCTCCCTGCAGACCCATGAGATGGACATGAATGAAGAGGACCGACTTACAAAAGTCACCAGCATCGGTCTGAAGGCTGAAGTTGTTAAAGACAAGACAGAGGAAGCGTCAGAACAACAGTATGCCATGTTCGTCAAAAACTTTGGTAAGTTTATGAGGAGGCAGTACAGTAAAGGGACTGAGTCCGGTCAACCATCTAACTCAAGATTCCAGAAGAATGATAGAGCTTATAAGAGGAATCAACCTGGCGACTCCGATCTTGATAACAAAAGCAAAGGAATCCAATGCAGAGAGTGTGAAGGGAATGGACATATTCGAGCAGAATGTATCAACACTCAGAAGAAGAAGAATGCCTATGCCGTCAGCTGGAGTGATAGTGAATCTGACCAGGAGGGTGAGACTAATAACTTTGTCGCCCTAGCTTCCTATGTTAAAGGAGAAATAAGCAACGAAGTAGGGTCAGCGACATCCTCGGAGGATCCCACACAGTACTCAAGCTGCAGTGATAATGAAGAAGTCACTGATGAAGATATTGCCAGCAAAAACAAAGAGTTGTTCCAGGAATGGGTGAAAGAAGTTGAGCAGAACAAGTTACATCACAGCATTCTGGCAGATATGAGAAAAGAAAAAGAAGAGATATGGGAAGAAGTTGCTATACTTGTCACTCAGAACGTAGAATTTCAACAGACGATCACTGATCTTCAAGTCCAGCTAGTTAAAACAAAAGGTGAACGAGCTGAACTTATTATTCAAAAGGCTGAGCTATTGGCAGTTGTGTCATCCCTGAAGGTTCAGATTGAGAAAAGTCAAGGCATACATCAAGGGGGTGTAGATGATCTAAAAAGAAAGAATGCGGCTCTAAGACGAGGAGAGGTAATCCTTCTCAATACTGTGGATGCCTTGAGATGTGAACTTGAAACAGATAAGCTTGTTCAGGCGGATACTCTTGAAGAACTAAACACCCTGAAGAATTCCGTAATGCTACAAAATTCAGAAACTAAAGATCTCGATAATCCTCTGGAGGCTCAAAGAACATCTGGCGGAAGCAAGGGGAAGACAGTGTTTGAGTCACGATCTCATGTTGTTTCAGCTAAACAGCCTTCACAAGGAATCGTTTCCCAGTACCCGCCAAGAAAGCAAGATAGACAAGGTGCTTTTACTGCAACCATACAGGTCACATTAAGTCAAGATGTCCTGAGTTCCACAAGTTCCTCAGAAAGATGAATCAAGTTAGGACATCTCACAAGAAGCAAGTCTGGAAATGTCACGTTGCATTCAGTTCCACGAGCCTTCCGGAGAAGCAAAGATGGTATTTTGACAGTGGATGTTTGATGGTTGCACAGTCGTTATGCGCAATCGTCAAGAATAAATTTATAAGTGTCCGCTACTCGCGACTTCACTACTGGGTAGTAAGTGGTAAGTAGGGGTCGAACCCAAAGGAATTAGGGGGATAGTTGTTCTTTGAGGGGATTATTCAGCGAGAGAGCGTGTTTTAGGTTGGTTGGTTGGTTTTAAAGCTACCAGCTAAGTGATTAATTGGTTGGTTGGTTGGTTTTAGTACTGGAAAGTAACTGATAATTATTACAATTAAAAGAAAGCATTCGGTTTCAGGGGCCTTGTATTATATCCTGTTTATCATTGACCTTTAGTGAATCTTCTAAGTATTCAAACATGAATCGAGGCTATTCCTAGCTCAAGACTTGCAACATCGTCTAGCCTTTTTAAGGTCGTAGAACACTTATTCTACTTCAACTAATTCCTCCTTCCGAAGTATCTTAGCCTTATGTGCATCCATTTGGTCCCTTTGGTCCAGTTTCCAAATGGTTTTTTAGATAGATCGAACTCCTCAAATAAGCTTTGCCCGTCAAAGCATCCACTTACCCGAGTATGTTCACGAATCCCAAGGAAGAGCTTTGCCCGTCAAAGCGTCCACTCAACCTTGGAAGTTCTAATCTTATATATGGCACATAGAATAAGTTTTGAATACAAAGACGAGACACTAAGTTAATAGTCTAAAACATTTTATAATACAAGTCCACCCCTTCTACCGAACGACTAGTTTAGCTACTATTCATCGCGCTAAACATTATAACTAAGGAATTGGAAATTAAAGACAGTAAATAAATATTAAAATACTTACAACCGTTGAAGCGCCAAGGGAGCAATCCTTTATTTCCAAAACCAAACTTACAAAACTTAGAGAGAGAAGTGTTTACAAACTTATGGATTTGATTTTGATTTTGTGATGATACAAATGAGGAGGAGATGAGCTCCATTTATAGGGAGGAGAAGGGAGGAATGGATGGAGGAGATGATGGCATGTGTTTTTTGATCCAAGGGAGGAGAAGGAGGAAGGAGGAGGAGGCGCCACATGGGGGGGAGCAAAAGCCGCCGGTTGCCGGTTGTGGGGAGGAGGAGCCGCCGGTCATGGAGGGGAGGAGCTCCTCCCTTGGCCACCTTCTCTTCAAGTGGTCGGTCACCAAGGCAAATGGATGAGTTTTGTGAGTTTTGTGCAGTCTTTTCACAAAACTATCAGTGTGTTTCGTCCCGGGCTGACTTGATTCCTCTTCTGCTTAATTTGTTATGAGTGATTCAACGTCAGGATCCTTGATATTTCTTCAGTCGGCATATGATCTTGACCTCGGAATGACTCGTAACATCTTTTCTGCTTTAAAAGCTCCTCTTTAGCATGTATTCTCTCTAAGCTCTGAAATACCCTGTAGAAATATATCGGAACTAACAAGCAAAAGTTCAATAGACAAAGTGTCTAATTAAGGGGGTTTTACTGTGTTTATGATTCGTATAATTTTGGTCCATCAATGTTCCAGACACATGACAGGAAATCCTGAGTTCCTAACTAATGTAGAAAGGTTCAAAGGCAAATCTGTGACTTTTGGAGGTGGTGTAGAAGGCAGAGTTCTTGGAAGAGGAACTTTGAAGGTTCCAGGCCTTCCTAGATTAAAAGAGGTGCTTCTCGTCGAAGGCTTACATGCAAATCTGATCAGCATAAGCCAGTTATGCGATGGGGCGAATCATGTTCAGTTCACACAAGACAAGTGTGTTGTGCAGAACTACCAAAATGAAAGTATTCTCACTGGAAGGAGAGCCTCAAACAACTGTTATCTGGTAGATCTTGTTTTACCCACTGCTACGACTACTTGTCTTCCAAGGAGCTGTTATCATCGTGTGAAGACGCCCACAACATGGGTTGATCATCTCAACCATGGCTATGTTCGAAGGGGAGTTAACACGAAGAGAGGCTGCGTCGAATTTGCAAGATTCAAGTTTGAGAGCTGTTACACCAAGATGTTGTGGAAGAAGTCGATACTGAAAGAACTCGATATTGAGAAGTGTTACACCAAGAAGCTGTGGAACAAGTCTATTCTGGAAGAATGCAGGGTGGAACAAGACATGATAAAGCAGCAATCAGATTTCTTCGTCAAAGGCTTGAACAACATTCGGGTTCGGACACCTAGATCCCTACTGGATCTGTGTGTCACCAACAACTAAGTTGCTCCAGCACAAGTCCGTCAGCCAGAGCCTCAAGGAGATATGTTTTAGGGCTGGCGTGGAAGGCAGGGTGTGGTGCTAGAAGAAACGGTTGGTCTACCAAAGATTTTCAAAAATATTCAAATTGTTTAAAAACAGTGGAAAGTGTCGTGGCAGCATGGGGAGTTTTCAAAAAGATATTTATGGCTTGCCAAAATAAGATAGTGTTTCTAAAATCAAAAATCTCGCTCAAATCATCTGTTCGTGTATCGCGGTTCTCTCTCGACGAAACCCTAAGGCAAAGTTTGTCGAATTTCAACAATGGTGAACACAAGGAAGAACAAGGTACCCAAAGCAATAACAGTTGACGCAGCACTGAAGTCCGTTGTCGCACCACAGATTATTAAAGAAAACCCTAAAACGGCGAGCGACAAAGTACCTACTGGAAAATCAACATCGGATGCCCTAGAGAAGACGACTGTTCTGAAGAATCCTAAAGCCTTAGTTCCTGAGAAGAAGAAGTTGGTCAAATCGGTGAAGGAGTTGGAAACCGCTGTCCAGATAAAAGAAAAGGAGATTCCTAAATCTATTCCGGATCAAATTCCCAAAAAGGCGACTGCTTTTAAGCCTGCTTCAGATCAAGAACCAGCAAAGAAATCGACACAAGAGGTAATTTCTAAAATCTCCAAATCTCTTAATTCAAGGAGTCCTAGTATGGATGGTGTGTCGATGGAAGGGTCGAAGGCTGTTGGAGATAAGCCAAAGGTTGTGGCTAGTGTGCAGGGGGGATTCTCCTGTGTTGAAAAAGGTGAGGGTTAAGATGGTTGCTCACAAGAAAACCCATGTGAAAGAGAAATTTAGAATTGTGAAACGTAGGGTAGTCGTTTCTGAGTCAGATAATGAAGAATCTGAGGAAAGAGGAGTTGTAGGTGAGGATATTGAGGAAGTAAACACTAATATTCCTATGGAAGAGTCCAGTAAAGCTGATGAGGAGGAAGAGAAGCTAAGTGAAGCCGCTGTTGAGATTCCTGCAGAAGATAGTAATGGCTCTGATGCAGAGGAACTGAATGATGATGTCTCCGCTCAAGATACTGTTAAGGAACCATTCGCTGAGGTTGAAGCTCATTCGCAGCATGAATTAGATGAAGTGGATGAGTCATTGGAAGAATTGTTTGATGCTGTTGAGGACTATGTTGAAGAAGAGTTTGCTTCTAAAGCCGTTGATGAGGAGATGGAGGCCCTGTCTAAAGACTCAGCTGATGAATCAATCAAACTGTCAGACTTGGCAAAAGAAATTCAAAAAGATGTTCCAGTAAGTAAGAAACATGTCCCCAAGACAATGCCAGCAGTCCCAACAAAGAAGGCAGTGCGAAGTCAAGATACTGTTGTGGATGTTCCCACAGTTCCTGAGAAGAAATCTCTAAAGAAAAGGAAGGTTTCTGCTCATACCCCAGCAGAAAAATCATTTGTGTTTAAAGCTCCTGGCATTGAGAAGGTCGCTTCACCAGTTGCAAAGAAAGCTAAGACAAGCTCTCCTGTTGTCAAGGGCAAAGATAAAGGGAAGACAGTCCAGTTTGAGTCTGGAGTTGTCGTGAATGGAGTTTGGTTTGTCTCAAACGTTCATGCTCAGAAGTGGGAATTTGTTCAAAAGAGGAAGATCGTGGCTGAAAGGGTGTTGGAGGCAGACAAATATGCAGCTAAAGAGATTGTGAGTCTGATCAAAGAGCTTGACTTGTGGCCGTCAGTGTCAATGGCAAAACCGTTTTCAGCTAATCTGGTGAGGGAAGTGATTGTGAGTCTTCCAGAAGGATTCGCAGATTTTGAGAACGCCTCCTTCGGTATGGCTAGTGTGAGAGGCAAGATGGTGGTTATCACTCCAGATGGTATCAATGACTTCTTTGGAATTGATGCCGGACCTCTGAATATTGAAGAAAACCCCAATTGGCCCAAGATTGCAGCTGCTCTTACTGGCGGTGTTCGTTCGAAGTGGTACTCAATGACCTTTCCAGTGAAGGACCTATCTACAAAGCACTCCTTGCTCCACAGCATTGCAGTTCATAACTGGATGCCGAATAATCACCATACTACTCTTGGCCATACGATGGGTGCTTTTCTAAAGACTATTGGAGCTGGGAAGAAGATTGATCTTGGACGGCTTATATTCGATCAAATTGCTAGTCATGCAACTTCTATCAAAATCAATCATCCGATTGGATTCCCGTCGCTGATTCACCAACTTGTGCTGGGACAACATCCAGATATCTTAACAAGTCAGGACGTGTTGACTGGGATTCCCAAGGTTTTTCTTGCAGATCATAAACACTTCTCTGGAAAACATATTGTAGATCTGGACCTGGAGGGTCCTATTAAGCCAAAGAAGAAGTTGTCTGAGACATCCCTGGAAGAGTTAAGTGCTCATATTCCTTCTGCCACTCGAAGAAAGATTATCTCTCACCTTGAAGAGAAGCTCGCTGATGCAAATGAAAGGATTGTGCAGTACATGGCAAGGAAGAAAAAGATCACTAAGCTTTTGGTGGGTCTTCGTTATCCTGAAGAAGAAGATGAAATTGTCTCGGGTGATGATGCAGCAAGTGCTGAGTCTGACTACTAGTTCCTGGTGATATATTCTGCTCCCTTTCATAAACAATTCTATATTTTGTTAGACTCTTGTTATCATTTTGTTGAACTGATTGTTCTTTCTGTACTCCCTTGTCATTTTGTGACAAAAAGGGGGAGTAGTGTTTGGAGTTTGAAAGCTCCTTAAAATATTCATTTGTGCTTATTGTTAGACTGTTATTTGGAGTTTGAAATCTCCTAAAAAGATTCGTTTGTGCTTGTTATATTCGGAGTTTGAAATCTCTTCAAAGATTCGCTAGGTTGCTTAGTTCGTAGCACAGCTTGGGAGTTTAAAACCTCCTTCAAAGATTCAACTGTAATAGGTAGATTACAGGTAGTAGTTTTGCCAAAAATGCCAAGGGGGAGATTGTTAGTTTTATGGCATGTAGTTTGGCAAAACATAGAATAGTTGTTCAAGCTGTTGTTCGAGTCTAGCAGAGACAACTGTCCTGGAACAAGTTGAAGCAGCTGGAATGTTTCCAAATTCAGATTTGGAAACACAGTCGACCGTTGGAGATCAAGGCGGTTGCAGGTGCATGGACAGAAGTTGGAAGTTTCCAAATTCAGATTTGGAAACTTGTTTCAGCCGACGTAGCACAACTCTGACGCAGCAGCAGAACGGATTTGGCAAGTCCGGTTTTTAGCAAGTCGGTGCTATGATGATTATCAAAGATATCAAAGAGAGTCGGTTGCTTGCGCATGAAGCTATCTTAGCTATAAAGATAATCGTAGGTTGCCTAATCAAGATTGAAGATATTCATTGAAGGATTATCAACAAGAGATTCGCGCAAAAGATTAGGAAAGATTTCCTAATAGAGATAGGCGGTTTATCTTAGAAATCCTATTCGTTCTAGGGTTTCTACCGCTCTATATAAGGAGGACTAATGCTTCGGTATTAGTCAGCACTTACGGAGATATTAAATCACGCTCATACTCATTGAAGGGAGGAGGAGGCTAACGGCGGTGAACTAATCGTAACTGGTTATTCACTAAGCTCGTAATCGGCTGGAGAGTTAATCGTCACTGGTTACTCAAAGGCGCTCGGATTCAATCTGTGCTGGTGCTCAGCAGATTGATCGAAGAGCGACACTGAAGGATCACGCACTGAAGTTCTGTTACTGCGCATTCGGGAGAAGGCGCTGATTCTCACGGAAGATCATCTTGGTGGATACGGAGCGGGAGCAAAGATCTAGGGGGAGACCTAGATTGCAATTGCTAGAGTGTCCGAGGCTCAGGTTGTTTAAGAGGGATTTTGTAATAGTAAGATCATGTACTCGCAATACTCATTATTAGTGAATTGCTGTCCACCGGGCTAGAGAACGCCCCCCAGAGTAGGCTCGTTAACGCCGAACTGGGTAACAACTTTGCGTGTCATTTTTATTTCCGCACTACTTATTTTTAGCCCATAAGTTGTTTTAGTAATTGTTCTGTACAACGACCAGAACAACATCTCATCTACCAGGGGAAGATTTCATGATCAATATGTCTTTTAAGTCTGATCATTATCTATTTTAAGTTTGATCATTATCTATTTTTAAGTCTGATCATTAAGTCTTTTAAGTCTGATCATTAAGTCTCTTAAGTCTGAACATTATAAATTTGAAGTCTTATCATTATCAATTTTAAGTATGAACATTATCAATTTTAAGTATGATCATTACAATCCTTTAAATCTGATCATTGAGTCTTCTTAAGTCTGATCATTATCTATTATAAATCTGATCATTAAGTCTGAATATTAGGTTTTTAAGTCTAATCATTTAGTCTTTTAAGTCTGATCATTTAGTCTTTTAAGTCTGATCATTTACTCTCTTAAGTCTGATCATTATATATTTAAGGTCTGTTCATTATCAATTTTAAGTATGAACATTATCAATTTTAATTATGATCATTACCATTTTTTAAGTCTGATCATTGAGCCTTTTTAAGTCTGATCATTATCTATTTTAAATCTAATCATTAAGTCTTTTATGTCTGATCGTTTAGTCTTTTAAGTCTAATCATTAAGTCTTTTAAGTCTGATCATTTTCAAGCTTAAGTCTGATCATTGCTACAGTAACAGTTTAAGTCTGATTATTGCTGTTTTTAAGTCTGATCATTTTCAAGCTTAAGTCTGATCATTGCTACAGTAATAGTTTAAGTCTGGTCATTGCTATTGCTTAAGTCTGATCATTTCCAATTTTAAGTCTGATCATTAACAACTCGTGGACTAAATTGAAAATAACATTATTAAGTTTATACCCCTTTGTGTGGAATGACTAAAATACCCCTCCGTGTTTTTGTTCGGGATTTCGGCTAAATGGGACACGTGTCAGCTTAAAAATCGATTTATAATTTTTATTTATAAAGCGGTTTGTACCTTAACCGCACCCATTTGCAAATTAGTAAAAATTACCGCAACAATTGAAGAAGAGGATCAAGGGAGAAGTGAGACCAAGGTTTCACCCGTATCAACGGATCGAGACTACAAGGAGCGAGGATGATAAAAGAGAAGCGATGGTGTTGGTGTTTCAACAAGAGGGATCGGCGGGGACTGCGACGCAGCCCTGCCAGGAGCAATGACGGCCATATGTTGGAACTGTCGTGGCCTGGGGGGTGCTGCGACAGTTAGGGCTCTCGCTAACTTGGTGAGGGCAAACAACCCCTTGGTGGTGGGATTAGTAGAAACGAAGGCAAGGAGATACAGAGCAGATCGTGTGAAGTTGGAGGTGGGTTTTCAGAACGGATTTGTAGTGGAGAGTAGAGGTAAGGCTGGTAGATTGATGTTATTGTGGAGGGATTCAATTGAGTTGAGAATCTGCAGTTTTTCGGATCACCACATCGATGCAATTATAGAAGGTGATGATTCGTTTAGAGTAACTTTATTCTATGGACAACCGGTAACACAAAGAAGGGCGGAGTCTTGGGAACTAATCAGACTTTAAATAGAATGATGGACAAGCCGTGGCTTATTTTTGGCGATTTCAATGAAGTGTTGTTTGGATGGGAAGTGAAAGGAAGGAGAATCAGGGGTGAGTGGCAGATTTAGAGATGTGATGCAGGATTGTAACCTGTCTGATATTGGTTTCAGAGGAGCTCAATTTACATACTCGAATAAGCGAAAAGGAATGTGGGAGATGAAGGCAAGAATTGACAGAGCTATTGCGAATGAAGATTGGAGGCAACAGTTCCCGAAAGCTGAAGTTTGGCATGGAATTTCAGGATGCTCGGACCACTCGCTGTTAATCATCAGGTGGAAAATATATAGGAAGACTTCAAGACTAAAAATGTTTAGGTTTGAACCGATGTGGCTTAGACACAGTGAATACGGAGAGGTGATAAGGGATATATGGGAAGCTAAGGCAGGGAACACACACAAGCTGACTGATTGTTTGCAGGCCTGTGCGGATGGTTTAATGGCATGGAATGAACAACGTTTTGGGAAGGTTAAGTGCAAAATCAAGGAGTTGCAAGGGTAGCTGAGCAGATTGCAAGAAAAGGAAAGAACAGATGATGTAACAAAGCAAGAAGTCGAGATTACTAGAGACCTGGATGAATGGTTCCTTAGAGAAGAATTACTCTGGAAGCAAAGGTCGAGAGCCGACTGGCTGAAGGAGGGGGATCGAAATACAAAGTTTTTTCATCAAAGAGCAACTCATAGAAGAATGGTGAATAGAATAGAGAAGTTGCAAACAGATGGTGGGGAGTGGACAACGACGGAGGAGGAAATTTGTGGACTAATTGTCAAGTATTATGAAGAGATATTCAGATCAAGCAGGGTTGATACAAGAGTTCGGTGGAGTGATTGGATGAGTTTTGTCCCAAACAAGCTAAATGAACAGATGAGAAGTGATCTTACGAGGCCATACTCAGAAACAGAGATTAGAGAAGCTGTGTTCCAAATGTGTCCGACAAAAGCGCCGGGTCCAGATGGTTTTTCAGCGTTATTTTACCAAAAGAATTGGAGCTTGATCAAAGGGAAGGTGGCAATACAGATTCTCAGGATGATGAATAGTAGATTATTGGAGGATGGGATCAATAAAACTCTGATTACATTAATCCCTAAGACCAAGGATCCAAAGGCAGTGGGGGATTATAGGCCAATTAGCTTATGCAATGTGGGAATCAAAATAGTGACAAAGATGCTGGCCAACAGAATGAAACCAATGCTTCAAACCATTATTTCGAAGAACCAAGGAGCTTTTGTCCCAGGGAAGATCATTTCAGACAATATTATAGCTACTCAAGAATTGATTCATTTTATAAGGACAAGGGGTGGGCAGAAGACGGGTTATTTTGCGCTGAAGGTTGATATAAGTAAGGTGTATGATAGAGTAGAGTGGGATTTCTTGGAGGAGATGATGCGGAGGCTGGGATTTCCTGAGGAATGGGTCAGTTTAGTGATGATGTGTATTAAATCAGTATCTTACACAGTTCGTGTGAATGACTTGGTAACAGAGGAGATAAAGCCGGGAAGAGGAATCAGGCAAGGGGATCCATTATCCCCTTTTCTATTCTTGCTAAGCTCAGAATGGTTGAATTTGAAGATCAAGGAGTATCAGAGGAGTAGGAAGCTGAGTGGTGTGAAAATTTGTAGAGGAGCTCCTGAGATAACGCATATGCTATTTGCGGATGATAGCATTTTCTTCCTTCGTGCAGACATGAAGAATGCAGAAAACATAAAGAAGATTATGGAGGAATATGAGATTCTGTCAGGACAGAAGATTCATTCCAAGTCAGAGATATACTTTGGAAGGAATGTTATGGAGAGGGATAGACAAATGATCAGTGCAGCTCTTGGAGTGAGGCGAGTAGAATCAATGTCGAAGTATTTGGGATTGCCGATGGCTTTTGGGCATAATAGAACGGAGTTGTTCAAAGATATTTTAGGTCGAATTTGGAAGAAGATGCAAGGTTGGAAAGAGAAGACATTATCAACAGCAGTTAAAGAAGTTCTTATCAAAGCAGTGGTTCAAGCAATGCCCACTTATGCGATGAGCTGTTTTAAAATCCCAGACACACTGATAAAGAGAATAGTGAGCATGATATCTAATTATTGGTGGAGTAACAGCAAAGAAGGAAGAGGAATATATTGGTGCAAGTATGGGAAGTTGTGTAAGGAAAAATTGGAAGGAGGAATCGGATTTAAACAGCTATCCATATTCAATGATGCTTTGTTGGCAAAACAGATTTGGAGGCTAATGGAGAAGCCGGAAAGCTTGGTGAGCAGATTGCTTAAGGAAAAATATTACAAACGATCTTCTCCTATTGTGTGTCAGCTAGGGAACAGACCATCGGTAGTCTGGAGAAATTTATGGGGAGCAGGCCAGAAGATTAAACGTTGGATTCAAGTCTCTGATAGAGGTGAAGAAGTCAGGTGGTTGTTAGAGTCAGATGGAAGATTTTCAACAAGATCAGCATACAAGGCTCTAAAGAATATCAGGGACCAAGTGGAATCTAACCAGGTTGGAGAACAAGCTGATAAGAGAAAAGTTAAGCTCTTCTGGCAGGCTATATGGAAGATTAATGTTCAGCCCAAAGTAAGATTATTCGCTTGGAGGCTTTATCATGACTATCTACCTTCAGTGGACAATTTAGTCAAAAGAGGTATGAGGGAGATAGGAAAATGTCCGGTTTGTGGCTTGGGAGGAGAGACAACAATGCACACTCTATTGTACTGCTGGTGGGCGCAACATTTCTGGAAGGAGATGAATTTTGATTGCAGGTTTCAAGAACCTGGTGACTGGCTATGGTTCTGTGTTTTCTGTCATGATGCGCTGGATTTGAGCATGATTCTGCAGGGAGCCAGGACCATTTGGTTTAACAGGAATAGCATGTTGTTTGGGAAAAATGGCCAAAGCCCGTACATGGCGGCGAGGTATGTTAGCCAGCAAGCTTGGAGTATACATAATGGTGAGCAGAAGCTGATAGTCACTGATCTCAGCGAAGGAGCAAGATGGTTAAGACCGAGGAAGGGTGTAGTAAAAATTAATGTTGATGGAGCATGGGATAATGCGTCGAAAAGGGCAGGAGTGGGCATTAGTTGTAGAGATGAAAGAGGTTGTTTTTGTTTTGTCGAGGCATATCCAAGGGATGGAGTGGTGAGCTGTTTGCAGGTGGAACTGGAAGCATTAGCCAGGGCGATGATGATCGCAGAAGAGGAGAATCTGACCAGTGTCATCTTTGAAACCGATAATGCGCAAGTAATGAACGCATTGATGCAAGGAGCTAATTTTGGAGATCATTTGTTGGAGCAGTTTCGATGGTGTAAAGACAAGTTGGAAGATAGCTATGCGTGGAACCTGAACCTTATTCCCAGGGAAGCAAACAAAAGCGCAGATCTGTTGGATAAGAAAGCTAAAAGGGAAAGGTGGAATCGAGTGGCAATTCCATATTGTCTCTATTCTGTTTTGAATTGTTAGTCTCAGTAGGCTTTGCTTGGGCCTGTTTTCCTGGTTTGTCCAGTGCTTCTGTTGTGTTTGTTAATTACCATCAACGAAAAAAAAAGAATAGGTAGCACACCAAAAGTTACAAGATTTGGAGGCTAAACCCTTCCTAATACCTGGAGCTCAAGATTGAGCCCTAATTCACTATGGCTTATGAATTTGCAAGAGAATTCCAGTTCGTGTAATAACAGCAAACTACTAAAACGCAGCTACAATCCACCAAATCAATCCAACTTAACTAAAACAAGCAGATCCAACAATGGACTTAAACTGGTATGCTGATGACACAATCCCCACCAATCAACAAAAAAAAAAAGGCTTCCGAAGACTCCGTCCGACAGCAGATTAAAGGAGTCCGCGCCTCAGCTCCTCTTTTATACCTCTCAGCTGAGGTGAATCGATGCAGTATTGGCCCAGCTCAAAAGCAGCAATGCCAGGCTAGGACCAAAAAAACACTGGCCGAAGAAGAGAGGAACAAAGGGCAGGACCAAAAAAATTATCTACAATTACTAATCAGTTGCTTTTCCCAAATTCAGAATCGAAATGCAGTTCAATTCAAGATGCATTTCCAAGTTCATCACTGATGAATTTATCAAAAAGTCCATTGATAAATTCAAGGAGCTAATTGATTAAAAACAAAACAACCACTGAACAGATAGATTACAATTTTTTCTTCATCAATCTGGGCGAAGTCCTAACCTTGGGCGACCCTCTCACCGATTTCAACTTCCTCAGCTTCGCTTCAATTGATTCCTCTTCCTCTTCTTCAACGCATCTATCCGATTCAACAGCCACAGTAGATTTCACTCTCTCAGACGCCTTCAGCATCCTGCTCACAAACGATCCGCCGCTGCTTTTCGGAAAACCAGACTTACTAGCAGACCTAGGACTTCTCCTAGTCACAATTTTCTCATTCGCAACAGAATTGAATTCATTAATCAACTTCCTCGCTGGCTTCTTTCTCTTCAAAACCCTAACTTCCTCCTCCTTATCAACCTCTTCTTCTTCCTCTTCAATCAGAGTGCGTAACCGGCGCTTTCTCGCTCCCGCTACCGGTGCCGGAGGTGGAGACGGCGAGCGTAACGGCTCGTCGCTATCGCTTGGATAAGATTTCTCTTCAGTCACCGGATCGGCTCGACTCTTCTTACGGCTGAGCTTCTCGTTATCGGCGCGGAGCCTGCTGATGTTGCCTTCGATCCGACCCTGGAGACGTAGTCGTTTGGTGCTTAAGCCGCCCATGGACCAGTGAGCCTCGTTAGCCCATGAGAGAAACGGATCGGCTACGGATACCGGCGGATCAACTCGCTCGTGGTTGAACTTGATGTCGGTATAGATGCGGGGACGCGGGAGGCTGCTGCCGTAGAACTTGCCTGGACCGAGCGGAAACACCATGATTGCGGCTGGGCTTTACAGCTCAGGGTTTCAGAGATCGATTTAAGTATGAAAATTTGATACTAGCGAAATGAAGGGAATGACTTCTACGACAAGATCGATTTGTTTATATATATCAGCCGCGAAGATGAAAGTTGGAAGCCGCGGATTTGTTTTGGCGGGAATATTTGGCGGGGGCGGGAATATTTGGCGGGGGCGCCTTTTATATCGTTTACGGAGCGAATTGGTTAATTTGATATGGCTTTTGGATTTATTAGCCAAAAATAATCATTTTTTAGGGTGCCAAAGGATAATCATTTGAAAATAATAGGGGAAAATTATAAAAAGACTGATTGGGTTAATTAACATCGTTTATAATTATTATTATTTTACTAAAAGAGAGTTACCCACTACTATAAACAACACTTTATGCATCGGTTTTTTTGTGATATTATGCACCGGTTTTGGTTCTGATGCATAATGTCTTAACATTATGCAACGGTTGCTTCAAAACCGATGCATAAGCTTCAAAAAAAATGGCAGATTTGGCTTTACAAAAGCTCAAATCCACCTGAAATTAAACATCAATAATAAACCATGTTGTTCCAACTTTTAAATACAATACAGCTTACATGCTAAACATCATTTCACTGAATTTGCAATACAATATCATTCATACACATATATTTGTCTCTTTGGTACAAATATGCCACAAAACATCACATAACAAATGTTCTCTAAGTTAATGTCCTATACCCCGAATGTTGTGGTCACATAGTCACGTAGGTAGCTGGCGATTTCATCCCGAACTTCAAGAATCTTGTCGACTTCGTATGACTGTACTCCATTAGGAAAACAGTGCTATAAAAAACAAGAGATCTAAGTCAACAATTAAAGAATGAAAACGATTAAGCTCTAAAAAGCTAAATCAACGATAAACGTCTAAAAAGCTAAATCAACAATCAAAGAGTGAAAACAAGAGAACTAAATCAACAATCAACAAGTAAACAGTTAAATGAATAACATATGTATATATCTCTCTAAAAAGCTCACTTAGTTAATGTCTTCAACCTCCGCACCATTATTAGCCCGTACAAATGCTATAATGTCCCGAATAAATTGAAGGACATAATAACCACAAAAATGGCTAGGTGGTTGTCTTGGACACTGCACGATATCAAGAATCGCAGTTAACATACTTTATAAATGAGAACAAATATTTAATAAAATTGTCTAGTTTGTGAATACCAAAACTTTCTTCCACTATACTTTACGTGTACTCCTCGGTACACATCCTTGGTAGTATCGATCTAATCCCCTAAAACAAACACAATAATGTAATTATTAGTGACTTTTCAATAGAAGTTATAAGATAAAAGTAATTTCCAAACTTACGTCTCCACCAACTCTTTTGCATCAGCGTTTATATCCTTCTCTTCTGTCGATGAATCAAGCCAAAGAACTTTATGTTGTCTCGGAAAGATGACGCATAACATCCAATGCCACCTAAAATCCCACAAACAAACAATTTAAGTGAATTATAAGCACATGAAACGTGTAAATATTATTAATTACATACTACTAATTTACACGAACAAACAATTACATTTGAGTGAATTATAAGCACTCCAACAAGTAAATGAGTTACATAAACTTGCGGTTTACCTTAGAGTGGAAGCTCGCGAAGAAGAATCTTAATGGTGGGTGTGCAACAAGTACGGACTAAAGCTATAAACAACAAGAATAAATTAGTAAACAAGGAAAAATAAATTCAAATCTTCATGTTCATAGGAAAATAAGAAAGATTGATAACCATCAAATACCAGGAATTGAAGAAGCGAAGAACCACCAACGGGAAGAGGATGTAGATCGCAAATGTTAACCCTACACAAACGAACATCAATTAAATTAATATACTTAAATTCAACTAGTTATTAACATTATGCAATAAAGAAAGAGCAACAAAAACAAAATGTCTACTTAAAACTATACACAATTAACACAATAGAATACTTTATATGAAATTATGTAGTGAGGATAAATAAGATGCAACTTCCACCGTATAGAAGTGTCCCCGCTTGAATCTATGTTTTCAAACAAAAATATTATCATATATGAATCCAATTAGTTATATACATCATTCAACGATGATAGAGCAACAACTAATTAATATACTTGATTGTGAGATCGTATTAAACTCAAAACACAATTAATGGATTACAAACCTCTAACCAAGCCGAGTAGCCAAAAAAGATTCACCTAACAAATTCAAGTTGGCGAGGAGAAGCTTTCTCTTGCAAATCGACTAACAATGACTTCAAGTAGTTAATGAACACAAGTTAGAAATTAAGAACATATCGATTCAATAACATGTTACTATAAATACACCTTCATATATCCAAACAATCACATTTCCAAAACTGAATGAAATATGCAATGACTGATTTTGACGGGGACAAACTACGGATATACAACTGAAAAATAATCCTAACAATTACATACTAAAAACCCTAACAATCCTAACCATTGAAAAAATAATCCTAACAACCCTAACCTGCTGAATCGGAGGCGAGTGGAGGAATAGCAGTTGCCGAGGCGAGTGAGACTGAGGTGATGGATACCGAGAGCGAGGCGCGGATGTGCAACTGAAGATGGAGGCGACGAGGTGAGACGCAGGCCACGGAGTGAGATGCAGGCGACGGAGTGAGACTGAGAGGCGTCGAAGTCGGAGGAGCGTATCGAAGTCGGAGGGAGGAGCGTAGGCGGACTAATGAAATTTCGAAATAAAACCTAAGTCTTTTATCGCACTTTATGCATCGGTTTTTATAAAACCGTTGCATAATGATTACCATATGCATCGGTTTATCAAAAATCATTGCATAATGGTTACAATTACGCAACAGTTTTATGTAAACCGATGCATATTGTTACTTTATGCATCGGTTTTATAAAACCGTTGCATAATGGTTACCATATGCATCGGTTTACATAAAACCGTTGCGTAATGGTAACCATTATGCAACGGTTTCATTATAAACCGATGCATAACACTGAACCGATGCCTATTGTACTTTTTGAACCGATGCATAATGACTGTTCTGTGGTAGTGACCTTTGCAATGTAATATATCGTGTAGAGAACAACTTGTTGCAAATTGATACACGAGGATTATTAGAACATAAATGAAGAAGGGTTTGAAATGGTACAAAGATTAGAGGTGACAAATTTATCCATTATCCGTCCATTATCCATCCATGAAAATCCATCCGTTATCCATCCATTTAGTTAATGGATTGAATCAATTCAAATCCATTAACAATCCATTAGTAAACGGTTTAATCCATTAACCATCCATTAATCCATTAAGCAATTATTAATCCATCAAAAATATTTATCTTAATCCATCAAACAGATTTTATATTTTCAATTAAATTATTAAAATACATATGTAATAATAATATTATTTTAATAACACCGTCAACGGCAGATTAGATCTTTGATGTTTCAAATGAGTGCTGAAAACAGACGAAAGATCGGACCGAGACGAGGTATACGTCGTTGCGTAGCTAACTCAAAGCTTTACAACTCTGTATTTTACATCGAAAGCAGAAAATGTCGTTTAAAAGGTTGAAACACGAGCCAAAGTCGGCGCAACTGCAGAATTCGTAGCGATACACACTTCTGTCTGACTTCAGCTCGTGTTTCGACCTTCTAAATGACCCCTTATGCTTTTGGTGCAAACTAGAGAGTTGTAGAGCTTTGAGTTATCTACGCAACGATATGTAGCTTGCTTCCATCGAATTTTGTATTTGCTCCCATCACTGTTTTAAAGCAGCAAATGTCTAAATTGAATTAAAATTAATTAGAAAAATACGACAATTTAATCTTGTTTGTTTATAAATAACTCAATTTAATTTTTTTAGTTTCAATAATGATCTTTATAGATCCTACCAGTCATAAAAAGTTTTGAAACACATTTAAAATAAATGGATTAAATGAGTAAATACACTAAATGGATTAAAAGGGTTAAATGGATGTAATGGATAAAACGGATCAAATGGATTCATCCGGTAATCCGTCAACCGTTAGTGATCCATCCGTTTAATCCATTAACACTAATGGATCTTAACGGATTAAATTCATTTAATCTGCGAACCGTTTAATCCATCCATGAGTCCATCCATCCGTCCATTTTACCACCTCTAATAGAGATTGATCTCATGCCAGACTTGAAAGTCAAGTCCAGGATAAATGAAAATAATGCACAATTGATTTTATAATTATACTGAGAAAAACATCACGATTATATTCAGGCACATATGAGACTATGAGAGAAATTGGATTGACAGACACGAATGGATTTGAGTATTTTTGTTGATTTTGATGTTCTTGTTTTTCTGGCGAATGAATATTGAATTTAAAGGAAGACATTTATTTGGCATGAAATTCGGTGGTTGCTGGCTTCTTTTTTCTACGGCTATGTGCATCCATTAGGTAACTCTTTCATTAAAATATATAAATAACTATAAAAAATGTTAATTTGTTGTGTGCAATTTAGTTCAAAAACACTAAATTGAAAATTAAAATAGTCCAGACCGTGATTTGAAAATGGTGAGATAGTCCAAATAGTTTTTTTGTAATTTTCCCAAAATAATAATATTAAAACTACATGCTTTCTGAAAAATTGAACATTTTTTAAAATCACCCTAAAATACATAAATATTATTTTATTAAATAATTATTTTTGGCTTAATATCGGATTACGTGTATTGAGATGGATTCATATTGGGGTTCGAAGATGAGTGGGCTTTTCTTTGTTTTAGCCCATTTTTATTTCCAAATGGTAGTTTATACATTCTAACTGAGCGCACAGCGCAGCCTTTAAGTCAAGTCATGCATTTATCTCTGATGCTAACGTGAGCACGTGGTGGGCACGATAAACCTTTTACCAGCCAAATCGAGGGTATAAAAACGATCTCACTCTTTGATTGGGCTTGACACTCGCTTTCTCTCTCTCTCACTCTGGAAAATCTGTGAGCAATTTGGGTCGAGAAAATACGATCGTAGGGCTTGGTCGTCACTTTGAAACCCTAAATCTCTCCTCCGGGTGATCGGTCCGTCGATAAGTAATTCGATTTTGCTGCCTTTGATTTGGTGATTTGGTCGTTGATTTATTTACCTTTTTGTTCGTTTAGGTCGCCGATTGATCATGGATATCCACGATTGTGTCGTACCGGAGATGTCGAGCTCGAGCGCTGTCAAGAAGAATGAGGTGAGAATTCGTGGCTATTAAGGTTAGGTTTTGTGCGTTTGTTAGCTTGTTGTTCTTTTGATCGGACTAGGAGGTTACGTTTGTTGTCTTGAAGGAGTTCTTAGTTAGGGATTAATCATCAATGTCACTTTTGATTTGGAGTTGTGATCGGAGTTTATATTTCGCTCTATGTGTTAGCATGAGGGATTTATACTGGTAATTGAACTAAAAGTGGATGTCTAAGTAGGTGTCTTAGACAAGGTTTTCACAGCTTTGTGGTTTTGTGGAGTTGCTGATTTCTGCCTTTATACATCTTGATACTTGAAAATATAATGTGAGATGTTTCTGTTTGTGTATTATTTGTGGTTTGTAAAGATCTATTCTCAAGTGTTTCACTTGGATATTTAATCAAGTCAAGTTAATATAATGGCAGCTTAAGTTAAAATGTACTTTTAAAAAAGTTAAATTTAACTTGATCTTAAGCATTGAATATTTAACATAATTACTTGAATCAGGTTATGTATATGAATTATCAAATCAGTTGTAATCTTAAAAAATGTAGATTAACAAAAGAAATCAACTTCACTGATTGGAACATCAATTGTTAGACCTTAAGCGAAGCTATAAGTGTTTGGAAGGTAAAAGCAATGGCGTGAATTGTGAGACCTCTATTATTGACGCGTTTATGATATTACCAGGAAGTTGTAGCCACTGATATTGGAAATTCAACTAGTGCGGCAGATTCTGACTTGTCATGTCATGAGGAGGAGCAGGAGGATGACTGTCAAGATGATGGTTCTGACTATTACGGCAATGACGATGATGATTATGATGATGATTACATGTATGCAGATGATAATGATGACGATGATGATAACTATGCTAAAATGCAATCACAATTTGATAATGTGGATTTGCCACCTGGTGTGGAGATATCGCTTCCTTGGATGGATACTGCTGCTAGTAAATCTGCACAGTCTGCATCAAGCTCAAGTTCGGCCCAGGTGCACAAGATAGCAGATGTTGCCGCGAGTAGCTCTACACCTGCCGATGAAGAGAACCAGGAAGAGGTAGCTAGAGAAAGATACGAATATTTTAAAAAGTTTGATACTGTTGAGGAATTCACTGACCACCATTATGCGGATGCGGGCTTAGCTAAGATGCAGGTAAATTTTTTTATGCACAATTTCTGCATGCTTTCAATCAATTGCTTACGCAAGGTATGATTCACTATCATCCAGAATCCAGATACGAAGTGGGTGAAAAAGGTTCAAGAGGAATGGAGTGTTTTGGAAAAGAACTTGCCAGGTCAGTCCTGTTACAGCATGTTATAACTCTTGATAGCTAAAGTGTTTCCCATACTCTGTTTTGGTCTGTTCTAATTCACATGTGGTTGTTCAAGACGCCGTGTCATAACTTGAAGGGAATTGATTTAAGTGTATTCGGGTGAGTGGCATTAAGCCACATCTTATTATCAAACTACAGATACTCGTTGCTAAGTCTATTCAGTGTCATGGTCATTAAGCAGTCAATTTCCCTCGAACATCTTGAAGATTATTTCATGTTGTCTACCAAGTCTCACACATTTCTCTTTTATCTTTTACAGACACTATATATGTAAGAGTATCTGAGAAAAGGATGGATCTTATGAGGGCGGTCATAATAGGACCGGCAGGAACTCCTTATCATGATGGCCTTTTTTCCTTCGATGCTATATTCCCACCTCATTATCCTGATGTTCCACCGGTATGCATATTCCTTTGAAACTGTCACTCCTTTATAAATTATTAGTCGTGCCCTGAACGTTCTGGGAAATAACATTGTAGATGGTATTCTACTACTCTGGCGGTCTTCGGCTGAACCCAAATTTGTACGACTGTGGAAAAGTTTGCCTAAGCCTCTTGAACACATGGAGTGGTAAACAGACCGAGATGTGGATTCCTGGAAAATCCACCATGCTGCAAGTGTTAGTTTCTATACAAGGTTTAATTCTGAACGCTAATCCCTTTTTCAATGAACCTGGATACGAAACTACTTACCGTGGAGCAGAAGGAGAGACGAAGTCGAGGAGGTACAATAATGAAGTTTTTATATTGTCGTTGAAGACAATGATGTACACACTCAGGCGCCCACCAATGGTAACTTGCAGAATCCTCTTATATTTATACTCATGTCAATCACCTCCTGAAGATAATACTCTGGGCAGCATCATCATAATAATACTAAAGAGAATAAATAAGATAAAGGAACTCGTCAGTTTTCAACTTGTATTCTATTAGCGGAAGATTTTTATCATATACTATTAGCTGCTGCTCCATTCAAAATTTAACTCTGTTTTGACTTCAATTCTTGGGAAAGGTTTAATCTTGTTCATCTCCACCTTATTGCAGCATTTTGAAGATCTTGCTGTTGGTCACTTTCGTGCCAGAGCTCATGACATTATGGCAGCATGTAAAGCTTACTTGAAAGGTGTTGCTGTAGGGTCTCCTCTGAACATTGAGGCGGATAAAGGCAAATGCTCAAGTGAGTTCAAACAAGGTGTGACTAAAATGATGACTGTTCTTATCAAACTCTTCACAAACAATGGATCAACAGATTTGGAGCAGTTCCTACCCACAGCATTGTTGAAGACTGATCCACTTGGGTCCATAGGGGACCCACACACAAGTTGATTTTTGATACAAGACATATCCTATCCGTCAGCCATCAACTCACTACTGTTGCAGAGCATTTCTGCAACACAAAGTCAAACTTATCCTTGGGACATGAATTGTCACCACTACTTTCTTCTATAATTAGGATCCTCATTCGATGAGATCTCTTTAGTGTTTTGTGAGTGTGTTTCCCAAAGGTAGATAGGCTTTCAGAAGTTGACATATTATCAATTGTGAACTTGCGGATCAAGTCACAGTACCTTAGTTCTATTATTGAATTTGGCAAGACAGGATGATATCGACTGTGTTGTGAATATGACTTAAGTATGCATTAGCATTTGGCCCAGGCCATGATAAGTCCTGGGGCGTCCGAGTTTGACCCTACCCCGGCCCTAACCCCACGCAGATTCTATCATGGTTCGACCCAAAGAGCTTAGGAACGAGCTAAGACTTAAATTATTAGGCTTGATTAGAGTCGTATTAAGACTTCGATTATTAGGTCCGACTCCAAATACGAGTGATTTAAAATTGCTTATTCATTGATTTAATAACGTTCTTGACGTAAAAAAAAAGTGTTTTTTCACATACATCAAATCTCACACATCCAAACTAGTATCATATGCGTTTAAAGAGTTATTTATCGATTAATTAGTCATCCATTTATGGTCGTAATTAACCCGATCCTAACCCGGTGAAATGAAGGATCGATAACGACTTTAGGGCCGATGAATTTTCTCAGGGTCCGACCCGACTCTAATGTGCAAAGGGCTAGAGCTCACCAAAAGCCCTACTTAGCCCGGTCCGATAGGACTAGGACTTACCCGACCCGGCACTTTGCCGACCCCTAGCCTTAAGCATGCATTGTTACCTGATAATGCTACTGCTTTTTTAAACTAGCCGTTTGATGCTATGATATCTTCATATTAATATAATCTAGGAAAGTGGGACTTGATCTGTCTTTTAGGCTGAACTGTAACTCTAATCAGATCACATAATTTATATAAATATATAAGGGTGCGCTCAATTGAGGACATCCAAAATGGGGAGAACCTAGGGACAAATCTCATCCATTAGATCATTTTGTCTAATGGTTGAGATTTAAAGGTGTAGGGAATAGTGTTTTGCTTTTTACTGTTGATGAATTTTGGTAGTAGGACACGTGGCGCACCTACAAAGCACGGGGGTTTAGATGTGTGATGATCTAATGAATGAGATTTATCCCTAGGTTCTCTCCATTTTGGGGTGTCCTCAATTGAGCGCTCATCTATGTGCGCCTACATTTGAAGCTCAAATATACAACCTCGGTATGACGACCTAAAATGAGAGACGAAAGAGATATGTGTAGTTGCTGGTTTTCTTTAGGGCTTGAAATCAATGGACAAACACTTGGATATCGTTTGAATCGTGATATCGCTTTCCGTATTTAATATTTTTGTCCTAATTGAGTTTCCGTAAATTGAATCGGGATAAGACAAACGAGGGAACTTGGAATCAATTTTTAGAGGAAAATCAGAGAAGAAGAACATAACTAAATTCTCTGTCTCTTTTCAAACTCTTTCATTACTTCTGACGCCGGCCTTTTTCCCCATTTTATATGCATTGATTTAATTGTTTTATTAAACAAGATAATAGCAGCCATTGATGGAAACAGGATAAATGCATCGATTGAAGCCTTTCAAATTTCTGCCTTGCGTCCACATAGCATCTTATCGGCCGTGAGCAGTCAACACATTAACAACTTAATGTGTAAACAAAACGCGGTTGATTAATGCGCATACCGAAGGCGGACCTTAGTGATCCCAGCACTTTATTTGAGCTTAAACTTCATCTGAAATGCCTTATTTCATTATGGTTGAGCTATCCTAATAGTGTTCAACATTTATCATGTTCATAACACTAAAATCCCTAACAATCCTCTTCCATTTCAGGGTTATATCTTGAACACCAATGCAAATACAACAAACTTGTGCATAAAAAATTTCCAAATTACTAAAATATGAACTTTCCTTTCCAATTTTACTCAATCTCCAGATTGGTTTTTCAATTTACACTAGTTTTGTAAGCCGCTGTTGCCCAGAGCGTCTTAACATTAAGACGCTCTTGCAGACATCGTCTTACGCTGAGTGGTCTTTCGCGCCCCAAATACCAGATATGTGGCATAAATATTGCCAAAGAGACATTAGACGCTGTCCTCAACAGCGGCTTATACTCAGTCGACCGACTTAATGCATACTTAGTGGCAGATCAGAGCAGTGTCTTTTTGAAGGGCTAAGCCGCTGTCCGCCACAACGTCTTATTATTAAGACGCTGTCACTAGAAGCGTTTTAATAGATTTCAATCTCAGTGGGTTTTCTTGATGGCTTGTGTTATCACATGACTAAGCCGTTGCTACTAACGGCGTCCTAAATATTACCCCAAGTGTTAAGCCGATGTCCACAACAGCGGCTTGTTGGTTTCAGATCAAGACGTTGTCGTGGACAGCGTTTTAGCCTGAATTATATGCAGGTCAATAATGTTTCACTTTAAAACCCAGTAAACCTGCAAAAAAAACCAATGAAACATATAAAACATACGCACTCCATCACCGGTACACCAAATTACATAAGACCATCAAACATAAGCGATGAATCAAAAATTACATGATAACATGTAACATAAAACCATCGACGATCCATTTTAAAATACATGAATGACTTGGGCACATAACATAAAACCCCTATTTAGTTCCCGGAGTGAATGAAATAAATTTGTTCAAGTAAATAACTATGTGTTCAAAAAATAACGCAAAATGATCGGCAATACACCGCAAACACTAAATGGTCACACTTAAGACCGAATGTTCAGACTTAAAACTAAATGTTCATACTTAAGACTAAAATGTTCAAACATAAAAAGTATTACTCATAATTATAAAACTTGTACAGTGTATTGCTGATATTGAAGCAAAATAAAGAATTTTTAGCTCATATTGATATAAATAAATTTTTCACGTTTTCTTTAAAGTTAAGTATTCAGACTTAAGAGCATCCACACCATGATAAAAAAAATCATGTCATCCATCTCTCTCATCCTTTTTCTCTCTCATCTAATCATCTCACGATCAAATCAATCACATGCACCCCACTCATGATCAAAAAAAAAGTTTATCATCAGTCTCTCTCATCACTACATAAATTATAGCTCATAAAAGTTAAGATTAATAAAAATATATCAAAGTGTATCTCGTTTTATAGAGCTCAAAAAATTATGAATATTGGTATTTATTTTGATTTTTTTTACTTTGTAATTTAGAAGATATACTCGTAGTAAGATCAAAATAAAAATTGTACTGTTTCTTACACATGACACGTGTCGCGTTGCGATTGGCCCAACTCTCATGATCAAAACCCAAAAAAAGATCGATGGATGATCTTTTTTATGATCTAAAAGATCATGGTGGCGGTGCATAGTTTTTTTTATCATGTCTCATGGTACTTTTCTATGATTGAAAAAACCCGGTGGGGGATACTCTAAGACTAAACGTTCAGACTTAAGAATAAATATTCAACCATAAAAATTGTTGCTCGACAATCATAAAGCTTATATAGTGTATTGTAGAGAAGCGCTCAAATGAAAACTAATTTTAGTCTAAGACCTAGGAATCAATCCGAGCCGTTGGATGAGTTTCATCCAACAATCCACAACGCGTCACGTGTCCCACTAACCCCCGTGCTTTGTGGGCACGCCACGTGTCTAGACGCGTTCACCTTTGTAGTGTGGACGCATATGGGTGAGTGGGACACGTGGCGCGTTGTGGAGCCGTTGGATGAAATCATCCAACGACTGAGATTGGTTCCTAGGTTCTTAGCCTAAGAGTGATTCTCATTTGAGTATGCCCCGCGTATTGTATAATGATATTGAAGTAAAATAAATAGTTTTTAGCCATATTGGTCGTGAATGAAATAAATTTGTTCAAGTTTATAACTACGTGCTTAGAAAATAATGCAAAATGATCAGCAATACACCAAAATGTCCTAATTATCAGCATTATAATTGGTTGAGGATCCACATGTCGAATTCTTCGTGAATTTATAGTTAACATATTAACATTTTTAAATGGAATTTGTATTTGCAACGTTTTCTTATACAATAACATAAAGTCATATACTTTTATGAATTTAATCTTTAAAATGATTGTCAATTCTAACTTGTCTTAATTTAGTTCAAAGAAGATTTAGCTAATTTGTGGTTTAATTCAATGACACCCTTGCCTGCCTTTTCAACCAAATATGCCCAGAGCTGGCAATACTTCCAGCAAACAAGTTTACCAGCAGATTTCTTCTTTCCAAAAGACGAATGATGAGAAACCAATCAGGGGAAAGTATCTATAGCACCTCATGTATTTGCTGCTTTCACCTATTTGCATAGGCTACTAGTCCGGGCAAGAATCTTCAATCCGAACGTCAGATATGACCCTTACCCATTGATTACAGTAACTTGACCTGAGTAAAAAGAGGAAACATGAGGCATCAATTCTTCATAATAATGGGATAATAGGATACATTCAGGTAGAGATAAGAACTTTGCTTAATATGACAGTCGCTCTGTCTTTTAAAGGTAAAGAAGTTTATGCGTTATTATGATTTAAATTATGTCTACCTTGCTGGGGCACTGCAGCACCGTTTGGTTCCTTCTGATCCACTACAATTGCTTCACGAAATGCAGCGAACTTGGCAGCTCTGAGTTCTAGTATACTGGGTGGCATTGAATTGATGGAACCATGCAAATCAACTAAGCGAGAAAATTCTTGTTTTGTAAGACTTTTTTTCTCGAGAAGCTGGTTAACCACCGCATCCATGAGAGTTCGGTTTCTCTGTAAAAGCTGCATTGCAAAATACTGTTATTAAGAATGGAAAATGTACACCTATTTCATAAATTGTTACAAAACATACCTCTTTTGCACGCTCATAGCACTCATGCAAAACCCTCAGTGCTTCAAGATCAATATCCTGTGAAAAAAACTCATTTATTGATGTCAACATTCAAATAGAACACATCATTATCTAACTACTGAAAAAATGAGAATATGTGATATCATAAGCTTTTTCTACAGTTGAGAAATTACAGCGTTATACCACGTCCGCCAGCACATATTAGTAACTTAAAATAACAGAGTTTTTTGGTCAATTTCCTGTTAAGATGCTTGGCTGAACAAGAAAAAGGAGGTAAAGGAGCACATACATTGATTTTATCTGCAACCCAGAAGTTCGATAGCCCATAATGTTTGTCTGATAGCCCACCAAGAACAAATGTCCTTGCTGCCGATCGAGCATTATCTGCGGTTTCTGCCCATATAGTGCTCAACTAGGACAAAAGAAATTTGTTGCAATTCATAAACCAAAGGGCAAATACAATGGCATCAAGGTGGTCAAGTTCACTGAGTACACTGACAATAACGAATACCAAAACAAGGTGTTTAAACATGAAAACAGAATCATAATTTGAGTAATCAACAAACTTTACTTGGAACAAATAAAAAATAAGTATCTGATTCCATAGCAACAGTATATTTAGTTAGATGCTATTTATTTCTGTTATCTTTCAAATTTATTAAGCTTCTTCCTAGTTTACAAAAAACTATGTTCTTTCTGGCAAGTGGTACAGCCCCCACACCACCACGTTTAGGTGAAAGACAAATGCGTACCTTGTCTTCACCATACCAAAGCTCATCTGCAGCGCGAGGTGCTAGCTGGACAGTTATGTGATCCAATAAGGACTGCTGACTGATGAAAAGTAGACATACTTAAGAGCTAGAAGCAAAAAATAGAACAGTTTTGAATTTTCAAGGGAGATGCCTGTTATAAGTGAATGAAATGTCGTACTGCAGAAAAATGTGATACTCAAATGTCTAGACCAAGCAACAGTAATACCTGAGCATCCCTTCCTTGAACTTTATGTGGTCCATTTTAAATCGAACATATCCCAGTTCCCTTCCAGCCCTAGGAGAAATTGTTACCTACCAAATTTTTTTGCTTTAATTATTAGAACAGGATCAATAGGAGAACAATCTCGGAGATGTGTACATTCAATACACCAAAGAGTTACGAGCAGGGTTAAGTACATACAAACTCGATATTTTTTAAGTCTGGGAAATTCACAGCAACAACAGCCATTGCTGCTTCATTGATAGCCACTTGCCTCCATGTCTCAGGACTCCTATCCTTTCTATCCAGTAAGCCCCTCTCTTCCATCTGAGCTGCTTGTAGCAAGTCATCGGTAGTAATCTGGACAGAGATGGAGTAGGAATCCATTTCAGAGGCAGCAAAACAAAAGAAATTCAATTTCTCTCAACACATGGTCTTATATAAGTAACAAAATTCAATTTCTATCTTGAGTTGAAACGGGCAAGCACATACAAAAATAAAGATCACAGGTAGATAACCCTTAACATGTTCAAATAATAAGACTACAACTAAACTTGATTTTGACTATTCAAGCGCTTACGCTTAGATGCTTTCAGGAAATTGACCTTGTCTATGTTCAGGAGACTGAATACTAATTACTAACATTCAAATGCAAATGCACCCAAAACCGGTTTCTCAAGTCAAACGACTTCCCAAACTCTTCTAAAATACGAGCATGACTCAACTTTACATCACGATCCTTAAGAACTTAACCACTTAACTTATGTGGCTGCCTTCATAACAAATAAGATAATGTGATGCCTCAAAGTGGATAAAGGTTCTAGAAAGAGGAAAGGAGCATAGAAGACCATGCACATCATTATTCTGTGGTAACAATAGGTTCATCCTAATACTGCAGCCTGTTACTCATCATGTACCATTCGCAAAAATGTTCTCCAGCATGTTATGAAGTTTTTCGAGGAGATGGCTTAAGCATTGTGAGCCAAAAAGGAACAAGTAAGTTTATTTTGTCTTCTCCCAAAATTCTTCGTATACATGCTCTGATCAGAACAGACAGATAGAACAGTCGAATAGCACTGAAAGCACCAATCCAAACAAACTTCTACCAACTGAACCATATCCAACATATAGGATACTGATTACTGTACAACTGCGCCAATTTGTATCATAGTTTGAATATAATCAATTTAATCACTATGAACCTGTTAATATGTTGTCCAATCACTTTATACACATGCTTATGTGTTACCTTAAACCACTACGTAGAGTAAACAAGATTAAGACTGATAAAACCCTTAAAAAATTTGTGAAAAAATATTTGATTGTTCGTGAACAATGAGCATCCAAACTAGAAAATTGTCATTCACAATTGTACTAATGTAGGTGATTTAACTCACAAAATATCTCGAATTCAAAGGTCATGCACAAGTCTCTAATTATAGTACCTTTATAGGGATCATACCTCAGTTCTTCCCTCACGCAGCATATTAATAGCAGCAACTTCAATAATATTGGCTAGCTCAGCTCCAACCATTCCATCAGTAATACTGGCAACGGCCATATAATCGACATCCTCAGCCATTGGTTTTTTGCGAGCATGAACCTACGACCATGAAAAAGAAATAAATGGATATTGGAAATGAAGTTTCATGGACAATATACAGGGTCACCAGCGATTGCCATGCCACTGAACGAGAATTTTGATTTGAGCAATGAAATAATACCTTTAGAATTTCTACACGTCCGATAAGCCCGGGCTTAGGAATATAAATTTTTCTATCAAAACGTCCGGGCCTCACAAGAGCTGGATCTAAAATGTCTGGTCTATTCGTTGAGGCTATTGTAACTACCTCCCCTCTTCCTTCAAAGCCATCCAAGCACACTAAAAGCTAAAAACATTGACGAGCGCTTTAATCAGAAGTCCTAAAAAAGTTTCAATGCATCAAAAAAAGAATCAATTTTACATGCACAGCCAAACCTGATTCAGTGTGGCATCGCGTTCTTGCCCACCGGATCCCTTTATCAAGCCACGCTCTCGTCCAACTGCATCCAGCTCATCAATAAACACAACTGAAGGGGCCTGTACAATCATAGCAAAAATGTTTTGAAGCAGTAGTCAGATGCTAGATACAAATATTTATAAAGAATGAATATTCGTTTTCTATAATGACCAACTTCAGGACAAGTGATCAACATCAACCTCAAGAACTTACATTTTCTCTTGCTTCTTGATAGAGAGCCCTCACACGTGAAGCACCAACACCAACATATATTTCCACAAACTGAGATGCAGATATCGAGAAAAAATTCACCCCTGCCTCACCCGCAACGGCTTTGGCAAGTAGAGTCTTCCCCACTCCGGGTGGGCCACAAAGAAGAATACCACCTGATTAAGAAACTAATTATTGGAAAGTTCCATCGGAAATAAACAGCCACAGTCAACAACACGACACAACACACCGTGCTCCACACTGCTATGAGTTTTGATAACAAAGCTGATTACCAATTAGCATTAACATGCAGTTTCAGAAATACTTGTGAAATTCTTGTATTGTTGCCTCTATATTATTATGAGTTTGTATTGTTTGACGTGAATGTAAAGCAATTTGTTGAGGTTAAGCCCCTTAACATTGAGTAATTATATTCGGAATGAAAATGTTGTATATTATTAAAAACCATACCTGGTATCTTCACTCCCCTCCTGCGATATGTTTCAGCATGAGTGAAGAACTTGACAATTTCTTCAAGTTCAAGCCGGATTTTCCCAAGACCTGCAACATCTGTGAACTTAACATCAACACCCCTTTCCAAATATTGAGGAAGCCTCCGATTTTGGGCCCTGCGAACACGTGCCCCTGATTTCATGAACTGCTTAGCCACCTTCATATATGAGTTCTCCTCGGCACCAGTTCCTCCATCAATCTCATCATCTGCGCCCTCGAGCCCTTGCATTTCCCTTTCCAACTCTCTCAGTTTCTTCCTTTCCTCTCGCTCAGCCCTTTCAATCTTTAACCTATCCTCATAATCCTTCTGTTGTTTCCTATAATTTAAAACAACTACCCTGTAAAATATGTAAAAGAAGAGAAGTCCAAGCGCAGTCGATAAATTCGAATCACTTGCTAATTTTGCCCACATATTTGCCATGTCCTTATAATTACTGCGAGCCTCACGCAACTCTCTCTCATGCTTCTTCCTCCTAATTTCCATCTTCACTCTCCTATCCTCCTCCTTCTTCTGACGTCTTAAGGCCTTCTCTAATAGCTCCCTCTCTTGCTGCATTCTCTCCAGCTCCTCCATCTTCTTCTTCTCCAATTCCAACTTCATTTTTTTAAACTCCAAGGCCTTCTTCGACGCCGGCTTCTTCTTCTTCTTACTATTAACAAACCCCGCCATCCATTCCGGCACTTTGGCCAAAAACCATAAATAAGGAGTGGGCAACTCAGGCTTCTTAACAGGCGGAGTATACGCATTCACACAAAACGAATCAATACTCAGCTCATTCCACTCATCCCAAAATTTCTTATTCCCATCTAACGAAGGCAGCACAGACTTAAACACTCTAGAATCTTGCAAAACAACTAACACACTCTCTGGTTGCTGCCTCTGCTTCAAAGCAGAAGCAGTGGGCGACTTAATCACATGCTTTAATTCCCCTCTGCGACAGAAATCCAAAATTTCAGTAAAGGGGATTTTTTCAGCCACAACGGGAAGCCCCTTTGCCCAGGCTTTCACCTCATCGGGAGACAACACCACTTGAGCTGCACTGCGCTTGGGCTGCTTCTTCACCGTTTTGGCGGCTAACGCGGACTTTTGGTAGATGGAGGTGGAGACTACGGTGAGGGTGACTGAGAGAGTAAGTAGGTTTCCGATACGATTCTTGTCATTGTTTTCATCGGATTGAGAGGAGTCTGACGAAACTTGACATGATATTCTCGAGGATTGCGGTCTTTGTAGGGCTCTAGGTCTTGAGAAGTAGAGAGGAAGCGGAGTGAGGCGATTGCAGCAAGCCATTTGAATTGAAAGGGGACCGAATCAATCGGAACTCTGGAAACAGATTTTTCCTTTATCTTCCCCGAAACGAAGCTTCTCAGAGGATTGATTACCTTTACTCAGCGCCGGCCGTATAGCCGAATTCGGTTCTTCAATTACCGACGCCGTCGCCGTCGTCAAGCGGACTCCGGATGAGCTGACATATCGACTATCCTTAGCGATGACGTTTACAATTGCTTCCTGTCGATAGTAAATTTTGCTCTGTAGTTATCAAAAACTTTCCTCGAGGGCAATATCGACATTTGAATCCATAGGTAAGCTGAACGGTGATGATTCGCCGCATAAGTACAAGTCAGCCGTCAAAATCGCAGAGCTTCTTCTCTTCTCATCCCACACTTTTTGAGAATTTCTCTCGTTTTCTTCCGCCTTAAAATCCCTCGACGCTGAATTTTAATCCGTTTTTTCTCCAGCTGCAATTCATCGATGTCGAGCAAAGCAGCGATCCCCACCATGTCTGCCGCGGCCGCAGCTGCCGTCGCCGCGCTGTCCGCTTATACTTCCAAGATCCAGTTCTTCCATCAGGCAAGTATTTACTCTTCAATTTACTCCATTCTGTTTCGTTGCATCTGGTGACTTCGTTCATTCATAAATTTGAAATTAGGGGTTTTTTTAAAAACAGGATGTTGCGCTAGGGTTTCAGAGCGAGGACAATACGCGAGCAACAAAATTCGAGCCGAGATTTGATGGATTGAGATTCATTGAGACGCTGGTAACTGCTCACAGATAATGGCGAGTTTGCTGTTGAGCGTGTCCACATTCTTCATGTCATGATTTTTTTTCCCCCAATTTTGATCTCTTTACAATATTTGGTATTTCGTTCTGATTTCAGAAGTTTTGTCCACAAGTTTGTTCCTTTGGATCTTTCATTGGTTGGCTGGGAATAGATCATTCTTTTGTACAAAGTCTCATTTATCTGCTTTTCAATTTCACGCATACTTAATGTGTACTTAGTTTCATTTCTTTCTTTTCCATTGGGATGTGCTAAGCCTAGTAGATAATGCAAGACCGGGATGACATTTAGAGACCTAATATCGAATATGTACTTAGTATTGTTTCTTTCTTTTTTGTTGGAATGCGCTAAGCCTAGTCGACATTGCAACATTGAGACGACATTTAGAGACCTAATATCGATATGTACTTAGTTTCATTTCTTTTTTTTGTTAGCAATAGTGCAACACCGAGACGACATTTAAAGAATTAATAACAAACTACAGTGATGGGCCTCGCCCGTATGTAATATGTGTTTCGATTTCTTGTTGGTAGATGAAATGATAATTTGTAGAATTTTCAGGACTGTTTTCAAACATTGCAAAATGAGCCAGGTTTATTGAGAACAATTTTTATGAGTTTAATCTCACACTTCATATTTATCAGAAGTTAAAACCAATGGAATAGGAAGATAAGCACTGAGAACTCAGCTACCAGGGTAGCACTTGGGTAAGGAATAGAAACTGATGCAAAGCAGCTGCTCTTCTGAAGTGCTGGTTGTGTAGTTGTGTTATCTGGGCAAGCGAGACCTTGTCTACCTTCACGGCACGTGTTGGCAAACAGGCCTGGAGGGTAGTTTCCGATGACATTGATGTAGCTGAACATTGTGGTGGCACAATTGGTTTTCTCATCATTTATGAGGTCTGCATATGGACACGCAAATGTCTTAAGTGCGCCACAACAAACTTCTTTGCTGTATCTTGGTCCCTTGCATTGACTGGTGATGACGGTGTAGTTCTTGTTCTCAAAATCTTCACTGCAATCTGCAAAATACATCAACAGAGTTTGAGTTTTATTTATGAAGAACTCGTCAGGACATTGGGGAGGATTCAGAGTATGGCGATCTGAAAACATATAATAAGTATTTAGAGACTCAGAAATGATATCAAGGTTGATTGATACCTCTTCTGATCTGCAGCAGAGAACGACCAATCGATCTATTGATAGTTTCCAATCCATTTCCTTCAAAAGAAAACTGGAATGTCAGAAAATTCATTCATCTAAAACGTTACAGAACAGGTTAGAAAGCTTGATCATATTTACCAGCCGGGGAAGTTACCAATATCACAAGAAGCAAGAACAAAAAGGAAGACATCTTTAAGTTCCACTGAGATAACCGAATGTTGATCAAGCCACCAAATATGTGATCAGTTACATTCCCATTCGCTCACAAATAAATAAAAATTATGTCATTTTATTTGTTAGATATATAAAAAAAAGGAAAATGACAAAGAGGGGGTATGAACTACCACCCATTGACAAATCACGGTCCGAACTAAGAAAATCGACAATTAATGGCAATTTCAAAATATTTTACTTCTCAATTTCAAAATTAAGGGTAAGAAGATTTTTTCAATTCATTCATTTAGTTAACTTTGTTAATGGACGGAGTGATATTTCATCAATTAAGTGTTGTATGAGGATTAAAATATTTTGAAATTGCCCTTAATTGTCAATTTTCATAGTTCGGACCGTGATTTATCAATGAGTGATAGTTCATACCCCCTCTTTGTCATTTTCCCTAAAAAAATTTTTTAATGCTTATCACAAATCTTAAACCCTGAGCATTAGATTTATGATACTTTTGGAGGGTAGTACGGGAAATATATTATTTATTGTTGTGTAAAAAAAACACACGACAAGTTGAGGGTCGACCGGGATGGAAATGAAACAAAGTGACCTAAAGGTTATATGGGGCCAGTTTCTTACTCGAGTTTAGGTGTTGTGGATGCACCGGTTTTGAGAGATGCAATGACCGCTATTCTCCCGAAACCCATTCAACTTTTCCCTACATCAGCCATTTTACAATTACTACCTGAAATGCTCGAATGGTAAAAAAAATCTGTGACAAACTGCGAATCTTTTTAAATAAAATCTAGAACAAGTACAAGCACAATTCCCCAGTAGACAACATTTTAGATCCTGAAATATTAAAAGCATAGAGAAACTTCCTGCTGATATCTGAACTCATAAGGAATTAGGTGTGCCGATTATTTTTAGTGTTTCCTCATTCTTAAAAAACCCATCCGATTCCATTTGCGGAAGAACTGAAGACACGCATTTTCCAGCAGCTACTCGTGTCCTCAGTAACCTATGATATGTTTCAAGTGTTAACAGACCAGATGCTCTGAAAAGGCCTATGACTTCCTCCAACCCTTCCACATCTCCGTGTTTTTCTATATAGTCAAGACATGCATCCATTTCCGACAATTCCCGCGGCTTCCATCCTTGTCTTCCCATCATGAGGGCCTTCTTTAGCATCTCGATTGCTTCTGGCATTTGCCCCAGTTTCATATGACCAACTGCAAGGATATACCATGAGGAAGCATAAGTTTCTTTCCCTTCGGCTACCTTTTCTTCTAGGAGTGACTTCGCTTTATCGACAAGATCCTTTCTGCAATACAGATCTAAGAGCTTATTAACTACCCTGATATCATATGGGTCACATTTGGACTCCCACTCCTTGAATATATCTTCAGCCCCATTGATGTCACCGAGTTTTGACAGACATGAGATCATGATGGAAACAAAATCATTCAACTTTATGCCTGACGGTTTGTTCTGATTCCACACTCTGTAAACGTCATCCTTAGAGCCTATTTCGTTATAATATTTAAGAAGATACTGAGCAGCAAATCGATTCCCCCTAGGGGCGATTTTACTCTCCACTTCCTTGAGCATACCTAAAGCCTTGTCCACAAATCCTGCCTTCAAATAACATTTGGCAGCAACAGAATAAAATTGCCAGTCAGCTTCCAGCTTCTCATCCTCCTTGATATCATTGAAGATCTGTTCCATCTTCCTGATGTCTAATGCACCATAAGCACCCAATAGATTTCTTTTGGTGAAAGTATCTTGCTGTATGCCTTTAGCTTCCATTTCTTGGACCAGCTCATCAATCTTTTCACGCATATTATGATGAGTGTAAAGAAGGATCATATGATTGTAAGAAAAGGTATTATTTGCCATGCCCAACTCTTTCATTTTCTGCATGATGCCTTCCGCTTTTTCCACATCTTTTTGTTGCACGTAATTCTTGAGCATATTACCATAAGCATAACTCGTTTTTTTTAACTTGTCAGATAAATTACTGAAATACGTTTCGGCATGCACTACTCCGTGGACTCTGGCAAGCAACTCCAACCGCTCTCCAGCATCTTTAGGCGACAGTGCAAAGTATCTACGATCAGTCATCCACTGAGATATCTGAAAACATGGTGGAATTCAACACTGTTCTTGTAAGAACCACGTGCATAACATACCAGAAGACATGTGAGATTTCAAAACAAAACAAAATGATTGGAAAAAAACAAAGGAAGTTTTTTAGAGTGAAACTATTTAGTCAATAAATTAGTAGTTCAACCGAAAATCCAATTTCCCTGTCCACGACAGGAAAAATCTTGCCTTGTATCTTCAGATGGTACGAAATGGTTAGAATAAAAGAAACTTCTGTAAATTTCAGATGACTCGAAAGAGGTTTACACGATGTATCTTAAACCGCGCAATTTACTGAAGAAAGATTCTATTTGTGCCATATACTCTGTGTCTACAACTCAAGCGATTTCAGAAAATTTTGACTTAAAAGAACGGCAAAACGATGTATCTTAGACTATGTGCAATTTTCTGACGTAATACGCAGTTTGTGCCATATAAGCTACGGAGTATGTCTTTAACAGGGTACCAAAACAAACATACACATGGACCAAAGCCCAAGCTGAGATATTAGGGTGCGCCTGAAATGGTGTATTGAGCTTTAACACAATGCTGCACAACAAAACACTTAACATAGAGGAGTCACATAGACTAATCTGAAGAGGCCGATGCGACAGTCATAAATGCACACTTAATATACAATTACAGAAATAAAAAGCATGGCAAGAAGATTAGGTTTAGTCTGGTTGCAATAAAATGAAAATCAACAAGGCAACACTTCTATTGTCTACATCACGAATTCCCAGCAAAAGCAAAAAATGAAGAAAAAAAAAACATATTAAAATCAATGCAAAACAACAAGAGAGGTAATGTTGGAGAACCTCTAGAGCGTGATTCCATCTGTTAAGCTTTTTCAACGTTCCGATAATACTCTGAAGGGAAGAGTACTGGACAGTTCTTCCCTCTTTAACCCACTCTTCCAACAATGGCACGATGCTGCGTTTCGGATCGTTAACTTGGCGTAATCGATTGAATAAGATTGACGGGTAGCGTGGAGGCGGATTTGATGGCCGCGGAGTGCTAGCTGCATCGCACTGCGAAACGGAGGCTGAGAAATCCCTAAATTCGGACAGATAACAGCGGATGATAAAGTAGCGGCGAGAGTTTGGTGATGAGAGAAGCTTCATCATTTTTCCAACTCTCCAGTGAAAATCGATCTGTGCGACTCTGCAGGTGTTTAAAAGTTAAAACCCTCCCAACCTCTTCCTTGTAACATTTTTTTATATGCACCGAGTAGGATCAAATACAAATCACAATTATAAAAATATTATCAAGTATATATTTTAACTAATAGAAATTCGGGGCGCATTTTATAAATAAAAAAATTAATTATTTAAAAATACATAATAGATGCGAGGGTATAATCGTCCTAAAATTTACTACAGTAACAGTTTTAAGTCTGATCATTTGCTACAGTAATAATTTAAGTCTGATCATTTTCTACAGTAATAATTTTAAGTCTGATCATTGCTGCTTTAAATCTAATCATTGCTGTTTAAGTATGATCATTGCTACAATAATAGTTTTAAGTCTGATCATTATAGTTTTAAGTGTGATCATTGCTACAATAATAGTTTTAAATCTAATCATTGTAGTTTTAAGTCTGATTATTGCTACAATAATAGTTTTAAGTCTGATCATTTTAGTTTTAAGTTTGATCATTACTGTTTTAAGTATGATCATTATAGTTTTAAGTTTGATTATTGCTACAATAATAGTTTTAAGTCTAATCATTGTAGTTTTAAGTCTGATCATTACTGTTTCAAGTCTGATCATTGCTGTTTAAGTCTGATCATTGCTGTTTCAAGTCTGATCATTGCTACAATAATAGTTTTAAGTCTGATCATTGTAGTTTTAAGTCTGATCATTGTTGTTTAAGTTTGATAATTGCTGTTTTAAGTCTGATTTTTTTATGTCTGATCATTCCAATTTAAGTATGATCATTGCTGTTTAAGTCTGATCATTGTTGTTTAATTCTGATCATTGATGTTTTAAGTCTGATTTTTAAGTCTGATCATTGCTGTTTAAGTCTGATCATTGCTGTTTAAGTCTGATTTTTTATGTCTGATCATTCCAATTTAAGTCTGATCATTACTTTTTAAGTCGGATCATTGTTGTTTAAGTCCGATCATTCCATGTTAAGTTTGATCATTCCTATATATGTGAAATGATCATAATACCCTTCCGTGTTATATTCGAGATTTCGACGAAATTGGACACGTGATAGCTTGAAATTTGGTTTTTAGTTTTTATAAATAACAAGGGTTTTTTAATATTCTTAAAACTAGAAATTTAATTGATTTTAAAATAAATAAATTGCAGGACAGAAAGAGAGCACTCAGCTCAGCTGTCCAATTTTGACTCTTCTCGTGACGTCATCCATGGCCGACGGGCGACAATCATCATCTGGTCTGCTACTGTTCTCCTCAGCAGCTCAGCTCGTCAGACAAACCCTCAACCATGGAACCTCAACGACACGCAAACTATACCTACGTCATCAACTACCTCCCACTCCACAAAGCCGCACTCAACGACGACTGGCACACCGCCGAGCTCATCTTCACCCACGACAATTCCGCCGCGACAACTAAAATAACGTACCTCGAAGAGACCCTCCTTCACGTGGCAGTCGGCACCAACAGCTCCCATAACTTCGTCCTTCACCTGATCAACCACATAGCGTCCACCGACCCGAGCCAGTTGCGGGCCGTGGATCGGCTGGGGAACAATGCGCTCCATTTCGCGGCAAAGACAGGCAACATCAGAGCTGCGAGGGAGCTGGTGAAGATAGACGCTGGGATGAGTCAAACTGTTGACCGGAAGGGGGTTAGTCCGGTGCTGGTGGCGGCGGTTTATGGGAGGAAGAAGACGTTGGTGTATTTGTTGGGCGTGACTGAGGATGTTGTTGGTGAGGATGGGATGAGTCCTTATTCGGGCGTGGCTGGAGGAGAGCTCATTACACACATTATCACAGCTGGTTTCTATGGTATGATTTTCAGAAACCGAATTTTGAGTTAGTAGGATAATTAGTTAGCCTGAATTGATAGTAAAGTCATGACTCACAAGTCTCGTCTTTTGTATTAGAAATGGAATTGGAATTCATTCGAGTTCGTGAAATTGGATAAAATTTGCAAAGATTGCCGATTCCATGATGTTTAGGATTGGGTTTGTTCTTGTTTTTTGATTCTTTTCAATGTGGTAGATGTTGTTTTGTATAATTGTATCTGATGGAGAAGTACCTGATTCTCAAACTGGAAGTTTCTAATTCTATGGCATGATTTCAGACCCCCAAGAATAAGTTGGTAGTTTATATGGATAACATAATCATGACTTATGAATATAGGCTTTTGAGTCAAATGGGACTGGAGTGCAATTGAGCTTGGGAAATGCAGCAAAATTTGCCGAGTCTGGTGATGTTAAGGATTGTAGTTTGTTGTGTGTTTTCTGATTGTTTGCTCGAATGTGGTAGATGTAGCTTTGTATCTGATGGAGAAGTACCCGAATTTGGGAAGGGAAAGAAACAAGAAAGGGATCACTGCGATTCGGAGGCTGGCAACCAGGCCAAAAGATTTCCCTAGTGGGATGAGTGAATGGTTTTGGGAGAAGTTCATCTACTTTTGTAAGTTTATATGTGTTCTCGGTTGATGATTAGGCGAATGTGTGAATCTGGGTATCGAGCTTTTGAGACTTTTTTTTGTTGGTTTGAACAGGTATGCCCATAGATAGCTGCAGAGGGAGAGGTATTCGGTTGGGGATTAACTCGCAAAATGTGGTATCTGAACCTGTTAAAATGAGCAGTAGGCGGGGATGCAATGACCTGAGATTTCGTAGATCTCCACTGGCATTGCTTTCATTTGGTATGCTGTGAGCTTATTTTTAAATTTATTATACTTGAACATTGCTTTACTATTTGAATATCGAACTCGCGCTGAGTAGTGTTTGTTGTCTACTTGAAGCATGTTGCAGTCTACACTTGCTAATCTGGCGAGCCATTCAATACATCAGTACGTGATAAGTTAGCTTCACTTAAATTGAATTGTTCTAGAAAGGTAACTATTTCGTTATCGTTTGAATCGTTTATTTTCTGACAATTCCAGTTCCGCTGATTAATCGCATTGGAGAAGCGAAACTGACTCATAAGCAAACTGATCAGCTAATGAAAGCTATATGCACAACTATCATGGACACAAGAGACTATACAACAGTGTGGGAGGTCTTAGGCCCAGCTACTTACGCAGCAGCCATACATGGAATCCATGAGCTGATAGAGGAGTGCTTGCAGTGCTACCCAGGTCTAATTTGGTATAAAAGTGAAGGATCGTACTTGATTTTTAACGCTATCAAGTACCGCCAAGTCAAAGTGTACAATTTAGTTTATCAGATGACAGGCCATGTAGCATTTGCAGCGTCTAGTGTCACAGATGGTGAGAATGCTTTGCATAAGGTGGCAAGGATCGCTTTGCCGCATAGGGTCAGCACTGTAACTGGGGCCGCCTTGCAAATGCAGCGCGAGTTGCAATGGTTCAAGGTATTAAATTTTCTGTAATTAATAATTTTCGGTTGTAAATATGTGCCAATTTATTCCCAAAAAATTTCGTAGTTGAATTTGCCGTAAGATCTGTTTTGTCGCAGGAAGTAGAAAGTTTTGTGCAGCCATCTTACCGGGATATCTTAAACAATGAGAAGAAAACTCCGAAGATGTTATTTAAAGAAGAGCACGCGAACATGGTTGAAAAAGGCGAGAAATGGATGAAAGACACTTCCTCATCGTCCATGATAGTGGCAGCCCTCATTTTCACAGTAGCCTTCGCGGCCATTTTCACCGTACCAGGTGGACTCAAGGATGATGGCACCGGCACACCTCTACTTTCCAAAGACCGCATCTTCATGCTTTTTGCCATATCAGATGCCATCGCATTATTCACCTCTGCCACATCGGTGCTCATGTTCCTGGCAATACTCACTTCGCGATTTGCAGAAGATGACTTCCTTTATGCGTTGCCTAAGCGGCTCAGTATTGGACTCCTGTCGCTTTTTGTTTCCATCGTAGCCACAATGGTGGCGTTTAGTGGGACTCTGGGGCTAGTGTTGCGGCATGAGTTGGCTTGGATTGCGCTTCCAGTTGGGCTGATTGCTTGTGTGCCGGTAACGTTCTTTGCGCTTTTGCAATTTCCTCTGCTTGTGGAACTTGTCATTTCCACTTATGGGCCTAGCATTTTCCACAAGCAGAACAATTTAGTACTTTACTAGCAAATTTCCATATTTGACAAATCATAGTAGTATGTATTTTGGTAATTAAGTGTGAGATTTTTTTTCATGATTTGAACCAAACTGAAATCGACTCTGTTTTGAAATGATATATCAAAAGAGAATGCTTTTAACTTGATCTGCATGTTAATCCTCAGGGGTCTAAAAATGGATTAGTTTATATTATTTGAATGATGATAAAAGAATGTTTTTGCACATTGATAAATACCTGTCATTAGTGCATTAAACATCTTCCATTTTGAAATCACAAAGAAGAAAACTAAACAAGACTGCTGTTTGTAGTCCAAGGAAGGAGCTGGTGGCTAAGTAGAGATGAAAGAAGGAGAGCCTTGAGCACACTGAAATTGGGATCTCAGTACAAGAAGTTGTCGCATATGGGACTGTGTTACATGCCGGAGAGGCTGAAATCTATTATGTTCTCGCATTTCTCTGCTGGAGAGGGGAAGGAGACGAATCGCATATATTTCCCTGACATCTCCATCTCTTCTTCAACACACCTATTCGGGTACATGTCACAGTAGATACAACCAGAAGCTTAACCTTACTGAACACCCTTTTTACCCTCTTGGCAGCGCGGGACTTGTCAGCTGATTCCAACGTATACGTTTGAAGAAACAGTTGTCTTTTTCGGGCACGGTCCATTCTGTAGCTCAATGAGCTCATCATCATACTCACCCCACTAGCCCCGTTTGCACTCCGGCTGCTGCTCATCACCTTCTTCTGTGGTAACGAGTCAGTGTGGTGATGCGGTTGAGAGGATGTTGATGCTGCATGATCCAATGGTTCCTTGAGAAACAAGCGAGCAAGGGATCGGGAACTGGTTTCTAGCAAGGTGTTCATTTTGTTATTTGTTATGGTTTCTTGGATGGAGTTTGCATTTTTGGAGGTTTTATATAGAGGCTGGTTTCTGGAGGTGGACTGTGATGGCGAAGGGTCCTTGTTCGTCTTCGGCGGCTGTTAACCCATCAACCAAGTAGTTTCCTTTTTCCGAGATTATTCAACTTATCAGACAAACCAATACAGAATTTTAATATATATTGACAAAGACATTCCTGTAAAATAGTAACAGACGGCAACAAAAGAAATTGCTGCATCGAAAACTTTTTTTTTTCCGATAGAGAAGGCCACGAGGGCTTACAAACATGAGTAAAATTATCCCGAAAGGCAGACCAATCAAGAAGGGCGCGGCAAAACAGTTGGCCGTGCCCTTTGAAAACAACAGGAGACGAGCTCATGAGACCTAATTACGAAAAACATAATTACAGCTCAGACCTAATTACGAAAAACATAAGTGAAACCGTCACTTAGAGAGACTAACCTAAACACCAAAACTAAACTACAACCAAACTATAACTAATCTAACACCTAAACTACTACAACTACCAATTAAACACACAACTATATACAACGCAACTGACGAAGGTCGTCACCCACCCAGCAGCCAAGCCAGCCGACAGACTCCGCCCTCCGCCCAGCCGCCTTCAAAACAATCACCGACATGAACCAAGAAGCTTCCAGGAAGAGCCCAAGCCACCATCAACCAACCGTACCCTCCGACAGCCACCACCACGCGTCCGTCCACGCCTTCAACCAACGAACAGATCATCCTCTTTTTTGCGTTTTAATTTTTAAAATTAAAAGTAAAAAAATTACATTTATGATTTTTTTTCTTTCCAATGGCATTCTTCCGAGTTTTTTTTTGTATTTTTCTGTTTTCAAAACTCAATCTCGATTTTTTAAAATCAAATATCGATTTTGCCCTGTTTTTAATAAATCGGTTCGGGAGAAACCGATTTCGATCATTTTTGATAAAAATCGATTTGAGAAAAACCGGTTTGATGATTGTACACTTGCGTGACATTATTTGATCTTACGTGCACTCGAAGAATGCAATTCTGACCACGTAGAAAACCAGTTAGGCGGAAACCGGTTTCACACTTTCACTTCCAAATCATGAGAAACAAAGTTGATGGCAGCTGAAATTGCATCAACCTTTGACAATCCAGAGTATGTGAAGTTAGGCTACTGCAAACTCATTTAGGAAATCATGATCGGTGAGGACAAGTTGATTTACTTCTCTGGTGTAGCGATGGGACAAGCATGCACCATAGCTACTGCAAACTCTTGATGAGGTTAGGCTACTGCAAACTCTTGTGAAGTTACTGTGAAGTTGATTCACTTTTCTGGTGTAGCGATGGGACAAGCATGCACCATAGGCTACTGTGAAGTTAGGCTACTGCAAACTCGTGTGCATTCTTTGCAGCTTTCACGTACTTGATGAGGCTGAAAGGTCTCTGCACGATGCTCTGTGTGTGCTATCTCAAACAGTCAATGACAGTAGGGTTTTGCTTGGAGGCGGATGGCCTGAGATGGTGATGGCAAAGGAGCCTACACGTGAAAGCCGGATAGCTCACCGGCACCTTCTCCTTCATCGCAACCCAGACAACCAACTCCACCTCCTTATCCTTGTCTCCCACAACCATCTCTTCTTATAAGCTCTGTTCATCCACGTCACCCGATTATGAACGTCCGATACGAAAGGTGAAAAAACGATTGATCTGTTCAGGGGAAGCTCTCACGCGCTGCTTCCTTCCCTACTCCGTAACTTCTTCTTTTGGTACCCTTGGTGTTGTACTTCCGCTTGCCTCTCACGGCGGCGGCCTTCACGTACGTCGTCGTCTCTCCGTAACTTCACGTACTTTCGCTTGCCTCTCACGGCGGCGGCCTTCACGTATGTCGTATGAGGAAGCGACACGTGTCGTGGCAATGGTACCAATAGCGTAGGGCGATCATGATTTCCTCAATCAGTTTGCAGTAGCCTAACTTCACAGACTCTCTGCATCTCAGCTGCCAACAACATTGTTTCTCTTGATTTGGAAGTGAAAGTATGAAACCGGTTGCCCGCCGAATCGGTTTTCAATGTGGCTAGAATTGCATTTCTCCAGGTCCACGTAGGACCACGCAGGTGCACAGTCAGTAAATCGGTTTCTCCCAAACTGGTTTTTATCGAAAATGAGCCAAATCGGGTTTCCCAAACCGATTTTATTTAAAAAAAGCAAAATCGATATTTAAGTTTGAAACATGACAAAATGGAGATCGAGTTTTGAAAACAGGACAAAAATAAATAAAAACTCCACTCTTTCATTATGGAGTTTGGCATTGACCGTTACTTGTGGGACGTGGGTAGATGAAATGACAATTGGGATAATTTTCAGGACTGTTTTCTTTTTTTCTTTGAGATCATTTCGTATGAGTTTAATCTCACGTATTTGTCAGAAGTTAAAACCAACGGAGGAGAAACATAAGCATCGCTAATGAGAAAATAGAGCATATATATTTTCAGCAAAGGAAAATGATCTTGTGATTTGAATGAATGCGTTTAAATCTTGATTTTTTGGTGATTTTTTTGGTGACGAACTATCAAATGAAACTGACGAACAATGTAGTCTTTTCATTTTTCGGCTCGTCTTTTTCATTTTTCGTCTCGAATTTTGACGAACTATAAAATAAACTGACGAACTATAAAATGATTTTGACGAATTTTATATTTTGTACCAAAAATTAACTTTGTACCTGATCTTCAGCAAATATGAAACTATTTTGTGAAAGGAAGATTACTTGAAAAAATATGCAGTACGGAGGCATCCACGCTCCACCTTCTCTCTTCCTCTTTCCCACCTTGGCTTCCGCAGCCATCCTCAGCCTCTTTTACTCTTCTTCCCTGCTTCGTCCGGGTTACCGGTTCTGTTGTGTCCGGATGGGTTTCTCCGGGGCGGTGGCAGTGGAGTTTGAAGTGGGGATTGAGATGTGTGATGCCGGTTGTTGGAGCTCGGTGCTGTGTAGGAGGGGGACAGGGGTGTTCTCGGTGGGAGCTCTAGTGGTGGTTGGGCGGCGGCCTGCTTCGGGCCTCCGGTTTTTGGGCATACGGGTGCTGTTGTGGCCGGCCGGTTTCGGTCGGGAGGGCTGGTCTCGGAGGGGGACCTGGCGGTGGATGGGTAGCGGCCTTGGTTGGAGTTGCGGTTTTGGCCGGCCGGTTTCAGTCCGGTTTTGGTGTTCGCTCCTCCTCCCCTTGCTTGGATTCTGATCTGCTGTGCGGCGGTGGATGACTCCAGGTGGGGTGGCTGTTTTGGCTGTACATATCTGTATGTACAGATTGTAGTTTTATGGGTAAGACCGGATTGTAGTTTAGGTCGGGTAAGCCCGGATTCAAGATGGACACGTTGGTCTTTTTCCTGTGTTGGTCGGCCAACTGTATGTAGTGCCGTTCTCGGGCGAAATGTTCTGTTATGTACCTAGTTTGGCGTTTCAATCAAAAAAAAATATGCAGTAAATTTATAATATATTTAGGTTTCAAACTTTTATTTTTGTAGGGTTGACCAAACAAAATAAGCCTAAGTAACGTGACAGTCAAAAGTGGTCAAACACACAAATGAGAAGAACCCTAATTCACAACCTCTCTGCGTCTCATCACCTCGCACGAAATCGTCAGCTTCCCCGAACCCTAAACAATGCCAGATCGCTGTTGCATCTCCCAAACACCCCTTCCACTTCCCACAACCGTGTGGATTCCAGGTGCGTCTTCACTTCCTCTTCATCCCCTCTTCCGCCTCCGGAATGGGTAGAACCCTACTACGACGTGTCTGACGTAATCCCAGATCCCAAGAACCTCCAACCGTCGACATGGGTGAGTCAAATTCTCGATCTTTTGAAAAATTCCTCTTCAGACATGGAGGTGTGTTTGGATGAGTATTGTCGGAAATTCATGATTAAATTGTCGCCCAATTTCGTAGCATTTGTTTTGAAATCTGAGGAGCTTCGTGGAAGGGCTGAGCTTGGTTTGAGATTCTTTTTATGGGCTGGGAAGCAGAAGAATTATAAGCATAGGATTGAGTGTTATGTTGCTTTGATTGAGAGTTTATCTGCTGGAAATGATTTGAAAATTATTACTTCTGTGTTTGAGGAGTTTAAGAAAATGAGATTCCTTATGACGGTTTCGGTCGCGAATTCGTTGATTAAGGCGTTTGGGAATTTAGGTATGGTGGAGGAGTTGTTGTGGGTGTGGCGGAGAATGAAGGAGAATGGTGTTGAGCCGAGTTTGTATACTTACAATTTCCTCCTTAATGGATTGGTGAATTCGATGTTCATTGACTCGGCAGAACGTGTGTTTGAGGTTATGGAGAGCGGGAGGGTTGGGCCAGATATTGTGACTTATAATACGATGATCAAGGGCTATTGCAAAGGAGGGAGAAGTCAGAAGGCGATGGAGATGTTTCAAAATATGGTGGCTGCGGATGTGGAGCCGGATAAGATTACTTACATGACATTAATACAGGCTTGTTATGCAGAAGGAGATGTTGATGCTTCTCTAAGTTTGTATCAGGAGATGGAAGAGAAGGAATTGGATGTTCCGGTTCATGGTTATAGTTTGGTTATAGGCGCGCTCTGTAAGGATGGGAAGCCCGCAGAGGGCTATACGGTTTTTGGAAACATGCGTAGAAAGGGTTGTAGGCCCAATGTTCCTATTTATACAAATTTAATTGACGCGTATGCAAAAAGTGGAAATATGGAAGAGGCGATTAAGTTGTTTGATAGAATGAAGAGTGAAGGGTTTGAGCCGGATAAAGTTGCTTATGGGGTTGTAGTTTGTGGTTTGTGCAAGAATGGGAGAATAGACGAGGCCAAGGAATATTTTGATACTTGTAGAAAATCCGGGGTTGGTGTTAATGCTGTTTTCTATTCTAGCCTCATTGATGGTCTAGGAAAGGCTGGACGAGCTGATGAAGCAGCTAAACTTTTTGAAGAAATGGCCGCAGATGAGTGTCCTAGAGACTCTTATTGTTACAATCCTCTGATTCATGCACTTACTAAAAGCGGCAAGACTGATGAGGCTTTGGCTTTGTTCAAGCGAATGGAAGTGGAAGGTTGCGATCAGACAGTTTATACGTATACGATTCTCATCAGTGGACTTTTTAAGCAACACAGGAACGAGGAGGCGTTGAAAATGTGGGATGACATGATTGATAAGGGCATTACGCCAACTGCTGCTGCATTTAGAGCTCTTGCAACTGGTCTGTGTTTATCAGGCAAGGTAGCTAGAGCCTGTAAGAATCTTGATGATTTGGCACCGATGGGCGTGATACCGGACAATGCCTATGAAGACATGTTATATGTTTTGTGCAAAGCAGGGAGAGTCGAACAAGCTTGCAAATTGGCTGATGGGATTGTGGACAGGGGCCGTGAAATTCCAGGACGAGTTCGTACTGTTCTAATTAATGCCTTGAGAAAAGCTGGAAATTCTGATCTAGCCATTAAATTGATGCACAGTAAGATCGGTATTGGGTATGACAGAATGGGAAGTGTTAAAAAACGAGTCAAATTTCGAATTCTATTGGACATTTAAACCTTTATGTTTCCTGAGACGAATGGACGAGTCAGGGAAATGGTGTATTTATGCTTTCTGGTGGACAGAAGAATGTGATGTAAGGGAGCAAACCATTGGCTTGGATGTGCTCCAGCTGCAATGGAGGACCAGCTTTGCAGAAATGAAGACGGAGATGAGGTTCTGCTACGTGCCATTTTACTGGAGGGCCATCATCTGCACATAGTTTTGGGGACATACAAGTGTGTGTGCCAAAGTTTTTGGTGGTTTTACCACTAGGAATCAAAAAAGAATCATCTGCACATAGTTTTGGAGTTTTTCTCAAGTACTATCATCTGCGACACTTACGTTTCGACATCATTGTTCATTGATTACATCATATATGTTTAAGATGAAGAAGGAGAATAACACTGTTCAAGCAATGCGGGGTACGGACTGGCAGACATCTGATGAACTCTGCTGAAACCAACTATATCTGGATGGATCAACGATACAGGCCAACAGCGGTAAGAAATGACACATACATACCTAGTGTTTACAAGACGTCAAAGCTGTTCTGGTGATTTATCCCTTTTCGGTAAGACTTAATCTTTGTTTACTGGGGAATGCTTCACTCTGCGAATCGCATTCACCTTAGTTTTTTTGTTATCCTTGTGATGTTTTGTCAAATGTCCTGAACACCAACAACTTGTGCTCATGTATTAATATCTCCAGAGCTTTTTTTTTCTTTTTCTTTTGATATGGATATATCCAAAGCTGATGGATGTAGAATAACCCTGTTGGACGACTTTGTGCGCATCCTGGTCAGTCTTTACAAACGACCCAAGTTTATTTAAGGCTTCACCTGCCACAAACTCTCCATCAAAAAAATCCCGCCATGATGAAAATTTGAACTTACCAGTGTCATAATTCAGGACTGTAAATTCAGGAATTACCAACGAGACCCCAAATGGTATTGATACTGTCTCTGTCACGAAATAGGATTCCATCACATGTATAACCAATTACAAATAGTGTACATGAGGCCAAGTGGATAGCCCAGTGGTGGCACCCCTGCGTGTCAATAAAGACTCAGGGTTCAAGTCCTCATACTAACACCTAACATTAACATTAACAGATACTAACTTGACCGTAAATCAAAACAAAACAAAAAATACAAATAGTGTACAAAATCAAGTAAACTAAGGTGTTCAGAAACAAAGACTCCAAGAGGTCTAAATTTGCCCTAACATGGTTTTGGATTTGGTTATGTTCGGCAATGAGCATGATATGATTATTTTTTCTTCATCCAATGAAGAGTGTGCGGATAAGACAGTCCTTTACTTACACTCAGGGTGATCCATGGTTATAGTAGGGTAGGGTGATTCAAGCATAATTTAAAGTAAATATTCAAAATATGATTGAAAATGATAGGACACGATAAGAACACAAGGTTTGGAAAAAGGACATGGTAGAATCCCTTTTTAATGATGCTTACTCTACCCGAGATTTAATAGACATGGTATGTATAGAGCAAGAGAACATGATACGATAAGATACGAATCAGGTTAGGTACAAGTCGGATAGAATAAGGGTTACGTTACTTATGAATATTTTGACCCACAGCTCAAATATGGACCCTTTTAAGTTGGGGCCATTCTTTTGAACTTAATTTAATTGGAATTTTACTGTACTGAACTTCATTAAACTGTATCGAATTTTATTTAACTTAATTTAACTGTATTGAATTTTATTTAACTTTACTTTACTTTACTGAACTTAATTTACTGAAATTGAAAAATTATATATATATATATATTTTTTCATCATTTTTAAAATTATACAATTCATTAATTCAACTTGCTCAAAAAAAAATTCATCATTTTTTCGAACTATTTTTTTTATGATTATATAAAAGTATATTTTTTTCATAACAGTATATTTTTTCATCGTTTTAAATTTACCTTCCTCAAAATATATAAGTATATTTTTATGATTATATATTTTTATGATTATATATTTTTATGATAGCGTTTCAAATTATTGAGGATTGTCCAGATAATGTAGTGGAAATGAACATGGATGAAGATGATGATATGTAAATGTTTCCATTTGTACTATACTTGAATCTTGAATGTATGTACGTTTCTATGTAATAGTACTAGGGCAGAGCATTGTTCGGTAATTTCCGATTTACCGAATTAATTCGGTTCGTTAATTCGGTTGTTCGATAATTTACCGATCTGTAAAACGATAAAAATAATTCGGTAATCGGAATGATTTTTCTAATTCGGTATTTTACCGATTACCGAATTACCGAACAATATGTTTTTTTAATATTATTTTTTAATAAATATCATGATTCGTAGCATGTGAATCATTATTCGTATCATACTGTATCATGATTCATATAATTGGTACATAATTCGTAGCTTTTCAAAGGATTATTCGTAGCATTTACACAGTGATCGGCGCGCTCCACGCTCACATTAAGTTAGCCGCGCCCAAAGAAGACATTAACAAGTTAATGTAAATGCTGGGTGCGCGGCAACACCAATTACTGTTCATCTGTCGAACACAAAATCGATTTCCATGGCGATAACGACGAATTGAGAGCAGTCCATATCGATTTCCATCGCGATGATGACTGTGACATTAATCTGATCGTGGCCAACACTTCATCCTCCTCTTTCGCATCTGGACGGCAATACGGCGAACGCCGTTGAATTGATTAAGGATTAAGGTTAATCCGATTACTAATGTACCATTTTCTAGTTATTAATACGTGATTGTGCAAATAGCTTATCGTAATTGACATCCATTAGATTAATAATCTAATGGTCATTATCAGTTAACACTTCTCATTTCTCACCAAACATACCACTTCTCATGTGATCTTAATTCAGTACTTGAATGTCATTGCATCTTATTTAACTGTACTGAACTTAATTAAACCGTATTGAATTTAATTTAACTGTACTGAACTTAGTTAAACTGCATTGCGCTTAATTTAACAACATTAAACTTAATTAAACTGTATTGCACTTAATTTAACTTTATTGTATTTACGAACTGCGAATATAGGTTCAAAAGAATCGGCCCTAAGGTTTGGCGATGGGTCTCGGTAGGTATGACCCGACCGACCCGAGTCTGTAAAAGTCCGAAGCCCAGTAAGGAATTTAGGGCCTGATCCAACTCAAGTCCTACCATCACGTGATACTCATGTGCGATCTCATTCAGGCTTCGGCTTGGACCGTGGATGGCTGTGTCCGGCCGTGCGTTGCTGGCCTTTTTCTCGTTTGGTTCTGCTGTGAATGACTCTATGCAATCTTCCAAAGGCTGATTGATTGGAAATCGAGTGTCTTAATGATTGGATCGTTACAACCTGTTTGTTATCGTGCTATTGATTGGCCGACGAGCTGTAGCGGATACTAAGGAGAGATCCGAGAGAGGTATCATTTTGTGGTCCACGTCAAGACACAATGTAAGAATTTCTATCTTTATATTTTCAAATTGCGATTCTTTTTGCTATGCAATTTGGGTAATGGTGATTTCGAGTTGCTATGAGTTTGTTCTCAGTGGTTATTTTTTATTCTGATTTATTGATTGATTTACATTTGAGCTGATAGATGGATTTGGGAAGTCAAATTTTCAAGGGAGACACTTTGGAGAGGTATGCAGCAAAAGGTCGCGGAGTTATTACTTCTATGGCTGCTGGCAACGAAGTGATTGTGTTGGGAACTAGCAAGGGGTGGATCATTAGACATGATTATATGGTTGGAGATTCAAGTGGTACGTGATGTAGTTACTCTTTGATTCCGTGTCTTTCATAGTTGTGCATAATTAAATTGTGCCAACAGTTTTAGGAGTTGGTATTACTTACTGAGAGTATTGAAACTATCCCCCATATGGAGCTTTGTGATTGACGCTGCCGTGGTCCCCCTTTTTTTTTTCTGGTCGACAGATAAATGTTTTAAACTGTTACGTCTCAATTTTTTATTATTTCATGGTTATTTTATTCCATGTGTTTCCTAATTTCTTTTATGCTGGATATAGAAATCGACCTATCAGCGGGTAGACCTGGCGAGCAATCTATCCATAGAGTATCTGTTGATCCTGGTGGTTGCCACTGTATTGCCACAGTTGTAGGTGGAGGAACATCTGATACCTTTTACACCCATGCTAAGTGGAACAAGCCTAGAATCTTGAGTAGGTTACGGGGTCTTGTTGTTAATAGTGTTGCTTGGAATAAGCAGCTAATAACTGAAGGTGATTATTTTCTTATAATTTTATGTTTAACTATTATTTTCATGGTCTAATAGTTTGTTTACTTGCTGTATTTGATGGTGCAGCATCAACAAAAGAAGTTGTTCTTGGAACGGATAATGGACAGCTTTATGAGATTGCTGTCGACGAGAAAGACAAGAAGGAGAAGTACATTAAATTCCTATTTGAACTAACAGAATTACCTGAAGCTTTCATGGGCTTGCAGGTACTTCTTTGTCTCTTTTTTCCTTTTCATTTGTTGACTATTGTTGAGTGTTCTCTGTTTTCTGCAATGTTTCCCCAGTGTGGCTTATTTTGTCCACTGCTTGCCTTTTGAAGTTGAGGTTCGAAGCATATCTGTGAGGTTTGTTTTGGTTCACTATAATAATGATAAATTTTGCGAGAGTCCATGGAGACATAATAGTAACAGTGTAATGGCTATTTCAGATGTTTTTATTTACATTTGATATGAAGAACAGTTCATTCCCATAAAAAGATTTAGATGCTATACTACACATCTCACCATATTATATTATTCAGACGTGGAGGATCGCAGTACTATTTGATCACCCGTAAGTTCATAATGTGATTGCAGCAGCCAGCAGCTGACAACGCATGCCTATTGTTTGGCTCTTCATTTATTGTCAACAATTTATGTTCAATGGTTTTGTTTATCATAATTTTACCTATTGTATTTGGCAGATGGAAACGACTATCGTTGAAAATGGAACTAGATACTATGTGATGGCTGTGACTCCCACCCGACTTTATTCCTTCACTGGAATCGGCTCACTTGAAGTAAGTTTGGTTCTTCAAGTCTGCTTCGCTGCAGCCATCATGATATATGCATTAACTTTAATCTCTTTGAAACATTGTAATGCTTGAAAATGTATGCTCATAGTCAAGAAAAACAGTTTTGATTATAATCTGGTAAGGTTTTCGTGTTGGGTTCATTCATAGTGGTCAATAAGTTAACATGATTATCTTTACCTCCCCAACATAGGAGCAAACTGGAAGACGGTCAAATGACACTGACCTTCTCAGCTGTCATCACTGAACTCTTTGACGGCCATTTGCTTGTGAATTGTTACCTAACCAGCAAAGCTATTTGTATTAGTTCTTTTCTCATTTATTTTGTAGGACCTTTTGATTAAGCTTCTAGGGAGTCTGCACGAGTCTTGAAAAAGGCAAATATTTTGTTGGGGTTCTTGTAATTTCTTGGATGGGTTAAGCATTTTAAAGTACATTACTTATCCAACTCTAGTGTCTATTTGCTATGTTTTATGAACCCACTCCTTATGTTGATATGACATTTCGAGTTGTTCTATGTTTGAGAACCGCGGCTATTTTCCATTTGTTTATAGCTGCCTTGTTGTACGCTTATACTCTCTCGGTCTCTCCTATTTGGTAAAGTTGGTCTAACTTCTGGTTCTTGGCAATTTGACATTCTGTAGACTGTTTTCACGAGTTACCTAGAACGTGCGGTTCATTTTATGGAACTCCCGGGCGAGATCCCTAACAGGCAAGTCCTCATTTATGGAAAAAGTAAACATAGAAGTTCATTCTGGAAACACTCATTTGATTGTTAATGTTCTATATGCCGGATGGTGACAAACATATTACGATTCATGACTATCTGTATCTGGCATGCTATTCATTTTCCACTTTTAATGCAGTGAACTGCATTTCTATATTAAGCAGAGAAGAGCTGTACATTTTGCATGGTTGTCTGGAGCAGGTATCTATCACGGTGGCTTAAATTTTGGAGCTCAGCGTAGGTAAGAGGTTCACTTGTTTGTGTTCTTTAAAAATTACTATTTCGATGGAACGACCTCATTTTGTTTCATATCAGCACAAGTTCTTACAATGTATTTTCTTAAATGTAGTTCACCAAATGGGGATGAAAATTTTGTTGAAAACAAGGCGCTATTAGACTACTCAAAGCTTAGTGATGGGGCTGAAGCTATAAAACCTACTTCTATGGCAGTTTCCGAGTTTCACTTTCTCCTCCTGATAGGGAATAAAGTTAAGGTACTTATATGATGAGCAGGGTGGGCTAATTTTTGGTCCCTCACTTTTTGATATATTGTAAAAGGATATATTCATCTACTACCGCAATTGATTATAATATTCAAGAAATGAAATTATGAGAATAGGTGAAGAAAGTTCAGAGACTATTCCAGTCTTTGTGACTTTTTCCAGGTTTTTTGAAATGAGCAATGAATTCAGTTCATCATGTTACTTTGTGTCCTGCTGTACAGGTCGTCAATAGAATAAGTGAGCAAATTATAGAGGAGCTCCAGTTTGACCAAACATCAGATTCCATCGGCAGGGGTATCATTGGATTGTGCAGTGATGCATCTGCAGGATATATTTATGCGTATGACCAGAACACCATCTTTCAGGTCATACTTTTGCATATTGAATTATGTGTTTACTAACTGAGTGATACTGGTTTTCTAAAGGATCAATGATATCACCACTGAGTAGCTCTCTAAATAATTGCTTTGAAGTTTAGAATAAATCTGATGATTTTGTAGCATACCATTCACGTTTGTTCTTTCTCAATTCCTCAGCATTCACCACTGCACAGTGTATACAGTGGAAATATTGAGAATGTGTATATCTCAGAATCTGGTTATTTTTATTTGTAAATGAATCACATATGAAAATAGTAACCTATAAACTGCATGGATGGAGGTTAATGATAACAGATTTGGTTGAGCAGCAAGTTTGCTGTAATTTGATTTTCTGGGATATGATGCAGGTGTCTGTTCAAGAAGAAGGACGGGATATGTGGAGAGTGTACCTAAATATGAAGGCTTATGCTGTTGCTTTAGAAAATTGTCGGGACCAATTTCAAAAGGACCAAGTTCACTTAGCGCAGGTCATTTCCCTTTAAATCTAACTAATGTGAACACATATTTTAGTGATCATCCAAACCTTGGAGTTTAATCTGTGGTTGAATAATCACAACATTTTACGTCTAAAAATAATTATACGGTCATTTGACATAAGGCACCTAATTGTTTGCAGGCAGAAGCTGCGTTCTTAGCTAAGGAGTTTGATAGGGCAGCATTTTTTTATGCCAAAGTAAGTTATTTATGTACGTTGATAATATATCCATGTGAGACCTAAGTCAAAATGAGAGCTAAAAACACCCGACTAATTTGTTTAGTGTAAGGTGGTCGGATTTCCAGACAGGATAACAAATAAGTTTAATTAGAACTGTTTAAAGAATATCCTATTGGTATGACAGAATTTTTAAATGAAGTCCTCTGTATCTGTTATGGAACTTTCTAATGAGTTAACAACTTGATGGAACATACCGTTCCATGATAATGAGAGTGTACCCTGTGACTGTGACCTTATAGATTTTGTGTGTGGCTGTAGTTCACACTTTTCAGTTCATCATCTAACCTACTATTAAATTGTTATACTTGAAACACTAAGACATTTTTCAATGGGGATACCGTTTCCAGATCAATTATGTTTTGTCCTTCGAAGAAATCACTCTGAAGTTCATAAGCATAAACGAGCAGGTATTGCAATTTTCATCCTCTCACATCTTATCGATTATTAGTGTCTGGGGAGCGCTCGATTGAGAACACTTAAAAATTCGAGAACCTGAGACCCCATATCTCACCATTAGATCATGATGCATCTTTGAATCTGCACTTGACACATGTCCAAAAAGCAAAGTCAAAAAAGGTAGCTTTGACTTTGCATTAAATGCTTCTTGGAAAATGCACATGGGACACGTGTCACCACCAAAATGCATCTTTCATTGGGGTCTCAAGTTCTCGAAATTTAAAGGGGTTCTCATTTTAGCGCTCCTCATTAGTGTCTTATGTCATCTTTGTGGTACGATGGCCACATGTCTGCCATGTACATATCTGAAATCTGTCAGGGATGCTGCAGGTGTGATTTTATCGGCAACTTTTGGGTGCAATACTAGATTTTCTTTCTCTCTTATATTTTACGCGTTGAATTTTCAGGATGCACTGAGGACATTTTTGCTACAAAAGATTGATAATATTGCGAAGGATGACAAATGTCAAATAACAATGATTTGCACTTGGGCAACTGAACTGTATTTGGACAAGGTGCTTTGCTTTTACAGAATTCACTTTCTTCAGTTCAATGATCCAATTTACTGAAACCACGGTCATTTTCACATTGTTATCCTATCTTTTGTATCTTATAAAAGCAACTGTAAAATAGGAACATTGTTTGACATGAAAGAGAGGCGAAAGCTGATACTAGGTTTTATCTAGAATTTAGCATTCATCTAAACCATTCAACATGATATTACTTACTTTATACAGAAAAAAAAACATTCATCTAAACCACAATGAATTTCAATGCTGTATAAATATTTGTCAACTTTTATTACCGTCTTTATACAGATCAAATACATCCAACTCGAGAACTCTGTTCAGCTTGTTCTCTTTGCTTCCTCGTTGAGTATTATATTGATGTTTAAATATTATGATACACATCCACAGCATGATATTTAGAGTTGCCATGTTTTTTTTCTTTTGTCATCCTCATTTGTGGCGAGGACCTATCTGCATATTCCATAATTGCAATCATTATGGACTCTAAACAGATCAACAGGCTGCTTCTGGAAGATGACACTGCTACGAAGGACGGTGACTCAGAATACCAGTCCATTATCCGCGACTTTCGTGCTTTCCTCAGTGACTGCAAAGCCGTGCTGGATGAAGCAACCACTATGAAACTTCTGGAAAGGTGATTTATGTCTCTTAGAATCAGTTCATCATGTTCATTTTCATAGGTAAGGTCATAGTTTTCCAGTTGAAGCAGAGTATTGTAAAATAGTTAAGGAGGTTCAAAATTTTGTAACTTATTGCAGTTATGGGAGGGTTGAGGAGTTGGTTTATTTTGCTAGTCTGAAAGAGCAATATGAAATCGTAGTTCGTCATTACATTCAGGTGAAGATTACTGGTTATTACATTTGTGTAATTTTTTATATGAATTTCGCTAGCAAAATACTTTTTCTTTTTCCTTGTATGCATCTACAGAACGCAGCTAAGAAATATAATGAGTTTGTGAATTTCACTTAGGTTAAACTGAGGAACCAATTTATTGGCCAAACCTTGTTTTGGCATCTATTAGCACATTTCTACTGCTGACTCACAAATTGTGATCGAAGCTTCCATCATGCCATAATAAATAAGAATCAAAATAGAAAGGATTTGTTGCAGATACATTGTATCAATAATACAAAAGCAATCAAGCAATTAGTTGTACTCTAACAGAAAATAATGTTTGTACATGTAAATGAATTCATAGGTACAGAAGTCATGTGATAAATAACTAATTAAACAATAACCAAGATATCCTTTCCAGTCTCAAGAATATATAAAATATTGATATTCATATGTATTGCTGGTGTTAAGAATTCAAACTAAGCTCTGATACTCTCCACTGTATATTATTTGTTCTTATTTCAGCAAGGAGAAGCAAAAAAGGCGTTGGAAGTTCTACAAAAGCCCTCTGTATCTATAGAACTTCAGGTGGATGTCAAAACCTTGCTGCGGAGCTTTTAATTTGTCTTTGTTTCTGCTATCGATTATGCAGTATGATGATTGTTTTTGCAAATTATTACATGATAAGATTGTGGTTTTCGATGCAGTACAAATTTGCCCCAGATCTTATCATGCTGGATGCTTATGAAACCGTGGAGTCATGGATGAATACAAAAAATTTGAACCCAAGGAAACTCATTCCCGCAATGATGCGTTATTCAAATGAACCTCATTCCAAGTAATTTTACTCTGTAAACATACATATGTACATAAACTTGGATTCAACATTCTTTATTTTTCCTGCATATCTTACTTTATTTGCCTGTTATGGTTTTCAAATGATTTCAACTGCGTTCTTGTTTATGACTTGTGACATACCCCCCTGTCTTCACCGTCTCATCATATACTTTACACCAACTGCAGTTGCTTCAGCATTTGGTTTAGAGTCCATAGTCGCTGTATCCAAGTTCCTACTACAAAGCTTTCAAAACATGTTTATGACGTATATGCCAACTGTTATCATGCAGGAATGAAACCCATGAGGTTATCAAATATTTGGAGTTCTGTGTTCAGCATTTGCTTAATGAAGATCCTGGTGTTCATAACTTGTTACTCTCTTTGTACGCCAAACAGGTTAGATTTTTACCTTCTTTATGATGATGATAATAGAAAGATCAAAGGAAATGATTATGGCGCTGTACTTACTAGATATGCTGATTACTGTTTCTGATTGGACCAGGAGGATGATAGTTCATTATTACGATTTTTACAATACAAATTCGGAAAAGGACGAGCAAACGGACCTGAGTTTTTCTATGACCCTAAGTATGCGTTGCGCCTTTGCCTCAAGGAGAAAAGAATGCGAGCATGCGTTCATATATATAGCATGATGTCCATGCATGAAGAAGCAGTAGCTCTTGCTCTGCAGGTAATGACTATACTGTTTGCTTCAATGGTTCAGCTATTTCGACATATTGAGTCCACACTACATTATTCAAGAAGTGTCTTTAACAGATTGGCATGTATTCATGCATCTAAGTATTTCTATCTGAGAAAAAATTATTAGAAAATGATACTGTCTTGCTTTATTATTATTTGGTGATTTCTGTTTTCCGTGGAAATAAAACTCTATTGTTGCTGCACATTTCATATCTTCCATTCCCTGGTGCAATAGGTAGATACTGAACTTGCTAAGGCAGAAGCAGACAAGGTTGAAGATGATGAAGACATAAGGAAGAAACTATGGCTTATGATTGCCAAGCATGTGGTTGAACAGGAAAAGGGAGCTAAAAGAGAGAACATAAGAAAGGCAATAGCCTTTCTCAAGGAAACTGATGGCCTACTGAAGATAGAGGACATTCTGCCATTCTTCCCAGACTTCGCACTGATTGATGATTTTAAGGTCGGATTCTTATATCTGTTTATTGTGGATCTTTCAGTGGTTTGTATTTTCCTTTGATTTGGCTTACATATTCAGTGGTTTGTATTTTCCTTTGATTTGGCTTACATATGCCACTTTGGTTGTATATTATTTATATAGTGTTGTTTTAGCTAAGTTCACGCTTCTTGAGAAAAATGGATTATAGTTGTGTACAATGCGAACAATTAAAATAAACTCATTCATGTTAAGTCTTAATTCCCAGGACTTATCATTTACTAGCTGTGAAATATTTCACCTGGGATTCTTCAATATACATATGCTCATATTTTCCATTATTTTGATACTGTTATCTAATGACATTCATGTTTATCAATAGGAAGCAATCTGTTCAGCTTTAGAGGACTACAACAAGCAGATTGAGCAGCTGAAAGAGGAAATGAACGATGCTACCCATGGAGCTGATAATATCAGAAATGATATTGGTGCTCTTGCCCAAAGATATGCAGTTGTTGACCGTGATGAGGAATGTGGGGTATGAGTCCAACCCAATGCTATATTTCAATGCTCTTCGAAGTGTTCATTTATTATAAAGTGATCTGTTGACTAATTTATTTAATGTTGCTAACTTCTCATGCGCCAGTAACAGACTAACATTGTTCCATTGTGAAATTTTAGGTCTGTCGCCGGAAAATTTTGAATGTTGGAGACTATCGAACTAGGGGCTATGTGTCTGTTGGACAAATGGCTCCCTTTTACGTATTTCCATGTGGCCACTCCTTTCACGCGCAATGCCTTATTGCCCACGTAACTCGGTGTACTACCCATGCTCAGGTTTGTCTCTATTTATCCTCAGTATTACTTATTAAGGATAAAGCTGCCACTGTTGAATATAAGAATGGCTTAATTGGTGCACAAGGCATTTGATTGACGAACTGAACATGGATCCTCAGGTAGCATCCCATTTGTATATCATTCTATGTTGATCGATATTGTGATATCATGATGACATGTAACATATCATTCTCAGTATAATTCTTGGTGAAATTAACTTTGCGCCTCTTAATATATGCCAGGCAGAACACATTTTGGATTTGCAAAAGCAGCTGACATTAATGGGGGATGATACGAGGCTTATGTCAAATGGCAGCACTGAGGATGACACTTTGTCTAGCTTGAGCTCAGTGGATAAGGTGATTTTATGGTTTTACACATTATGTTTGCAGTAAGTTAAACGTTCCTGATTTGTAAGATGTGCCTAATTTATAAAAAGCTATAATATCCAGTCTCCACAAACCCTCCCCTTGCATTTACCAAAAACATCCAAGATGAGAATTCTTACATTTCATTTGTTTCACCGAGGAACAGATCCGCTCTCAACTCGATGATGCCATTGCCAGCGAGTGCCCGTTCTGTGGCGATCTAATGATTCGTGAGATATCACTACCTTTTATAGAAGCCTCAGAAGACCAGCAGGTTGCCTCTTGGGAGATAAATCAGCAAAGTGTACCCCTGAGAAGTTTCTCTCTGGCAATTTAATGCGAAGCTTCATTGTGTAAGTGTGTTATTTTATTGCATACCTACCACCTCTACAGCCATTTTTTTCTGGCTGGGGCATCTTGATTTCGCGTGCTTTTGTAAACTAGAACAACACTTGTGTCAAAGGTTGTACTATGTAAAGCTCAAAAGTCAAAACACCAGTGATCCACTTCTGTTTCGTGATGTTGGCGCTCGGTTCTTCTATTTATTACAGCAGATGAAAGGTTTTGCAAAGACATGGAAGCAAATTTGTATTTATTATCGGCACACAGCTCATGCAGGATTAAGGGGCTGAGCCTTTGGTGAAACATAAGATAGACAAACAACACGGAAGACAGACAAAATGAAGAAGAAAAATAAGAAGCAGCAGCAGCTACATCTTCTCCTTATTGATACTTTTCAGGTAGAGCCACTGATGCAGAGCCACTCCCCCACAAAGATCTTCTCACAGACGAGATTGGGGTTCAGCTCGGAGAAGAATTCCATGCTAATTCCAAATGAATTTGTAATGCTGATGCAAGAATCTCCTGCTTCTGCTCCATACACGGTTGCACATTCTGGGCTAGTTCGCTTCGCCTTGGCTTCAACTGCACGAACACGATCCTTAACCTTCAGCCATTTGAAGTGAAAACGGACGTATATTTACAAATTTGTCATTCAGAAAATACTGAATTGTTACTTACCAGTGATCCTGCTCTCTACCAGGGTGACTGTGAGCAAAAGAGTGACCATCAAGGCCAAGTTGAACATAAGAGTTGCTCTGTTTTTATACCCGGCCATGATCCTACTGATTATGAATAACTTGTACACCTTGTGAAGATTTTAGCTTATGTTGATGCTTGGATAGATGTGAATGTGATCTATTTATAAGGCTGAGGGGAGCGGCTGCCGTATCAAGGCGGATCTGTGTGGTTCCGAGACGTAAAAACAAGTAAGCTTTGTTGCGCTGAGCCTGCAAATTATAATTGACCTGTTCCTTTAACTTCATGGATTTGGGTATCTGACGAAGAAGGCAAGTGTAGAACATTTTTGACAACTAGTCAATCCGAGTCGTTATAAGCTAAGCATGTCCTAGCTGTCTGGCCAACACTCTCCTCTAGGGCACCACAAGTACAAACTTAGGGTCAAAAAATCATGTTAGATTGGTGTTATGGTAGCTAGTAAGTTAACTTATCAAGCTGCACTTATTCGAATTTCCACCGATTTGGGATTCAATAAAAATCAGTATCATAACCTTTTTTTGTTGTTGATAAAAATCAGTATCATAACCTTAAACCAGTAGCGGTGATGGAGGAATAAAACGTATCGTTTTGTAGATCAGTGTTGGGTTATTGACCCAATTGCCCCAAAATGAAACTCGAATAACCCAAATGCCTCAACTGAAACTCAAATAACCAATCTACCCCATTTTTTAACAATTCCGGTTCTTGAGGAACCGGAACTCATGATCCCGATTTTTCCCAAACCGGGACTCCTTGAAAAATGGAGACGTGGCTCGGATCGGGGCCTACGTGAACCAAAAATTGTTCCGTGGCAGCCAGGTGGAGTCCTGGTTCGACAGGCACCGGTATTATGCTAGTTTCGATTTTCGGAACACCGGTATTAAGCCAACAGGCTTTTCAGAATTGGTCGGGGTGTCACGGACTTAGTCGGGATGTGACTAAACGAAAATAATACCGGTTTCTCCCAAACCGGAACCCTCTGCACACTAAAGATTCCCATGGACCCGGTTGGGAATTGACTAGACGAGACAGTCCAAGTTTCTAGACAATCGAAATTACTATGATGTACTGACCAGTAGACCGTGTTTTTGATGTACTGACCAGAAAGAACCATATCACGTACAAGGTTTGTCTGGCTACACGAACATGTTCGTGTGCGAAGTTGATATTATTCAAGTACCCTTGTTCTCATGCCATCGCAGCTTGCAGATCCGCCCGGGTTGACTACACAGATTATGTCCTCACAGAATACACGCTCGAAGCGTACTACCGGACTTGGGTTATTTTTTCAACCCCTTATATCACGAGGATTTTGGCGTGATTTTGAGGGCCCTATTTATGTTCCGAATCCACGATTCAAACGTAACAATGCTGGCAGACCCCCAACTAGACGAAGACGTAACGAGATGGATCAGTGACATCGACATTTAGGAGAATTCAGCAGCCATGCAGCGTCTTCATCAAATCCGACCCCGCGAATCCAGAGATGCACACACTACCACTTAGTGGGTCACAACAAGCGTGCTTGTCCAACTTGCAACTAGAATTAAGCCAACTATGTTCTTTGTAATTCATCTTTCCTCAACGTCAAGTGTTCAGGTTGAAGTGGTTTTGCAACAACTATCATAACTTCAGTAAAAATCATGAAGAAATGTTATATAAACTTTAGCAAAAGCCAGTATTCAACTACCATCAAATGACAAAACATGATAACACATGGTCCTCATTCTTCGGCTCCTCGTCCACCTCGCCCTCTCCGTGGTCTCTTCCCTAAATTGCGCATGAAAGACCATCTAGACGGCGGAAGTTCGCGCTCGCTTCTGCGCACTTCTTGCTGTGAAGAGCTAGAAGGTCGGTACTGATCATCGATCGCGTCTTCAACATGTGTATCAATATCCTCTCTCCTCCGATATCAAGATCAGATGCATCACGTGAATCATCTTATTAAATTACCATGTTTAGTTGATAAAAAATAATTGAAGTGTGTATATAAAGTACCAGTATCCATATCTAGAGTAATAGTGGCTGGATCAACACCCACAATAGCAGGATCCGTAAGCTTCCTCACTTCCTTATACATATGGTGGAATAGATCATGAAACCCCCTACGCGAATAATCATCAGTGTTGTTGAGGAAGTAAGAACCGGCATCACGTGCACCAATGACGTAACCACGTAGCTGTAAAATTCAAAATAATTATAAGTATGTAAACCAATTACTGACTAATATTCAACAATAGTTCATATGGTTAATTGAACTTACATGATCGGGTATCATATGTGAATTTGGCCGATAAGAATGACGAGTTTCCTCCACATTCTCTTCTCCAGCCTCCTTCACATCCTCGTCCATCCTCGGTTGATATAAATGACGAGTGTGTCTCGCATACCAAGGGAAATACTGTGCAGTGGGTTCGTCGATATTCACATACAGGTCCCCCATATCTCCATCTATCAATCTCTCATGGCGATTATTCCACAATGCAATGTAATTGGCGTGGAAGACAGGCCAATCCCTATTCTTCTTCCTATCCATTCCGTGGAATTGGTCTGAACTTCCAATTGGGTTTGGCGGAATACCTTGTCGAAAACCATACTGTCTCGCAACACGTGCTGGATGATGCCACTCAATTATGTTGTAACAGATAAGGGGCACATCAGCCTTCCAAGTGGTTTGTTGACTGGATACAAATCGGGTTCAACAACTCAAACATAGTGTAATCATACGGTCTCCATATGAAATCGCCCGGTTCCATTTTCTGTATACAATCACGATACTGCAACAAACTTCCTTTTGGTACTCCTACCCAATGTTTTGGCCTAATCCATTTCCTGTACATAAAAGTTAAATATCAGTTAAATATAGGTAAAGGTAAAATACTGTAAATAAAAAATTTCTAAACATAAATACTTACAAGTGCGACCACGCTCCACGCATAGCTGGTTCGAACTCTGCATCTGCCGGAGGCAACACGACAGGAACTAATATCTTCGGCACACCGATGCGGGATAGTCTGTCCTAGGACCAAAACTGGATAATTAAAGGTGCACCGGCAAGCTGACTGTGTCCGATCGTACATGCAGTACACATGTTACTATAAAGATACGCTAACACATCACTTCCCCAACTATAGTTTATAACCATATCAAGGTCCTCTAACAAGGGTAGAAAGTAAAGCGGAATCGCCTTACCGCTCTTGTCACTGAATAATGTCGAACCTATAAGATTGAGTAGATACGCCCGTGCATATTGCTTCAATGTCTCATCATCTGCATGCACGGGAATCTGCGCCAAATGGTTCGTAAACCAACTTCTCTTTGCCATACCGGGTGCTCTGTCGTAACACTTGGGGTATACTCCCAGCAATCTTACACTAACCTCTTCGAAATTCATCTTCGACATTCCCGTCACAGGCTCTCCTTCTACAGGGAGCCCAGTAAGTAATGACACGTCCTGCAACGTGATTGTGGCCTCACCCTCATCCTCATTGAAATGAAATGTGTGAGTCTCTGACCTCCACCTCTCTACCACGGCTGTCAATAATGATGGATCAGTCTTCACATCGCAGACCTGAGTCCATGGATAAAATCCAGCAGCAACCACATAATGTCGTATTCGATAATCAAGGGGCAATGCACCCCGTTTGTAAATCTTAAGGGGTACGTTTGCCTTCCCTATTGTATCCAACTGTCAACCAAAAATGGCATTCAATATTAGTAACATATTAAATTATGAATGATAATTAACTTAAATTAACAAACCAACCTCTGGCTTCCAAATCGCCTCTGTACGATGAGTACTTTGCTGACGTAGGACTGGGGTTGTCAATCGGACCAGGATGAATTATGTCATCCGCATCCATATTCGGATGCAAAATAGCTTGCGAATATCTTTGTGACGATGATGGTCTATATGAGTCCATATCTGCATCACGAATTTCATCAGAAACCAAATTCAAAATTAACAATCAATTAACAATCAACAATTAACAATAACATAATTCACCAAAAATTCACCCAAAAATCAAAAATTACCAATCAACAATTAACTAACAAAATCTTCGATTCAAATCAACAATTAACCCACAATAGATCAACAATTAACTAACAAAATCGACAATAACAATACCCTATTCACCAATTCCCCAATCAAAAATATATTCTATGTAAAATAACTCTATGTAAACCCTAATCTATGTAATTGACAATCGATCTCATTACCGGAGGCGTCGGGGATTGGAGAGCAGCAGCAGGCGTCGCCGAATGGAGCAGCGTCGGCGGAGGCGATAGCAGGAAGAGCAGCTTCGGCGGAATGGAGAAGAAGAAGGAAACCCTCGATTTTGTATTCAAAGGATACCGGTTCCTCCTAAACCGGAATTGTTATGATTCCGGTTACCGGAATTGACGTGTATGACAACTAAGCGCCACTTGATCCAGTACGTCCCATTAACGTTCCACATCAGTAATTTTTAATAATGTCGGTATCTAGTGTATCGGTATTAGCCAAAAATCCTAATTTCGGTTCTAAAGATTGGTTATTTGAGTTTCAGTCGAGGCATTTGAGTTATTCGAGTTTCATTTTGGGTCGATAGTTTATCGCCTGAACAATAAGCTCGAACTCGAGCAAAAAGCAACACGACCGTCGATCTGAAGATTGATCGGCCGTTAGCACGAGTTTGGAATCAGTAACCACTCGCAACAACAACGTTTTCTTCAATTCATAGCCGATCTCTCGGACTGCGTAGTCTAACATCGGAGTTGTGGTTACGTCTCTTTCGAAATCTGTTTCAGCTTGTGACAGACTGAAAACCAGGAGCGGAATATCCACTAACAGCTTTGATGACAAGTGAGACGCGGAAGACCAAACCGGGACTCAAACGCCTCTTTCTAACCCTAACTGTTGTCTTCTCTTTCGTTATAGGTATCTTAATTGACTGTGTTTGATTTATTACTCATTTTATTCTGAGGCTATGTCCTGCTATTGTGTGTGTGATTGTAATTTGTTCATTTTTTTTATTTTTAGGATTTCCATTTTTGTACAAGTCAATTGAGATCTACAGGTCTCCGCTGCCATTTCAAGATATTGATCATCTTTCAAGTAGACTGGAGTCCAGCACTTTGCAGTTTCCATGTCATTTTCAGACTGTATTTGTTGGATTCGGTGCCAAGCTGAACAATGCCAGTGAACTGGGGACGTCAATCTCAAACCATGTGAATGCGTTGTCGAGCAGGAGTTCAGGCTGTGGAAGCTGTGCCCAGAATAGTAATGTTTCGGTCACTTTAGACTCTGGCAGTGACTGTGCGAGGAATCTAGATGAAAGCAGATGTGTCTGGCAATGTGGCAGGCTAGGCATTGCTGATTTTTTAGACAAGGAGGAAGAGGATGTTGATGATATGTTGGAGAGTGTTTTAGGTGGTGGCAGTGATTGTAGGAAGGTTTACACTGTACTAGTAGTGAATGGGGAAAGTAATAAGGTTCAAGCTGTTGTCGGTAAGCATCGCCATGCTTGGTTAGTTGGAAGAGTGTCAGTAGACGAAGCAGTATTACAAATCGGCGAGATCTTTGTTAAGATGTTTATTAATGGAGGTAAAGAGGACTTGTCAATTCATGGAGATTTTATGCCAGTAGGTTCTGATGGGAAAATGGTTCTCTCATTTAACTTGTTGAATGCGGACCCCCAGGACTGGGTATATGAGTGGTATGGATATTTACAAAAACCCTCATTTTCCTATACGATAACTAGTATCTGCATACCCTCTTCTTCACTGAATTCATAGTTGAAAGTGTTCATGTCTTAAGTATCAGCTGCTAGTCGTGTCATTACTGGATATCACATCATCTAGTCTCTGAAAATGGTCTTTCCCTTTGTATAATTTTTGTGATATATTTCTAGCAAACTTAGGGAGAGAAAACCTATGATGATAATTAATTCATGTGGTGATGAGCTTCCTCCACTTTTCTTCTTTTGTTTGTCAATCAAGTACTGCTCACTCCCCATTCCTCCGGTTTCTCTCACAGGGACTTCAAAACAGTCGATCAAGTAATGTTGACTCCTGTGCTTGATGCTTTGAAACCTATTGCAAATATTAGTATCGAAAGTCAGGTATAACTTGCAATATACTTTCTGGACCTTCAGGATCCTTACATCAGTACCTAAAGAACTTTGGTGTGACTTTTTCTAATGTTGTTCATAAATTTACACTGGTTTTTCTCCTGCCAGACTTTATATCATGCTCCTAAGTTATCACTTTCATCTTGGGAAGACAAATCACAAGGATACATCTTTACAACCAAAGATCTTCCATTTTTCGTAAGCACTTATGGTACATTTATATAGTTGTTTGGTTATTCTGTCTCAAAAAAGAGTTTTCTATTATCATACATGACCAAAAGTCACTGCGACACTGCAAAAGAATGAAAGATGTCGTACCATTTAATTGGACCTAAGCAACTGCAGCAATTAATTTCCTTGGTTATTGTCTTCGTTGTAAAAGGAAAACATGAATCATTTCAGTGAGACACCTTTTTTAATGTAATAGGTAAATTCAAATGAGTGGCATTTGGATACCTCAGTTGCAGCTGGTGGACGCTCCAAAATACTGCAAGTTGCAGTGTATGTTGCTTCCTATTAATATTTGTAACAGAAGCTTTCATTCGTCCTGCTTGGTAATTATTTTCTGTTGACTGATCTGTTTTGTTTCTTCTATGGTTGGTGTACTGCTATCTGACATGAAGTTTGTCCTGTATTACATTGCCGTATAAAAAAATTCCTGCATCTGGCAATGACTGCTTAAAGTGAGGCTGTAAGAAATCATTTGCTAGTTTAACTTCCCGGCGAGGTTGTTCCTATGAAACATGTTGAACAATTTCTGTGAATATGATTCATTATAACCGTTCATAACGACTCATTACCTGATATGCTGTCATACTTTTGGAACAATTTTCATTGGGTGGTTTTGTTTGAGTGAAAGGAAATGATGTATGTAGACCTGGAGTTATTCATTTCCTTTATTCTAATCTATATATATATGACTATATTATTTTTTTACCTTTTGTCTCTAGCTATGTACCATCAGCGAAGGAATGCCCCTTACTGTTAAAGCTACGAGATGGACAAATGTCAGCAACTAATGGATTCATCTCTCCGGTATTTCAGCAGTCTTCTTTATTAACATAACATGAATCTTCTGTCATCGAAAAAGAGGACAGTGGTATCTGACAATGTTTTCTTTCAGACATGGGGAGGTGTCATTGTCTGGAACCCTCCAAACTGCTCGAGTTCTGAAACAGCACATTCCACAAGACGTACTATAACTACAGAGGTTGGTAATTGGTATATATGTACAGTCTTGGAACTAGTGTGTTCACTATACAGCTCGCCAAGTGGAAAGCCAAACCTGGTCATCAGGTGGGGCTTGGTAAACTGAAAATGTGTAGAACATTGTAATGGAAGAAAAACTGCCATGTTAGGGTCTCCGACTCGGGAGTTTTATGGAAAGGAAGGGGTCAACACCATTTGGCAATATAAAATTAATGAACTCTTATTGAAAATACCTTAAGGGTAGGGCTGCGGCAGGATGGGCACAACCCATTCTTTCCACCCCCAGGCTTTAGCCCCTGCAGCTCGTGTTCGCTTAAATAGTTTTAATCTTTATTATAGTTCTGCATTCTCGCTTGTCAGGGACACACAACTTGAATGTGATTATTTGTATCTAGTTCTGAAGTTGATCTTAATAGCATCACTTGGTTTCCCATTCTTATTTTGGGGCTGTTTCACAATCATATTGCATGTAACTTTACTGATGTAATAAATCCCTTGGCAATAAATCTATTCGCGCATTTGTTCTGTAACAGGATCTTCAGAAGCTTTTTAATATTTTTTTGGGGCAACTGCGACAACATTTTGGGCTTGAATCTCGAAACCACTATGTTGGATTCTTTGGGACTTATAGCCTACTTTCAAGTGAAAAAGGCTTCACGGAATGGTACGATCTATACAAATCTGATAACCTTTTCTTATTTGTGTTGTTCTGAACAGTTTGACGATATTTAAAATGAAGAGCACCAATCGTTATTTACTGTTCCGTAAACTGAATAGGTATACGTCTTGGATAGTATACGTATATAGTTACATAAAATGAAATTGCCTCTTAATACATGTCTTGGATAGTATACGTATATAGTGAGGAGTGTTCAATTGAGGACACCCTCCAGAAATGAGTACGTGAGTACAACCAATCACAAGTCACGTGCCCCACTAAACCCCCCCGTGTTTTGTGGGCGCGCCACGTGTCTCACTACCAAAATCCATCAAAAGCAAACAGTAAAAAGCAAACAGTAAAATCCCACTACCGTTAAATCTCAACCATTGGATCAACAAGATCAATGGTCCAGATTTGCCCTTACGTCCTCATTTCTAGAGGCGTCCTCAACCGAACGCCCCCCCCCCCCCCCCCCCCCCCCCCCCCCCCCGTATATAGTTACATAAAGATATTTCAAAGCCCTGGATCCTTGCAAATGACCAGAGAAAGCCGCTATGTGGTTTCTTAATACGGTTGCGTAATGTATTAACTGTTGCTCCTGTTATCTTGAAGTACTTTGGGTGTAACTTTTCTGAGTTCACTTGCATATCACATCTGAATAAGTTTAGAGTCTGGTTTTCTTTTGCTATGTCTGAAAATGTATTCTAAAAGTTGTGTCTATTTTAAAGGTAGACCATTATGTCACGTGGAACTAATCACTAAATTGCAAGGTGCTCATCATATCTTGTCCTTTTGGTAATTTTATAAAGTTCATTAGTGAAGGCATGTGCCTTAATATTTCATAGAGTTATTCAGAGGGAGGTGTCTGACATCCTCCGCACATGATATGAAATGGCTGCATCACTTTGCTAAATGTGCACTCGTTCAGTAATGCAATTTTTTAAACCATTTTCAGGGAACTAGATGTTTTGGCTCGACAGCACGCCTGTTTTAATCTTCTTTCATGTGTTACAACTCTGTCATCTCTTTCTAGGCTGGTTTGTGTTCTGTATGCTTCTTTAATTCTGGTTTAAGTTATACTTATGGCTTTCCTGTTTTAAGATTATTTAATGGAAGAGTGATAGAACTCCTCATGTAGGTTCAATCACTTCCTCGGATGATTATTATGGATGAGATCGGCAAACAGGTCAGCTTCAAGGCTAATTTCTTAAAGAACTTCAATCTTTGCTTGAGCTATTTTACCACATGCTGCTACTTTATGAATTTTTTGTTGCTTGACAGTCTTTGAATGATATGTTTGTTGTAGGGAGTGAATTTAGAGTTTGGTTTATGTTTATCTTTTTTCTTTTCAATTTTCTGTATTTAACAAATGAAACAGAAAACACTGCTTGACAAGTGATGGTTCTTTTACCACCGAAAGGGTTAAAAATGATGTATGATAATCAGAAAACACTGCTTGACACTCAAAAAATTCGTGGTTCTTTTACCACTGAAAGGGTTAAAAATGATGTATGATATGGTCACTGTCTCGTTACCTCTCTCTGAAATGGCTAGCCGTCTCTCATTAGAATTGAACATGCATATAGAGTGCATTTTTTGTACTTCATGTTTTCTTTCATTCAACATATCATTTAGCATGTAGTGGCTCGGTCGGTCTCAAGGTATACTTTCAATTTCATAGGTACAGTATTCGCTTAAAGCTGCAAAGCTAGCCCAAGACAATGCTTCAGTTGGAACTTACGATGCTTCAGCGGGTAAGCTTATTTTTAGTGCTCCCTGTTACTTCCTTGCTCCCAACAAAGAACCTACCTCCGTAACTCTTTTCCTACTGATAGTTAAAATGTATTAGCTTTACCATGAGTGAATGTGTCAAAAGCTCTTGTTTACCTCTCAGTTTCATCAAGGGAAGCCAGATCTTTGGCTGAGGATGCTTTTTTCCACCCATCAATAATGTCTGTGAGCTACTACTCTTTTGAGCATTGCTTTGCTGTCTACTCGGTGAGTTATAACCTTTCATAAACGAGGCTAATCTTAACCAGTCTATAGTATATTTACTGGCTTTATAGCACACCATACCTACTTGGGTAATGGTACTAGTAGTAGTAGACCCCAATCAGTAAGAAGCTAATGCAGGCGAGTCTAAGAACAACCAAAATCAACGGCTGGTTGAGATGTGTACAAGCTTTTCTCGATAGCCTGATATGGTAACTAGCTCAAATTGGGTATTCACCTGTGCTAACACATCTCATTTTATGTTTGTGCAGCCCTTCTTTCTGCCAGTTGCTATGCATGTCATTCTGGCTGCTATAAGAGAGTTGAAAAGGTACAGGCAAGAGTCTAAAAAATACATGGCTTGGAAGGCAGAAGCGAGTGCAAGCACATCATAGAAAAGTAATAACCGCAACCAGTCCCAGTCCCATATACAATATGGAAATGAAGGAAGGCCTAAAGTGAAGCATCTAAAACCCCGATCCTCTATTGACAATGCCGGAAATGGTGCGTGGCACTAACTATAAACTTCTTAGGGTACTGAATATTGAGAATATTGGTTGCTGTTGAAGATATGCAAGTCCTCTGACTAGAAACGTTTTAAGAACTTGTTCTGCAAGATATTAGAAACATTTTAGGAACCTGGCGGGCTGAAAGTGAAAGTAAATCTAGATTGATTGCTTGTGGAACTCAGTCGGGTTTTGCACAAAGCTTTCCTTGTCAGAAGATGCAAGTGGGATCGCATATTTCTGCATGATGAATGCTCCAAGTATGTATGTCTGATTTCACTTCTTATTAAACTCGCTTGCCCAATTCGTTTAATGGCACACTTCCAGTAGATAATCAAAAACTCGCCTATAATTGCCCAACGGAGAAATGAATTTGGGTAACTGGTCACTATGTTTAAGACTATATAGCATTGTAAATTTACATTTTGGGGCATATTTTTTCCAGCCCTAAAAGCTGCAAGATTTAGTTAGGACCCCAGCAGCTCAAGTACATGACTTTTCTCAAAGACTCCTCTGCTTGTTTAGCCTTGTCTTCTGTTGCTCTGTTGGCAGCTGTTGCAGCAGCTGCAGGAGATGACATCTTCTTCGCTTGGGCGTAAGATCTCAAGTTGTTCTTAGCATGTTGATGAACCGACCTGAGTGTGTAGTTCCACCTGGCGTATCCCTGATCTTTCATGGCCTCCACTGCTCCAACTGTGGCCGCCACAATCCAAGCTCTGCTCCTCAGACTCATGATCTTTGTGTTTTCTTGGTAGTAGTGAGTTTCTGTGATTCTTTTTCTGAATTGAGATGTGAAGCTGGTTGATTTATATATAGAGATAAGGTGATGAGATGGATGTGGATGCTCATGGATTTGTGGAAAACCAGGATTGAAACCGGGGTAAGGAAAACCAGAGGTTGAAACAGACATGGTTTGTTGAGCCGATGGTTTTTTGGTAATGTGGATTGTGGTGTGCGTTCTCGTCTAAATGACACCTTTACCCTCCTCACCTGCCACATAATTCTCATTAAGATAATTTATTTTAGTCAAAAAATATAAAGTGAACGAAAAACTCCAAAGGTGCAAGAAAAATTATGAGCAGATGTGCTTTACTGTAGATAATGGAATCATCCATAGAAGTTTATCAAATATCAAAAAGACATTCTATCAACAAAAAATATATATCAAAAAGACATAAAAAAGGGTATATTTTGCAAAAACCAAGTTTTTTAGTTTTGTTAAAGACTTCGGCCGTTTAGGCAGCGCTAAAGTAGGGATGCATATTCGGTCCAATCTTGGTTGGACTGGACTAAAATTTTATGGTTCAGGTCGGACTGGTGAATCAAATTTTTTCTATAGAAGTGGACCGGACCATAATCGAGTTTATACGGTCCGAATCGGACCAGTGGACCGTAATTTTTTTTAAAGTTGGACCGTGAATCGGACCGTAGACCCGGACATGATCGATGGATCGAAAATTTCTGATTCACCGTAGGTCGAACAAGACCCGTAAATATTTGGTTCGGTCTTGGACCGAGCCATAAAAATCTGGTCCGTTCCTGTGCAAATTTACGATCCGATCCACAATTTTGTCCGTTCCGGTCCCACCTGTGGATTTTCCTAGTCCCACAAAATTGGTATCTTTCTAATGGACCAATTTATATGAAATCTAAACGAATTCAAAAGAAATTACCTTTTGAAGTGAGGCCTAGATGGAATAAACGGACTTTGCTTAGTTTGTGATAAACTATATCCCTAGTTTGAAAAACCAAGCCTAAAGCTGACAAGCATGACTTGAGGACATATGTACATGTTAAGTATTCAGCCGAGCTTAAAGTCATCCGCTCTTACAAAACAGTAGCACTTGAACTACTATTCTGCATGCCTGAATCCTGGCACGATGAGTACCCACCAAAGCACACATTCTGCTCTCCAGTATCATCAGCAAATATCCGAAGCCACCTTGGTATACCAGGCAGCCTCACATCCAATAGCCCTTCAAGTATTTGCACCACCTCACCCATTCTCGGCCTTTCATTCTCATCATCCTGAATACACCAGCAAGCAACTCTACACATCCTGCTCACTTCGCCCTCGTCCGCCTTTCGCTCCAATCTCGCGTCCAAAAGCCCGAGTACGTCCCTGTCGTGTTGCTCAATGATTTTCTGCACAACTTGTGTAGGAAAGAACATGATTTTCCCATCATCAGATTCTTCAGAGTTTCTCCTACCTGAAATCAGCTCAAATAGCATCATGCCGTAGCTGTACACGTCTGCTTTCACAGTTATAGCCACTCCTGAGATCCACTCGGGCGCTATGTACCCTCTAGTACCTCTCATTGTCGTCAGGACACGGCTAAACTCTCGCCCCATCAGTTTCGCCAGCCCAAAGTCAGCCACTTTGGGACAAAGCTCCTCGTCTAGAAGAATATTCTCGGGTTTAATATCACAGTGAATTATACAATCCCTGCATTTCTCGTGTAGGTAGTTCAACCCTCGTGCAGTTCCCAACGCGACACGGTACCTTGTTTTCCAATCCAAAATTACCGCCCGGTCATAAAAAAGATGAGCCTCGAGAGAGCCGTTGGGCATGTATTCATAAACAAGTAACTTTTTGGAGCCTTGGGAGCAGAAGCCACGGAGGCGGACGAGGTTGAGATGCTGGACTGTGCCTATGGTGCTTACTTCTGATCTGAATTGCTTTTCTCCTTGCCCGATGCCCTCGAGCTGCTTGACGGCTATAGAGGTTGAATCAGGCAATGTTCCTCTGAAAACTGACCCAAATCCCCCTCCTCCCAACTTGTCCGAAAAATTCTTAGTTGCTATTTGCAGATCCCTGTACTTAAAAGCCATTAAAGACCCTTCTATGCCCTTCGTTGCTATTACCGGTTTTCGTCTCAGTACCTTGATGATCAAGGCAATGGCAATAACTATCAAAATAGCCGCTGAGCCGACTATAAGACATACTGAAAGTCCAACTTTAGTGCCATGACTTGGGAATTCAGAAGCTGCTAGCCTGATATATAAGGCCTCACCAACATGGTCAGTTTCGGAAAACTGTTGGATGCCTATGAGATCACTCATCCACACTGTGCAGTTTTCTCCGTACGAGTATGCCGTACAAGAGCAGCTGCTAAGACACGCCAGTTCGCAATCTTCACGAGTCCTAACGTCCTTCGACTCGCCTTTGACTGGCAGCCTCATGTTGGGTTTGAGTAAAAACTTGTCGCCATCCTCGTAACTTGTACGAGTAGTCCTGCATTTTAATGCACGTTTACGGACACACCCACCTGAGTAATCATTCAAACTCCAGTCATTTACTGACTTGGGCTCAAAGCCGTGTAAACAGCTGCAGAACGTCGTGGACTCCTGGTTACAGGTACTAAACGCGCCACAGAAGGCGTAAACCTCACACTGAGTTCTAGGCTGAGACCAGAACAAGTTCCACTCTTTTGTAACTTCCAACCACGTCAGTTGCTTCACCTGGCCTGAAACATCCATTATGAACCTCGATATAACCAAATCGTTATACATTGAGTAAGTGAAGTAACTCTCGTTCTCATTCGAAACGTAGCTGAAGTTATAAAGATAATTAAGTCTCATTTCCGGGACCAAACTGAATATCTGCCCGTTCCACGGACCACTAGTCCAAAAAGTCTCGGACTTATTCCACTGGATCAAGTACTCATTAGTCCCTTTTAAATCAAGCTCGAGCAAAAACAGCCCTTGCGACGGATCCTCCGAATTTTTCCATGATGTTAAGGTTTGAGTTTTGTTAGTAATCTTGTTCAGACCAATTTTACTCCCAGGAAGCCATGTATGCGTCGGAAAATCGAAACTTTCCCAGGAAATTTGTGTCCCATGTTTCACTAAAAAATTTCCAGAATCAAGTAAAACAGCTTGGACATCATTTGAGCCATTAGTGGACAAATTTGTGTCCCAAACTGGGACACCAGATTCATTTAAAAGGACAAGATTTCCATCGACGAATGTGAGCATGGACTTGAATCTATCTTGAACAGGCTTGTCTCTATTGGCTACCCAAACTACGGTCTGCGACGAGACCTTGTTGTACCAAATGCCGATATAGTAGTAGTTTGAGGTAGAGTTATTACCTGGTTGAAAAAATCCCAGCTTGAAGTTTTGTCCAGGTGAGACAATTGTCTGGTCGCCAGAGAGTGATTGGTTTATAGAAATGGTGTTTGCAGCAGCAGCAGCAGCTCCATTTGGAGGAAGAAAGCAGAGGTGGAAGATGAAGGTAATGAGGGGGATGATTTTGTTCATGTTTAGCTAGAAAGTAGGAAGAACGATCAGATAATTTTGCAATGATATGAGTTTCAAAGTGTTGTGATATTTCTTCTCTGTTAGTGTGTGTGATTGGAAGCCGTCGGGGCGTGGCCGGGGTCGGTTAGAAGTAGCTTTTCTGCATTCAATGCACAGACAAAAAGGCAACATGAGTCCTCCATAACACGATTGACCATGGGATAAGTATAAAAATGTAATATGAACTATCACTTTTCTGCAAATGCTCTCCGACAAAACGGTTCAAATACAAAATTCATGTAAATATGTTAAAATATAATCCCTAAAAATTCAATACGTAGATCCTCCAGCCAATAATAATCCGAGGTACTTTTTGTAAATTAAAAAAAAATTAAATCTGACTTATTTAAAAATAAATAACAAATGTGAGGGTATAAACGTCCTAAAAGAACTAACACCGTTTAGCAACATCCCACCAAGTGTGAACATTTAGTTTTAAGTATGAGTATTTAGTTTTTAAGATTGTACATTTAGTCTTAATTCTGAACATTTAGCCTTAAGTTTGAACATTTAATCTTAAGTGTGAGCATTTAGTCTTAATACTGATCACTAGGTCATTTGATGTATTGCTGATCATTTTACGTTATTTTTTTTAAGTAAGTTTATTTACTTGAACAAATTTATTTCATTCACGACCAATATGAGTGAAAACTTTTTATTTTGCTTTAATATCATTACTCAACACACTGCATTAGATTTATGATTGCTGAGCAATACTTTTTATGGCTGAACATTTAGTCATAAGTTTGAACATTTTGCCTTAAGTATGAACATTTTGCCTTAAGTATGAACATTATGTCATTTGGTGTATTGCTAATCATTTTGGGTTATCTTTTAAGCACATACTTATTTATTTCACCAAATTTATTTCTAATTACACAATTAATAAGAGCTAAAAACTCTTTACTTTAAGTCAATATCATTACACAACACACTCTTTATTTTGCAAACCAAGTTTGGAATGACATGTGTCAAACTTGTCTTTAACTCTAAAGACTCAACATTTCAGACTACATAGAAATCACTGCCCCCGGACCAAGAAAGAAATCAAATATATGCAAGATGTTCCTATTCTAATGCAGTTGAATCATTAATGTATGCTATGGTTTGTATCAGACTTGACCCGACTCATTCAGTTAGTTTAGTGAGCAGATTTATGCCAAGTTCTGGCAAGGAATATTTGCATGCAGTTAAATGGATCTTGAGGTACATAAGGAAAAATTCTAGTGAGGATCGGTTGTATGGTGGAGCTAAGTATGAGTGTGATATGATAATGAGATTTTGTATTTTTAGATTATACTGCCACTACAAATATAGGGAAATCTTAAGTTGTGAGTAGAGCCAGCTGGGTTTTGGAATAGGTATTTAGAACAGGAGGGAAATTCTGTTATAACTGTTTTTGGTTTTGAGTCCGAGTGGTGCGGTGTCGTTTTGTTCTTGTCGTGCTGGACTGGCGTTTGGGAGAAAACGATGTCGTCTCACTTCGCTTACATAAGCGGGAAATGCCAGCTTATGTGTGTAACATAAAATAACTGAAAATTGCAATGAAACCCTAGTTTCGATTGCGCGATTCCGCTCGTCTTCGATCTCTTCTCAGATCGCTCCGATCAATTCCAATTCGTTCAATGAACTCTCCGGCGACACGTTTTCTCATAGTATCAGAGCAGGATCAGCTATCCGGTTAGTTTCCTTTCTTCCGCTTATTGTTCTTGTATTGTTGGGAGTCATGACGAGTCTGAATATTGCCGAGGGAAGTGCAAGTCGGGGCAATGTAGTCTTAGATGGTTCTGGCGCTGGAGGTAGCGTCGATGATCTGTATCATGTGAGCAACAACGAATTGACTGGTAATTCGATTGTTAACAAGGTGTTAATAGGCCAAGAAAACTATGGGACTTGGCGGAAATCAATGGAAATAGCTTTGTCGAGTAGACTGAAGTTGTCATTCATTAATGGTGCTTATCCTAAGCCGGTTGATCTGGTGATGAGAGCCAAGTGGCAGAGGTGTAATGATGTGATCATGTCTTGGCTTATTTGCTCCGTTCTGAGAAGATTGTGCGAGAGATTTTGCATTCCAAAGATGTGATGACTGCATGGAAGGATTTGGAATCAAGCTATGCATGCACCAATCTTGCAAGGAAATCAAGCAATGCATGCTCCTTTTGAAGTATTAGATATTTACAAATTGCTGATGTCAAGAGATACATACAAGATCTATTTAGAATCAAGGACTTGGGATTTCTGAAGTTTTTCCTAGGCCTAGAAGTAGCCAGGTCTGGTGATGGCATATTTCTCAATCAGAGGAAGTATGCTCTTGAACTTCTTGAGGACAACAACTTGTTGCAATGCAAGCCTGCCAAGACTCCAATGAACTCTAAACATAAGTTGAGTTTATCCATAGAACCTCTCCTTCCAGATTCCTTTCCTTACAGAAAGCTTGTGGGAAAACTCATATACTAGACTATCACTCGACATGACTTGGCTTATCCCACACACATACTTAGCCAGTACATGCAGAGTCCCACAGAGGAGCACTTGAGGGCTGTCACAAGGCTGTTGAGATATGTGAAGAATGCTCATGCTCAAGGCATCTTGTTTCCAGCTCAGTCTCACCTCAATCTTCAGGCCTTTTCTGATGCTGACTGGGCAGCATGTCCCATCACTAAACGGTCCATTACTGGTCACTGTGTTCTTATTGGCTCAAGCATCATCTCTTGGAAGACTACGAAAGAGCCAATTGTCTCTAGATCCTCAGCTGAGTCTGAGTATAGAGCCATGGCAGCAGCCTGTTGCGAGTTAGTTTGGCTGGCCAAATTACTTGATGATTTGGGTGTTGCGGTGCCTCGGCCTATTCCTATCCAGTATGACAGCAAGGCGGCCATCCATATTGCCCACAACCCAATGTTTCACGAGCGCACCAAGCACATAGAGATCGACTGTCACCTCTTCATGTGTCCACTATGGACCAACCAGCTGATATTTTCACTAAAGCTCTTCAGCGCGACCAACTCCAACATCTCTGCTCCAAGCTGGGAGTTTCCAATTTTTTGCACTCCTTGGCTTGTGGGGGGTATTGGACGCTTAAGTTGTGAGTAGAGCCAACTGGGTTTTAGAATAGGTATTTAGAACAGGCGGGAAATTCTGTTATAGCTATTTTTGGTTTTGAGTCCGAGTGGTGCGGCGTCGTTTTGTTCTCGGCGTGCTGGACTGGCGTTCGGGAGAAAACGGCATCGTCTCACTTTGCTTACATAAGCGGGAAATGCCAGCTTATGTGTGTAACAGAAAATAACTGTAATTACAATGAAGCCCTAGTTTCGATTGAGCCATTCTTCTCGTCTTCGATCTCTTCTCCGATCGCTCCGATAAATTCTGATTTGTTTAATCAACTCTATGGCGACACGTTTTCTCAAATCTCAATCAAGGATTGTGTTCACCGTGTTTGAGACAGTAAGCTGAAAGCTACCGTACAACATGTTGTAGCACCACTAATACAGAAATAATTTTATGCAACGGTTCAAATTTACCATTATGCAACGGTTTTTAGACAAACCGTTGCATAAAGTCTACCTTATGCAACGGTTACCGTTGCATAAAGCGTGCCTTACCGTTGCATAAAGCGTACCTTATGCAACGGTTTCTTAAGAACCGATGCATAAACTCAAACCTAAAATTGAAAAACATAAGTTGTCAGTCTTCTTCCAATCCCGCTCGTCGCCCTCCCCCGCTCACTCCTCTCAGCTAGTCGACCTTCGTCGCTCTTCGCCTGTCCTACCGCTCGAACTTTTATTGCCCAGTCCGTCACCGGCTCTGCTAACCGTCGCTCTCAGCCCAATCGACCCTCCCCACCAGTCGTCCGCGTCTTCCTCTACCAATCCCTAAATCGGGTTATTCCCAATTTGCATGGCATTGACCCATTCTGGGTCTTTGAGCGCTTGGCATTGACCCTCCCCACCATATCCCCTCTTGCATGGCATTGACCCATTCTGGGTCTTTGAGCGCTTCTGCTATAATCTTCGGTTCTGCAAGAGAAACAAAGGAGGCAAATCCACAGAATTGACATAAACAATTAAGATCTACCTTTTCCTGAGAAATGTAGCAGTGGTAGTCCCTCAATCTAGCTGGCGGTTGAACCACTCGTCCACGGCTGACGACATTGACTGGACCGCACAGATCCATGTGGACCATGTCAAGTGGCGCAGTCGTGCTCACTGTTTGCTTAGATGGAAAAGATGTCCGTGCTTGCTTTCCCGTGACACAGGCACTGCATGCCTGATCAAATTCGCTTGCCACCTTGGGTAAGTCGACTACCAGTTCCTTCTGATGGAGTTTGTACAGTAGCTTCATGCTTGCATGCCCAAACCGCCTGTGCCATAGGATTGAGCCTTCTGCAACACTTGCAAGACACAGTTCTTCTTCGGGGACGAAATCTGGATCGACAATGTAGATTTCATTTACACGGATTCCTCTTAGAACTGCCTTCCCTGTCTCATTACACTACCTGATTCGGATAGTATCCGAAATTCTTACCTCTCCTATTCCTATAACGTTTCCTGAGCTCTTATTTCCGAAGATTATGCTATCTCCGGAGCGTTTATGGAGTGAGTCGAACCATTCTGGATTCCCTGTCATATGTCTTGAGCAACCGCCATCTAAGTACCAGGGACGGGACCTCACTCCTTTCTCATCAGATGTGGAGTGAGCCATTAAGCATGCCTCCTTTGAGGGCTTTCCATCGTTACTATCTTCATCCGAGTCTCCCCATGCGGTAAACATAGCCTGAGCAGGCTTTGGGGCAGCTGGTTCAGCCTGTGCTGGCTTTGGGGCCGCTGGTTCTCCTTTCTTTTTGCTACGGCAATCTTTAAACAGATGCCCCTTCTTCTGGCAGTGGTAGCATGTTCTATCTTCCCTCTCTCCTGGGTTCCCTCTCTTTTCACTTGATGTAGCATCTTTGTTCCATCTGGAGGAGTTACCACGACTTCCTCCTGTTCTGAAGTTTCTTCCTCCTTTGCCGAAGCCAACCATCGCAAGGGCTTTTGTTAATAGAGCGATGTCATCGTCTTCCCCCTTTGATGTCTCATTGCCTTGTGCACGATCGAGGGCCTTTTCAACTTTCAAAGCAATGGCCTGGGACTTGTCAGTCTGTCTCCTGGCCATCTTCCTTTCTACGATCCCCGCCTGACTCTGGAGGTTGGCAACCAGCTCTTCTAGAGTAGTGTCTTTGATTCCCTTCTGAGCTTGCAGTGCTAGTGTCACTTGATCCCACTTGGAATTCAGGGCTTGCATAAACTGGTGCGTGATCTTGCATTCAGGAAGCCTCTCGTACAGATACTCCAGCTGTCCAACTATGACCTGGAACCTGGTGTAGAAATCCTCCAGGGACTCATCCTTCATCTGCATGACGGTCTCATAGTCCTTTATGGCAGCTAGAATCCTGTTTCTTTTGATGTCTTCGTTTCCACCATACAGTCTCACCAGTCCATCATACATATCCTTAGCAGTCTTGTACATCGCCACTTTAATTTGATCTCCAGGAGAAAGAGCCATGTAAAGGACCTTTTTCGCTCTTACATTCTTCTCAAGACATTTATAGTCCTCGTCCGTGTATTTATCATTGGCTTTAGCTACTGGTTTAGCGGGATCTGTTTCGTGAAGGATGGGTAATGGACCTGTCTCGAATATCCTCCAAAGCTGTCCATCCAGCGAGCAGACATGAGCCTCAAATTGATCTTGCCACCAATCAAATTGTCCAGGCTTCAGCAGCGGCGGCTTCCAGAACGAGTCGTTGATAGACGACATGATTTTCCTGGAAAGCTAACAAACAAAATCTAGAGTACTCGGCTCTGATACCACATGTTGGATCGTTAGTGTTAGCAGTCTGTCAGACGGAAGTCACGAAGTGCTTTTCTGTCTGATGGTCAGATAGCAGCGGAACTAATTATGCAGGAAAGTAAACGACTGAAAATAATTACGCACGAATATATAGTGGAAACCTTATCACAACAATGATAAGATAAAAACCACTACCTTTCAGATTGCTCTGAAAGGATTTGCGAACTGATTACTCTTTATTCTGATATACTTGTAGGGCTTACAAACTAGGTCTACTCGACTCTATTTGATGACCTCTACTCAATCCGACAGAGTAATCAGGTTCGAACCTTATACCCTCGTGCGTGCGATCTCTCCAATCTCTGTTCGTTTAGTGCAATCGCCCTTTCTCTCCTTAAACGCCGAACTCTTCAGTTGCAAACCCTATTGCCTTATATAGGGCTTTGTGAATCTCGAGAACCGAACCCGTTGGTATCGGCCCAAACCGACTTACTAAACTCGGCGGATATTATCTTGATTTGTCTATATTTGATTCATAATCCATCCAAATCGGTTTAATGAATATCTTCATCCTTTCCAAATCTGGTCAGCAGATCTTTTTTGAATCTTCCTTGATCTTCAAGTCTTCAATCAGTATCTCCCATATATTTTCGAGATCTTTAGTTATCGAAATCTTTGCTCAATATTGTATCTTCAATATCTTTGCTTGGTGCACAAGCAATGCGCATTAATTGAAGCCTACACCATTTGAGCTTGATCGTGGATTTCTGCACACTTAGGTAACTTATTAGTTAAGTGTTTGTAATCATCAAAACCAAAGGGTTCCAACTATTATGTTGAGGTAAAATAATAGTTATAGGCATTTCAGAGCAGACCATGACCAACCCGGTATACTTTATAGAGTGAAATACTGTTGGTGCATAAAATGCCATATAGGCAAAACACAAATCTGTACAAGGAGTCCTCAAATTGGTCTGTGCTAGAATCTGTGCAAGGTATATCTTTCAGTTCCGAAAAATCAGCACAATTGCTGACTTGTAGGAAAGAAAGATATCAACTGGATATCCTCGACCGCCCCTTCACCAAACCGCCTCTGATAAGATAAAGATAAGAGGATATAATTTAAATTCGTCAACAAGATTTCTCCTATCTTTTAGAAGATCAAATCTAGGGTTTTGGTTTGGATCTTCTAACCACACGGCTATAAATAGAAGAGCAGAACTCAGTTGGTCGGCTAAGCAACACTTGAGAGACGCCGTGTGGAGAGCCTGAAATCCGTGCACTGAAATCACAACTTGAAGCTTTTAGTCGTCAAGCTTTCATTGGAGGATTGAGGCTGCAAGTTGGTAAGCCACTTGCTCTATTTTCTATCTTGAACTCATAAACTTGTTGCTGCGCACTATCACGCCCAGAGTTCAAGAAGGTGTTGTCGCTGCTTAGTACCTCTCAGGTCTAGCAGATCGACTGTCACAGACGACGACCATCCGCATTCTGAATCTACGAGTTGAATTCATCTACATCAGTCTCGGGAGGAGGTCTGATCGTCCAGACGGGAGTCTCTGGATCTAAGGGAAGCTTAGATCACACAATTCGCTTGTAAGGTAGTATAGGGGACCAGTAGTTTGGAACGCTGCTCAAACGTCAATCTGTACTATATACCGTAATAGTGAATTATTCCTTGGACTTGGGAGAAGTCCCCCAGACGTAGGCTACATTGAGCCGAACTGGGTCACCAAGTGTTCTGTGTCCTTTACTGTTTTTGCACCTTACTTTCATTTACATTAATCTGTGCAACTAACTGTACCACAGTGTGTCTAACATATTGCTGGTACAGTTGAACTCATCTCACGTGTAGCATTTCAATTGGTATCAAGATCAGGTTCTCAACATACGGAGTTGGATCGTGGGAAGCTAGCTACTGTTCTAAGATGAGCATCAAGGAAGGACAAAGCACTACGCGCCCGATGCTGTTAGAAGGACCTAATTATGGCTACTGGAAAGCCAGGATGAAGGCGTTCATCAAAAATGTGGATGAGAAAGCATGGAGATCTGTGTTGACTGGCTGGAACCCTCCCCTGCTGGCAACTGATGACGGAAAGGTTGTTCCTAAGCCAGAAACAGAATGGTCTGAGCAGGAGGAGCGTCTCGCCATGGGGAATGCCAAAGCGCTGAATGCCATCTTCTCAGCTGTAGACGAGTCAATTTTGAAACTCATCCTGAACTGTGAAAGCGCTAAGGAGGCATGGGATACCTTGTCCACTCACTTTGAAGGAACTGACAAGGTGAAACAATCCAGGATTCAGATGTTGACATCCAGATTTGAGGAACTAAAGATGCAGGAGGATGAATCCATCAAGGAATTTAACGCCAGAGTCTGTGACCTTGTAAATGAGGCATCTACCCTTGGTGAAGCTCTACCTGAAGAGAAGGTCGTGCAAAAGATTCTGAGGTCTTTGCCTAAACGATTTGCCATGAAGGTGACTGCTATAGAAGAGACAAACAATACAAAGACCATGAGCTGGAAAGAGTTGATTGGAAACATATGCACTTATGAACTGCGACACCTGACTGTTCCAGATTCCAAAGTCAAATCTGTTGGTCTGAAGGCTGAAACTGTTCTTGACGAGGAATCCACTGATGGGATCAGCGATGAACTGGCTTTACTCACAAAGAACTTCAATAAATTATTGAAGAAGATCAATCGTAAAGGTCCTAGCCAGAACACCATGAGTCAGCCCAAAGGTCCAGACACCAAGAGAGTAGAAGGTCAACCACGGGAACGACAGTACGACCAAAAGGACACTACCAAAAGTGGACGGACCAGAGGTATAAAATGCAGGGAATGTGGAGGATTCGGCCACATTCAAGCAGAGTGTGCCAACACTTTGAAAAAGAAGAATGGTAAGTCCCTGAATGTCAGTTGGAGTGACGACGAAGCTGAAGACAGCACAGAGGAGGAAGAGACAAGCAATTTCGTTACCCTGACAAGCATGATACACTGTTCCACAGACTGTGTCAGCCCTGATTGCAAAGACTATGCGAGGAAAGAAGAAGTTAAGATGGAAGGGGGTGACTCTGAAGAAAGTGATGAAGAAGATATCACAGATGAGTGCATCGCTGAGAAATATGCACTATTGCTCTCCAAATGGACGGAACTTGTGGACATCAACAAAAGGCTGAACACATGCATGCTTGCTTTAAAACTGGAGAAACGAGAGTTAGAAACCAAAGCCGGGATTCTTGGACAGAAGAACGACAACCTAGAAAAAGAGGTAACAGGGTTAAAGGTAAAGGCTGAGGGAGACAAACAAGAACTGAAGAAGCTCCTAGAGGAAATGGAATCAATCAAGAAACTTCTGCATGGCTTGAACACCGGATCACAAACTCTGAACCAGATCCTGTCGGTACAAAAGCAAATCAATGATACTTCCGGGCTTGGTTACACTGGCAAGAAAACAACGGGTGTTACAAAGTTTGTAAAAGCAGGCAGCACAGTTCGTGAAGACAACAAACACAAGTGGGTTGATGTCAGGAAATGTAACAACAACACGAGAGAAGGAGGACGACAACCTACTAAGGTGTGCTACTACTGCAACAAGCCTGGACACATTAAACGCCATTGCTATCGATATAAGCGGGACAACCAGTTCAGAGAACCAAGAAGGAATCCAAGCAGAATGGTGTGGAAACCCAAGAATGATGAACACTGCTATGTCTCATACAGTTCATTTCAAAATGAAGATGAAGAGAGCTGGTTCTTTGATAGTGGGTGCTCCAGACACATGACCGGTGTACGTGAGAATCTGATCAATCTGAGACCCATGGACGGCCAACATGTAACATTTGGTGATGGGAATAAAGGAAAGGTTCTTGCCAAAGGAACCCTGAATGTACCAGGCATGCCACGCCTTGATGATGTTTACTGGGTTGACGGGTTAAAAGCTAACCTGATTAGTATTAGTCAACTGTGCGATAACAGTAATCAGGTACAGTTCACAAGAAATTCCTGTCAAGTTTACAACAAACACGGAATATGCATAATGGAAGGAGACCGTGCAAGCAACAACTGCTACCTACTAAGCCGTGCTGCAACTCCAGGAGCAGTTACCTGTACGCTGAGTAGGTTCGATGAAATACATCTTTGGCACCAACGGTTGGGACACATCAACTTCAGATCTCTGAAATTTCTCTCCAATGAGAAGTTGATTGAAGGTATTCCTGTTATTAGAGGTGATATTCAAATTATTTGTGGTGATTGTCAAGCAGGAAAACAGACTCGAGCAGTACACAAAAAGGTGGATAGAGTTTACACAAAGCGTGCGCTGGAGCTACTGCATATGGACCTGATGGGACCTATGCAGGTGGAGAGTCTCGGTCGGAAGAGGTACGCATTTGTATGTATAGATGACTATACAAGATACTCTTGGATCATGTTCTTGCGTGAGAAATCTGAGACTGTGCAAGCTTTTATTCAACTTGCTACACGTCTGATCAATGAGAGGAGAGATCGAGGAGAAAATCTTTTGTCCATTCGAAGTGATCATGGGAGGGAATTTGAGAACGAGAAGTTTGCTCGGTTCTGTGATGAGCAAGGCATTGTACATCAATTCTCATCTCCCATCACACCGCAACAAAATGGAGTAGTTGAGCGAAGAAATCGAACTGTCCAAGAAATGGCAAGAGTCATGCTACATGCAAAGAACGTCCCTCTGCACTTGTGGGCCGAAGCTATGTCAACCGCTACCTACGTCCTGAACAGAGTTCTGATTAGACCAGGGATGGACAAAACCAGCTATGAGCTCTGGAAAGGAAGAAAGCCCACAGTCAAGCACTTCCACGTGTTTGGTAGCACTTGTTATGTGTTAACCGATAGGGAGCAAAGGCAGAAATTGGATAGAAAATGCGAAGAAGGCCTATTCCTAGGCTACTCTCCAAACAGCCGAGCATATCGTGTCTACAACAAGAGATCCAGAACAGTGATCGAGTCAATCAACGTTGTAATCGATGATGCCAAGGACTCACACCTAAGGCAAAAATCTGATGATGATATGGAGATCCAGGCCACTCATCCTAAGCATGGACAAGGTTCAGATCTAGACGCACACTCTGAAGTTGTGCCCGAAACGGTGAATGAACAAATCGAAAAGGATGGTGACGTTCAAATGCAAAACAATGAAGCCTCCCAGTCTGAGTCTGTTCAACGAGCTGTACCAGATGAAGACTCTGAAAGGGTGCCAGAAACTGTGCTAGACTCTGCCAATGAGAACACTGACGTATTCATGCATGAAGCAGAAGGTAGTGAGGTAAACCAAGCCGGCTCAAGAAGTGGTGACACAAGCATACAACCATCAAGCAGAATCCAGAAGAATCACCCTCTCACAAGTATCATTGGGAACCCTCAAGACAAGATCAAGACTAGAGGTAAATCTCATGTTAATTACAGATATATGATTAATCATAGCTGCTATTTGTCGAAGGTGGAACCAAAGAATGTAAAGGAGGCCTTGAAAGACGATCATTGGATCACTGCCATGCAAGAAGAGTTAGGAGAATTCACCCGCAACGATGTATGGGATCTAGTTCCTCGCCCAAATGGTGTAAATATCATCGGAACAAAGTGGATCTTTAAGAACAAAACAGATGAAAGCGGCAACATTACGAGAAACAAAGCCAGGCTGGTTGCTCAAGGATACACTCAGATAGAGGGTATTAACTTTGACGAGACCTTCGCCCCCGTAGCACGCCTGGAAGCCATCCGACTTCTCCTCGTAGTCGCATGTTACTTGAAGTTCAAACTGTTCCAGATGGACGTAAAGAGCGCCTTCCTGAACGGTCTGCTATTTGAAGAAGTGTACGTAGCTCAGCCTAAAGGGTTTGAAGATCCACAGTGCCCGGATCATGTCTACAAACTAAAGAAGGCGTTATATGGACTCAAGCAGGCCCCTAGAGCTTGGTATGAAAGATTAACGCAGTACCTCATGAGCATGGGATACACTCGTGGAGGAATAGACAAGACTATGTTTCTAAAGAAGGAGAACAAGCACTTCATCATTGCACAAATCTACGTCGATGACATTGTGTTTGGTTCTGATTCTCAGGAGATGGTAGATGAGTTCGTGGCCCAGATGCAAAGCGAGTTTCAAATGAGTATGGTAGGTGAAATGAATTATTTCTTAGGATTGCAGGTTGTGCAGTCTAAGGAAGGTATCTTCTTGACTCAGGCGAAATATGCTAGAAACCTTGTGAAGAAATTCGGACTGGACAAGGCTGCCCACAAGAGAACACCAGCGGCTACTCATTGACGGATGTGCTTGTCGTCGAAGCAAAACGTACAAATAAATTTATAAGTCCGCTACTCGCGACTTAACTACTGGGTAGTCAGTGGTAAGTAGGAGTCGAACCCAAAGGAATTAGGGGGATAAGTTGTTCTTTAAGTTGGACGATTTTGGGATTGGTTGGTTGGTTTTAAAGCTACCAGCTAAGTGATTGATTGGTTGGTTGGTTGGTTTTAGTACTGGAAAGTAAACTGATAATTATTACAATTAAAAGAAAGCGTTCGGTTTCAGGGGCCTTGTATTATATCCTGTTTATCATTGACCCTTAGTGAATCTTCTAAGTATTCAAACGTGTATCAAGGCCTTTTCCGGCGCTCGATTTGCCACACTTTCTAGTCTTTTGCAAAAGTGTGCATAAGTGAATCAAGGCCATTTCAAGCACTCGACTCGCAACACTTTTTGCAGAAAACGTAAGACCCTTGTTCTACTTAGACTAGCACCCCATTTCAAGGTATACTAGCCTACGTGCATCCATTTGGTCCCTTTGGTCCAGTTTCCAAATGGTTTTTTAGATAGATCGAACTCCTCGGATAAGCTTGCCCATTTGGTCCCTTTGGTCCAGTTACAAATGGTCCACTTACCCGAGTATGATCACGAACCCCCAAGGAAGAGCTTGCCCATTTGGTCCCTTTGGTCCAGTTACAAATGGTCCACTCGACCTTGGAGATTCTAATCTTATATATGGCACATAGAATAAGTTTTGAATACACAGACGAGACACTAAGTTAATAGTCTAAAACATTTTATAATACAAGTCCACCCCTTCTACCGAACGACTAGTTTAGCTACTATTTATCGCGCTAAACATTATAACTAAGGAATTGGAAATTAAAGACGGAAATAAATATCAGAATACTTACTACCGTTGAAGCGCCAAGGGAGCAATCCTTTATTTCCAAGACCAAACTTACAATTTCTAGAGAGATAAGTGAATTACAATTTTTGTGGATGTTTGAAATGAGGAGGAGGAGGTTGGTATTTATAGCCATAAGGGGAGGAGATGGGTGGTGGAGATGGTGGCAAGTGTCTTTTGATCCAAGGGTTGAGGAGGAGGAGCAAGGAGGAGCTGCCACATGGGGGGTGGAGGAGCAGCCGGTCAAGGGAGGAGCAGCCGCCGGTAGCAGGTGGTGGAATGGGGAGGAGCTCCTCCCTTGGCCACCTCTTCAACAAGTGGTCGGTCATCTTGTCCAAGCGTGCATTTTGATAGTTGATTTTGAATGGCCAAGTGATTCTAAGACTAATGGTCGAGCCAGAATTTCCAAATTCCATGTTTTGGTCGAGCAATTTGGTCTTGGTGCCTATGCGCGAGGCCTTTACTTTGGAATTGAGCCAACTGCTAATCTGCTCGAGCATTCTCCTTGGTTTCCCGACATCTTCCACCTTATTTTCCATTTGGAACATTTTGGTCGAGGCGGAATTGTCAGATGAGGTGGTTTGCTCGAGCAACTTGAATTGAGTGTTTGGTCAGCTCGGCGGAGGGCCTGGAACTGCTTCACCCGGTCTGGTGGTTTCTGAGGCATTTTCTCACCCGGTCGGTTGAGTCTTCCATGCAAATTCCTCTTTGGCTTGATTTGTTTGGAGTGATTCCATGGCAGGATCCTTGAGATTTCTTCAGTCAGCGTCTGATCTTGACCTTGAAATAACTCTAAACATCTTTTCAGCGTAAAATCCTCTCCTTAGCGTGTTTTCTCTCTAAGCGCCAAAATACCCTGTAGAAATATATCGGGACTAACAAGTAGACGTTAAATAGACCAACAGTCTAATTTGGTGGGTTTTACGGTGTTTATGATTCGTATAATTTGGGTCCATCATATCACCCCACACTTTTAGTTGTTCGTCCCGAACAATGCTATTAAAGGGCGGCATTCTAAGTTTGGTTTTGGAATATGAAAATTAGACTGTGGGACTCGATTTATCCTAGTTCATGCATTACTTACTTATTACCAAATTGAACTGTGTAAATAAATAGAAGAAACTTAATACTTGTACCTCCGTGCCGAGATGCAATTTGTTCCGGATGTCTCGGGAGATAGCCCTTTTTTGGTTCCTGGACTGCAATTTCGGGATCGGCTCGCACTATATGGTTTCCTTGTAGCTTTCTCTAGCACGTGATTTGGTTCGGGTTTCACTGGTTTGAGTACTTTGATTTTTCTTTTGGCGAGGGACTGCTTTTGTAGTGAATCGGCCTTTGGCCTTTGATTTGACTCTTCGAGTACTTCACTTTTTTTTTGTTCGGTTAAAACCTTCACAATTTTGGGCCTTTGGCCACTTGATTTGCTTCTTCGAGCTTTTCGCCTTTTTGTGGCTTTTGCAAGTCCATTTTCTCAAGCCCTTTTTTGGGAGGTCCAATCATCGCCCGCAAGCCTATGGAAATACCTCCCCGCTCCTCTCATCGTTGTTGTTTCGCGCGGGTCAAGATGAGGGTCGCTCATCTATTTTCTCGGCTACTTTAACTAGAGAGAGGACGGTCTGATTCCCGTCCTCGCCTTTTTTTCTTTTTGCATAAACACTGCATGGCGGAGATGACTTCAATCTTCACTGAAACCCGAAGTGCAGCCTCCACTGACTTCGAAAACCATATAGTTTGATAAGATCCTTCGATTGCCTGCCAAGCCTTTCTAGGGCAGTTTATGTCAACTCCACATCTCTAGTTAATCTCAGCACAAAGGACAAATGAAAAGTTACGTTCTAAGTTTTTAGACAGTTGAATTTTCACAAGGTAAATGCATGAATTTCGGTCTATCTTTTTCACATTCTTAAGTTCATATTTTCAAAAAGATACTATTACTAAAAAAAACAGCAAGCATGTTATTTATATACAACTGTGGTTCTCACCCCACACTTTTGAACGAAGGCGTGCCTTAGTTCAAAAGTCATGCAAGCTAATATATATATGTGAGAATTACTAAGACAGAAAATTAAATGACAGAATTTAAATGACAGAAAGTAAGATAGTGTCGGGTTACCTCCCGACCAGTGCACTTGTTTAACGTCATTGGCTCGACGATACCTCGTTGTGGATTACTGGTTTGGGTCCCATGGGTGGCTCAGGTCGAATTTTGCCACCGTTCCTGTGTTGCTTCTTGCCTTGCCTTTTCCCGATTTCTTGCGAGATGATGTGCTTGGGTCAGGACTCCTTTGTTTTGGGATCTTTTCTTTCCAATACCCCGGAGGGTGTGAGGGACCTTTCACTACTAGCCCTTTGCAGCTTTTGTATTTGGGACTGTCTAGTCCAGCTACGGTGTAACACTGCTCCATCGAGGAGTCATTCTGCAGAGGCCCTTTTCCCATCCTCTTTTCCGCCTCTTCATGGATCACATAGTTTTCAGTGATTTGTCTATTGATCGAAGGGAAAAGTCGGGAAGCTTGCCTCTTGAGGCTTGGTTCTGCCTCGTTATGATCGTCAGTGAGGAACTGGTCGTAGATAGTCTCGGCTGCCCGGGTAATGATAGTCGGGTATGAATTGGGCAGTTCGTCAGTGGTGTTCTGGACTCCAACCTCGTTGCTTCCGGTGCTTTCCATATCTGATTCTTCTGATGGTTCAGGAGTCTCTTCTGACGGCTCGGTAGTTTCTTCTTTGTCTGCCTCAGGGTCAGCTTCATCTATCTGCATTTTCTTGTCAGTTTGGGGTACTCGTCTTGTGGCAGCGGCTAGGCCAATTATGAGGTACCACATGTCTGCAATGGTGAAGTTTCTGGCTGATCTTCTCATTGCTTCGTTAACTCTTCCCAGCTCTTCGGACCTCATCCCACGAAGAAATTTTTGGAGAAGAACCTTCTTCGTGAATCCATGGTGCGGGCAGCTTGAGACGATGGCATCATAGTTCGTGTAATATTCGTCCAAGGTCTCATCCCGGGATTGTTGAAGGCACATGATTCTTTCACGGGTTTCTTGGCGTAAGGATGGTGGGGAGAATTCCTTCAGGAATGGAACGCAGAGATCTACGTAACGTTCTGCACTACAAGCGGTGGATGTGTAGTACCAGATCGTTGCGAAATCAGTTAGAGAGAATTTGAAGCATTTAAGCTTAAATTCCTCTAACATTTCGTTAGCAAGTTTAATGTGGTAGCAGACGTGGTGAAAGTTTCGGCAGTGCTGTACTGGGTCTTCTCCCTCCGTTCCTCCGAACAGGGGCAGATATCGCGTTGTCCATGCATACGAAGGGGGTTGCGTCATGAGGACATAGGGGGGAAAGAACAACTAATCCGATAGCTAATTCCCCGGCAACGGCGCCAATTTGACGGATGTGCTTGTCGTCGAAGCAAAACGTACAAATAAATTTATAAGTCCGCTACTCGCGACTTAACTACTGGGTAGTCAGTGGTAAGTAGGGGTCGAACCCAAAGGAATTAGGGGGATAAGTTGTTCTTTAAGTTGGACGATTTTGGGATTGGTTGGTTGGTTTTAAAGCTACCAGCTAAGTGATTGATTGGTTGGTTGGTTGGTTTTAGTACTGGAAAGTAAACTGATAATTATTACAATTAAAAGAAAGCGTTCGGTTTCAGGGGCCTTGTATTATATCCTGTTTATCATTGACCCTTAGTGAATCTTCTAAGTATTCAAACGTGTATCAAGGCCTTTTCCGGCGCTCGATTTGCCACACTTTCTAGTCTTTTGCAAAAGTGTGCATAAGTGAATCAAGGCCATTTCAAGCACTCGACTCGCAACACTTTTTGCAGAAAACGTAAGACCCTTGTTCTACTTAGACTAGCACCCCATTTCAAGGTATACTAGCCTACGTGCATCCATTTGGTCCCTTTGGTCCAGTTTCCAAATGGTTTTTTAGATAGATCGAACTCCTCGGATAAGCTTGCCCATTTGGTCCCTTTGGTCCAGTTACAAATGGTCCACTTACCCGAGTATGATCACGAACCCCCAAGGAAGAGCTTGCCCATTTGGTCCCTTTGGTCCAGTTACAAATGGTCCACTCGACCTTGGAGATTCTAATCTTATATATGGCACATAGAATAAGTTTTGAATACACAGACGAGACACTAAGTTAATAGTCTAAAACATTTTATAATACAAGTCCACCCCTTCTACCGAACGACTAGTTTAGCTACTATTTATCGCGCTAAACATTATAACTAAGGAATTGGAAATTAAAGACGGAAATAAATATCAGAATACTTACTACCGTTGAAGCGCCAAGGGAGCAATCCTTTATTTCCAAGACCAAACTTACAATTTCTAGAGAGATAAGTGAATTACAATTTTTGTGGATGTTTGAAATGAGGAGGAGGAGGTTGGTATTTATAGCCATAAGGGGAGGAGATGGGTGGTGGAGATGGTGGCAAGTGTCTTTTGATCCAAGGGTTGAGGAGGAGGAGCAAGGAGGAGCTGCCACATGGGGGGTGGAGGAGCAGCCGGTCAAGGGAGGAGCAGCCGCCGGTAGCAGGTGGTGGAATGGGGAGGAGCTCCTCCCTTGGCCACCTCTTCAACAAGTGGTCGGTCATCTTGTCCAAGCGTGCATTTTGATAGTTGATTTTGAATGGCCAAGTGATTCTAAGACTAATGGTCGAGCCAGAATTTCCAAATTCCATGTTTTGGTCGAGCAATTTGGTCTTGGTGCCTATGCGCGAGGCCTTTACTTTGGAATTGAGCCAACTGCTAATCTGCTCGAGCATTCTCCTTGGTTTCCCGACATCTTCCACCTTATTTTCCATTTGGAACATTTTGGTCGAGGCGGAATTGTCAGATGAGGTGGTTTGCTCGAGCAACTTGAATTGAGTGTTTGGTCAGCTCGGCGGAGGGCCTGGAACTGCTTCACCCGGTCGGGTGGTTTCTGAGGCATTTTCTCACCCGGTCGGTTGAGTCTTCCATGCAAATTCCTCTTTGTCTTGATTTGTTTGGAGTGATTCCATGGCAGGATCCTTGAGATTTCTTCAGTCAGCGTCTGATCTTGACCTTGAAATAACTCTAAACATCTTTTCAGCGTAAAATCCTCTCCTTAGCGTGTTTTCTCTCTAAGCGCCAAAATACCCTGTAGAAATATATCGCGACTAACAAGTAGAAGTTAAATAGACCAACAGTCTAATTTGATGGGTTTTACGGTGTTTATGATTCGTATAATTTGGGTCCATCACTCATGTGAAGATCACGAAGGATGATGCTGGAGCTTCTGTGGATCAGACCCTATACCGAAGTATGATTAGAAGCCTGCTATACCTAACTGCAAGCCGACCCGATATTTGTCAAGATGTGGGTGTCTGTGCTCTGTATCAGTCTGATCCAAAGGAAAGTCACTTACTGCTAGTCAAGAGAATCATCAAATATATAAGCGGTACTGTCGGTTATGGATTATGGTACACTAGAGATACAAGTGGATGCATTGTAGGATACTCCGATGCGGACTGGGCCGGCAATATTGAAGACAGAAAAAGTACTTCTGGTGGCTGTTTCTTCGTTGGGAACAACCTAGTCTCGTGGTTTAGTAAGAAGCAGAACAGTATTTCACTATCATCTACAGAGGCGGAGTATATGGCTGCAGGAAGCTGCTGTGCTCAAATGATTTGGATAAAACAGATGCTTAAAGAAATAGGACTGGATCAGGACACCATGACATTATACTGTGATAATATGAGTGCAATCAGCATCTCTAAGGATCCAGTGCAGCATTCGCGGACAAAGCACATCGACATTAGACACCACTTCATCAGAGAGTTAGTTGAAGATAGAGTTATCAGTCTGTGCCACATGCCAACCGAGAAGCAACTGGCAGACATTCTAACGAAGCCATTGGATGTAGTAAGATTTGAGACACTAAGGTCTGCACTAGGCCTTTGCGTCATGAAAGCCTAGAAGACTACGTCTTCAAGGGCAGTCAGCTGTGCTAATCGCCAATTGTTTGCTGACGTGCCAAGAGGTAAGGGGGAGCCATGTGTTCATCTCAGACTGTGCAAGCTCCCTGACCAGTTGTCCAGCACTAAATCACCCATCTTCAGTGCTGACACGGATCGAATAATCAAGAATCAAGAAGTCTGGTCCAACGGCTCTATCAATTCAAGATTCAAGAAAACCGTACACCTTCTCGAGTTTGTTTTTCTTTTCAATTTTGAATTCAATTCTGTCCAAGTTTTTATTACAGTGCTATTTAAAAGACAGAAAGGGGCAGCGCTAGGATTTAACTCTCTCTACAGGTAAACCCTAAATCTCTGCGACAGCTACTCTCTTGCCCAATCCTCGCCCAAATCAACAATGGTGAACACCAGAAATACCAAAGTTTCTGCCGCCGCCGAAGGACAAAACAAGCCGACGTCCAGGCCCAAAACTCTTACCAAAGCATCCGTGGTGAAGGGTAAAGCCTTTAAACCCAGGAGTTCCACACCGGCGAAACCCTCAACTGCGAAACCGATGGAAATCGAGCCGAAGGAGACCACCACGGCTGTCGATTCACCCAAGATGACGCAAGCCACTGTCCAAGAACCTGTCTTGGTGACGGAACCTATCCGTGAAGAGGTGCCTGTGAAGACAGACACATCAGATTTCAAACCTCCGAGCGCGGGGTTTCAATAGAGCAACCCAAAGGAATGTCATCCGACACTCCCATGGTGATATCACGTACTGCTGCTGTTGATAGTACTCCGAGTGGAAGTGAAGTTGTGTTGAATGATTTGGTGAAGAAAAGTGTGGGAGACTGTGTAGTTATGGACCAAGTAGTGGTCGGAGGAGAGTCTATTTCAATTTCAGATTTAGTAGCCAGAATTCAAGCGGAGTTAATGGCTAAACTGGCCAATGAACAAGTTGTCAGACTTGCTGTACAGTCTGAAAAGGAGACGGCTATTGAAGACGTCAAGCGAGTTAGTGAACGTGGTACTGTGAATGAGTAAGTACCAGAAAAAGTAGTTGAGAAGGTCATGCAGGCTACTGAGCCAACTACTGAGATGGAGTCTGTCAGGATGGAGATCGCTCAGAAAATTGACGAAAAATCTCAGCCAGATCAAGCTGTTGAGACGGTAGTTGAACCATCGGTGCAAGAAGAAGAGGAGACAATACCAGTTGCAGAGGAAGAAGCACTTACTGGCAATACTGCGGCTCAGCATATGGAAGATGAAGGTTCTGATGATATCTTCAAATCAGAAAGTGATCCAGATGAGACAGATCCAGTTGAGGAGATGAAGGGAACAGAACCTGAAAAACAGACATCTGACCCTGCTGCCAAATTTGCATCAGAAGAATCGTCTGATGAGGAACAAGAAGAGATAGTGCCCTCGGCAGAATCAGAGGGAGAATCTGATCCTTCCTCTGTGCCATCCGCCACCAGCATGCCCATTGCTGATTTGAAGAAGACAGTTCAACAAAGCAAAAAGAGGTCAGCTCCTGTAAAGAAACCAACGACGTCCAAGAAGGTGAAAATCGACAAGTTACGAACAACTGTTCAAGGCAGTCTGTTCAAGGGGGTCTGGTTTTCTTCATCAGTTCATGCAGACAGGTGGGCAGTGATCCAGCACCGATCTATAGTGGCAGAGAAGGTACTGAACGTGAAAAAATACCCAGGGGTGTTAGTGGATCTTCTCAGTGAGAGTCAATTGATTGGTTCTCTTCGTAAAGCAGGCAAGTTTTCAGAACAGTTGGTTCGAGAGGTGATTGTAAATCTCCCTGCACAGTTTGGAGCACGAGGAAGTGAACACTATGGGCAGCTTCGAGTGCGTGGAAAGGCTGCTTACATTACTCCGGAGCTCATCAATGTGTGTCTGAATGCTCCTCAGTGGAATTCTGAAGCTATTACTGATGACCTGAACGTCATTGCTAGAGAAATTACTCAAGGAGTCAAGGTCCACTGGAAAGGATCAAACTTCAAGGCTTCGGAGTTGTCCACCAAATACTCCTTCCTGTACCAGATCGCGCACTACAACTGGATGCCTTCAACTCACCGTGGGACTGTCACCAAAGATCTTGCGAAGCTAATATATGTTGTGGGGTTGAAGAAGAGGGTCAACGTAGGAGAGCTGGTGTTTGCACACCTTGAGAAGCACTCCTTGTCTGCTAGGGAACAGCTGCCGATCGGATTCTTAGCCCTCATTCATCAGCTCGTGTTGGAACAGTTCCCCAAGATCCTTGCGCCAGGTGAATCCCTCTCTCCAGATCCTAAGGTTTTTGCTATGGATCACAAATTGTTTGCAGAATCACGTGTCATTGACGTGCCCACTGGAACCACTGTTCGCGTTCCTGAGAAAATATTAATGCCAGTCTCCATGCACATGAAGTTTGCCAAGGAAGTCAGGGGACAAATCACTTTCCTAGAAAATGAAATCAAGAGAATGCAGGTCCAGCGTGTGCAACTCCAGGATCTTCTTGCCGACTTGGGTACTCTGTCTAGCTCAGCTGCGGAGGCCTCAGCAGAAGAGTAGAAGTGAAGTCAGGCCGCTTGCCATGATTGAGTCAAAAAGGGGGAGAAATCTGCATAAGGGGAAGTCATGGCTACTGTGAAGGGGATCTGCGGATTGGTGTGAGACAGCTTTTTATTTTTTGCTTTCAGTTGTTAGTTTTGTTTTGGTTCTGAACTGAATGTTCTAAAGACCTGATGGAGCTGCGCCCCTGCTTATTGAATGAAGGATGTTCTGGGTACATCATCTGTGCTAGCTTAAAACTAACAGTGAGTCTCTATGCAAGATGCAAAGTCTGGAATGAAACAGGTCATGCAGAAGATGTGTTTTGCCTCACATGTCAAGGGGGAGATTGTTGGTGCATAAAATGCCATATAGGCAAAACACAAATCTGTACAAGGAGTCCTCAAATTGGTCTGTGCTAGAATCTGTGCAAGGTATATCTTTCAGTTCCGAAAAATCAGCACAGTTGCTGACTTGTAGGAAAGAAAGATATCAACTGGATATCCTCGACCGCCCCTTCACCAAACCGCCTCTGATAAGATAAAGATAAGAGGATATAATTTAAATTCGTCAACAAGATTTCTCCTATCTTTTAGAAGATCAAATCTAGGGTTTTGGTTTGGATCTTCTAACCACACGGCTATAAATAGAAGAGCAGAACTCAGTTGGTCGGCTAAGCAACACTTGAGAGACGCCGTGTGGAGAGCCTGAAATCCGTGCACTGAAATCACAACTTGAAGCTTTTAGTCGTCAAGCTTTCATTGGAGGATTGAGGCTGCAAGTTGGTAAGCCACTTGCTCTATTTTCTATCTTGAACTCATAAACTTGTTGCTGCGCACTATCACGCCCAGAGTTCAAGAAGGTGTTGTCGCTGCTTAGTACCTCTCAGGTCTAGCAGATCGACTGTCACAGACGACGACCATCCGCATTCTGAATCTACGAGTTGGATTCATCTACATCAGTCTCGGGAGGAGGTCTGATCGTCCAGACGGGAGTCTCTGGATCTAAGGGAAGCTTAGATCACACAATTCGCTTGTAAGGTAGTATAGGGGATCAGTAGTTTGGAACGCTGCTCAAACGTCAATCTGTACTATATACCGTAATAGTGAATTGTTCCTTGGACTTGGGAGAAGTCCCCCAGACGTAGGCTACATTGAGCCGAACTGGGTCACCAAGTGTTCTGTGTCCTTTTCTGTTTTTGCACCTTACTTTCATTTACATTAATCTGTGCAACTAACTGTACCACAGTGTGTCTAACATATTGCTGGTACAGTTGAACTCATCTCACGTGTAGCATTTCAAATACGTTTTGTACCGGAATCACACATGGAAGAAGTGATAAGTTTTTTTTGAAACTCATCATAAGGTAAACGATGCATGTTTTAATTAACATACAACTGCCAACTATTGGGATGTGTGGGGAATGAACATTATCACTCACATGGAAGCTAACGTGAAAGGTTGTTTTATGTTTGCACTTATGGTTATAGGTTGATATCGTATGTTGACATTATTCTCAAACTAAGTTGTATCCGAAGCTATTTTCACTTATGTTGCCTGAAGTCCCTTTCATTTCCTCAGTTTTTGATTTCTGACATTAGGAGTCAATTTCTATGTGCAGGGAAAATATAAAGTATACAACCTCTGCTCGGAGAGGCTCTATGATGCATCATTGTTTGAAGAAAAGGTGTGTTATTACGCAACTTATCATCCCTTGAGCTAGTTTTATGAGTTGATCTCATACCTGAATATTTACTTGTTAATTGACTATCATGAGAGAAGGGCTTTCTTACAAATTTCCTGGGTTATCCGTGTTTGATCAAACAGGTGGCGAGTTTTCCATTTGATGACCATATAACTGCCCGACATTGAAAATGTGGTTGTTGTGCATTGCAAGGCTGGGATGGCTAGGACAGGCTTGATGATTTCTAGCTTGCTTTTATACCTTAAAGTGTATGTATTTCAAAGTGCTAATTAGTAAAGTTATAAAACTTTTAGGAGTATTTAATTTGTGTGGCTGGTGAATGTTTATCATTAATATGTGTGGATGGAAAAGGCCAGTCTTGTCTTGCCAAGTCAAATAGTAAGTAATCAGTAATACCGCCCTAGAGAATACGCTCATGTGAAATTTACTGCTTTCAAGTATATTTCTTTACTGAAATATGCCTTGCCACATCCAGAGATATGTCAAATATTTTGAGCGTACTGACATACTTCAACGGAGAGGCCCAGCCAAGGTGAAGGTATGCAACGTTTCATCATTCAATATTTCAATGTCTATATTGACATGATGTAACGAGCATACTCGCCAAAGGAGGGACCATGTACACTTGCAGGAGACACCAGCAGTACTAACAGCAACAGGTGTGGAAGACAAAAGGCGGGGAGCAGAAACAGAGCAACTTCTACCCTAGCACAGAGTATGTGTACGCTAGGAAAGGCATGCATGTAGTTTACTATTAGTAGCAAGTGAACGTTGTGTGAGCAAACAGCTGTCTAGCAGCTTAAAAAGCATGATCATTGTATTGTGAAAGGCATCAAAAAAATCAAATACAATCTTCTTATCCCTCTACCTCTCCTTCTATCCTCCCCAGTCTAACTTCTAGTTCACTCGGCCCCATCACCACACCTTACACATGACACATTGTGTGTGCTAATTAAATATGTAACTTACTCCGAGGATTTCGACTTCACAAGTGCCCTTATTGGGTCAGGCCTTCTGTTACTGTTTCTGATTTCAATGGTAAAATTATTCACTTATTGATTAAAACATCTTACATAACAGAGACTTCAATACTTCATCAATCAAACAATCTGTATCTGCCAAGTCTTTTACACTTCATTGTATATATTGATTTAGTCTTCTTCTTATTTGTTCTAGGTTTTTCCTAATGGGGTAGAACCATATGAAACTAGAAAGATAGCAGACGAGCAAGATGATATCGCCGACTACTTGCACAACTACTTGTTTGAACATGATCTTTTGGAAAGATAAATTATTGTAGTGTTTACATTTGATTGTTATGTAAAGTTGTATGCTTGATGTAATGAATGGTTGTATTTTGAGTGAAATGAAAGTATTTTGATGTTTGGAAAATGAGTAATAGGGAATTACATTTGTTTGCAATTTGTGTTTAATTTTTCAAGTGAATTTGAGCTATAAAACAGCCAAAATCTACAAGATTTTTTTCATATTTTATGCAATGGTTCAAAGAAAACGGTTGCATAATGTCATGACATTATGCAACGGTTCTATGCTCCAAACCGTTGTGTAATGTCATGACATTATGTACCGGTAGATTATGCAACGGATGAGGAACCGTTGCATAATGGTTCCTCTATGAGAGCCAAACTGTATTCCCCTGTAGCTTGTATGGGAGCGTCCCTTGTATCGCTTCCTCTACATTCCTTTGAGCCTTATCTTGGTCTGGGAGCTCCAGGCTTGTATCTTTGCTGGCCAAGTCGACTTCTTGGGCTATGCAGGCCGATATGTTGGGCTGAAACAAACCCGTGTGATCCTTTGGGAAAGATGGCTTGTTGAAATTGACTTGGCTCATTTTATAGAGCATACAGGAAAATAGAAAGCAGCTAGCTAACACATTAGGTAGACTTGATCCAACAGGGTTTTTCCTGGTGTAGACTCTAGCTATAAACGAGAAATCATAGCCCTCGGCCCTCCTCTATAACATCTTATTACCTTAACATATGGAATCATAGGGGAGCACTCGGTTGAGGTAGGATTGGTAGAATGAGGCATGTGAGGCACGATCTGGGCCACTCATTGTGAGTTGAGCGGTCATTTGCGTTCACACTACGAAGTAGTGGGTTTTACTATTTGGACACGTGGCGCGCCCACAAAGTACGGGGGTTAGATGTGTGGCTCAGATCGTGCCTCACGTGCCTCATTCTAATTTTGATGCCTCATTTGATTGCTTCTCTGGAATCATATATAAACAATAATTTGTTTCACTCAACTGAAATCATTCCACTCATTCATTCCTATCAACATCGTATTTCCATAGATTTTGATCCAACTTTGAGCATCGATTTCTCAAGTAATATAAATCCGATTTTAGCATTTCCACATTCCAAGGTATTTTAATTCGCTTTTAACAACTCATTCAGAAGCGTTCTACACACTCAAAATTATGTCTCAAATAGAACATACCACCATTTTCTTCACACATTTTATACACACATTCCGACCGATAGAACTTTGACTGAGAAATTTTGAAGTATATACTTTACTGACCGAGAAAAATATAAATTCAGGTGCGGACAACGAAGAAAAACAAGTGCGCAGTCTGAGCGAATCAGATTGGAAAGACGCTACTCCTGAGATTTATCAAAGAAACCGTAAGAGAGAGAATATTCCCCATGAACAATTCTTTTGGTCATATCGATCATGTGCTTGTATTTCGTTTCGCAATTGGTGTATATGGGGACCAGTGAATCAGCTTTTTGTTGAATATCAATTTGTGATTTGATTGATTATATGAGTGACTTATAAAGTTGCCTTATCGAAAAAATTGAGTTCTTAAGTTGTCGGTTTACATTCAAATAATTCGAGTAATATATGAATATGGGACCTTTTATCTTGAAAATCTACGAGCGAACACGCACCTTCAACATAAGCGGGACGAAAAGCACTCCTCCACAAAAGTGGAAAAAATTATGCTACTCGAAGGTATCGAACTCTTGACCTCTTAATAATGTGTCAAGAATTCAAACCACTCAACCAAAATCACTTTCGCATAATTGCACTTTCTAATTTTTATTCATCTTTTGGAATCAAATTATTATTTCATCAATGTCGTATTAAATAAAACAATTATCGCGGATGTCACATCATATGATGAACTACATAGATACCCAAGTGGCCAAGTGTGGCCTGAGTACTTGCTTGGTAAATCACATTTGGAAATTACAAGCCAAATCTTTATAAAAGAGAAAAATATGTTGAAACCAATAAAAACTATGTACGTGTCATGCCTTAAGCATCATTAAACCCTATCATTTAATAGGATGTGTTGTTGTCTGCCCTCACCTTTTTCATTTTAGTTTAGAATAATATTAAAAAATGAATATGCTTGTGTATCAGTTTTAGGGTTTCTAAAACCCAAATGCTTAAGGCATGACACGTACATAGTTTTTATTGGTTCCAACATAGCAGGTGCAGCAGACTGGCATTGGTGGGGTCATATGAACCTACATGATTCTGATTTTAAGACTTTCCTTATTGTCGTATGGCTGTGTTGGCGAAACAGAAACGATGTCTGACACGATAAAGAAGGTTAGAGCATTATTCGCGCGGTGATCGTTGGGAAGAACACCATGAATCTGGTGCAGCGTTCTCAGTGGCAAAACCCATCTTTGTGCTACAACTTTGTGGACAAATGGTCTCCTCCACTCCAGGGAGTGATCAAGATAAACATTGATGGTGCTTGGGATGTGAATACTCGAGAGGCGGGCTTAGGGGTGGTTGCTAGAGATCATTTAGGCACAGTACTTTGGTGTTGGGCAACTCAATGGTGCCAGGGGATGTGCGCTAGCGAAGTTGAAGGTCAGGCGCTCCTTTTAGGTCTGAAGTTGGTTCGTGATACTGGGGTCTCGAGTGTTCTGATCGAGATTGACTCCCTGGACGTCTATCGAGTTATCGCCTCAGGTTCAGGCCTAGCAGACTGGTGCGACTCCATGCTGGACGCGACTATTGAGATGTTGAAGATGAGGCCTGGCTGGAGATTACGGATTATTAGCAGAGAAGCGAACGATGTTGCAGATTGGCTGGCGTCGTTCACAATTGTGGAGGTGGACTAGATTAGATGCTATCCCTTAACTCTCAAATTCTCTGCTGTTTTGCTTGGTTTGTAATATATTTGTTTCCCATACAAAAAAAACATAGCATGTGCAGCTGAATTCAGACATGTTAAATATATGACAAACGTGCAATCATATTTTTATAATAAAAAAAGAGTACAGAAAAAGAAAAATGTCAAACCCCATGAACGAAACAGAGAGATTGGACACAGTCGGTTATTTAGGTTTTGCTATTTTGGTGGGTTTGTTACAAAGACACATATCACTTGTCTAAGCGGCATTTAAGAATATGGCTGAGCTGACTGGAGTGACTGAAGACGTCCCACGGCGACGGATGATCTTCCAAGCGATAGAAACTACAATTTTGGCCATGGCGCGAGCCATTTTGATCTTGATCTGCCCACGACGCGGTGGAAGAGGCATTTGGGCTGAAATGTCTTGTGGTGCAGATGAAACTAGCTGCTGGAGCAGCCGTTTGATCTGAAGTTGAAATGTATGGTACTACAAAGTTAGAAACGATGATGATTTGAAACAAAGAACAAGGAGTAAAGTTATGAATTAAGAAAACAAGAACACAATGACTAAAGGTAGAAACGATGATTTGAAACTTACAAGCAGATCGTGGTACGCAGATAGTGAGTTGGATGGAGCAGCCTGCAGAAAGAATTCTAGGAAAAATGAAGATTGGCTGCTCTGTTTTAGGGGAGAGAGAGAGAGAGGCTCTAAACAGAGCAAGGGGAAAGCTATGAGAAGAACATTGTTGGTTGTGTGGTGAAGTGGTTTGAGTTGCATTTATTTTATAGACATAATTTTGATTAGAGCAGATTTAGTCTTAGGACAATTATCTCAATGAAATCTTTAGCCTTGAGTTTTATTATTTTAACAAATGACTAATTATCAATTAAAAGAAATATCAATATTCACTACTACAGAAGGGACCTTATGCAACGGTTCTGAGGTATCTTATGCAACGGTTCCTCATCCGTTGCATAAGCTACCGTTGCATAAGGTCCATACCTTATGCCACAGTTCCATAAACCGTTGCATAAGAGCAACACTTATGCAACGGTTTGTTGTTAGAACCGTTGCATAGGGTATGGACCTTATGCAACGGTTTCAACACAAAACCGTCGCATAAGATTAACCATTATACAACCGTTTTGGTGTTCAAACCGTTGCATAAGTGTTGCTCTTATGCGACGGTTTTATGGAACCGTTGCATAAAATATGGAAAAAATTTGGCAGGTTTCAGCTGTTTTAGCTCAAAATCCCCCTGAAAATTGAATACAAATTCTAAACCAAATTTAGTACCCTGCTTTTACACATTTCCAAACATGGAAACACTTTCATTTCACTCAAAATACAATCATTCATACAAGTCCATCCATATATACATTGATTTATACAAACGTCACATATATAAATAATATTCACATGTAAACACTATGTTCGAATAAGTAGTTGTACAAGTAGGCGACGATCTCATCTCGCACGTCTTGTACCTTCCCCAACTCATATGCTTGTGTCCCATTAGGAAAAACCTATAACAAATAAGAATACGATAAACATGAATATATAAAAAAAAATAGAGTTAGAACAAACCTAACTAGAACAATATAAATTTAGAATAAACGTAGGTAGAACTGCTTTAAGAACAAACCTAATTAGAACATTTGTCACCATTTAATAGAGTAAAACGAGACTAGTATGCTTACTTGGTCAAAGTTCTCCACATATGCACCGTTATTAGCACGAACAAATTCTATTATGTCCCGAATAAATCTCAGAACATAATAACCGCATAAATTAGTTTCATCGGGTTGTTTCGGACACTGCATTATAAGTAATCTCAGTTAACACTTTATTAATGAAAATTACAAGAATATATTAAAGGAATGCTTTATCTATGAATACCGTCACTATCTTCCATTCGACTCGACGATCAATCCTCGGGTTAGATCCTTGATAGTATCGTTGCAACCCCCTAAAATAAATAACAATACGTAATTAGTGACTATCAATTCAAGTTACAAAATAATAGTAAGATGGAAACTTACGAGTCCACTAAAGCTTTCGCATCGCTGTGTATAACGGTCTGATATGGCGAGGAGTTAAACCAATGGACTACACCTTGGTTGGGGAAGATAACACACAACATCCAATGAAACCTACATCAACAAACTAAATTCATATAACCCATATTTCAAAAAACAGGTAATATAGGACAAGTAATTTATGTACTTACTCTGCAGCATTTATATAAGGCATAAAGTAGCAATAATTGCGATCTTTGTCTGGCATATGAAGTCTTGCTACAAACGCCTCCATCCTATCATTTATATTATTGGAAGGGCTCATGTCTGTGTGATTGAAGAACCCGAATCGAACCTCTGAATCAATCATTTGATTGTATAAAGAACTACACAATGAAAAACTTGTAAAGTTAGACCTTCAGTAACAAATGATGAACAACTAATGACAAGAATATTTACCATATGTATAAATCACAATGTGAGTTCGATAACGGTGCCAATGCATATATATCACGGACGTCATCTGGGCCCACGGTGGAGGTGTAGTCGTCACCGAACACTTCGTCAGCGATGCGTACTCTAACAACGTCTCTGCCCAAGTTAGAGTACATGTCGTGTAGAAATCGACAGTCGATGGAATAATTCTCTACTGCATCATTTGAAGCCGGTGGCAAGTGGAAGTATAGTTGCATGGTATATGCCTGAATTTCGAATGTTAGTAAATAATTCAAATAAAATCTCATAAATTAAATTATGGAAAGATGATTCAAATATTTGATTTTATTACCCTTATGTTGTATTCAATCAAGTGCTTCGGCCATGCAACCAAGTCTGATTTCGCCTCTGCATCTCGTGTTGTCTTTAATGTCTCTCCAAAGGGAATGGGCAGTCCAACATTATTCTGACCAAGAGAACTATCGACCTTCACCTTCATCATCTCTTCGGGCAGTGGAATAGAACGTAGCAAACGACCTTTCATGACTCGACCGACTGCCACTAGTCGTCTCTCATTATCAGGTCCCTCTTCGATATATAATAGGCTTCGTAGCCCAATCTGTCAACGTAAATAAATCCATGGTTTACATTTGTAAGAAAAATATAAACCAAATAGTAAGAAAATAACGACTTTGAAAATCTCCAAGTACCTCAGGTATATTCTTCCAAGGGTCCTTCTCTGTGGGAGCACCGGTGAAGACGTATTCACTCTGTCGATCAGACGGCTGAACCATCCTAGCACTAGAACTGGGTGTCGCCCTCGAGGAGGTAGAGCTAGGTAATCCAATCCTCCATGGAATGTGTGATCCAAGTCCTCGGGTACGTCCAGGGTGCTCATCCGTACCAATAGCCTCCGTCAGTATGTCACGTCGGCCTTGAGAAGAAAATTCTCCTCGAGCGGCTTGTTCCACTAAATCATCCTATTATTTCAGAAAATTACCAATAGTTAGTGTATAATGTAAAAATACTTGGCTATTAAACACACATAAGGAACTTACAATCTTTGCAGCCACTCCTTGAGATGCCTCAGAGACGAACTCAGCATTTTTTTTCATTCGTCCCCTCTTCCACAAATCATGCCTCTCTATAGAGACATTAGAAGCTTGTTCCTCTTGAATTGCCCCCTGAGAAATTAACTCAGCTATTTTCTCTTTTGCCATTTCCTCTTCCAGTTTTCTATATCCTCCTCGACCCAAGACGTGCTTATACACATTCTTCTTGACCAGATCCTTGTTTGTGTCCCTTAATTTCTTTGCAGCTTCGGAGAGCCTCTGCTCCTTAAAAGCCTTCCAATGATTGGAGTCAATATACGGATACATCTTCAAAGCATCTTCATCTGTTCCGTCACCGTAGATGTAATCATGTGCGAGGCGTGACTTAAATTGTTTCCACATCTTGCACGCAGCGCTAAGCTCCCGATTTTTATGCTCCTCGACTCCATCAAAAATTGCCTGAAATAATAAAAAATAAGTTCTAATTAATACAAAAGTTAGTTACCATGTTTAAAACGAATACAATGTTAGAATTAAAGAAGCTCTTACAGTTGCCTCTCTCCACACGATGTCTTTAAAATGTTTAGGGACCTTCCTCCAATCAGTGTATATGATAGGAACACGACATCGAACCAATGTACCCAAGTAGCTCCTCCATTTGTCTGCAACCTTCCCTATTGGATTCCCTCTTCTATTCCATTCAACTGTGGCCTTAGTACCAGTCTCCTTGTGTCTCTTAATGAATTTGCTCATATATACAAGGCCTCTCTTCTTTGGAACTATCGGACCAGAAGTGTCATTAAGGTCATCCTCACTGCTGCTGCTGCTGTGTGAAATGGCCATGATCCTGTAAACATGAAATTACACGTCAGATTAATTAATCAATAAACCTTATTTCTCAGAAATAAATAAATAAATAACTACACAAGTTATAAATAAATAACATACACAAGTCATAAATAAATAACATACACAAGTCATAAATAAATAACATACACAAATTAAATTTCTTTATCAATCCATATTCCTTCTCCATGATCTTCTCGTAGTTGTATTTCATTATCAGCTTCGCTATCATCGTTCTCCACGGGAACTATCGTACAAGAATGCGAAGCTCGCGCACAAAATGAACAGTAAGATGCACCATTACATCAAAAAAGCTAGGTGGAAAAAACATCTCTAATTGGCATAGTGTAACAACAATCTGGTCTTGTAGTTTATCAAGCTCTGATGAATCAACAACCTTGGCAGACAAAGAGCTAAAAATGGCGCAGAGTCTTTGTACAGCGGACCTCACTTTAGGAGACAATACACCTCTAATTGCAATAGGCAACAACTGCTGATCAATACATGATAGTCATGAGATTTTAATCCATTCAACCGCAGATCCTTCATTGAAACCAAGCTGGCAATATTCGAAGAGTACCCATATGGAACTTTAACTCCTTTCAGACATCCACACAAAATTGTTTTCTCATTCTTAGAAAGAGTTGTGCATGACGGAGGCAAATATGTACGCTTTCCTTCAGTTTGAGGTGCTAATTTGGTACGAATGTTCATATCCAACATATCCAGTCTAGCTTTCAATCCATCCTTTGTTTTTCCGAGAATGTTTAATAAAGTACCAATAAGACTGTCACATATATTCTTTTCAACATGCATCACATCAATGCAGTGTCTGACGTCGAGTGTATGCCAATAAGGGAGATCAAAAAATATAGATCGCTTCTTCCATGGAGTACCTTCAATGCGTGCATTGGGCTTCCCAAATCGATTTGTAATATTCTGAATTTTTTGAAGTATTTCATCTCCAGAAGCCGGTCGAGGTTCTATTCCATGTTCGGTCTCACCATTAAATGCAACTTTTTTCCGCCTGTAAGGATGATGCCTCGATAAAAAACGTCGATGTCCCATGTAAACCATTTTTCGACAATTCTTTAGATGGCGTGCATGTGTCTCTTCCCCGCAAATTGGACAAGCTTTGTACCCTTTAATAATGTACCCCGATAAGTTACCATAAGCTGGGAAGTCATTGATGGTACACATTAACATGGCACGCATATTAAAATATTCCTGCCTTGATGCGTCAAACGTCCGTACTCCTTCGTTCCATAAAAGCTTCAAATCTTCTATCAAAGGAGCTAAGTATACATCAATATCATTTCCGGGCTGTCGAGGACCCGATATCAACAGAGAAAGCATCATACACTTACGCTTCATGGTTAACCTGGGAGGAAGATTGTAGATAACCAATATCACAGGCCATGTACTATGCTGAGTACTGAGGTTTCCATGTGGATTCACCCCATCAGTAGAAAGGCCAAGGCGTAAATTTCTACACTCCGCTCCAAATGTCGGGAATGTGTTATCTACTTTTGCCCATTGTAGTGAATCAGCAGGATGACGCATTTTCGTATCAATAACGCGTTTCTCAGCATGCCAACGCATATTATCAGAATCTTCCGAGCTAGCAAACAATCTCTGAAACCTGGGAATCGGTGGAAGATACCATAGTACTTTAGAAGGAGTGCCTTTGGAACCATTTTTGGGTTCTTTGTTTAACTTATAACGAGGAGACTTGCACACCGGACATTCAACCATATCTTTATAGGAATTCCGATACAATATACAATCATTAGGACAAGCATGTATCTTCTCGTAATCAATACCCATTGGACACATAACTTTTTTAGCCTCGTAACAACGGTTAGGTAGGGTGTTATCCTATGGAAGCATATCTTTCACCAGAGTTAACAATTCAGTGAAACTTACATCACTCCATCCATTTTTTGCTTTCAAGTTGAATATCTTCAAAGTTGCAGATAGCCTTGTGTATTTGGAGCACCCTTCGTACAATGGTAATTCTGAATCATTCCTCAATGACTCCAAAACTTGAGGTCTATCAATAAAATCGTCGGCAACATTGTTGACCATGTCAATTATATTGTCATCCTCCCAATCATCATTATCCACATGTAAACTTTCTACGGGCTGAGGTTGAACATTTTGTGGTTCAACCTCGCCATGCATATACCAAAACTTGTACTGTGGGTCAATTCCCTTTAAGAAAAGGTGTTTCCGCAATTTCTTGGGTTTGACCTTTTTGTTATTCCAGCAACCCATACATGGACAATAAACACGTTCAATGTTGTTCGTGGACGCATACGAAGATGCAAACACACAAAAATCCATAATCCCTTGCTCGTACTGAACACTTAACCTATTACCGGACACCCAGTCTCGATTCATTATAACTACATAAAGCATCAGATACGCATAGTTAGAAAGAGATCATGTTATTGTTGATATACTTATTAGTAGAAATAGACCATATAAATCCACTCCATGAAGCACACTCCAACCATTAAAAAAGTTATAAATGAGTTTCATAGTGTATTTTACCTTAGAGTAGAATCTCTCGCACAAAATAGTCAAAGGTTGGATGCAGCGTCGACTCTAAAGTTATAAACAACAATAAATAAGGTTAGTAAACGAAGAAATATCAAATATCCAATATGAATGGAGACGTAAGTAGTAAACTCGTTTAATTGGGCAATTTACCTTAAAATAGAAGTTTCCTAAGAAAATAAAATACTGGGTGTGCAACACGTACGGACTAGATCTATAAACAACGAAAACAACTTAGAAAACAAGGAAATAAAGTCTAATCTCCATGTTAATAGGAAAATATGTAAGAATGATAACCATCGAATACCTTAAAATTGGAAGAAGCGGCAAAGAAAAAGATTTGGTAGTTGTATTTCCTAATGTTGGAGAAGTGAAGCTTCCTCTTGCTAACCGGCTAACAAGTACTACAAGTAGTGAACGAATATCGGTAAGATGCCAAATAAACCAACTAGTGCTTATTTTCGCCTCTAAAATCCATAAAACAAACAATCACGAGAATGAAAACCGGAGAGCTTTTTACCTGCAAAAAGGCAGTGCAATACCTACTGTCCAGAAAACCGGAGAGATTTTTACCGGTATCACGCAGTGCAATACCTAATGTCCAGAAAAATAGAAAAAAATTCAATCGTTCCATAACCTAATCCAATCAATCCATCATTGAATCTATAAATGACAGAATTGACAGGAGCTGCATCGGTTCAGTGGGAACTAACCGATTTAGTAATGGGCGAGGAGCGGAGGCGGTGTGAGACGAGGACTGGATGCGGAGCAGAGCGACTGGATGCGGAGGAGGGTCGAACGGGCTGAGAGCGACGGACGGGATGCAGACGACTGGCGCAGAGGGTCGCACGGACTGGGTGAGGAGCGGAGGCGGACAGAATTCGACTGGCGAGCGGAGGAGGGCAACAAATTCGTTCGAGCGGGATTGGAAAGAACACCGAAGACTTGTGCATTTTTCAATTTTAGGTTTGAGTTTATGCAACGGTTCTTAAACAACCGTTGCATATAGTTTACCATTATGCAACGGTTCTTCAAAAACTGTTGCATAAACTATATCTTATGCAACGGTTCTTAATAACCGTTGCATAATTGTAAACTATATGCAACGGTTTTATAACAACCGTTGCCTAAACTGTATCTTATGCAACGATTTGTTATAAAATCGTTGCCTAATAAAAAACCGTTGCGTAATCCATAACACGGAACCGTTGCATATTCCGCGTTCTGTAGTAGTGATTGTTACTCTTTACTTAAAGGTCATGTCTCCAATAGGCTGGGCTGGGCCGGCCTAGGCCCAAAAAAATAGGCCTGGGCTAGGCTTGGTTAAGCCTTAGCCTACACTTCAATTTTCATTGGGCTAGGCCGGGCCAAGTCCATACATATTTTCGGAGCCTTAAGCAGCCCATTGGCCTTATTTTTGATGGGCCTGTGTGGGCTAGGCCGGGCTTGGCCTTATATATCAATAGGTCGGGCTAGGTAATCTTGTTATGATAATTATAAATATAATGTTTCATGCTTGTGAATAACTTATACGGCGGCTACACACTGACTTATAGTCAAAAGATCACAAGTAAACTTGATAAGAAACTACGTTTATCAAAAAGTTTGGTACTCAACATAACCTTTGAATCCACAAATCTTCTTAATTTGGACATTAATATCATTAGCATCAATGTCAACAATGCAAACATCAAGAAAAATCAGTTCATAGAAACAAAATGTGACATCTCTTTTATTTTTGGAAGGTTTCACTAGGCTTTTTCGATATGGGCCATGATAGGCCTGAACATGGGCTGGGCTTTAATATACGGGCCCTTACCCGGCCCGTCAAGCTTAAGGCTAGACTTTAATAGGCCTGAACATGGACTGGACGGAGTTTAAGGCCTATGGACCACGAGGCCCTCATTAGGCTTTCGAGCCCATTAAGCTGTTTGGAGACCCTAATGTTGTGTGAATATCATCTTGGGGACTTGGACCTTAAACCTGACTAGTTTTCTTTGGTCTTTGTTTTTGACTCTCCTGTCGTGATCAGTGTGTACAGTTCACTTCAACAACAATAACAACAAGAAAATCAAAGAATTGGTATTTTATAGTCGCTTTATTATGACCAAATGGCCCCTAAGGCTAAACGTGTGACTCTAGCTATGCACATGGGGGCTTTTACTATCGTGACAAAAGCCGACGTTTAGATTTTGGGGAACATTTTTATTACAATTTACAAATAAATAAATACACTTTGGGAGAGGTCAAAGACAAGAGACAGGGAGGGAACCCGAGTGGGGCTCAGTCTTTGTCGGGGTTTGCTCTTCCAGCTGTTGATAGATTTGGGCAGGTATCTTTGATTCTCCAAAGGGCGAAGGATATGAGTATTATATGAATGATAAAATCAAAATGTGTGTGACGGAAAGTTCCGCACAGATCGTTGCATAGAGGCCACTTAAAGGTGACGGAAAGTTCCGCACAGATCGTTGCATAGAGGCCACTTAAAGGTCACGTTATGTGAATAAAACTATATATCGTTGCGTAGCTAACTCAAAGTTTTACAATTCTTTAGTTCACACCGAGAGTAAACGAAGTCGTTTAGATGGTCGAAATTTGAGTGAAAACTTAATGATCGAACTTAATTCATGAATGATCAGATTTAATTAGCACCACAAATGACATATTAGACCTTTATTCATTCAATTAAGTGCTGAAAGCAAATAAAAAATCCGATGAGGCAAGCTATATATCGTTGCATAGCTAACTCAAATCTCTACAACTCTCTAGTTCACACCGAGAGGAGACGAGGTCGTTTAGAAGGTTGAAACACAAGTGAAAGTGATGTAGATAGATTAGCAAAAAATCAGGATTGTGGCGAAATAGCAGGATTGGAGTTGCCGGAGTCAGATTTCCGCCCATAATACCTTATTTTGAGCAGAACGGCGTGACGATCGAAAGTCACAAGCTTTGCTAGTGAGATATGGGCTTTTTGGGCCATCCGGAATCGTTTCCTATTTTATTTCGAATTTTTAATGTTTTTAGTAATTTTCGGTTTTTAGTAATTTAATGTTTAATCGTTTGCTCTGCATTAGAAAGCCTAATGATCAGACTTAATTCATGAATGATCAGACTTAATTGGCACCACAAATGACATATTAGACATTTATTCATTCAATTAAGTGTTGGGAGCAAATGAAAAATCCGATAGAGGCAAGCTATATATCGTTGCGTAGCTAACTCAAAGTTCTACATCTCTCTAGTTCACACTAAGAGGAGACGAGGTCGTTTAGAAGGTTGAAACACAAGTGAAAGCCTAATGATCAAACTTAATTCATGAATGATCAGACTTAATTGACACCACAAATGACATATTAGACCTTTATTCATTCAATTAAGTGATGGGAGCAAATGAAAGATCCGATAGAGGCAAGCTATATATCGTTGCGTAGTTAACTCAAAGGTCTACAACTCTCTAGTTCACACCGATAGCAGACGAGGTAGTTTAAAAGGTCGAAATTTGAGTGAAAGCGTAATGATCAGACTTAATTGGCACCACAAATGACATATTACATTTAAAACTATTACTGTAGCAATGATTAGACTTAAAATTATTAATGTAGAAATGATCAGACTTAAAACTATTACTTTAGCAAATGATCAGACTTAAAACTATTACTGTAGCAAATGTTAAGGCAATTATACCCTCACATCTATTATGTAATTTTAAATAAATCCGTTTTATTTTTTTATTTACAAAAAGAGCCCTGAATTTCGATTGGTCGAAATATACACGTGGCAATATTTTATTAAGTTATAAGTTTTTATTTATAATTGTGATTTGTATTTGATCCGAACTCTACCAAGATTAGACATAATTTATACCTTATGTATATACTCTGCAAGGCATGCTTACATATGATATGAACGATCTTACACCGCATTTGGGACATATTTTTTTCCAAATCATAGGAAGTATCCAAGAAGGTTCCTTCAGTTTTATTATTTTAACACTAATTATGGGAGCGCCTTCCACCAGGCCACTCGCACTCGTCGGGAGACTTTGATCTTAAACCTGATTTTTTTTTTCTTTGGTCTGGTTTTTGACTACCGGTAGTGATCAATGTGTACGAGTACACTTCGACAACGACTACAAGAAATCAAGAATTGGTTATGACCAAATGGCCCACATCGTGACAAAAGCCAACGTTTAGATTTTGGGGAACATTATTATTACAAATAAATAAATACCACTTTTGGGAGATGGCTCGTAGTTATATTTATATGAATGATAAAATCAAAATGGGTGTGACGGAAAGTTCCGCACAGATCGTTGCATAGAGGCCACTTATCAATGGCTTTCGATTCAGTTAATAAGATCGAGTTATCGACTGAATCAATCAGCAGCAAAATAATGAATCAACATTAATTACATAATCATGGGACAAATAACATGAATTGAACTATGCTAATGGTGGAAAAAAAGTTCACTCGCCCCTCGTTCTTAACTAGCTAGCATTCCCTTTTCCTTTTGTTTGGATCAATGAAAAATTTTATGGAAAGAAAATGAAATGAAAAATAAATAAATAAATAAATAATTTTGTTTCATAAAAAAAAATAAGGAAAATTTTGTATTCAATTATTTTGTTTGTTTGTAATTTTCGTCACAAACCAAACATGAAAATCATTCCTTCACCCCAAAAACTTTGACCTTCTCATGGTTTGAAATATTTCATATATATATATACAAACGCCTAAATAGGGGCGCGCTCCCCTGAATCAGGAGGTAGAATGAGACAGTGATGCACATTGTGAGCTACTCATTTAGATGATGTGGCAGAGAATAGTGTGATTTTTGCTTTTGATGGATTTTTGGTAGTGGGATACGTGTCATGAGGAGATGAGTTTGACGACTGAGATGAGTGGTTGAGATGGTGCCTCACTGCCTAATTCTAATTTGGCTGCCTCATTTGAGCGCTCATCCGTCTAAATATATACAAACTACAAACTAATAAGAATCGTTGAGTTCTTAAGTTCGTGTGACCGTGAATGCTCTCATTTATGACTTCGTATTATAAATGTATTTTTTATTTTATTTTCTTGTGGGTTTACATTCATATAATTCGAGTACTAACCTTTTATTTTGAAAATTCACGAACGAACACTCACCTCCAACATAAGCAGGACAAAAAGCACTCCTCCACAAAATTGAAAAAATTATGTTACTCGGGGTATCGAACCTCTTAATTAACAATATGTCAAGAAATCAAGTCAATCAACCAAAACCACTTTCGCATAATTGCGCTTTCTAATTTTTATTCATCTTTTGGAATCAAAATATTATTTCATCTAAATAAAACAATTATCGCGCATGTCACATCATATGATGAACTGAACTACATAGATACCCCAAGTGGCCAAGTGGCCTGACCGCCTGACTACTTGCTTGGTAAATCACACATTAGGAAATTACGAGCCAAATCTTTATAAAAGAGAAAAATATGTTGGAACCAATAAAAACTACGTACGTGTCATGCCTTAAGCATCATTAAACCCTGTCATTTAATAGGGTGTGTTGTTGTCTGCCGTTACCTTTTTCATTTTAGTTTAGAATAATATTAATAAAAAGAATATGTTTTGTGTATCCATTTTAGGGTTTCCTGAGTAAACGGAATTTATTCTAACATGTATGAGATAAAATACCGAATGAAGACACTCGCAAAAAGATACTGAGAGGTTGGTTAGGCCAATGGAATCAAAAATCATAAAAGCGAGAAAAATAGCATGGGCAGCTGAATGCAGACATGACAAACGTGCAATCATATTTTTATAATAAAAAAAGAGTACAGAAAAAGAAAAATGTCGAACCCATGAACGAAACAGAGAGATTGGACACAGTCGGTTATTTAGGTTTTGCTATTTTGGTGGGTTTGTTACAAACACACATATCACTTGTCTAAGCGGCATTTAAGAATATGGCTGAGCTGACTGGAGTGACTGAAGACGTCCCACGGCGACGGATGATCTTCCAAGCGATAGAAACTACAATTTTGGCCATGGCGCGAGCCATTTTGATCTTGATCTGCTCACGACGCGGTGGAAGAGGCATTTGGGCTGGAATGTCTTGTGGTGCAGATGAAGCTGCTGGAGCAGCCGTTTGATCTGAAGTTGAAATTTATGGTACTACAAAGTTAGAAACGATGATTTGAAACAAGAATAAGGACTAAAGTTATGAGTTAAGAAAACAAGAACAATGACTAAAGATGATTTGAAACTTACAAGCAGATCGTGTGGTGGAGCAGCCTGCAGAAAGAATTCTAGCTAGCTAGGAAAAATGGAGATGAGATTGGCTGCTCTGTTTTCGGGGATAGAGAGAGACAGAGTAAGGAGAAAGCTATGAGAAGAACATTGTTGTTGACTGCTGAAGTACGTGGTTTGAGTTGCATTTATTTTATAGACACAATTTTGATTAATTAGAGCAGATTTGGACAATTATCTCAATGAAATCTTAATTCGTTCAATAATATTATTATTACGAATGAGCATTCCCCGTAGAATAATTATAGCTAGAGACAAAACATACCTTTACCAAGATTAATTAGACAACCTTATGTATATACTCTGCAAGGCATGCATACATATGATATGAACAATCTTACACGGCATTTGGGACATATTTTTTTCCACATCCATAGGAAGTATCAAAGAAGGTTCCTTCAGTTTTATTATTTTAACAAATGACTAATTATCAAATAAAAAGAAATATCAATATTGTTACTCTTTACCATACTTACTTTTTTTTTGATAAGTTACCATACTTACTTAAAGGTCACGTTATGTGAATAAAACTATATATCGTTGCGTAGCTAACTCAAAGTTCTACAACTCTCTAGTTCACACCGAGAGCATACGAGGTCGTTTAGAAGGTCGAAATTTGAATGGAAGCTTAATGATCAGACTTAATTCATGAATGATCAGACTTAATTGGCATCACAAATGGTATATTACATTTAAAACTATTACTGTAGTAATGATCAGACTTAAAACTATTACAGTAGAAATGATCAGACTTAAAATTATTGCTGTAGCAAATGATCAGACTTAAAACTATTACTGTAGCAAATAATAAGGCAATTATACCCTCGCATCTATTATGTAATTTTAAATAAGTTCATTTTATTTTTTTTATTTACAAAAAGTGCCCCGAATTCTAATTGGTCGAAATATACACGTGTCAATATTTTATTAAGTTTTAAGTTTTTATTTATAATTGTGATTTGTATTTGATCCGAACTCTACCAAGATTAGACATAATTTATACCTTATGTATATACTCTGCAAGGCATGCTTACATATGATATGAACGATCTTACACCGCATTTGGGACATATTTTTTTCCATATCATAGGAAGTATCCAAGAAGGTGCCTTCAGTTTTATTATTTTAACAAATGACTAAATTATCAAATAAAAGAAATATCAATATTGTTACTCTTTACCATTACTTACTTAAAGGTAATATCATCTTGGGGACTTGGACCTTAGAGCAGGTCCAACGCAGGCCCGCTTGCTGAGTTGGCAGTGAGAGAATGAGACCCAACTCCAAATTCAGCCGTTGGAGAATTTATCAAAAAGTTGGGATAAGTTGGGCAAGCCCACCATAGTGGACAAACCCACTTCTGACACATCTTCTTTTATCATTTATTTTTTTATTAAATTCTCCATTACTTTAATTTTTGGTATTGAATGACTACACCAAATGTAACCGTTTACATGCTAAATGTTAACGTTGGAGTTTCAAATATTACCGTTGTGATTTTTAACAACACTTTTTACCTTATAAATATCATCTAATATTTTTAACACTTCTCACATTCTTCCTTCTCATTTTTTTTAGAGCAATATGAATCCCCATCAAAATTCACCTTCAAATCCTCGAAACAGAAATCCAAATTCTCAAATTTAGGAGAAGAACCTTTAGCCCCTTATGAAAGGTACATTGAAAGAAATGTCCAAATTCGTGATCGACAGAAACGGTCGTTGTCTGGCTGCTTCTCCAAGTAGGCACGAACTCGTTCTCGTAACGTTGTCGTTTCGTCTGTGATGATGCATAAGTCAAGCTGTGTCGTTTTGTCAAATGAGCTTACAACGTCTACTTATTTTTTCATGCGCGCTTTGTAGAAACTGATAACTCACAAACACACTATATATGACTAACTTGAATCCACGCTTCTCAGTGATGTTAAATGATCTCTTTTATAGAGATCATACAATGCTAGAGAATCAAAATGGTTAACAAAAACGTTTCTTAAAACATAAGAAATAAAATGAGCATTAACGACATTATTGTGAAATTTAATTACCTTAAATTCATGCATTTATTTTAAGTGAGCTGGCTGGCATTTCTTCAGCAAAGAGGTTGGGTGTGTCCATTTATGCCACCAAGACAACACAGTGTTTCTCCGACGGGTCCCATCCATAAACACTAAGGTAGACTTGGTCCAACAGGGTTTTTCCTGGTATAGATTCTATAGCCCTCCTCTATCTTAACAACTTGCAAATCTTAGCACATGAAATTATATATAGACATATAAAGTTGTCGTTTAGCTTCCGATACGGGACAATTGGTTTCACTGAAGTGAAATCAATCCATTCATAACAATATCGTGTTTTCATTGATTTTTGTCCAACTTTGAGCATCGATTTCTCATTTAATATAAATCCGATTTTGAATTTTCCACATTCGATTTCATATCTCTTGTTGCAAAGTATTTTATTAACTCATTTTGAGGTATGCTCCCCACTCAAAATTAGGTCTCAAATAGAACGCACCACCATTTTTTTTTTTCACACATTCCATCTAGATATGACTGTAGGGCTGAGAAATTTTGAAGTATATACGTACTGACTGAGTAAGCGACAATATTAATTCTGGTGGGGACAACGAAGAAAAACAAGTACGCAATCTGAGCGAATCAGATTGGAAAAACGCTCCTCCTGAGATTTAGCAAAGAAACCCTAAGAGAGAGAATATTCACCATGAACAATTCTTTTGGTCGATGATGGGAATATTATCATGTGCTTGTATTTGGTGTATATGGAGACCAGTGACTTAGGTTTTGTTGAAATATCTATTTGTGATTTGATTGATTATTTTGTACCTAAGTACCAATTTAGATGGATTTTTGAAGTTGCCTTATCGAAGAGTTCTGGAGTTCTTGTCAATACTCTCCTTTATTGACTTCGTATTATAAATGTGTTTTCTATTTTTTTTTTATTGTGGATTTACATTTCATAAAATTCGAGCACTATACGAATATATTCTAAATATATTACATGAGTATTTTTTTTAACTCGTGTACATATGAATCACCTGGAGTACGTGCCACACAAAAACATCCACTCGGATTAATACTTGAAATCGTACACTAAAAGCACATGACATAGACACCTCTTATCTTGAAAACCTACGAGCGAATACGCACCTCCAACCTCCACGTATCAATGAAGACTGTCGAAGCAAGTAACACCTGCACCGCAGGGCACAACACGCCCACAAAGGATGGACAACACCTCCGCGGAGGAGGAACAACACGAAAAGTACTCCTCAAAAAAGAGGAAAGAATTATGCTACTCGAGGGAGTCGAACCTTTAACCTCTTGACAATATATCAAGAGTACACAACCAAAGTTCCTTTCACATAAATATGCTTTCTAATTGTAATTCATCTTTTGGGATCAAAATATTATTTCATTAATGTCGTATTAAATAAAACAATTATCATGAATGTTACGTGTCATGCCGCCTTAAGCATCATTGAACTCTATCATAATAGGGTGTTGTTGTTGTCTGCCCTGACCTTTTTCATTTTAGTTTAGAATAATATTAATAAAAAGAATATGCTTGTGTATCCATTTTAGGGTTTCTAAAACCCTAAGAGGTCTCGCAACACATCCATTTAGGTTGATCATGTTAAATCTAGTTGGATTTGAGATTATCGATAATATTTATGCGTATCGGGAATGTGCATTTAAAGAAATGATCACATATCTTATAGTGAAAAAGTAAATTGCTAATTCTAACTGAACTACCAAATTTAAATATATGATATCCGGATCCACCGTGAACTCCGGATCAAGTGCAAAGGATTTGGGACACACGATGGAGTACTAAAAGTGTATTGTTAAATTATTTTATATAATCTAATGTTGGGATCATAGTGTAAATTATGTGATGCGCATGATATCATAATTTATAAGTCATATATTAAAAATGATCTAATACAGTTGATTTTGAGAGTATAATTAAAGTTATGATCATGAAAATATAATATGTGAAGATACTGGTTTGATAATTATACTTTTTTTTATGGGAATGATTTGTAATTATCAATAAGTATATAGCGGTTACAATAAAAAAAAGTATAGCGGTTATGTAGTGGTCTTCAGTCTTACGCACTAAGTATCATTCATCTCTCAAAATTTTACTGGCGAAGAGTTGTGCGGAAAGACCGGAAGATTCCACTACGGTGTTCAGTAAGCAGAAGTTCTCCGGTGAAGTTCCAGAGTCATCAACGGAGGTTTGTCAATATCTTCTGTATTTTCTTTGTGCTTGATTAACACGATTGAATATTACGATTCTGAGTAAACGGAATTTATTCTAACATGTATGAGATAAAATACCGAATGAAGACACTCGCAAAGAGATAGTGAGAGGTTGGTAAGGCCAATGGAATCGATGGTCAAAAAAATAAATTCTAAAAGTATTTTGGAATCAAATCATAAAAGCGACAAAAATAGCATGTGCAGCTGAATTCAGACATGTAAATATATGACAAACGTGCAATCATATTTTTATAATAAAAAAAGACAGCAAAAGAAAAATGTCAAACCCCATGAACGAAACAGAGAGATTGGACAACAGTCGGTTATTTAGGTTTTGCTAATTTGGTGGGTTTGTTACAAAGACACATATCACTTGTCTAAGCGGCATTTAAGAATATGGCTGAGCTGACTGGAGTGACTGAAGACGTCCCACGGCGACGGATGATCTTCCAAGCGATAGAAACTACAATTTTGGCCATGGCGCGAGCCATTTTGATCTTGATCTGCTCACGACGCGGTGGAAGAGACATTTGGGCTGGAATGTCTTGTGGTGCAGATGAAGCAGCCGTTTGATCTGAAGTTGGAATGGAGATTGGGGATTATGACAAGGTACTCAAATGTATGGTACTACAAAGTTAGAAACGATGATGATTTGAAACAAAGAACAAGGAGTAAAGTTATGAATTAAGAAAACAAGAACACAATGACTAAAGGTAGAAACGATATGATTTGAAACTTACAAGCAGATCGTGGTACGCAGATAGTGAGTTGGATGGAGCAGCCTGCAGAAAGAATTCTAGGAAAAATGAAGATTGGCTGCTCTGTTTTAGGGGAGAGAGAGGCTCTAAACAGAGCAAGGGGAAAGCTATGAGAAGAACATTGTTGGTTGTGTGGTGAAGTGGTTTGAGTTGCATTTATTTTATAGACATAATTTTGATTATAGCCAGTGTTCTAAAAAACGGCCGCCTAGGCCGCCTAGGCGGCGCCTAGGCGGCCTTTTTCTAGTACCCGTTCCGTTTTATCCAATTAGGCGGATGGGCGGTCCTGGGCGGCGCCTGGGCGGTCCTGGGCGGTCCTGGGCGGCGCCTGGGCAGTCCTAGGCGGTCCTGGGCGGCGCCTGGGCGGTCCTGGGCGGCGCCTGGGCGGTCCTGGGCGGTTAAATCGGCTTTTGGGCGGATTGGTCAATTACATGTCAATAATCAAATTTGTATTGTTCAATTTAGGGATTTGCTTCAATTTCATATCAACCATGGTCTTATTTTTCATAATTTGTATTTGATTAAATATTCATATTTCCTTGCAATGTGCATGAACTATGAACTCATGAACTGATTAGAAGTCTACATTTTAGAGAATATGGAAGAAAAAGTTTGTATATTAATTAATCTATATATAATTGTATATTTTAAAATATTAAAAATTCAAAACCGATTAATCCCCGCCTAGGCCCCGATTAATCCCCGCCTAGGCCCCGGAGACCCTTTCCGCCCGACTAGCGCCTAGTGTTTTCTGGAACACTGATTATAGCAGATTTAGTCTTAGGACAATTATCTCAATGAAATCTTTAGTTTGTTCAATAATTTTATTAGACATAATCTATAAATTATGTATAATACTGCATGCTTACATATGATATGAACAAAGCTTACACCGCGCATCTGGGACATATTTTTTCCACATTATAGGAAGTATCCAAGAAGGTGCCTTCAGTTTTATTATTTTAACAAATGACTAATTATCAAATAAAAGAAATATTAATATTGTTACTCTTTACTTAAAGGTCATGTTGTCTGAATATCATCTTGGGGACTTTCACCTTAAACCTGACTATTTTTCTTTGGTGTTGTTTTTGACTAGTGTGTACAGTAGTACTTCCACAACGACAACAAGTCGCTTTATTATGACCAGATGGCCCCTATGGCTAAACGTGTGAATCTAGCTCCAACGTTTTGATTTTGGGAACATCATTATTATTATTATTACAAATAAATAAATACACTTTGGGAGATGGCTGGTAGTTATATTAGGGGTCCGTATTTAGTCCTCGGTCGTAATAAGTCCTAGGGCGTCCCGAGTCCGGACCAAATCCGAGCCCGGCCCTAGCCTTATTCAAGCCCTAATATGGTCCAATCAGAAGGATTTAGGGTCGGACTTAGACTTCGATTATTCGGCCCGGCCCGAAATACGAGCCGATTTAAAATCATATATTTATTGATTTAAAGACGTTCTTGATATAAAAAGAATATATTTTTTCACATCCATTAAATCGCACACGTTCAAACTAGTAGTATTTGCGTTTAAAGAGTTATTTGTCGATTAATTAGTCATTCATTTAGGGTCGAAATTAGCCCGGCCCGACCCTAGCCCTATGAAACGAAGGGCCGAAAACGATTTTAGGGCTGATGAATTTTCTCAGGACCTGGCCCTAATGTGTAAAAGACTAGGGCTCACAAAAAATCTTTCTCGACCCGGCCCGGCCCGAATATTCACCCGACCCGGCCCTAATGTGTAAAAGACTAGGGCCCTGTCCACTTTGACTCTATTTTTTGACTTGTAAGTTAAGATAAGTTAACATAAGTTACTATCAGTTAAGATCAGTTAAGATCAATTAAGATAAGTTACTTTCAATTATAAGTTAAGTTAAGTTTCAGTTAAGTTAAAGTCGATTGTTCCACCACCACCACAACCATGCGCAACCAGCGACCGCCGCCCTCCACCAATCACCGCCGCCATCAGCCGCCTGTCGCCGCCGGTCTCCGCCGGGCGCGGCCGTTCAACGTGACGAAAGTTCCGTACAGATCGTTGCATAGACAATTAAATATTTACTTAGTGCCGCCACTTATCAATGGCTTTCGATTCAGTTAATAAGATCGAGTTATCGACTGATTCAATCAGCAGCAAAATAATGAATCAACATTATATACATAATCATGGGACAAATAACATTAATTGAACTATGCTATTGCCAATGGTGGAAAAAAAAGTTCATACGCCTCACGTTCTCAACTAGCTAGCATTCCCTTTTCCTTTTGTTTGGATCATGAAAAATTTTATGGAAAGAAAATGAAATGAAATGAAAAATAAATAAATAAATTATTTTGTTTCATAAAAAATAATAAGGAAAATTTTGTATTGAATTATTTTGTTTGTTTGTAATTTTCGTCACAAACCAAACATGAAAAATCATTCCTTCAAACTTTCCTTCACCCCAAAAACTTTGGCGTTTATGGTTTCACTACAAATTTTGCCAACATTTCCGACGACAGGAAAACGTCGGAAATATGACGTAATAATGTGTATTTCCGTCATATTTCCGTTCTCGAAATAGATGACGCAAATATTCCCGACGATAATTAGTTTCCGTCGACATTTCGTCGTCGCATTCCGTCTATGTCCCGTTGTAATTTCGTGCCGCATCCGTTGAAGTAATTGCGTCGTCAATCCGACATGTATCCGTTGCATTGCTCCGTTAATATACCGTCTTAATTTCGTCAATAGTATTGTCCGTCAACATTCCGTCCCTTTTCCATCGTAATTATTTCCATCAATTATCCGTCTAAGTACCATCAACAAATTGTCCGTCGGTTTTCCGTCACCAGTACGCCACATATTGTATCGGTGTTATTGCATCCCTATTCCGTCATCTAAGTACCGTCTGTTTACCGTCACCTTTGCGCTACATTTAGATCCGTGGTTTCACCGTCTCAATTACGCCACAAATTTGTATCGGTGATATTTCGTCGCTATTCCGTCATATAATGTTTCCGTCAATATTCCATCGATAAGCCGTCTGTCTAGGTAGCGTCTGTTTACCGTCATCTTTGCGCTACTTATAGTTTCGGGTATGTTTCATCGGTATTCCGTCATCCATCGAATTACCATTTTTTAAATTATTTTTCTGGAATTCCGTCACCTTCGAATTTAGTTATTAAAATAGTCGGAATTTAGTAAATTAATAAATTATTTCAGATATTAAATTCGAAATTTTGAATAAAAACTTAACAATATTCGAATAAAATTATTACACAAATTTCGAGTCATCTAATATGTCTACTCTCTGCGATTGTTGTCATCAAGCGGACCACGGTTGTTTCCATTCGGGCTTTGACTAGATGACGGTTGGCACCCAGTAGAAGTAGCGAGCATTCTCATCATAGCAGCCTGCATTTGCATCATTTGGTCTATGCTGTCCTTCATGCTTCTCATCTCAACCTCCTGCCGGGACTCCATGCGCCTAATGTCAGCCTCCTGTCGGGACTCCATGCGCCTCAGCTCAGCCTCCTGTCGTGATTCCATGCGCTCTAACCGCGGCAGCAACTCCTGAGTGACTTCCACCGATTGGGCTCTTGCTTTTTGGGAACTGGCACACGACTGGCTGCCCGTTGAAGAATACATGTCCGACACCAATGTCGCTGCAGGGCCATAAAGGTACGGTATCCCCGTTCTCGGGTTAACACCCATAACAGTTGCAGCGGCCTCTATCAGCTTTTCGTCCGGTACCCTTTCATCCCCGACGCGATCATTCAGGACCAAATTTTCAGCATCAACAAGTTCTTTCTGTACCAAAAATAGTTGATGTTAGGAAACAAATGTAATAAGAAATAGTGAGCAAAACATATAACAAATAAAAAACGAAGTAGATATATATAATTAGGTGAGTGTAATACCCTTTTGTTCTCCCCGTCGGGTATGCAATACGTCCCATCCTTCCGTTTGTATTTCTTGTCAAATATATCACTTGGCAACACTTGTCTTCGATTATCCTTTTCCTGAAAATTAAATGTTAAATCGAGCTTCGCACAGTGGAAGTTTAAATATGTTATATAAGTGATATTGAACGTTGAAATATGTTTAAAGTAGTAATTATTAGTTACCAGCTTCGCACAGTGGAAGTGTGCTGGTCTAGAACCAAAGCAATGCACTGTTGGGCCGTTTCTGGCATGTCGGGCTGAATAAGTTTGTTTGTTCTTTTCGCTGCGGGCTCTGAATGCTGTATCCGTGTTAAACCGAGCTTTTCCCGCTATTTTGTGATCTTCGGTCAACCATTTCGGCCCTTTAGTCGCCCCGGTTTGCAATCCCCTCCAGGTATCTTGTAGTATCTTAGCCGCCTTCTTCCTGAAGTTTGCCTCAATTTGGTCGTTATGGATTGGCTCCCACCGGTACAAGCTCTACATGCACATTACAAATTAAATATTATGATCAATTTAATAGAAACACAAACTATGTAATTAGAAAAAAACAGGGCATTCCGATGTGGACAAGTATATATGTGACAAAATATTATGCAACTAATACAATTTGAAAACGTTTTACCTTAAAGTGTCGAAACCACCTCACCGGAGCTTGTGGATCACACGTCCCCATCGTAGTCCAACCAACCTTAAATCCAGGTCCAATACATTGGAGACCGATTTTGTTAACAGCTGAAGGGGGGTCAAAGCTGAATACAAAATACAAGTTGTTACATTTACAATATGGTTACTACTTGTAATAAATGTACGTGTAAAAGTACTCACTTGTCATCCCCAGCTGGAGTGATCCAAGGACGAGTGTCATGTGGCATCGATCCCAACGGTGTCTCCTCACCGAGTCCACCTCCGGCCGAAGTCCCTCCTCTAACGCATTCTGGCCTAGCTGACTCTTCCGGATTGTCATCGTATGCCGAATCTGATTCCATCCGTTCGCCTTCATAATTCGAGTCCCTGTTCCCCGCAGCCGCCCCCACCAAATCCATCAGTTCGTCTAAGTCGAACTCAATCGCTTCTATGGGTGCGCCGTCTACAACAGGATTATTGCCGGGCTCATAAACATGCATCGCATGCCTGTACCCATCTGGACTTGGGCGTCCTTCCCCGATTGACGGTGTACGTTGCCTGTCCTCGTCCCCTCGTCTCGCTGGGACAGGTTCCTGTACCGGATCAGCGGGTGTGTACATATCTCGATTATGCTGGTTGTCCCGAGCTGAAAGACTGGCCTGATTCGACTGCCTCGGTTGGCGCATGTCGGTTAACCGCGGCTGTGATTTCCCAGTACCACTGGCAGACCCGGCATTCCTTTTACCTGGTACACTTCGCTTGATTGGTCCCATATCCCTACCACACAATTAAAAGCATTCCTGTTAATGTAACGAAATTCAACCGGAAATCCCAACATAATCATTTTGCTGCAGTCATACTAAAACAAGCGAAACCAACTCCCTATGTGGCATCAAACACAGAAATATCCGCTTCGTTTGGTTTAAATCAATAGGCATCAAGCAGAAGAGGCACAATAATTTCATATATATTCAAGTTGATTAACGCTAGTCGACTACGAATATGTGTACCCTAACTTACGGAAAACAGGTTTAAAGCAATTTACAACAACCGCCAAGACACCACACACTAACTTACGGAAAAGAAGCAGACGTGAGCAGAAACGACGATTTTCCATACCTGGCGACGAACCTTGCTTCAGAAATCGGCTCAAATGGGTTGAATATTTGAGAGAGAACAACGGAGGTTCTCGGCGGAGTGGAAAATTGGATAATGAAAACAGCGCATGTAATTACATTAAACAGACACTTATAATGAAAATCGGCTGAGTACTCACACTTTTTTACTTGTTTAGGCGGGCGAATAACGCGGGCGTATTTAGATTGCCATTCGTAAGCGCTTTATTTCCAAAGCGCTTTGTATAGTAACCTATCATAGCGCTTTATTCTTATGCGCTGTCGTATGTAATTCATATACGGCGGTAATATTTTTACGGTATATTATTGATGTTTTAAGACAGCGCCTTTTCGTTAAACGCTGTATTAGGTGGTGCATATTAAAGCGCCTTAGTATATGAACGCTGTATTTTGTTGTGTATACGACAGCGTGTATAAGAATAGCGCTGTCATTAAATTTCTTCACACAGCGTTTATATGATAAGCGCTGTTTACTTATTATTTTTAGATGTAATTCATTTACCTTACTAATAACGCTCCAGCGGTTTGCATTTAATCGTACCAACACGCCATTATTAATTTGACACATTAATTTTCGAATTGAATATTATAATTTATAGGTAAACGTACATTTAAAACATACATTAATTTTTGTAAACTACGATTCGTCAGACTCATCTTCTGTATCTGGATTATCATTTAAGTGGTCGTCGTTACCGTCGTCTTCGCTGTACTCGTACACTTCATCATCAGCGAGGTGCACGATTCCGATTTCGTGTACCAGTACAGGCATTTCAGCCCCATTTTCACCTTCATCTTGGAACGGAACATTTGCTACTTCCATGTCAATAGCGTTTGTAGGTTTCACAGGACAAATTGCAACCCAACCTTGATTGTTTTGCCCAGCTAAACCCGGAAACGTCACGTAGTAAACCTGCACCGCTTGCTGTGCAAGAATGTAAGGGTCGTAACGGGTGTAGGGTCTATGAGTGTTCACGATAACAATCCCGGTAGATGGGTATGATCTAACAAATTGAGGGTCGTACTAACGGCACTTGAACAAGACAACCTTTAGGTGATGATTAGTTCTACATCTCATATGTATTATCTCTTCAATAACTCCGTAGTAGTGTGTACCCTCTGTACCTTGAACGTACACATGACTGTTTACCGTGTTCCTCCCTTCACCATGACTTTCAATGTGAAATTTGTAGTTGTTCACTTTGTATGTGGCCGAACACGCCACGTCCGATTGAAATCCAGATGACAGGTAGTGAATCCACTGTGGTAGTGATAATGTTTCTCCAAGCTGCCATACCTGAACATATATAAGAATTTTTGTATATATGAACATCAAATGAAAGTGTAAGTACACATATTAAACATCCCAAATTATGATATATAAATTTGTCATATGATGTCACTTACATGGGTGCTCAGCCATTCTGGAAATTCCGTTAATATAGCATTGTAAATTTGGTCATCGGTGAATCGCGGGCGTCTTTGTCTTAAGCCGGTCTCAAATAAAGTCAAATATTGTTCAATCTCGGGCGTATTGCTAAATATGTAATGCGTTGCTTTTTTAAATTCTCGGCTTTCTAATACCCCTCGTTTAGCTTTGCTGCCACCAACACCTGGGTAATTGTAAATGGAAATTTGAGGATCTTCGAATTCTGATGTCGCAACTTCATTTCGTTTTAAGCATATGGCATTAGTCGTTAACTCATTATCTAGGTAATCGGATCCCAAATACGAAGTCTCAAGCTGTATGTATGCGTTCACAATACTGGCTTCCACATCAGCCCTGTTTCCCTTCTGACTCAGTTGTTTAAGATGGTAGATAAAACGCTCAAACGGATACATCCATCGGTAGTGTACTGGTCCGCCAAGAAGCACCTCATCGGCCAAATGAATTGGGAGGTGTTCCATCGAGTCGAAAAACGAAGGTGGAAAAATTGTCTCAAGCTTACACAGTGTTGTCGCTATGTTCGCCTGCCAATGTTCCATTCGCTCAATTTGAAGGGAAGACGCACAAATATCTCGGAAAAACGTACACATCTCGGATACAGCTTCCCATATATGTTTTGGTAAAAAACCCTTGAACGCAATCGGCATGAGTCGCTCAATGAAAACATGTGCGTCGTGTGACTTGTAACCTACTAGTTTTTATGTACTCAAATCTACTTTATTCCCCAAATTAGATGAGAATCCATCAGGAAACTTCAGAGACTTCACCCAAAGAAGCACAAGCTTTTGCTGTTCTCTAGTAAGCTGATACTTACTCTTCTTTGCTATAAAACGACCGCGGCAGGTTTTTAGTTCCAGCTCTGGTCTTCGACAATACAACCTAATATCTTTTCTGCACTTCACTCCGTCGTCCTTTGTTTTCCCCTTCACATCCATGATGGTGTTGAATAAATTTTCAAAAACATTTTTTTCAATGTGCATTACGTCCAGGTTGTGTCTAAGCTTTACGTCCATCCAGTAGGGTAGTTCCCAGAAAATTGATTTCTTAGTCCAGTTGTGCTCTACACCGAACCCATCAAGAACCTCGTTGATACATTGTTCCCATATGTATTTTAAGTTTATAACCCTGTCATAAACTTCTTGACCGGATCGAAATTGGATTGGACCGTCAAAGTCCGTTCGGTCTCTGTAAAAATTCCGCGTATTACCCTGATATATATGATTTTCTGTCAAAAATCGTCTGTGACATCCAAAATACGACACTTTCCTTCCATTCTTCAATACGAATGTCTTTGTGTCGTCCATAAAATAGGGACATCCGAGTTTCCCTTGAGTCGACCATCCAGATAACATTGCATACGCGGGGAAATCAGACACAATCCACATGAGGGCAACCCTCATGTTAAAACACTGCCTGCGACTGGCATCGTATGTGTCTACCCCCACATTCCATAGATGTACCAGGTCGTCAATGAGAGACCTAAGATATATGTCCAAACGCTTCTTTGGATTAGTATAGTTAACCAAATGAATCTGGTTTTCATACACAACCACGGTGGTAAGTTGTAGGGTGTTACCATCACAGGCCAAATGGAGTACTGTTTAGTTGACATACCCCATGGGTTAAATCTATCTGTGCATAATCCCAATCTTACATTCCGTGGCTCGGATGCAAACTTGGATGGCACCGATCAAAATGCTTCCATGATTCCCCGTCCGACGGGTGAACCATGCGATTCATGTCTGCTCTGGGTGAAGCGTGCCAGGACATTTCAGATGCGAGAGTTTCTGATAAATAAAGTCTCTGTATTCTGGGTATAATCGGTAAGTAAAACATTTGTTTTCGCGCATTTCGCTGGTAAGATGACGAACTCTCTGCGCGTCTTGGACGATGATATCTTGGTTCTTTGCAAAAACGACATACTGTCCTACTTTTGTCACATCCATAGTAAATCATACACCCCCCCTACACAAACGTCAATTCGTTGGTACCCCATTCCGAGATCAGCTACAAGTTTTTTGGACTGTTTGAAAGAAGATGGGATTTTATTCTCCCCCCAATTAGATTTCTCATCGTTCCACATACTGCGTTAAAAGCGCATTCGGATATCCCGTAATTTGCTTTTGTTGCCAGCATTTTCATGTTAATCGAAAGCTCCGTCTCTGTCGTGCAACCTTCGTAAGCTGGCTCTGAACTTGAATTTAGGAGATTGAAAAATCTATTAGCTTTGTAATTCTCTGTTTGATGTTCACCATAGTTACTGGACTCAGGATTATCAGCATGACTGCCAAAATCTGTATCCATTTCTTCTCCAGAATCATTAATTTGTTCATATGTGATCGGGTCAGCCATGATTGCGCTAGTATCTTCGTATTGTATTTCCACCAGATCTTCGCCGTGGATGGTCCAATTGAAGTAGTCCGGTGTAAAACCGTATTTGTACAAATGCTCCTCCATCATTCTAATATTTATGAATCGGCGGTTTTTGCATTTCGTACATGGACATCGGATTGTGTTGTTGCTAGCAAGAAAACCTTTTGACACTGCGTATTCAATGAACTGATTGACTCCGGCGATGAAAACATCATTGGTGTATGACTCTCCATTAGCACGAGTTTCGTACATCCATCTCCTTTCGTGATATAAGTATGCCATGGAAACTAATATATGCAGTATGAGTAAAAGAGAGTACCTTACGTCGTGGCTGGGTTGAAGCAAATATCACCTCTCAATGTATTGAGTCAAATTGGAACACTTGGTCGTGCCTGATGAATATAGAACCTAGAGGTATCGAGTAAAATTGCGTATTAAATACCGAAACGATAATTGGAAGGGCTATGTTAATTTTTCCGTAAAGGCTTCGACAACTTTCCGTCAACCAGTGCCGGCATTACAACGAAATAATGACGAAAAAATGATTCAAAAATACGACAGCGGGTTTGTATGAAGCGCCGTTTAAAGTGAAAATTGACAGCGCCTAGTTATTAAGGGCCGTTGTATATTCACTAAAGACTGCCCTTATTGCATAAGCGCCTTCTTACGTAACGATATTACAGCGCGTTCGTTGTAAGGCGCTGTGTTATTTGTTAACGAGTGACGGTAAATTGACGGAAATTAGACGCATAATAAAACCTTATGCTTTGCAATTTTTTCTTTTAAAGTTCTTTTGGATTGCTTGTACAAGTCAGTCAACTACATTATTTATATGTAGTTCTGTTCATGGCAAGATCAATTCTGTTCCCACATGTCTTCTTTAGAATTTATCTATGAACGACAAATTCGAGACCAGAATGGAGCTTATTATGAAACAGAACTATGTAAATATATGCCGGAGTTGATTGACATGTACTGCAAATCCAAAAAAAACTTTAAAAGAAAAAGATGCGAAGCATAACAAACAACTGAATTGGAAAATTTAGAACACTCGATTGTGAACGGGGGGATATGAAAGATGCTTAGAATACAGGAAAACGTTTGCAAGCATCCCATTTATAGCATCATTTGAAGATTAATTATGTGGATAAGAAAGTAATAAATACGATACATGTTCCGTCAACACATTGGCTAATTTCCGTCAGATATTGACGGAAGCATGTTGTATTGACGACGCATTTTTTCAAGGGATAAATGTTATCGATTACAGTGTTGCTGATCAGTTTATTAACGGAATAGGAGAGGAACAATGATGAAAGGTTTTTCGTAATAGTTGCGTTGCGTTTACGTTTATCGTGACGGAAATGTAAAGGAATAACGACGTATAATATATGTTTACCATATATTATGTATATATGTCTACAATTATTACAGAAGATTAAAATATTTAAAATAATTTGTATGAGGCGCCGTTGTAAGTGAAAACTGACGGCGCTTAATTATTAATGGCCGTTGTATATGTACTAAAGACTGCGCTTATTACGTAAGTGCCTTCTTACGTTAAGAAATTACAGCGCGTGCGTTGTAAAGCGCTGTGCTACTCGTTAACGAGTTACGGTAAATTGACGTAAATTAGACGGATAATATAACCTTATGCTTACCAATTTTTTCTTTGACATTTCTTTTGGATTGCTTGTACAAGACAGTCAACTACATTATTTACATGTAGTTCTGTTCATGACAAGATCCATACTGTTCCCACATGTCTTCTTCAGAATTTGTCTATGAACGAAAAAATTCAGAATAATACAAGGGAGAACCGAATGAAGCTTGTTATGAAACAGAACTATATGTCTATATATGCCGGAGTTGAATGACATGTACTGCAAATCCAAAAAGAAATTTCAAAGAAAAAAAGCGCAGCATAACAAACAACTGAATTGGAAAATTTAGAACACTTGGTTGTAAACGGGGGGATAAGGAAAGATGCTTAGAATACATTTCTGTTTGCAAATATCCCCATTTATAGCATAATTTGAAGATTAATGATGTGGATAAGAAGGTAATACATACGATACATGTTCCGTCAACACATTGGCTCATTTCCGTCAGATATTGACGGAAACATGTTGTATTCGCGACGCATATATTCAACGGATAAATGTTATCGATAACAGTGTTGCTGCACAGTCTATTAACGGAATAGTAGAGGAACAATGATGAAAGATTTTTCGTAATAATTGCGTTGGTTTTACGTTTATGGTAACGGAAATGTAAAGGAATAAAGACGTATACATTATGTTTATACAGAAGATTAAAATATTTTTAAAAATTTGTGATTCATGAATACACCCGACATAGCTCAATAATGAGAGTCACATCGTGATGAAATATTTCTGATACATAGATTTCTTCAGCTTTGCGTGATTTATACATATGTCCACATATTTATAATGGACGAAGTTTAAACTCAAGTTAACTTACTTAACGTTATTTGGAATGCATTTAAAAATATAACAAATTAATTGGAAGTTAACTTCAATAGATACGTTGAACACCACCAACGGGCTGATGGCCGATGCCTGATGCCTGAGGCTAGTATCTTCATGTTACCCACGGGCTGATGGCTGATCAACTTCTTGCTCACTTTCACAATGGGTTGGCTTTGAAGACGTACTTTGTATACTACTATTGTCTTCTTGCTCATGTCTATATTTTTCCCGACTGAAGCTATGATCTCCTAAACAGGCCGAGCCATTGTCGCAAGGATATATATAATTTTGAGCGGAGCAAATATATCCTTCAGATAAGCCTTCGGATTCATCTCCGGACGACGAAGTAAATAGACGTTCAGCTTCAGAATTCTTGCTCATTCTTACAAATATAAGGTTTTCAATTTTAGATAGTAACGTGTGCGTGCTTTTATATAGTGAATATTAAGGATGTTCGGCGCGTTTCCGATATCAGTCCCTTTCCCAAAATTTAAAAGTAAATTAATTTAAATTTACCTGTATAGCGCCTATTCAATAAGCGCCGTCATATTTGAACAAATGACGGCGATTCGTATATAGGCGCTTTTGTATGTTTCTGTATGTACAAAAGCGCCTTTAGAAACACGCGCTGTCGTAATGAGGCGTACAACAGCCTTTTGTAAATAAACGCCGTTATATATTAATTTACAACGGCGCATGTTTGTGAACGCTGTAGCAAATCAATGTACTACAACGCGTGGTAACAAGCGATGTCTTATGCACCAAAAGGTTAAAATTGCAGAATTTACACACTTAGGTTTTCATCTCGCTCGATTTCTTACTGCCGACTAATTACCCCCGACTGCGAATCATAGTCGTTCACTCATTTGCGACGTTCTAGCAGGTATGTACATATACGTGTTCTCATATGGGCGTGAATGATTCCGATAAGCTGTATGTATGTGGTTGGGTTGTATATGAAACCGGCCTAAACCCGGTAACGTATTGTCGTAAACTATTGATTGTTATCGGAATATTGTTCAATTTGACTCAAATCCGACATGTTTTATAAACGTTGTAAAATGGTTACCAAAGATAACATGGAGTCCGACTCTTCATCTAACCGTAAGAAAAGGGGGCCAACGAAGATGAAAAAGTTTATCGAGGAGCACAATGATGGTAATAAGGAGCCGGTGACGATCGAGGCAGATGGAACAATTGCCCGTCCAGTGAGGACATCCTTCAGAACTGTCATTGGTACTTTCTGACTTTCAATCGATTACATAAAGAATAACAATTTGTAGCCACGATGCAAACAACATATCTGGTGTATATGTACACAAGAACCGTTGCTAAAACCACAATCCCTATTACATACGAAACATGGAAGGTTGTACCTAATGAACTTAAGGAGACGGTGTGGGAGGAGATGTTGGTATGTTTTTAAATGTGAACAAGCAGAAGGATAATTTTGGCATCTATAGCTAACATTTGTTAATTATGCAGAGATTATTTGATGTCCCACAAAATGAAATGACTAGTCTGGTAAAGCGTAGAGAGATGCGAGCTGCCGGTGTTATGTGGAGAAACTTCAAGAGCAAACTCGCTAGGGAATACATATATGGTGACAAACAAGGCCATGACCACAGACAGAAACATTCTTTCATCCAACCGGAACAATGGGCGAGGTTTGTGGAACAGCAGTCGAATCAGGGTGCACTTCAAATTAGGGAGTTGAACATCAATCGAGCTAAATCAAACAAGTTCCAGCATACATTGTCTCGTAGTGGCTACAGGACAGCGATGGAGGATATCCTAGCAGCAAAGAAAACAGAGATGGAAGCCTCCGGGTTAATAGCACCTGGAGATGACCATGCCATTCCGATTGAGAGGCATGAGGTGTGGCTGAGGGGTCATATCCGAAAGAATAAGGAATACGTGAATGAGTCTATGAGGGAGGTTGCGGAAAAAATTGTAAGTTATGTTTTACTATACCCAACATATGTTAACCGTACAGGTACATGTATATTTGTAAAGAAATGAATGGTCAAATATTTGTTAACAGGGTCAATTGAAAGAGCAGGCATGTCAGGGGATATTTTTGTCCCAGGGTCGAAGAGACATTTTGACGGAGGCCACATGGAAGGATGAATACCCTGGACGCACACGTGGAGTCGGTAGTTATGTAGGTTGGAAGGAGGTATTCGGAAAGCAGTCGTCTTCGTATTCATCAACACAGTCCACAGTTACGTCGCACGCGTTGACACTTGTGACCCATGATGGTGGTACCAATCCAGACCCCTTCGGAGATATACCTGAGGTATTATGCAGTAGTTTAACGGGAAACAAATACTTTGTACGTTCATGTGGTAATTCATAATGTCAACAAGAATGGTTTTTTTTGTAAAATATCAGGTTGGGAAGAAATGCTTACTACACATGGACGATGGTTGCGATACCAGATTGATAATCGTGGCACTTGGCAAATTGATGGAAGGACGAATCGTGCAATATGAAGAGTTGGATGATGATATGGTGAAGGTGCTGGTAGACGAGGCGCTTGAAGGATGGAGGGAGCTGCCAAAGAAGTTTGGTAATATGGAGAAAGTATCGGATGCAGTGGGTGGTTTTGTGGGATGGCCGAAATCTCTAGTACGCATTGATGAAAAGGTAACGGCGGTTATTCATGTCGTCCCAACGGTAAACAGCTATAAGTTTGTCATATATACTCACACAAACGAGATTATTCCTTTTCAACAGGAATATGACGAGTTCAGATATTTCAAAATGCTAAGCTTCAGTTTCGAAGACGAATTGATAAGTAGAATGAAAATGCAATGCCGCTTTCTTCACGAACACGCTACCAAGATGGGCAAGTCAACAACATATTCGGTGTACATTAGTAGCAAAGTGTTTGGTGAGGATTGCTTCGTCATGTTTAATGACAGTTGCATTACTGAGTTCACACTCTTACAAGCTTTGGGTGCACAATCAGCAGAAGTTTACATCATGTAAGTATTGTTTTCATTATAAAATGGTTTCTTAAGTTTATAGGAATTGTACTAATTAAATCAAATGCCAGCAGATTCATCCACGATACGATACAACCGGGCATACGGTTTGGATTCTTCAGACCGACTTTTATGAATCCGTCCGAGGAATTCAATGTCAGGGTGGAGTTCTTCCAGAAGAGATTGAGAATGCCCGACTATGAGCATAATTTTTGCTACTTCCTTCCCTACATAGATGCGAAAGAGTGAGTTGATATTATATAAATAATTTTTGTCTATTTTAAATGTGGTGCCTATTTCACTAATCTACAATGGTTACGTTCAATCTATGGAATAGGTATCATTGGATGTTAGTTAGCCTATTTCCAAAGAAGCGAGTGGCCATTTGGCTCGATCCGCTGGACAAGGCACCGCGGCCTGATGTAGTGAATTTTGTTAACACGTAAGTACTATGGTAGTCCACTTTAGTTACCATTATAACATGACCTACAAATTTGGCTTAAATTTCAAATTACCTTATTGTTACAGGAGCATGAGTCCGTGCTTCAACATCCCGTCAGGCGGCGAAGTAGAATGGAAGACTGTGACGGTATTTGCTGAACATATAACAATTGTTATACATATGGAATATTTCATTAATTAATAAAATTCGTCCATTATAAATTGATGCTTATTTCAGTGCCCGCATCAGCCCCCGGACACGGAACTGTGCGCCTACTACGTCATGCAATATATTCGGGACATAATCAAGTTCGTCCAAGACACAAATGGAAAGTTTGAGGACAACATCAGACAGGTATGTGTATAGCGACATTTAATTAGGCATTAACAATTAGGTTGTACTGTCACTAATCTTTGTAATTATGTTTCTTTATAGTGTTTCCCTACAGGGCTACGACCATATGATAACGCATTGCTTGATGATATGAGGGAGCACTTTGCCGATGGTTTACTTACTTACATACGACAAGTGTATCAAAATGTATAAACTTTAAGGATTGTAAATTGTACATTATTGGTGGACAAGGATATTAAACCATGTTGTTTATCGAAATCGTACAACACTTAGTAATGTCACGCAGTATTGTTCTAAAAATTGTGTAACATATACGTGTCAACCAAATTCATTTAAGTGAAGCAAATAATTTGTATAAATAGTAACACGTATATGGAATCAATTTAGGTTCAGCATTAACACAGCGCTCAATAAAACAAGCGCCGTTGAAATATACTATACGACAGCGCTTATCAATATAAGCGCTGTCTTAGGTGTAAAATATATTTTACGTAAAATTGTATTATATTAAAATGTCGTGTATTATAAGTTTATTTTTACGTATAATAAATTTTGCGTTACAGAAATGAATTGTACAAATATAATTTATAAAACTAAAAACATTATTTATCAAGGGGGTTAATTGTCAATTTGTGTTAGGAATATATTCATTCATAAAGCACTATATGTTATTTAATTCATGTAATACAAAGTTGTCACTGATTGACTTATAACAACATCGTGAGCAGTCACAATCTACGGATTGGTTGACAACGACAAAATTGAATCCCTTCCTGTCCTTCGCCTCGTCATATGATCATCGACTATCAGTTTGCATCTACTCATAAAATTACCCCGAATGCGACTGTCATCTTGTGCATCCCAGGTAACTATACGCTACAAGCAATTATTTTGTAAGACTTTTGTCATCCAACTGAAAGTAAAACATTTTATGAGTTACCCCTTTGTACCTGAAACTCCTCGAACCAAATTTCCTTGCTGCTTTCTGGGATCATGGTCCATGATGCCCACGTTGTGTCCCAACATTTTAAGATGCATTCTTGAGCAATCCTTCGATGCACATCGAATGGGTAGAAACTGTTACAAAAGTAGGGATCACATAACGGCCGCGTTTCTCAAAACATACAATATGATCGAATACAACAATAGTAAGTTGTTACGAGTGTCTGCTAATAGGTATAACATGATCTGTATGAGCAACTCTACGTCGATTGTCAGGGGAACTCACAAGGCCGTCAAATGAAGGAGACATGTTGACGATTGGAATGAAGTATGTTATTAATGAATGTGGTCGGATGAATGATTTCAAGAGTTCTCATACAGAGTGCCTCATTTGAACGCTCCTCTATATATATATATATATATATAGATATATATATAGCGAAACATTCAAGTTGCATCAAAATGTGCCGTTCACATTCCGTCCATTTTCCGTCACATGTTGACGGAAATAACATGTTATGGTGACGGACATTCAGCAATGGTCAATAATTAACGGGAACTTTTTAACGGCGTACTGACGGAACTTTGCCGGAAATGTGAGACTGGATTTCCGTTATTTTTCCATTGCATTTCCCTCACACAGACAGAAAAGTAATTTAATAAATACAGCAGCGCCTTTGTAGGAAGCGCTGTTGTGACTTCACATACTACAGCGCTTGATAGGTGAAGCGCTGCTGAATTAAACTATACGACATCAGTTAATTAGTTAAGCGCTGTTGTATTTACAATGTAGGAAAGCGCTTTAGTGTAATAATCGTTGTCCTAACGCACTGAAAAACTGTAATCGCGAAACATATTTTTCTCCGAATTTTAGTGTAACGTATTATCAATTTACGTTACTGATCGGTTGTAAATGTAGTGATTGTAATGCAACTCGCGATCAAACAATTAATCTGAGTGTGACTCAGGTCGAATCCTCAGGGAACTAGTTTGCTATTTTCTGTAAATGATTTGTTTATATTAGTACTGAAATGGGGGGTTTGAAATGAAAATGCAGTACAGTAGAATAAATAAGTTGAACAACGAAATGATCTAGCACAGAACTAAAGATTTAATTTGTTGTTGCATACAATTTGTTGTTTGGTTGTCTTTTAATTTGATGAAACATTGGGAATCAATGACTCCCCAAAAACAAACAGATTATAACACAAAGTTACTGCAGGCTCAACTTTCGCTTCTTGCCTAACAGTAGATCTTGATACATGATAGTGAATTATTACCCTAGGTCATTTGCTTTATTACATGCTCAACTTTCGCTTCTTGCATAATAACAAAACTAGATGCACAAATCATCAAGACTCAACTTTCGCTTCTCGCCTATCAGATTTTATCTCATTACATGCATAGACTCAACTTTCGCTTCTCGCCTATCATGCAACTATGTAAACCTACTGTGATATGCTACTGCAAACACAGACAATAGGTACAAACAATTCTCATACAAACATTATTGATATCTTGCGAAAATACCAAATACAGGATGTATGAATTGAACTATTCATATCTATTGTAAAGAAATAAGATTGCAATCATATAAAAAGACATGTGTTACAACTGCAGATGTTTCTGGGGATCCATTGGGTCCCAATAAGTGGACTACTCACTCATGGTGAGTTGATACATGACAACAGATCAATAAAAATGGAAGTACAAGAATAGGTTAAGAGAAACCCTGATGTTGAACTCCTGCTCTTGTGAATGTTGTTGTCGCCAAGTATCTCCGATAATTTTCTGATTTCTTCGATCCTCCTTTTCTTCCCTGATGTGCGCTCCTTCTATACTGTCATAATTACTTGTCTCCATGTTTCCCGATGCAGGCTTCTCAATCTCCAATGGCCTCTTTGTGTCCCCATAAAACTCACACTGATCGATGGAAATAAATGCATTTGAGCCGACTTGAAGATTTATTGTTTGCAGCTTGGGTCGGATAGCCGGTCGGTCATTCAAGCAATTTAGGCCGGGTAGCCGATCGGCTGGACATGGATTTCTCGCTAGGAGAGTCGGGTATACGATCGGGTGTACGAGGGAATGAGCTCGGGTAGCCGATCGGGTGCACGAGGGAATGAGCTCGGGTAGCCGATCGGGTGCACGAGGGAATGAGCTCGGGTAGCCGATCGGGTGCACGAGGGTGTCACGCAGCTTTAGCTCACATTTTGCCATTTTGCGATTTACTTCTTCAAGTTGCTTTGTCACTGAAACACTAAGTAAAAACATCAAATCTGCGTAATATTACATGAGAATGGAGCTCAAAGTGTGTGAATTTGTACATCAAAGATCATGCAAATAATCGCTCATCAAAATACCCCACACTTAGATTTTGTTCGTCTCGAACAAACACACATCAGAGGCATCACCCAGAACATCTTAAAACTAAGGAAACAAAAGAACAAAAAGAACAAATAAAACTAGCGAGAGTTTTCAGAACAGGAATACTCACAAATCCCGTGATACTTGCTCAGTTAAGAATGAAATTTCCAAGCAGTGATAAACATAGTAACTCATCAGTTCAGGCAGTGCTGCATCAATATCACTTACTTCAAAGTAGACAAAAGGTTCCTTCATTTCAATATGATATTCAGCGTATGCTAGTTAGACTCAAATAAGCTAGCATTCATTCAGACTAATCAAAAATTCAGTTTAGTCAATCAAATCATCAAGAAGAATTTCACTTACACGAAACTTGTAAATTCTCTTCAAGGCTCACGCAGTAATCTGCAAGGGTCTTTCCTCGAACAATACCTGCGGATATGTCAGTGCACAAAATCTGGTACAAAGTCACGATCAAGCGAGGGTTTATTTATATACAAACTTTCACACTACTTTAGTGCAGGTGTGGATGGTTTCGAAGGGGAAGACCTGGCTCAGGGAGTTACCCATATCTACCGCTTCCTAACCCCCGCCATCGACACTTCTCTTTTTTTCTTTTTTTTCTCTTTTTTTTATCTAAAGAAATAAAATTGCAAATACCCCACACTTGAAATTGACAGTGTACCAAAATAATGTGTAGCACAGAAACACAACCACAGTATTTCTGAAGTCACCTAAGAGCCAATCTGAAAAATAAACTAGTTTGCGGGAGTTCATCATGATTTTTCCAAAAGCCTAAACGAATTCAACACGCTGAACTAAGCTAGCATGAAATCGTCTATTTACACAGACTTTCATATCACAAGGAAAATCAGAAATCAGGTGCTAATAAATTCATGAGTTCAGAGCAGCAAAGCCATAGCATCAGAGATTAACATGCTCATCATTCAACGTGTTTTTGGCAAAGATTTTGAGCAAGTATCAGGTAAGCACATTCAATCATTTTTTTCTGCAATTTTTTTTTCCAGCACACATAACAATCATCAATCGAATATAATCGAATAAACATCAGCCACCCCACACTTAAAACATGCTTAGTCCCTAAGCATTCTAGCGTAAATAGTGAGCAAGCAGGGAAGAAAAATATTATTTGATTGATGAAAGTGAACCCTACTTTGCTTTATTTAGCCAAATCTGAATATGGGAATCGTAAGAATTAGGCAGCTAGGCTAGCAGAATTAAATTAGTAAATTTGGGCCAGGCTAGCCTATCGGGCAACCGATTATTTTTGCTAGGCCAACAGATCGGTCAGTTCAAAAATCAACAGCAAGCATATTCACCGCATTCTAAATTGTTTGCAGAAAAAATAAAATTGAAGTTCTTACCGGCCTAGTTTAACGTCTTGGCCAAGACGGAGCTGCTTTTAAATGTCGAGATTGTGGGTTGATGGTATCATGAAGTCTGCGACAGTAGGTTCCCTCTGCTGAACAGGTGCGTTCACCAGATTGTTGTGATTGTTTTGCTCCATCTTTCCTCTACCTTTCCTTCCTCTCTTCATCTTGCTCCTGGTTTGCATCGATAGACAAAGGAAGGATTAAAAGTGAGTACTAACAGATAATGTACTAATGTAATAAACAAAAATAATAACAGAAAATAAACAAATGGCTAATTCCCCGGCAACGGCGCCATTTTGATCGGTTGTAAATGTAGTGATTGTAATGCAACTCGCGATCAAACAATTAATCTGAGTGTGACTCAGGTCGAATCCTCAGGGAACTAGTTTGCTATTTTCTGTAAATGATTTGTTTATATTAGTACTGAAATGGGGGGTTTGAAATGAAAATGCAGTACAGTAGAATAAATAAGTTGAACAACGAAATGATCTAGCACAGAACTAAAGATTTAATTTGTTGTTGCATACGATTTGTTGTTTGGTTGTCTTTTAATTTGATGAAACATTGGGAATCAATGACTCCCCAAAAACAAACAGATTATAACACAAAGTTACTGCAGGCTCAACTTTCGCTTCTTGCCTAACAGTAGATCTTGATACATGATAGTGAATTATTACCCTAGGTCATTTGCTTTATTACATGCTCAACTTTCGCTTCTTGCATAATAACAAAACTAGATGCACAAATCATCAAGACTCAACTTTCGCTTCTCGCCTATCAGATTTTATCTCATTACATGCATAGACTCAACTTTCGCTTCTCGCCTATCATGCAACTATGTAAACCTACTGTGATATGCTACTGCAAACACAGACAATAGGTACAAACAATTCTCATACAAACATTATTGATATCTTGCGAAAATACCAAATACAGGATGTATGAATTGAACTATTCATATCTATTGTAAAGAAATAAGATTGCAATCATATAAAAAGACATGTGTTACAACTGCAGATGTTTCTGGGGATCCATTGGGTCCCAATAAGTGGACTACTCACTCATGGTGAGTTGATACATGACAACAGATCAATAAAAATGGAAGTACAAGAATAGGTTAAGAGAAACCCTGATGTTGAACTCCTGCTCTTGTGAATGTTGTTGTCGCCAAGTATCTCCGATAATTTTCTGATTTCCTCGATCCTCCTTTTCTTCCCTGATGTGCGCTCCTTCTATACTGTCATAATTACTTGTCTCCATGTTTCCCGATGCAGGCTTCTCAATCTCCAATGGCCTCTTTGTGTCCCCATAAAACTCACACTGATCGATGGAAATAAATGCATTTGAGCCGACTTGAAGATTTATTGTTTGCAGCTTGGGTCGGATAGCCGGTCGGTCATTCAAGCAATTTAGGCCGGGTAGCCGATCGGCTGGACATGGATTTCTCGCTAGGAGAGTCGGGTATAAGATCGGGTGTACGAGGGAATGAGCTCGGGTAGCCGATCGGGTGCACGAGGGAATGAGCTCGGGTAGCCGATCGGGTGCACGAGGGAATGAGCTCGGGTAGCCGATCGGGTGCACGAGGGTTTTCACGCAGCTTTAGCTCACATTTTGCCATTTTGCGATTTACTTCTTCAAGTTGCTTTGTCACTGAAACACTAAGTAAAAACATCAAATCTGCGTAATATTACATGAGAATGGAGCTCAAAGTGTGTGAATTTGTACATCAAAGATCATGCAAATAATCGCTCATCGGTTACCAGTGATTTCAAATATAATTTAATAATTAAAAACATTATTTATTGTCAATTGGCGTTACAAATTCATTTTGAAATTAAGCACTATAATTTATTTAATTCATGGAATACAAAGTTGTCACTGATTGATTGATAACATCGTGAGCAGTCCAACAATCTGCAATCTATCGATTGGTTGACAACGACAAAAGTGAATTCCTTCCCGTCCTTCGCATCGTACGATGATCATCGAAGATCATTTTGCATCTCCTCATAAAGTTACCCCGAATGCGACTGTCTTATTGTGCATCCCAGGTAGCAATACGCTACAAGCAAATCATTTTACTTTTGTCATCCAAATGAAAGTGAAATGAAACATTTTCTGAGTTATCGCTTTGTACCTGAAACTCCTTGAACCAAATTTCCTTGCCGCTTTCTGGGATCATGGTCCATGATGCCCACTTTGCGTCCCAACATTTTGATATGCATTCTTGAGCAATCCGTCGATGCACATCGAATGGGTAGAAACTGTTACAAAAGTAGGGATTACATAACGGCCGCGTTTATCAAAACAATCAATATGAAGAGAACAATAGTAAGTTGTTACGCGTGTCTGCCAATAGGTGTAACGTGATCTCTACGAGCAAATCCACGTGGATTGTCAGGGAAACTCACAAGGTCAAATGAAGGAGACATGTTGACGATAAGGAATGAAGTATGTTGTTAATGAATGTGGTGGGATGAATATTGATTTCAAGAGTTCTAAAATATATATATATAGCGCAACAATGAATTTGCATAAAATGTTCCGTTCACATTCCGTCCATTTTCCGTCTCATGTTGACGGAAATAACATGTTATAGTGACGCCAATTCAGCAACGGTCCATAATTAACGGGAACTTTGTAACAGAGTAATGACGGAAATGTGACGGAAATATGAAACATATACTGGAAATGGGATGAACATGATTCTAAAGAATTTCATGGCTATTGAATGAGATGAGTTTCTAACAAGAGAACATAAATATTTACGGTTGTCTTGTTAGAAACACATCTCAGGCATGAAAAATGAAATTCTTCAGAATCATCTTGCACCCAATGTCAAGTATATGGTGCAAAATTTGTGTGCTTAAAAATGAAAATTTGTTGAAAATGACCGTGTGTTCATTGGTGTAAAGAGTTCTATTATATAGGGCAAAAGAAAAATCTGGCTTTCTGTCATTTTTCCATGCCATTTGCCTATCAGACACAAATATAGTAATTTAATAAGGACTACAACGCCTATGTAGTAAGCGCTGTTGTGAGTCCACCTACAAAAGCGCTTTATTATAAGGTGCTTTCTATATTGTGGACAAATGACTAAAAAATTGAATATATTGCCCCAACGGACAAATGACGGACATTTGACGGATTAATATTAACGGCAAACGGACGGACACATGACGAAAAGATTGAAAATGTTTACTCGACGAAATAGTAACGGACATTGACGGAATAATATTGACGGACATTTGACAGTTAAATGACGGAAATATTGAAATTTTTGGTTGCGGAAATATGGACGGAAATGTGACGGGATGATATTGACGGTATTGTGCAGGAATACCAACGATAATTTTTTGGCCATGTAATTAAGTCGGAAAGCTGACGATTTTTTTTCGTCATTATGACTGGCGACTTTATTGCGACGGAAATTTTGGCAAAATTTGTAGTGTTTGAAATATTTCATATATATATCATTTATGACAAAAAATGCCAATATGAAATAAGATAAGGTAATATGTACTTTTTTTCCTCTTTGCAAAATTTAAAAACATATATCTATCTCCCCGTGTGCAGATCGTGAAAAATACGAAGGATGGAAAGGAAAATCATAAAAAAATGTTTACTATGAAAAACCAAAACAAAGTAAAAGAACGCAATACAGACTTTTGCACTTATTATTTTTTTTAACAAAAAAGAATTTATCTCATTAATTACTCAATCAAAATTTTCAAAATTAAATGGAGGGTACAATTTACACCTAGCGAGATATTTTTGTATGTACAACTAGTCAATTACGATCCAACATAGAAACATACCACTATTTTCAATAAAGAAACAGTTTCAACTGAAACAATAACGTGCGACCGAAATAGCGAAAACAAGTGATCGAAGAATAAAGAAACGCACAAACAGGATTTATACTGGTTCAGGTCCGGGTGACCCTAATCCAGTCGAAGGGCGAGCCCTTTATTGATGAGTATGATGATTGTACAAGCAGCGGATTACACACAGGAACATGCTCACAGAAATTCACGCTTCAATTTCACTCACAGCTCTCGAATTTCACTAAGAAAGTCAAGAACCCTAATTTTTGATTTCCAGAACACGAAGTGGTAACCCAGAAGAAATCCAGCTGAGTTTTATAGCCGTTGGTTAAAACGCAGCGTACCAAGCCCGAGCGACGTCGTTCATCCACATCTTCAATTTTTCTCCGTTGAACCAAAACTGCACCGTTTGCTTAAACCGAATTTCGCGCTTGCAGCGAAACTACACCGTTCGTTTAACCGAACTTCGCGCCACGCTTCTGTTGATCCAACACTACATGAAAATGTGTTATAAGCTACGATTTAAATCCAACGGAATATATTTTGTTGATAATATGTATAAAACCTTCAAAAGTTTTGTTGGAAATAAATCCGTTGGAAATTTATGAATTATAATCGACAAATTAAATTCAACAAAAATATGTTGTTGATAATATATATAAAACCTTCGAACTTTTGTTGAAAATAAATCCGTCGAGATTTATATGTTATAAGCTACAAATTAAATTCAACGGAAAATAAATTGTTAATAATACATACATAAAACCGTCGAAATTTGGTTGGAAATAAATCCGTTGAGATATACGTGTTATAAGTTACAAATTAATTTCGACGAAAAATATTTTATTGATATTATATATATAAAACCTTCAAACTTTGGTTGAAAATAAATCCGTTGCGATTTATGTGTAATAAGCTACAAATAATGCAAAGGAAAATAATTTGTTGATAATATTTATATAAAATCGTCAAAATTGAGATTGATGTGTTATATGCTATTAATGATGAAATAATGATCATAACAAAACTACTTCACCAAATATAGTCTACTACAAAAACAATATTCATTTACAACAAATAATCACACAAAATAAAAAATGTAATAACAAATTTACAAATGTCACTTGTTATCAGTTAGTATGATGACCAAAATCAAATAGATTTGTCATATAATTAAATACACTTAACTGTAGACGTATTAAAGTTGTGACAAAATGAAAGAAGAATTGGACGCATATGGCAGCATTTGAGCTCGTATAATTTAGTAAAAATAAAATTCAACAAAAAATTTGTGCATTGGGTTATGATTTTGATTAAACTTCAACAAGTAAGTTATTATCTAGTTATTATATTAGTTTAGTGATTCACAAAAAAAATAATATATATACATAAATAAACATAAGATGACAAAACTAGTTTACTTATTCATAAATAAAATATATACATAAATAAACATAGGATGACAAGATAACTCTTGTAGCCTAGCGGTTACATGAGTGTGTTATTGTTGAGAGAGCAAGGGTTCAAATCCTAGCAAATGGAAACTTTATTAAATTTTTTAAAAGTGAATAGAGAGGGGAGGGCGTGGTCCGGCGGGGTGGTGGTGTAGGTCGATTTTCTTGATTTTTTCGGATTTGATAAAATCGACAGCCTTATAATCAACAACTTTCCAACGAAATATTCCGTCAATTTTAATAACATTTCTTACGGAAAAAGTGTAAAAGTAACGGAATCGGCTGTTGATAATAAGCATTTTTCTTGTAGTGCAAGGACACCGCTTGACTTAATCTTCTTAACCAAAATGCCTGCGTTTTCCGAGACAAGCAAAAGCCAGCTTTCCCTCCATTCCAAACGCCGCCGTTTTGTCCTGTACCAGACATACTCAGCTATTGGAATGCTGATCATCCTCCATACTTTAGTCCCTGCAAACTTATGTACAATCATCAAAATCTTCACAATGGATTTGAGAACCGAATTCCACAATTCTCCACCTTGGTTCCAAACCCATTTACCCTTGCCCAGCTCGCCCTCCAGTTCTCCTGCTATGTTTCTTCAGTCAGTCCAATCAGTTTTAGATAGTGAAGAAACTTGTCACTTGGCACTGTCTTGGTCAGCATGTCTGCAGGATTGTCTTGTGTCCCTATCTTGACCATCTGCACTTCTCCAGAATCAGCCACATCTCGAAGGAATGCATCCTAATGTCGATGTGTTTGGACCTCTCGTGGAACACTTGGTGCTGGGACAAGTGAATGGCTCCAGAACTGTCACTGTGAACCTTTACTGTCTTCTGCTGATATCCAAGTTATGCCAATAGCCCTTTTAGCCAAAGAGCTTCCTTTACAGCTTCAGTAATCGCCATGAACTCTGCTTCTGTTGTGGACAGCGCAATCACCTTTTGAAGATTTGCTTTCCAGGATATTGCAGTCCCAAAAAGTGTGAAAACTAAGCCAGTTTGAGACTTTCTTGTGTCTATATTTCCAGCGTAATCTGAATCCACAAATCCCATCACTGCTTCAGTATTTCCCTTATCTCCCCCAAACATTAGACCCTTGTCCAAAGTCCCTTTGATGTATTGCAGTATCCATTTGACCACCTGCCAGTGTGACCTTCCAGGATTGGCCATATGCCTACTTATCAGACTTACACCATGGGCTATGTCTGGTCTGGTGCAGACCATGGCGTACATAAGGCAGCCAACAGCACTTGAGTATGGAACAGCCTTCATATCTTCCTTTTCCTCATCAGTTTGGGGCTCCTGCTCCTTACTTAGCTTAAAATGGCTTGCCACTGGGGTAAGAACAGCCTTTGCATTTGTCATCTGGAATTTCTCCACCACCTTGGCTAGATAGTCAGATTGACACAGAAACAATGTGCCTTTCTTCCTGTCTCTCTTAATCTGCATACCTAAAATTCTCTTTGCACAGCCAAAATCCTTCATTTCAAAGTTAGTGCTTAACAGTTCCTTCAATTTAGTTATGGCTAAAAGATCCTTGCTAGCTATTAACATGTCATCAACGTATAATAACTAGGTACATGGGATTTCCATCATCTAGTGTCTTAAAATAAAAACACCAGTCATAACTTGATCTTTGAAAACCACAACTAAGCATAAATGCATCAAACTTCTTATACCAAAGCCTAAGGGACTGTTTTAACCCATATAGGGATTTTTTCAGCAAACATACTTTCTGTTCAGGATCTCCTCCGCAAAAACCTTCAGGTTGTTTCAAGTAAACTGTTTCATCCATATCTCCATGCAAAAATGATGTTTAACATCTAATTGCTCTAGTTCAAAGTTAAAATTTGCAACTAGTGACAACAATATTCTTATGGATCTATGTTTAACCACAGGGGAAAAATCTCACTGAAGTCAATACCTTCTTTTTGAGTGAAGCCCTTTGCCACTAACCTGGCTTTCAGTCTGGGTGCTTCAACTCCAGGTATTCCTTCTTTCCTTTTGAAAATCCATTTACTTCCAACAAGTCTTGCTTTCTTTGGTCTATCAACCACCTCCCAAGTCTTGTTCTTCTCTAAGGATTTCATTTCATCTTTCATAGCCTGCAGCCACAACTTAGAGTCTTTGCAGTTCATAGCATCAGTGTAACTTACAGGTTCATAATAAGATATTTTATCAGCAACATTACAGGAAAAGTTTGCCAGGTCCTCAAACCCATACCTCACAGGTGCCATAGGATTTCTTCTAGGTCTATCCCTGGTTAACCAGTAATCCTCACCTGCTTCATGACTTTCATGGTCATGTGCCTCAGTTTTAGTATCTGAGTTATGCTCACCAGTAGGAGCAGGAGTAGTGCCTCTTACTGGCTCCACCGCAGCCCTTGTTTCCTCATTTTCAAGTTGAGATTCAGGCTCATTCCTTTCAATTTCCAGTTGAGCCTTCTGGGAATTTTTCCTGTAAGGAAACTCAGCTTCATTAAAAGTAACATCCTTAGTGATTATTACCTTTTTATGGCCTTCCACCAAGCACCACAACTTATAGGCTTTTGAACCATCAGGGTATCCAAAAAATATGCATTTGAGTGCCGTTGGTTCCAGCTTTTCCTGTTTCACAGAAGCATAAGCAGCACAACCAAATACTTTAAGCCTTTCATAGCCATCTAACTTACCAGTCCACATCTCCATAGGTGTTTTAAAACTTATGGAAGATGAAGGACTCCTGTTAATTAAATGGCAGGCAGTGTGAGCTGCTTCTGCCCAAAAAACCTTGGGTAGGCCAGATTCTAACAACATACACCTTACCTTTTCAAGTATAGTTCTATTAAATCTTTCAGCTAATCCATTTTGTTGTGGATTACCAGGTGCAGTGTGATGCTTAGTGATGCCAGATTCCTTATAGAAATTCAAGAAGTTTTTATCAAGGTACTTTAGGCCATTGTCTGTTCTGAGGTATTTTATTTTCCTGTCAGTTTGATTTTCTATCATTACTTTCCAAGTCTTAAAGGTTTCAAAAGCATCAGATTTATTTGTCAAAAAATATACCCATGACCTTCTAGAGAAATCATCTATTAAAGACATGAAATACCTCTTACCACCATGTGATTGAACCCTTGTTGGTCCCCATAAGTCTGAGTGAATGTAGTCCAACTTACCCTTAGTGACATGAGACCCTTTTCCAAAACTCAGTTTTATAGCTTTTCCTAAAACACAATTCTCACAAAAATCCAACCTGACAAATTTATTAGTGCCAAAACATCCTTGTTCACTTAATTTACTCAAGCCAGTTTGTCCAATGCACCCTAGCCTTAGGTGCCATAGGGTAGATTTATCAAGTTCAGAATAGTTCACACAATGATTCACTATCACATTTCCAGACAATATGTATATAACATTTTGCCTGACACCTTTCAGTTTCATTTTCCCATCTTTTAACACTTCTATCATGCCATTTTCTGCCTTAAATACACAACCATTTGATTCAAGAACACCTAAGGAGATTATATTCCTCTTGAGTTCAGGAACATACCTGACCCCTGTGAGTTGTATCTCAGGGTCATCTTCCACTTTGATGACAACTGTGCCAGAGCCCATCATCTGACACCCTTGTTGTTTCCCAAATGGACTATGCCCTGCTTTCTCTCCTTGAAACCTTGTAGCCATTCCAAGTTTCCCAAATGGACTATGCCCATCATCTGACAGCCCTTGTTGTTTCCCAAATGGACTATGCCCTGCTTTCTCTCCTTGAAACCTTGCAGCCATTCCACTGTCCAAAATCCATCTGTTTGAAGAAGAAGGTTGGGTGACTGTCAAGGCCTTAGCAGACTCATATGCCAAAGCAGCTTCCCCATTTTCCTGGTTTTTCTTCTGGAAGTTCTTCTTCCTATCAGGGTAATTTTTCCGCAAATGACCCTCCTTATGGCAGAAGAAACACTTCAATTTCTTTATATCTGGACAATGAGCATTCCCTTGGTTTGACTTCTCCTGAACCACATGCTTGTTCTGTTTTCTTTGGAAGGATTTCTTCTTTTGACATTTCCCACTTGCAAATAAGCCATCAGCAGTTTCTCCTTGAGACTTAGCCTCAATCTGCTTTTGTTTTAAGGCAACTGGGAGTTCTTCCTTGGAGTACTTGATAGTCTCCACAAAGGTTGAATAAGAGGAGGGCAGTGAGTTCAATACCATGATTGCTTGGTCCTCATCTGCTATCTTCTCACCAATGTTTTCCAGGTCAATGACAATCTTCGCAAATTCATCAAGATATTCTTCAACGGTTTTATCCCCATCCATCTTGAACCCAAACAGTTTACCTTTTAGATATATTCTATTTGTCAGGGTCTTCGTTATGTATAATTGCTCCAGCTTGAGTCAAACACCAGCAGCAGTCTTCTGCTTGGAGACTTCCCTCAAAACTTTGTCCCCAAGATGCAGGATTATAGTGCTATAGGCCATCTCCATTGCGTCTTCTTTCTCATCATCAGTCATTGTAGCTGGGAAAGTTTCCTTCCCCGTCTGTGCCTTCGCGACTTTCATTTGTACCAAAATCGCCATCATCCTTTCCCTCCATAGTGCGAAATTGGCTTTACCGTCAAACCGATCAAGCTCAACTTTCGTCGACACCATCTTCGCAGAGCGGCTCTGATACCAATTTGAAACAAATAACGTGCGACCGAAATAGCGAAAATAAGTAATCGAAGAATAAAGAAACGCACAAACATGATTTATACTGGTTCAGGTCCGGGTGACCCTAATCCAGTCGAAGGGCGAGCACTTTATTGGTGAGTATGATGATTGTACAAGCAGCGGATTACACACAGGAACACGCTCACAGAAATTCACGCTTCAATTTCACTCACAGCTCTCGAATTTCACTCCGAACGTCAAGAACCCTAATTTTTGATTTTCCAGAACACGAAGTGGTGACCTAGAAGAAACCCAGCTACGTTTTATAGCCGTTGGTTAAAACGCAGCGTACCAAGCCCGAGCGACGTCGTTCATCCACATCTTCAGTTTTTCCCCGCTGAACCAGAACTGCACCGTTTGCTTAAACCGAATTTCGCGCCTGCAGCGAAACTACACCGTTCGTTTAACCGAACTTCGCGCCACGCTTTGTTGATCCAAGCGAAACCGCTTGACTTAATCTTCTTAACCAAAACGCCTGCGTTTTCCAAGACAAGCAAAAGCCAGCTTTCCCTTAATTCCAAACGCCGCCGTTTTGTCATGTACCAGACATACTCAGCTATTGGACAGCTGATCATCCTGCATACTATAGTCCCTGCAAACTTATGTGCAATCATCAAAACCTTCACATTCCACATCAACAAAATTATATTAAAAAAATTAATTTAGAAAATGAAAAATTAAAATTTTCTTTTTTTTTGTTACCGGCAAAAAATGTGGATTTAAGTTACTTTAATAATGTGACACGTCAGATGATGCTACCGTGATCATGCCACGCAAACCAAACAAGCTACTACACTGTTCATCGATGATCAATAAACCCCAGTGGATAATCCATTGACGTTTCGTCTTTCACCCAAAAAAGTCGTACAACGCGGAGAAGAACTTTCGATAAGAGATAATAAATTTTAGTGTAGAGTTTTTTAAAATTATGTATCGGTTAAATTAGAGATCAGTAATGTGTATAGTCGAGATGAAGAGATGCGGTAAAATATGTATTATACTTATATGTTTATTTAAATAAAAATGTTAAGCTTAAGTTGAATTCAGAATGTACTAAAAATTGAAAACTGAATAAAGTAAAGTTCAATAAAACAACCTCTTAATTAAAGTTATTAAGGTAATATTAAACCAGAATTGATTACTGGCCAAGGCTGTTTCATTTCATTTGATTTATCCAAACGAAATCAGACAAAACTATGAAAAAATCATTAAAAATTGTTCAGAAAACTTTTTTTTTTTTGATAAGAAATTGTTTCAGAAAACTTGATTCACTGGAATCAGCATCACAACAGAATCTATCGTATCGTAGCTTTTTCTTGAACTTTCTAGAGAGGGCCAGAGTAGCGGAAAAGCGGCGAAAGTTTAGCGGGCGCGGTTTTGACGGATTAAGGTGGCTCCCGTCCACCTCCACACGACTCATCTTCTTCGGCCGCAGCTATGGCTACGTCGGGTCGCCGGTCGACTTGGTTGACTGCCCTAGGCGTTCCGTTTGGTTTCGGACGCGGTGGAGGTCGGTGAGGGTTTGGACGAGAGGGGATTGGTGGCTTTTTGGCTGCCGTGGCTGGGTTGGTTGGCTGCTGCGACTACGGTGGTGGCTGGCTGGGCTCCGGCGTGGTGGCGGGTGTATATAGGGCCGATTTTGTACTGGCGGGATGTTGTGGTCGTCCGGTCGGGCTGCTTGCGGGGAGGGGGAGCTTGGACTGCGGCGGATGTGCGGTGGCTCGGTTGGAGCTGCTGGTTTTTTTGGGTTGTACAGGTTCTCTATCGGGCCGGGTTCGCCCGGGGTTGTTAGGTTATTGGTGTTCTTAGGAGGTACACCTGAATGGATGGATCAGTAGGCTGTTGTCGCCAGTGCTTTATAGAAATGTGGCCGGGTCTTTAGTGAAACTTTGAAGCTTGGCTTCGTCAGTTTGGTCACCTGGGTGTGGTTCGATCCATGGACTGCTCAGATGTAAAGACATTCTAACAGCTGGGAGATGAAGTTACTTAACACGGATGACGTTATTACGTTGTTCTGTGTCGTATTGGTGTTCATTTCCGAGTTATTGTTTTTTCTTTACGTTTGTTGTCGTGTCCTGATTGTAATCGCCTCTGTTTCATAAAAAAAACAGAATCTATCGTATCTAGAAGACTAGAACGAGAAGGATGCAATTGTAGTGATCCAACGTCCAACAGGTTTCACATCATCATTATTAGGTCGGGCCCATATTATGAATAACTCAATAATTTTTTTTTTGATGATACATGGGTTAGTGTTAGTATTAACGTGAGGAGTTGAATCCGGACACCATTGGATCAGGATTCTCTCCTCACCAACAGTGCCTCCTCATATCTCCTCACGCATAGTAATAGACAAGTGTCAACTTGTGATTGGCTCGTAAATAGTAACGACAAATGTCACTTTTTGATTGGCTGGAAATAATTAATTGAAATCATATAACTTTAAACTATTAGAAATATGATAAATCATACAATATAAAATGAAAAAATTTACAAAATATATCAATATTTTTAATTTTCCGGACTCTATTTATAGAGACCCATATTACATAAATATAATATTATATAATATGTTGGTAAATTAAACCACAAGTAAAAATGATTGAAAAAAGATACTAGAAATTTCGGGTGAAACTTGCGATAAATCCATATTCATATGTTATTGTTTAAAAATGAATATGAATACACTCACAATAAATGCCGGTTGGATAGGAAGTTTTGATGAAACGCATCACATGCTCTTAGTTGAGAATGAATCTCAAGAATTTTCGCTGGCCCTGAAATTACTATAAACCTGATAATTTAGTTCGCTTAGACGAGTCAGATCCATACAACAAAGTGCTCATTCGATAACGAAATCATTTGCTTGTGGGAAAAAAAAAACTATTACGACGCAAATATCAATTTCATTGTCTAATATCGATCTAAATAGAAGAAAGTTTAAAAACTGGATACCAAAATTCACCGAGTGTTGAATAATATCCGTCATAAATGAAAATGTGAATTTTTTTTTCATTTTTAATTAATACACATTAATAAATAAATATCAATTGTGATTTTGAAAAGGACTGCCCAGTCAAGTCGTGCATCGGCTAGCACTGTCTAGCCAAGTTAGTGCATTAATCTGATGGAAGGATTGGAACGCAAGACTTCAAAAGAATTGAAAGTTTACTGAAGCAGACTTTAGTAGTTCCATGGACCAACAAACCAGTAATAGTCGGGATGAACGGAAGGTGAGAAGAAGAAGATTTGGATCAGAAGAGAAGAAGAAGATGAGGAGAACATCGAAGAAAACGAGAAAGGGATATTTGATTATTTAATTTCTTCGATACACGTTTCGGTTCTTATACAAATCTCTCTCGCTCACTCAATTCCCAAACTATATGGATATGGGCCGTCTAAGGCCCACGAACCTAGCTACACTTATCCGCATCATTAACTGACCTTGTCCTCAAGGTTAGTAAGTTCTGGCGGTCTCGGTAACGAGAACATTGAAAACAAATTATTTATCACAATAGAAGTGGCAACCACAACTCCATAATTTGCAGCATAAGTGATGTGCAGTATTTTGTGCGTCAAAAATAATTTATAATTCGGTAAGTATCGAGTCATCCAAGGGAGCAATTGTAAACTTATGCACTATGTAAGGTAGAGCTTCTATTTATCCTAGTCGGAATCGAGTGTTTTGTTTGGTTTTAAATTTAATAAACAAGTAAGTAAGAAAAGAAAAGGGTTTTAACGTATTTCAAGAAGTATTTCGGGGAACTACTTCATTACCCAACATTAGAATCGAGTTTATTAACTAGCATGCAAGGATTTGCCTATGTTGATTGGAAAATAGCTGCACAATCCAAGTAAGAACCTCACTTTCGGTGCTATTGGTTCAAATTGGAATTCTACCTTTAACTACGAACCTCACCCTTTCGGCGCTATTGGTTCGAATCTAGTAACTCGCTGATGTTTACCAACTCTCGTTGCATAAACATGGGGAGTCCTTGTCATACAACTAGCCTTTCCCGTTACAAACTTAGGCTACTCTCGTAGTCACCGAGTTCGTAACGTGTATTTTACTTAATAGTCGGACATTTAGCCTCACCCTTCCGGCGCTATTGGCTTAACGTCTCAAAGCAATACACTTAGGCATTTTCTCAAACACCTAATATGCATCGCTGGGTTTAGGCGCTAAGCAAAACACAAATCATGTAAAACAATCCAAATCATGCAACGATTAATATATTAAACGATTCATAGTCGAATAAGATTCATAGGACCCCACACTTAAACTTGTTCGTCCCGAACAAGAACTAAGTCATAGAAGGAAAACAAATATAACACCACAATTTCCTCGATGTCCTGGATGAATGCACATGAATATGAGTTGCTAGTCTAGATTCCGCTTTTCTACGCATAACTCAATCGTTACTCAAATCATCATGCTTAACACAGAATTAACTTGATACATGTTACCTTTTGACCTGAAATTCAAATCAATTCAGATGAATGAGAGATAGTCCTCTTTAGACCCATAATCTGCATTCGCTGTCCCGAGTTCTAGTTATATGATTACACTTCATTGCTTTTTCTTGCACGTGATTCATTCGAGCTTTAAGGTTTTTGAGTTTTTTTCTTCTTCTTTTGTTGGACAGCTTTTGTAGTGACTTTCTTTGGCCTTTGGTTCTTGATGTAAGAATGTTGTACTTCACTTTTCTTTTGTATAAACCTTCACAAGTGGCTGATTTTTTTTTGAGCTTTGCCCCTTTATTGTGAACAACTTGTCCTTTTTCTCTTTTTCTTTTGAGGGAGGTCCAATCATCGCCCGCAAGCATATGGAAATACCTCCCCGCTCTTTCTCATCCTCGCCCTTTTTGACGCGAGTCAAGATGAGGGTCACACCTTTTTTCCCGGTTACTTCGGACTAGAGATAGGACGGTCTATTTTCCCGTCCCGCCTACTCACATAAACGCTGCAGCGGCGGAGCAAACTCCGAGCCATATCGTTTCGAAGTGCTAGCCTCCACGAAATCCACATAATCATATAACTTGAAATTCGGTCCTTTGAATGCTTCGTCAATTCTCTCTAGGACATTTCTATCAACTCCACATCCATGTTTATCTCACCTCAGAAGGACACGTAGTGGGTTAAATTCACTTGTAAAAGCACAATTCAGATTTCACGAGAGAAACACATCTAATCAGCATCATCTGTTTCACACCATCAAAATTCAATACTGCATATCCAGGAAATAGAGAGAAACTTTCTACTTTTCAAATTTTTTTAAAGGGAAACGTGCTGACACAGTACATATGCAAAAAAAAATAAACGTGCTGACACAACAGACTAACTGACTCTCCTACCCCACACTTTTGAACAAAGCCGTGTCCTCATGGTACGACTTAAATTCAAAGACACAACAATGCAAGACACACAAGTATGTGGAAAATAGAAGTAAAAGTGAACAGGTACTCCCCTCGTCTCGTTGCGTGATGGTGTAAATTCGGGTCAAACGAGTCAATCAACACTGGTCAATGGTCAATCGCGCCTACTTCAGACGTTACGCTGCCGCGTCCACTGTAGACTTTAACCAATGTCAGGGTGAAGCGCGGCCAGCTAATGTCAATGCTGGACGCGATACCCACTGAGTCGCACCTGTTTTGACCTGTAAAACAACTTCTTTTCCCAAAAGACAATGTAAAAACATGACTTAAGACTCAAACAAACATAAATGACATAAAAACGAGACAAAACAAAGAAAAACAAAAATTTTGCCGGACTGCCTCCCTGCGAGCGCCTTTGTTTACGTTATTGGCTCGACGATACCTCGTTAGGGATCACAAGTTAGGATCCCATGGTCGTGTGAGGTCAAACTTCGCCTCAGCTACTCCTTCAGTCTGCCCAAAATCATCGTGTAATGGTGTGCTCGTGTCTCCTCTCCATCGATCAGTCGGGTTCGCCTTCACATCCTCCCTAGTTTGTGAGGATACTCCGCTCATAGCTACTTCTCTGGCTGCATAGCCAGTCTCATCTGGTAGGTCAGGAACTAGGGCACCAAGATATGATGTGTTCACTATGTCCGGTGGTTTCTTCGTGCTCGGTGGTCTCCGTCCTCATAGATATAGAAATTCGATGTCTGGCCACCAAATGTAAGTGACAACAAGCCTGTGTCCATGTCGATCTTGGTTTTGGTGGTGAAGAGGAACGGACGTCCCAAGATAAGTGTCGGAGGATCATTATCTCTAGCGTCTCCCATCTGCAAAACATAAAAGTCTGCAGGAATATCAAGATCTCCAACACGGAGGGTTAGGTTTTCAAGCAAACCAACAGGCCGATCACGAGATTTGTCCCCAAATTCTACTAACAGCTTAGGCGATTTCAAATGGCCAAGTCTCAAAGAGCAATAAAGAATACGACATGGCATTAATAGCAGCACCCAAATCGATTAAGCAATGATGTATTAAAGTCTCACCAATACCACAGGTGACTGTGAAAGCACCTGGATCCTTACACTTTCCAGGCGGTGCCTCATGACTCGTGGCAAGTGGGCGCTCCATTATCGGCTCTTTAAGCTCATCTCTTACCACCAGCTCGTTTCCTAGCTCATTCTTATCGATCATATGCTCTTTCGGAGCTCTTACCTGCATAGAAAACGAAGGCAAAGGGTATGTTTCGAATTTTCAGCAGTGGGGACCGCGTCTGCAGTAGACGTTATGGCCGCGCCCGGCTTAGATATTATGGCCGCATCTGCTTCAGACATTAGCGTCGAGCTAATGTTTTCTATAGGCGCGGTGGACACTGACTCCGGCCCTTTTTCACTATTTTTCGCCTTAATGTGCTCGTTGAGCGCGAGCAACTTGTTCACTACATCCATAGATTCCTTTAGTGCCACGTCCACATCTACCACTGCCAATGTGCTGACATTCCCTCTCGGATTAGGCACTGTCTGTGACGGTAGCTTCCCCGGATCTCTCTTCAGCTCGAAAACAGTCTGGGCTATCTGAGACATCTGCTTTGTCAGCTCTGCAATGGCTCCATTGGTCATCGAAATGGCCTGGGCTATTTGCTGGGTACTAGTTGCTAGCTCCTTTACTACATCTTCCAGAGACTTGATGGAACTCAGATTACTAGGGCCTCCTTGATTATAGTTCTGCCCTCGCTGCTGATATTGATTCGGATTACTGTAGTCACCCTGCTGCTGACAATATGGTGGTCGATAGTACTGCTGCTGAGGCTGCTGGGGTGCATGATTGTTGTAATATTGAAACTCACCCACTGCGTTGATATTGGCCTGTGTATCCTCCTGCAGAGTCGGGCAAGCGTCCGTCTTATGATTTGTTGCACTGAACATCGTAATATTAGCACTTCAAATCGATGTGATCGAAGGAAATAATACTTGGTCAAAAACAATTTATAAGACCGGTACGTACCGGGTCGTCCAAGGAGCAAGTCTAAACTTATGAGCACTATTCAATTTTGTTCCGATAAGTCTATTCTAATTGCGAAAGGTTTGGTTGGGTGAGTAATACTATATAAACAATGTAAACTATCTAAGGGATTTAGAGAAATATCGCTACCAAGGCTAAATGTGTACTCTAGGGAACTACTTCACTCATATATGTTTGTAGACTCCAAGAATTCAATTTCATGCAAGATAATTGTGTTAGATGATTACATTAAGGCGTGCGACTATTAAACCAAATTCAATCTCTCGATATTTTTATTCGATTTAAGGAAGAGGCACCTCGCACGTGAGCTTCAATCTCTCGATATTTTTAGCTCACGTCCAACTTAAGCTTCTCAATCATCAACGCTAGTTGAATGATCAATATCCAAGAGCGGTGAAGACCAAGCCTATCTCAATGCTAGGATAGGTCACACTAGTGATCACCACCTAACACGGGTGATTTACTTGTTTTCGAGAACCTTTGGCGTCCACCTCTCGACTACTTAGCCTAGGGTTCCTTAATGACTCGCTATCTAGATACCTTGGCTTCCACCTCTCGGCTGCTTGACCAAAGAACCATAGAAATAATCATCTAGGCATTTTCTCAAACACCTAGAGTGTTTAACTCGAGCCATATACCAAAACCATACACTTAGACATTTTCTCAAACACCTAGAGTGCATAGTTTGAGCATTCATCCAAAGTAAACCACAATCATCCAAAACATGTTATTCTAGCATTCGTTCATAATAGATAAGGAGTATTAACACACACAAGGTCCCTAGGACCCTAGAATACAAAGGACTACTCACAAATCATTTTCATAGACAAACACAAGTTGTATTGAGTACACAAAAGATGAAGTTACACGGAAAGAATGAACCAATCCAGTGTTGATGATCTTCTTCCACCCTTGGTTTGTTCAATCTTCAATGGATGATCCTCCCTTTGAAGCCTTGGTCACTTATCTCACTAGAAACCCTCTCCTTTTCTCTCCCAAAACTAGAGGTGGCAAAATGGACGGATGGATGGATTCATGGATGGATTAAACGGTTCGCGGATTAAATGGATTTAATTTGTTAAGATCCATTAGTGTTAATGGATTAAACGGATGGATCACTAACGGTTAGCGGATGAATCCATTTGATCCATTTAATCCGTTTCATCCATTACATCCATTAAACCCTTTTAATCCATTTAGTGCATTTACTCATTTAATCCATTTATTTTAAATGTGTATCAAAACTTTTTATGACTGCTAGGATGTATAAAGATCATTATTGAAACTAAAAAATTTAAATTGAGTTATTTCTAAACACACAAGATCAAATTGTCGTATTTTGCAAATTAATTTTAATTCAATTTAGATATTTGCTACTTTAAAACAGTGCTGGGAGCAAATAAAAAATCCGATGGAAGTAAGCTACATATCGTTGCGTAGATAACTCAAAGCTCTACAACTCTCTAGTTTGCACCGAAAGCAGAAGGGGTCATTTAGAGGGTCAAAACACGAGCCGAAGTCAGACATTAGTGTGTATCGCTACGAATTCTGCAGTTGCGCCGACTTTGGCTCGTGTTTCAACCTTTTAAACGATCTTTTCCGCTCTCAATGTAAACTAGAGAGTTGTAAAGCTTTGCGTTAGCTACGCAACGACGTATACCTCGTCTCGATCCGATCTTTCGTCTGTTTTCAGCACTCATTTGAAACATCAAAGGTCTAATCTGCCGTTAACGGTGTTATTACAATAATATTATTATTACATATGTATTTTAATAATTTAATTGAAAAGATAAATATAAAAAATCTGTTTAATGGATTAATGATAAATATTTTTGATGGATTAATAATTGCTTAATGGATTAATGGATGTTTAATGGATTAATGGATTAATCCGTTTAATCCGTTTACTAATGGATTGTTAATGGATTTGGATTGATTCAATCCATTAACTAAATGGATGGATAACGGATGGATTTTCATGGACGGATAATGGATAAATTTGACACCTCTACCCAAAACCCAGCCCCAAAACTTCGTCTTCTTTTAGATCTCAAACTTTCTATTTATAGCCCAAAGGAAAAATCTGGATCTGAGGTGAGGCTTGGGCGAGCCGAATTGTGCTCGGGCGAGCATATTTTGGCAGAGGCATTTGGTCCAGCTCTCGCTCGGGCGAGCTCATTAATGCTCGGGTGAGCGCAGTTTAACTTCAAGGGGAGAGGCTCGGTCGAGCCTTTTGGAGCTCTGGCACTCCTTCGCTTGAGCATATGAGAAGATGTATGGAAGCCCCGGGCGAGCTCCACTGAGCTCGGGCGAGCTTAATTCGGCAGTGGCATTGGTCACGCGCAGCTCGGGAGAGCTTGGAGGAGCTTGGGAGAGCTTGGAGGAGTTCGGGCGAGCTTGTAGAGGCATCCAGCTTCTGGCGGCTATTTGGCAGTCTTAACATACAAATTTGGTCTTGCCGTTAACTGGAGAGTTGTAGCCCTTTGAGTTATCTTTCCAACAAGCCAAAGCACAACTAATTTGGACACCGTATGCGATCTGAGCATGCAAAAGACGTCGTCAAGGTCGGTTTGTCTCGTTTTGCCCGAAACACCATATTTTTGCTCCGAAACTTCGGTTTTCTTCGAGAATTAATACTTTTGAGCCCGGGGACCGTAAGGTCGGTTTCTAACCTGAAATGGAAACCAAGAGGGTCAAATAGCATCGAAAGAGACTCGGAACGGATCAAAACATCTAATAAAAGTAGAGGAATTATAGTCGAGAATTCGACTCATTAAAACACTCCACACTTAGAGTTTGACCGTCCCGAGTAAACAATAAGATCAAGCCAAAGAGTAAAAAATGGCAAATAACTAAGTCATTATGTTTGTCGCCCATTTGCTCTCAACATCCATTTATAGTCTCAAGCTTTTATTTCTAACTACTCTAACACATATTTACAATCTAACTCCTTTTCGTAGGTGTTACGAGTGCCTTTAGCATATGCATTCAGCCTTTAAACCCCTAGGCTACCCTAGTGGACGAGTTATAGTCTCGTGAGAGTTTTCAGAAATGAGAATACTCACAAATCCCAAATGCACTTATCCCATAAGAGTGAAAACAAGAGTGTTTAACAATTAAGGCATGAATTTCTCAAAACCAACTTCACATCCCAAACTAGCACCACAATTACTATACCATCTAAAGAGTTTTCAAACTATTTAAGTTCATATGAGGGTGCACATTCAAGGAAGTCAATACTAGAGCTATCGAGCGCCTAACCTAGAAGTCTATTCATTTTCGATGCAAGGCTTTTGAAATACGGTTAATGATTAGCACAAAAAGTGTCAATCGATGACCAATGCTAGCTAGGGCTAGTCCACGGGCTCACGATATAAAACTCATTTCCAAGTTTTAGACGCTAAAGTCACAATCAATAAGGAAAGAGGAGTTCGACAACAAGAGTTCTCAAAACAAGCATAAACCAATCGAAAGCTTACGTGAAATCACAAGGGTCGTCCCAAAGCTCAACTTGCTAGCACACAATGCACATGGTGAACTCACACATATAAGAGATGATGGAGGGACATAGAGGAGCGCTCAAATGAGGCACTCAAATTAGAATGAGACTGTGAGGCACGATCTCAACCACACATCTAACCCCCCCGTGCTTTGTGGGCGCGCCACGTGGCAAATAGTAAACCCACTACCAACAGTAAAAAGCAAAAAGCAAATAGTAAAATCCCACTACCACATCTTTAAATCTCAACCATTAGATCAATATCATCAATGGCCAAGATCATGCCTTACAGCCTCATTCTACCAACCATGCCTCAACCGAGTGCTCCCCGAGGGACATAAAGTCAAGTTTAAATGGATTTTACTTGGCCTTTGGCTTACAAATGCTTTCGAGGGGGAACTTTTCTTCCTAACCCCCGGCATTTGTATGTTTTTAAAGCAAAACTTCTCTTGTACTTCGATAAAATTTTAGTCGGGGCTTTGCCCTCTTTGACCATATGCAAGCTTTTAATGGGGCCTATTTTTCGCCCCTTTTTTTTACTCCACACTTAAAACTTGACAATAAGTCCAATGTGAATATGGAATGTGTGAGAAACTACCACAAACAAGGCACTAAGCAAGAGAACTAAAGTCACCTAAAAGCAATCGAGAGGTTTAAGTTTTTCATGAAGGTTTCAAAGTGTGCTTGCTAAAAACTAAGTTCAAAGCATGCGCGAAAAATACCTAGATTGCTAGATAGGCAAAAGATAACAATGAATATTGATTCACAAGAATGTGCATTCATTAGAACTAGTTCGGTTCTAGACTCTAAATCAAGTAAAAGTAAAATGTGAGCTAGATGTGACTTATAGAAGTTTGAGAAATGATAGTCACAAGCCTTTAGTAGTATAACACTCAAAAAGAGTTGGGATAAAGCATGATGAATGCAAGTGTCCATTCAAAAATGTTAGGCATGGCATGGCATGGTATGAGTGAACTATGCGCCTAACCCACTCCACACTTAAAATCTAGCTTAGTCCCTAAGCGCAAACAATAAATAAAATGAGATAAGGGCCATAGGAACTCCCCTAGTTTGTAGATGTGCCTCGCCAATAGAAAATACGCCATTGTGCTAAGCTTGATTATACATGATGCAAATAACTTCCTTGATGACAAGAAGACATGAGAGGTCAAAAGTAACAAGTGACATACAAGGTCATGCAAAATGCAAGTATGAGCAAGAGAGCATCACAAGTCACATGATAACATCATGGCATAAGTTTAATAGAGTTCAAATAAGGAAATTGACCCGCACCTCCTAAAATATGCACAAGGGTTCCTAAGTGCCCCAAATGTGAAACTAGAGTCATAGCATGATATAACAAAATATTTCCACTCTAGTCAACTTCAAGAAGACACATGAACACTAAGGGGAGACATCATCATACATTGAGAAATCAAGGGAAAAGTGGAGGGGCTTGGCAATGTGAAGTGAATTGGAGTGAGTAGACCTCACTTCACACTTAAAATTTGACCCACTAATCATTCATTTCACATTCCATATTTAGAGCCTAAGCCACTCAAAATCATACCAAATATTTAAATATGAAGAACGAGAATGAAACTACTTACAAACCGGGTTACCTCCCGAGAGGGCCTAGTTTTTCCCGTCTTGGCAAAGACGTAGCAAAGCACCCCATAGAATCACTCGTGAGAAGTCCTTTGCTAGGATCCCTCCTCACGGGACTTTAGACATTTTAGATGTCAATCCACCTTCAAATCTCATTTAAATTCTCGTCCTTCAAGCCTACGATGGACTTTGAATTGCAAGATCGACCCCTTCATAAATGTTGAACCCTTTATAATTGAGGGGTCATTGGAGCTCCTTTTGAATAATCTTGCAAAATATGGTAGGAAGCTCCAAAACTTGTCCCGAGGCTTTGTGACAAAGAAAGGATCTTCAATGCTAGCCTCTAGTTTGATGGGCACACCCTCCTTTAGTTTTTCAATTATTTCCTTGGGTGCCCATTCCTCAATCTCCCTTTTCTAAATTTTTTTCTTTTTGCGTGCGAGGTTGGTCTTTAGTTCCGTCCATAAATACCACAACAAAGTCTTCATACTCTTGGAATCCTTTTTGCTCAATATGCACTTCCTCTATCTTATGACCATCAAGAGATTCAAGCTCGCCTACTATTGGTGGAGGTGAAAGTGTCCCGAGAGTGTAATATTTTATACTTGAATCGTCTTCATCTAGCTCTTTGATAGCTTGGCCGAGCTTTTCAAAAGAGCCATTTGATAATTTATCATCACTAGATTCAAGGACTTCTTCTTGGAAAACGTCTTTTTCTCCATCCAAGTCCCCATTCTCAATTGCTTGTTGTGCCAATATGCTTTCTAACACTTGTCTTCGAGCAACGAGTTCATCTAGACGCTGGTTCACGTCTTGGAAAGCTTGTAGCATGTCTAGATGATCTTGGGTAACCCTTGCTTGGTAGGCCTCTTGATCGATTCTGTCGGTCTCTTGATTAGCTTGAATCATGGCTAGCATTTCAAAGATAGAAGGTCCACTGATAAGTCGATTTATCGACTATCTTTCTCCTGCCTTTACTAGATGTTTTGGTTCGTTCCGAGTCGCTTTCGATGCCCATTTGACCCTTATTTTTACGTTTCAGGTTAAGAGCAACTACCTCTTGATGACGAGGATCAAAGATCAGAACCTCAAGAAAAACCGAGCTTTTGGAGCAAAAAGTACCCAGGATGGAGATCCAGCCGGCCGGCTCAAATCTTAGCCTTAAAATGAGCCGCCCGGTTGGAGTCGAAGTCAAGAAGATCAAAAGGCTCGGAGCTACCGAGCCGGCCGGCTCGAATAAGCCTCTCAATATCAACCGGCCGGCTCCCAAGCTCAAAGGATTCAAGCAAGTCTCCCCTGTTCGAGCCGGCCGGCTGGGAATCCTTCACACTAGTTAAGCCGGCCGGCTGGATCATCAAGACAGGGTTTTTACTGTTTGCTATAAATAGAAACTAAGGGTTTTTGAGCAAGAGAGCTGGGATTTTAGAGAGAAGACAAAGGTTTTTGAAGATCATCACATCAAGTTGAAGCACTCTAAGGATATAGGGGGATTCTTCATCCTATTTCCGCACTCATCTTGTTTTTACCTTCATTTTCCTTGAAACCCACTACTATTGTTTGTCTATGAACATGAGTAGTGAGTAGTCCTTTTAGTTTCTAGGGGTCTATGGACCTCCTTGGTGTACAAAACTCATTTATCTATTGATTACATGCATGAATGAAGACTTGTTATGATTTGTGAATTTACTTGGATAAAATGTCTATTCTATGCCCACCAAGTGTTTGATAAAATGCCTAAGTGGACTAGAAACATGAATTTGAAGTTGAGTGTTCTAGCGAACGAGACTAAGAGTTCTAGAATGAAGTAGATTTACCCTTGTTAGATGGTGATCACTAGCGTGACTCATCTTGGCATTGAGATAGGCTTGATCTTAAACCGCTCATTGGCTATTGATCACTCAATTAGCGTTGATGATTGAGAACCTTGAGTAGGACGTGAACTAACAACATCTAGCGATTGAAGCTCACGTGCGAGGTGTCTCTTCCTTAAATCGAGTAACAATATCTAGCGATTGAATTTGATTTAATAGGGACACGCCTTAATCTAACATTTACATTATTCGTTCTTGCATGAAATTGAACCATTAAGAGTCGAATGCACCAAGGAGGGAAGTAGTACCCTAGGAGCGTCTTTGAAAACCTTGAAAACAACCTTTTTATTTCGTTAATCATTGTTCGACAAGTCATAAATCACATCTCACACATTTGTTAGGAAATAGACCTATTGTAGTAAAATCGAATAGTGATCTTGAGTTTAGAATTGCTCCTTGGACGACCCGGTACTTACCGGTCTTATAAATTGTTTTTGATCAATCTATTGCTTTCGAATCTAACAAATTTGAAAAGCATAAATTACAACGTTCAAAATGGCGCCGTTGCCGGGGAGCAACGAATTAACTTAGGGAACTAAAGTAGATTTTACAAGATTTGGACTATTTCACTTGTTTCTCGTGCTATTGCTTGTGTTATTGCTTGCGACTTAACGATTCCCCTTGACTCTTGTAGGCATTTGAATGAACACGAGATTTAAGGGGCAAAAGCACGTAGCTACCGGTTCAACTTCAACTTCAAACACTTCCCTCCCAACCGTAAAGAAACCAAGAGGTAGACCTCGCAAGAACCCTCTACCTCCTATTCCACCACTTGCTCCTATTATTCCACCGGCTTTCCAAGGTCCTAGACCTCGCCCACCTCCGCTTTTAAACCCGCTACCTTACTTGCCACCGGGATTTAGAATGGAAGATGAGGTAGAGAACCGCCCCGCTCTTCAAAGGAATGTTCGAAATCGTAGAATGGAGGAAGATGAGATAGATGATCCTTCGGTTAGACAACACAACGTTGATGAGCAACGTCCTATAAGGAATCCTCCCGCTCCTCAAAGGGAAAACAGAAATTATAGGTATTATGACAAGGAAGATGATGAGAGACCCGTTGGGGATTATATGACTCCCACTCTTGAAGGAAATGGCTCGGCTATTATGCCCCCGGATGAGGATGCCTTTGATTTCGACGTGAAATCTTCTCTAGTGCATATGGTGACCCATGATCAATATCAAGGAGTCGGGAATCCTTCCACACACTTGGCTAACTTTCAAGAATATTGTCGCACTTATAAGCCAAGGAACATTCCCGTGGAATATGTCTATTTGAAGCACTTTCCTTCTTCATTGTACGGGGATGCCAAGGAATGGTTGCAAAACCAAGAGCCGGGAACTTTCAGAACATGGGATCATCTAGCAAATTCCTTTCTGAACAAATTCTTTCCACCGTCAAGAACCAAGAAGTTCACCGATTTTATATTGACTTTCTCCCAAAGAGACAATGAGCTATTTCATCAAGCATATGATCGGTTCAAGCACTATTTGAGGGAATGCCCTCACCACAATTTCAGGAAAGCCGATCTTATGAGATATTTCTATCTTGGCATGAGCAAGGAAGCTAAGAACCAAATGGACACGGCTAGTGGCGGCGCTATTATGGATTTACCGGCGGCCCAAGGGTTCAAGATCGTTGACAAGATCGCGATAAATTCGGATAGATATCAAGGAGTTGATCACAAGAAAATGGCCAAGTCAAGAGAAGACTCCTCGAATTATGCAACGAAAGATCAAATTAATGAGTTGTCTAAGAGAATGGAGACCATGATAAGTATGGTTAATTCGGTGGAGGCAACTAAGCCAAGAACCGATAAAGAGAAAACCTCGGCTCAACAATCTTGTTTCCTATGTGGGAGCACGAGGCATTCTACAAACAATTGTCCCGATGAACGATATGAAGATGACGATGACGGGTATGAGGAAGCCCACTATGTGAATCAACAAACAAATTATGCTCAAAATGCTAATCCTATTACTAGGAATTATGAGCCCCCTCAAAGAAGAATGGCTAATGACTCAAATTTTCCTCCTAAGCCTCAAGGGCAAAACTCTTTTCAAGGGCAAGGCTATCAAAGGCAAGTACAACAAGGTCAATCTAGCCAAGTACAACAAGGAACTCGATATCAACCAAGGGCGAATTATCAAGGTTATCAACAACAAGGTAATTATCAAGGAGTGAGCCCTCAACAACCACAAGCCCCAACTCATCAAGGTGCACAAGATCAACCCATGACCGATATCTTAGCCAACCTTGTGGCAAATCAAGCAAAAGCCGACCAAAGAATGGATCAAATGCTCCAAAGGATGAACGAGATGACTACTCATAGTAAAATGTTGGAGACCCAACTTGCTCAACAAGCTAGCTCATCATCGAGACAACAAGGGAAACTTCCCTCCAATCCGGATTTCCATCAAAATGAGCACGTAAATGCTATAACCTTGAGGAGTGGAACCTCCTACACACCTCCTTCACCCAAAGAAAAGGACGCGAGCACAAGGATGCCCATCATCGTTGAAGAGGGCGAGGAGGAGATCGAAGAAGAAATTCCCACACCAAAGGAAGTTCCCGCTAAGAGCTCAACGAAAGAAATCGCTAAAGATGCAACAAAGGAACCTTCACCATATAGGCCACCAATGCCATTTCCGCACAGACAACTAAAGAAGAACAATGAGTCACACTTCCAAAAATTTGCGGAGATGATGAAAAAGATCAATGTGACACTACCCATCTCCGAGGTAATATCCCAAATGCCCCTTTATAGCAAATTTCTTAAGGATGTTATCTCTCATAGGCGTGAAATTTCTGAAATTAGCTTGGTGAATCTTAATGCGGAATGTAGTGCTATTGTGCAAAATCCCATGCCTAAGAAAGAAAAAGATCCGGGGTCATTTTCAATTCCTATTACTATTGGTGATGTGAACATAAGTGAGGCATTGTGCGATTTAGGTGCTAGTATTTCATTAATGCCCTACTCTCTCTACAAGAAACTTGATATGGGAACTCTCGTGCCTACCTCCATTAGTCTACGCCTCGCGGACCGCTCCTCTAGGATACCTAGCGGAATCTTAGAGGACGTGCCCGTGAAGGTGGGGAAGTTTTACATCCCCGTGGATTTCTTTGTTCTAGAGATGGAGGAGGAGCGAGAGATCCCGATCATTTTGGGAAGGCCATTTTTGAAAACTACTAAGGCGGTGATAAGTTGCATAAATGATTCACTAGAGTTTGAAATAGGGGGAGAGAAAATCAAGTTCTATCTAAGACAAGCATGTAGTGCCCCTAGTGATTCATTGGATTGCAATTTGCTTGATGTTTATGATGATTTCTCTTGTGATGAACTAACTTCCATTGAGCAAGAACTTTTGAGTGATGAAAGCATAGGTGACTCTATGATGGGCTTATTGATGATGGATGATGAGGAACAAAGCGAGGAAAAAGATGATGGAAAAGAAAAAGCGGCGAAAGGAGAAGGTAAGGGACCTTGTGGGATAGAGCTTAAGGCTCTGCCTACAAGTCTAAGGTACGAATTTCTAGGTCCAAACTCTACCTTTCCCGTAATAGTGAATGCATCTTTGAATGAGCTTAAGACCTCTAGACTTTTGCATGTGCTTAAAACGCGTAGAGGGGCTATTGGATATTACATTGATGATTTAAAAGGGATTAGCCCCAATATATGCATGCATAGAATTACATTGGATGATGATGCTAGACCAACCCGTGAGAGGTTGAGGAGGTTAAACCCCACGTTGGGGGAAGTTGTCTTTAAGGAGATAACTAAATTGAGGGAAGCGGGAATCATTTATGCCGTTCCCAATTCGGAATGGGTGAGCCCCATCCACGTAGTTCCTAAGAAAGGTGGCTTGACGGTAGTCAAGAACGAAAAAAATGAACTAATCCCTACACGCACCGTCACGGGATAGCGTATGTGTGTTGACTACCGTAAGCTAAACAAGGCCACTAAGAAAGACCATTTCCCTCTACCTTTCATCGATCAAATGCTTGAGAGACTAGGTAACCATGAATACTTTTGTTATTTGGATGGATATAGTGGATTCTTCCAAATCCCTATACATCCTTCGGACCAAGAGAAAACCACCTTCACGTGCCCTTATGGAACCTATGTGTATAGACATATGCCCTTTGGGCTATGTAATGCGCCGGGAACCTTCCAAAGGTGCATGATGGCCATTTTCTCTGAATTCATTGAAAATACAATGGAAGTATTCATGGATGACTTTTCGGTTTATGGTTCCTCATTTGATTCTTGTCTAGAGAACCTTTCAAAGGTTCTTGACAAATGCATTGAGACCGATCTAGTCTTGAATTGGGAAAAGTGCCATTTCATGGTACAAGAGGGAATTGTGCTTGGGCATCTTGTCTCTAATAGGGGAATTGAAGTGGATAGAGCCAAGATTGAAGTAATTGAAAAACTTCCACCCCCTCGAGATGTTAAGGGAATTCGAAGCTTTCTTGGTCATGCCGGGTTCTACCGGCGCTTCATTAAAGATTTCTCTAAGGTAGCCAAGCCATTAACCGATCTCTTGCATATTGATACTCCTTTCTTATTCAATGATCCTTGTGCTAAAGCTTTCGAGAAGCTAAAATTTGATATCACATCCGCTCCTATCATCCAACCTCCCAATTGGGAACTCCCCTTTGAGCTTATGTGCGACGCGAGTGACTATGCCATTGGAGCCGTTCTAGAGCAAAGGGTAGACAAGAAGCTACATGTGATCTACTACACGAGCAAGGTCTTGGATCAAGCTCAATCAAACTACTCCACGACGGAGAAAGAGATGCTAGCTATCGTCTATGCCTTCGAGAAATTTAGGCAATACTTGGTGGGATCCAAAACCATAGTCTATACCGATCATGCCGCCATCAAGTACCTAATTTCTAAGAAAGATGCTAAGCCTAGGCTCATACGATGGGTTCTTTTACTTCAAGAGTTTGACATAGAAATCAAAGACAAGAAAGGAGTAGAGAACTTGGTCGCCGATCATCTTTCTAGACTAGAGCCCTTGAGGGAGAAGACCTCAAGTGAAGAGTTGCCTATTGAGGACTCTTTTGTTGGGGAAAACTTGATAAAAATTGAAAATGCCCCTACTCCATGGTATGCCGATCTAGTGAACTTCAAGGTTTGTGAAGTGCTTCCTCCAAACATGAACTACAACCAAAAGAAGAAATTTGCGCATGATGCAAGAAGATACTATTGGGATGAGCCTCATCTCTTCAAGCTTTGTTCGGATGGTATTTATAGAAAATGTGTAGCCGACGAAGATATTCAAGGAGTCTTGCACCATTGCCATTCTTTGCCTTGTGGAGGCCATGGAGGTAGTTCGAAGACCGCGGCTAAGGTGCTTCAAAGTGGACTCTATTGGCCATCAATATTCAAAGATGCTTACAATTTCGTGAAGGCTTGTGACAAGTGTCAAAGGAGTGGTAATATCTCCAAGAGAGACGAAATGCCCCAACAAGTTATGCTAGAGGTAGAGATTTTTGACGTTTGGGGCATCGATTTCATGGGTCCTTTCCCTCCTTCCTATGGGAACCGCTACATTCTCGTAGCGGTTGACTATGTGTCTAAATGGGTTGAAGCTATAGCCTCCCCGACTTGCGATGCCAAAGTCGTAACGAAACTTTTCAAGAAGGTGATCTTCCCTAGATTTGGAGTCCCAAGGACGGTTATAAGTGATGGGGGATCTCACTTCAAAGAAAAGCAATTTGGGGCGCTTTTATGGAAATATGCGGTCTATCACAAGTTTGCTACACCTTACCACCCTCAAACTAGCGGGCAAGTTGAAGTTTCGAATAGAGAAATCAAGGTTATCCTTGAAAAAATGGTGGGAACCTCTAGAAAGGATTGGTCTTCAAAATTGGATGATGCTCTTTGGGCATATAGGACCGCTTTCAAGACACCTATAGGGATGTCTCCCTTTAGGCTGATCTATGGGAAACATTGCCACCTCCCGGTTGAGCTAGAGTACAAGTCATTTTGGGCGATTAGAGAGTTGAATTTTAACATGAAAACCGCCGGAGAGAAGAGGCTATTGGACTTGAACGAATTGGATGAAATAAGACTTGACTCGTATGAGAATGCCAAGATCTACAAGCAAAAACAAAAGAAATGGCATGACAAGAAAATTTTGAGGAAGGAGTTTAAGGAATGGGATCAAGTCCTACTCTTCAATTCGAGATTAAGGTTATTCCCGGGAAAATTGAAGTCAAGATGGACGGGTCCATTCAAAATTCAAAGGGTGTTTGAGGACGGACATGTCACCTTGTTCAACTCAAGAGGGGAAATTTTCAAAGCCAATGGGCAAAGACTAAAACTATACCATGGAGCCCTCCTAGATCCCGAGAACACCTCTATCACCCTACATGATTTAACCGATTGAGGTCTCCTAAAATGCATTCCTAATTTTCCATGAGGAGACTCGGCTCGGTCTTTGCCAAGACGTTAAACTAGGCCCTCACGGGAGGCAGCCCGTTGTAAGCGTTCATTTTCGTGATAATATTTTGCTTGCTTGGTGTATTTTGAGAGCCAACCTTCTCTGAGCATTTGAACCGGCCGGCTCATTCCCTCCCTTACCATCTCACCCGCCCGGCTCGATCCACCTCTAATACCGTCTCTCTCTGAACAGTTGAGCCGCCCGGCTCAATTGTCCCATGCAATTTCAACCGCCCGGCTCAGGTCTGCGTTCAGTCACTCGAAGTCTCGGAGACATTCAACCGGCCGGCTCCCAATCAACCAGTAACTCCAACCGGCCGGTTCAATCTGTCCTCCCAAGCCTGATATTTGTACAACTTCAAAAATGCCAAAATCCTTGGGAACTGAATTGTTTGCTCATTGTCTTGGAGCTTGTGAGTGTCTTTAAACTTTACCTTAAGAGCCATTGAAGGACTAGCATGTGAATAGGGGTAGAGACCACAATGGGAGAGTACCATTTGAATACTCATGCATGAGGAAAGACTTCAAATGAGGGAATGCTTTGATCCAAGAGACCTCCATTGTGAGCATGACAATGGAGAAGTACTATTTGGAATATGTTCCATGCAATAGTCACACCATTGCTCATTGATGCACCCATAGCTTGGAAACCACAATAATGCAAAGGCATTGCTCAATGGGTAATCAAAACACTCCACACTTAGCCTATAAATGCATGGCCATTTCCTTCCCAATCTCTCACACCACAACCAAGCAAACACACATCATTCCACCAAATATGAGCAACCAAGGAAGAGGAAGGAGATCAAGGGCGAACCCTACACCGCATGTGCTTGCCCTCCCGGGCGACTTGCCCTTTGCTAGACCCATGCATTATCCTCCCCCTAGCTTGGTGATCAGTGAGCTCACCCCTCCTCAACAAGCGAAATACCGCACTCTTGAAAGCTACTTTGAAGTCAAGGCCACTCCATTTCCCAACTTAGACGATCTGCGAAATCTCGGTCTCTACTACGAGATTTTCAATAGGCTCATCGACCATGGACTGAAGTTTTTCCTAGATGCAAACCCGGGCACCTACCCCCCTATGGTTCTAGAGTTCCTATCATCTTTCGATGTGGGCATCGACGATAGATCCGGGGCGATCAGCTCTTGGACTTTCAACTTGGGTGGAATCCGGCTCACTCTGTCAAAATTCGAGGTTAGCTATTACATGGGTATACCCGATGAAGGAGTTGTCAAGACCTACAACTACGATGAAAGGAGAAACTTCTGGTTAAAGATCGCTTGCCCACCTCCCGAGGGCTATGGGCTAGACCTTCCCACCAGATTGATATTCCGCCCTGTCTGGAAGATTCTCCACTACTTGGTGGCAAGCACGATCAGTGGGAGAGAAGACGAAGAAAGCCATGTCACAATGGAGGAGTTGGCCATCCTCATAAGTATCTACGAGGGGAACGTGGTGGACTGGTTTAGCATTCTCTCCAAGAAATTCAAGAGTTACACCAACCCAAGGATACGACCCAGTCGTGTGATAGGAGGAAGTTCCCTCGTGACAAGGCTAGCATTCGCTTTAGGAATTCGAGTTGAAGGAGCAATGCTAGGGGAAGTCAAGAGAGCAGTGGTGCGGTTTGTGGCCGCGAACGAAGAATTAGCCATGATTTCTTCATCCATCTAGTGGGGGATACCTTTGAGTCGAGAGGCGGTTCGCGTGAACGATGTTTGGCGCGCTCTACACGTTCCTGCAAGAATTAATCGTGCGTTTGTCATGGTCGTGGTTGTATGATCTTTAAGGTTTAGTTGGGTTTCTCCAAGTTGTGTTTTCAAATTCTAAATAAACTAGCCTGTGTTAAAATTGCCAAGTGTGGAGTGCTTACTCACTGATCATTGAACCGGCCGGCTCAAACATGCCTTATAATATCAACCGGTCGGCTCAAAAATTCATTCCAACAACCAGATTTCACTGACTCCCTGACCCGTCCGACTCAAACTTGCCATACAATCTCAACCGCCCGGCTGAACTCCGGTTTAGTAATTCGACCCTCTATCACGCAAAGTTTCTGAGCCTTTGAACCGGCCGGCTCAAATTTGCCTATATCTTCCAACCGGCCGGCTCAAACGAAGTCTTCGTCTCCTCGAACCTTCTGAGTGTTTCAACCGGCCGGCTCAAAAATTTTCCTTCCACCCCAACCGGCCGGGTCAGCCTTGTTTCCATACACTCGAAGTCTCTGAGAGATCCAACCGCCCGGTTGAGCATCCTCCTCGAAACCCAACCGACCGGCTCGAATCTGCTTATCCAATCCCTAATTTCAATTTTGAAATCTCACTTCACTCGAACTTCCCTCTCGCCCAGCCAGCCGCTCACCACTCCTCCGCCACTCAGTCGCCTTGCCTCGTCCATCCGTCCGCCGTCTCACCCTCAGCAATCCTCTCCTCCGCCGCTCAGCTCAACCCATCCGTCCGCCACCTCCCTCTCGATCAAATCCGAATTTCGTCTTCAACTTCTCAGCTCCTCCGGTGTTCTCACATCTCCAAGCTTCAATAAACCCTCCCCTCATCCACCATGACTAGAGACAAAGACCATACGACCCCAAGACCAATTGCTCCTTCGAAAGCCCCCATTCCATTTGATGATGCAACCGGCGATGAGGAAGCTCCAAGGAGGAGCAACCCTACGCGCAAGGCTACCAGGCGAGCTCTGATTAGGGACGACACCCCTTCTCCGCCCCGGAAATCTCCTACACCACCTCCACCAAAGAAACACAAGTCTTCAACCGGAGAATCGTCGTCAAGGGTCTCCAAGGGCAAGGCACCAGCGCATGCGGATCCAATTCCAGTTCAAACCCCTCCGCCTGCCTTCTTGATTGAAAGCCAGCCTCCGGTAGCTCAAGCCAATGACGAATTGGCATTGGCCTTGCCTCCAACACCATATCCATTTTGGAGACCATTGCAATTTCAGAAAAAGGAGCAGCAAGATAGACATGATCGCATCACTAAAGCAAAGAAAAAAGCCATCGCGACCTTATATCCGGATTGGCCACTGCTCGACAACTTTGGAATAGGAAAAGAGGTGCGATCTAAGCTACGTCGATGTGGTCTTCATTTTTTTCTTAAGGATGATCCGGGCACCTACCAAACGGTGGTTGAAGAGTTCCTTTGTACATTCGAAGCGGAGAGAAGGGATAAGCATGTGGCAGCTTGGAGGTTTACATTGGGTGGTATAGAATTTGAGGAGAGTCCGGGTGAGTTACAAAAATGGCTTCATCTAGCAGAACCACTGGATGCCTTGCCTTATAGACATGATCATCATAGGACTAAATTCTGGAAGAAGATTTCTGAAAGGAATGAATGGTTCATTTCATCATACAACTCCACAGGGATCAAGTCTCCAGTATGGAAGGTGATTCACCACCTCATTGCCATTGGAATTAACTCTCGAAAAGAGTTAGCTCGCGCGGTGACGATCCCAGATATTGAACTGATGATGGCTATTGATCGTGGGGATTGTTTGGATTGGATTTCTATCCTAACCACCAGATTCGAAGGATATGTGAAAGAGGGTGCACGAAATGGCGGGATAGGTGGAGGATCGTTGATCACATTGATAGCTTTGAACTGTAACTTCAGTTTCAACTATCAGGGGTGCCCTCAGCTAGAAAAGAAGATTCTTGATATTGACACTATGAGGCGCAGCCACTTCCTTATACCCGGCACAATGCTTTGGGATCATGATGACAAACCGCACATCGAGGAGGTCCAAAAGACGGCTAGAAAGAAAAAAAGCGCCTTCATTTCACGGAACCCCCACTATCCCCTCACACCATCACCACCATCGTCCCCCGTTCCATCCGTTCCTACATCCGAGAGCATACCGCCTTCTAGTGCGGATTGGACTTCACAGTTTGATAGGATTTCGGCGGATATGGCTGATTTGAGAGTGAGATTTGGCCGCTTAGAGGAGTTTACTCATCGGGAGTCCCAGTTTCATCGTCAAGAGGCTCAATGGGTGCGTTCCACTCTTACTTCCATCGTCCAGAGCATGAGTGCTCCATCCAGCAGTGCTAGTGCTCCTCCTGCCCCTGATCGGTATGGTGCTGACGCATCTCAGCCATTTGGTTTCCCACCTCCCTTCGCCCCTCCTTCGCGCCATGCTCAACCTCCAGTACCAATTGGGTTTGCACCTCCCTATGGCCCTGCTCCATCCCGTGCTTCTTCTCTTGCCCCTGCAGCCAGTTTTCCAGCGGAGGAGGATCGTTTTGCAAGCCCGGTTGACGATGACGATGATGCTCCATTTTGATGGTTAGCTTGTGTTATTGTTTCCATTCTGTGACTATTTCCACTTCCATTTCTATAAACCTTGTGATATTGGTTGGATTGTTATATTTTGAGGTTTGGATATTAAAGTCGCCGTGGTGCGCATTTTGGTTGTATGACTTCTATTTGTACCCTTGTTGGATATTTTGTGTTATGATATGAGGAGGTTGATTTTCACTTGTATCATTGTCATACTTTTGCTAAAATACTCATGCTAGTGCAAATTGCCTCTCCTTGTTTTATATTGCCATCAAGGGGGAGTTTCTACTAAAAAGGGGGCGAGTTGTTTTAAATGGACTTCATTCTTCAAACGAGGGGAGTTTCCTTTGCGCCTTTGCCTTTATTTTCACCATTTGTTGCGCTTAGGGACTAAGCTTCGTTTAAGTGTGGAGTGATTGATTGATTGGGTTAGGCGCATAATTCACATGTTTATACCATGCGTATCTTTTGAAAATGAACACTTGCATCATGCTTTATTCCAACTTTTCTTGAGTGTTATACTACCAAAGGCATGTGACTATCAACTCCCAACTTCTATAAGTCACATCTAGTTTGCAATTCCCCTTTACATGATTTAGAGTCTAAAACCAAACTAGCTCTATTGAATGCTCATTCTTGTGGATCAATATTCATTGCTATCTTGTGCCTATCTAGCAATCTAAGTATTTTTCACGCATGATTTGAAAATTTTTAGCAAGCACGCTTTGAAAACTTCATGAAAACTTAAACCTCTCGATTGCTTTTAGGTGACTTTAGTTCTCTTGCCTCGTGCCGTGTTTATGGTCGTTTCTCACACATTCCATATTTACATTGGGCATATTGTCCCATCAAAAATATTTTACATGGTCAAAGAGGGCAAAGCCCCGACTAAAAGCTTTCTCGAGTACTAGAGAAGTTTGTTGCAAAAAGATACAAATGCCGGGGGTTGGAAGAAAAGTTCCCCCTCGAAAGTATTTGTAGGCCAAAGGCCATTTCAAAAAGGAAATAGAAGAATACTTAAACTTGACTTTATGCCTTTCCATCGTCTCTTATATGTGTGAATTCACCACGTACATTGTGTGCTAGTAAATTGAGCTTTAGGACGACCCTTGTGATTTCACGTAACCTATCGGTTGGTTTATGCTTGTTTTTAAGAACTCTTGTTGTCAAACTTCTCTTTCCTTATGGATTACGACTTTAGCGTCTAAAACTTGGAAATGAGTTTATATCGTGAGCCCGTGGACTAGCCCTAGCTAGCATAGGTTATCGAACGACGTTTTTGTGCAAAAAGCTTTAACCACTTTTTAAAAACCTTGTTGCAAAAATAAATAGACTTCTAGGTGAGGCACTTGATGGCACTAGTATTACCTCCTTGAATGTGCACCCTCATGTGATCTTAAACGGTTTGAAAACTCTCTTGAAATGTACAGTGATTGTGATGCTAGCTTGGGATGTGAAATAAGTTTTGAGAAATCCATGCCTTAATCGTTAAATACTCTTGTTTTTCTCTCTTATGGGATAAATGCATGGGGGATTTGTGAGTATTCCCGGTTCTGAAAACTCTCACGAGACTATAACTCGTCCACTAGGGTAGCCTAGGGGTTTAAAGGCTTGGTGCATACACTAAATGCACCCGTAACACCTACGAAAAGGAGTCGTTGCTAATAATGAGTGTTGCTATGAGAAACTTGTCTTCATCACCCTTGTTGCTCTTGACTTGTTCTTATTGTTTGCTCGGGACGATCAAACTCTAAGTGTGGAGTGTTTTGATAAGTCGATTTATCGACTATCTTTCTCCTGCCTTTACTAGATGTTTGGTTCGTTCCGAGTCGCTTTCGATGCCCATTTGACCCTTATTCTTACGTTTCAGGTTAAGAGCAAGTACCTCTTGATGACGAGGAGCAAAGATCAGAACCTCAAGAAAAACCGAGCTTTTGGAGCAAAAAGTACCCAGGATGGAGATCCAGCCGGCCAGCTCAAATCTTAGCCTTAAAATGAGCCGCCCGGTTGGAGTCGAAGTCAAGAAGATCAAAAGGCTCGGAGCTACTGAGCCGGCCGGCTCGAATAAGCCTCTCAATATCAACCGGCCGGCTCCCAAGCTCAGAGGATTCAAGCAAGTCTCCCATGTTCGAGCCGGCCGGCTGGGAATCCTTCACACTAGTTAAGCCGGCCGGCTGGATCATCAAGACAGGGTTTTTACTGTTTGCTATAAATAGAAACTAAGGGTTTTTGAGCAACAGAGCTGGGATTTTTGAGAGAAGACAAAGGTTTTTGAAGATCATCACATCAAGTTGAAGCACTCTAAGGATATAGGGGGATTCTTCATCCTATTTCCGCACTCATCTTGTTTTTACCTTCATTTTCCTTGAAACCCACTACTATTGTTTGTCTATGAACATGAGTAGTGAGTAGTCCTTTTAGTTTCTAGGGGTCTATGGACCTCCTTGGTGTACAAAACTCATTTATCTATTGATTACATGCATGAATGAAGACTTGTTATGATTTGTGAATTTACTTGGATAAAATGTCTATTCTATGCCCAACAAGTGTTTGATAAAATGCCTAAGTGGACTAGAAACATGAATTTGAAGTTGAGTGTTCTAGCGAACGAGACTAAGAGTTCTAGAACGAAGTAGATTTACCCTTGTTAGATGGTGATCACTAGCGTGACTCATCTTGGCATTGAGATAGGCTTGATCTTAAACCGCTCATTGGCTATTGATCACTCAATTAGCGTTGATGATTGAGAACCTTGAGTAGGACGTGAACTAACAACATCTAGCGATTGAAGCTCACGTGCGAGGTGTCTCTTCCTTAAATCGAGTAACAATATCTAGCGATTGAATTTGATTTAATAGGGACACGCCTTAATCTAACATTTACATTATTCGTTCTTGCATGAAATTGAACCGTTAAGAGTTGAATGCACCAAGGAGGGAAGTAGTACCCTAGGAGCGTCTTTGAAAACCTTGAAAACAACCTTTTTATTTCGTTAATCATTGTTCGACAAGTCATAAATCACATCTCACACATTTGTTAGGAAATAGACCTATTGTAGTAAAATCGAATAGTGATCTTGAGTTTAGAATTGCTCCTTGGACGACCCGGTACTTACCAGTCTTATAAATTGTTTTTGATCAATCTATTGCTTTCGAATCTAACAAATTTGAAAAGCATAAATTACAACGTTCATCCACCGTTAGGTTGAGGATCCAAAGAATATTGAGGGTAGGAGTCATCTTCAAATGAGTATTGGCTATCATCCGGATAAGGAGAGTATGAATGTGTCGGATAGCCATGATCTTCCCAATAGGCATTTTGTTGCTCCTCCTCTTGGTCATATTCTTCATTGTGAAAGACTTGTTGGTTGTTTGAATCCATCCTCGCAAAACAATAGAACAAAAGTTAGCAAGGGATATGAGTGTAAAGAATGTACAAAAGAAAAGGAAAAAATATTTACAAGAATAGTCCAAATCTCACAAAATATACTCTAGTGCTCTAGTTAATTCATTGATCCTCGGCAACGGCGCCATTTTGCACGTCGCAATATTAGCACTTCAAATCGATGTGATCGAAGGCAATAATACTTGGTCCAAAACAATTTATAAGACCGGTAAGTACCGGGTCGTCCAAGGAGCAAGTCTAAACTTATGAGCACTATTCAATTTTGTTCCGATAAGTCTATTCTAATTGCGAAAGGTTTGGTTGGGTGAGTAATATTATATAAACAATGTAAACTATCTAAGGGATCTAGAGAAATATCGCTACCAAGGCTAAATGTGTACTCTAGGGAACTACTTCACTCATATATGTTTGTAGATTCAAGAATTCAATTTCATGCAAGATAATTGTGTTAGATGATTAGATTAAGGCATGCGACTATTAAACCAAATTCAATCTCTCGATATTTTTATTCGATTTATGGAAGAGGCACCTCGCACGTGAGCTTCAATCTCTCGATATTTTTAGCTCACGTCCAACTCAAGCTTCTCAATCATCAACGCTAGTTGAATGATCAATATCCAAGAGCGGTGAAGACCAAGCCTATCTCAATGCTAGGATGGGTCACGCTAGTGATCACCACCTAACACGGGTGATTTACTTGTTTTCGAGAACCTTTGGCGTTCACCTCTCGACTACTTAGCCTAGGGTTCCTTAATGACTCGCTATCTAGATACCTTGGCTTCCACCTCTCGGCTACTTGACCAAAGAACCATAAAAATAATCATCTAGGCATTTTCTCAAACACCTAGAGTGTTTAACTCGAGCCATAAACCAAAACCATACACTTAGACATTTTCTCAAACATCTAGAGTGCATAGTTTGAGCATTCATCCAAAGTAAGCCACAATCATCCAAAACATGTTATTCTAGCATTCATTCATAATAGATAAGGAGTATTAACACACACAAGGTCCATAGGACCCTAGAATACAAAGGACTACTCACAAATCATGTTCATAGACAAACACAAGTTGTATTGAGTACTCAAAAGATGAAGTTACAAGGAAAGAATGAACCAATCTAGTGCAGATGATATTCTTCCACCCTTGGTATCTTCAATCTTCAATGGATGATCCTCTCTTTGAAGCCTTGGTCACTTATCTCTTTAGAAACCCTCTCCTTTTCTCTCCCAAAACCCAGCCCCAAAACTTCTTCTTCTTTTAGATCTCAAACTTTCTATTTATAGCCTAAAGGAAAAATCTGGATCTGAGGTGAGGCTTGGGCGAGCAGAATTGTGCTCGGGCGAGCATATTTTGGCAGAGGCATTTGGTCCAACTCGAGCTCGGGCGAGCTCATTAATGCTCGGGTGAGCGCAGTTTGACTTCAAGGGGAGAGGCTCGGTCGAGCCTTTTGAAGCTCGGGCACTCCTTCGCTTGAGCATATGAGAAGATGTATGGAAGCCCCGGGCGAGCTCCACTGAGCTCGGGCGAGCTTAATTCGGCAGTGGCATTGGTCAGGCGCAGAGCTCGGGAGAGCTTGGAGGAGCTCGGGCGAGCTTGTAGAGGCATCCAGCTTCTGGCGGCTATTTGGCAGTCCTAACCTACGAATTTGGTCTTAGCGTCAACTGGAGAGTTGTAGCCCTTTGAGTTATCTTTCCAACAAGCCAAAGCGCAACTCATTTGGACACCGTATGCGATCTAGGCATGCAAAATACGTCGTCAAGGTTGGTTTGTCTCGTTTTGCCCGAAACACCATATTTTTGCTCCGAAACTTCGGTTTTCTTCGAGAATTAATATTTTTGAGCCCGGGGACCGTAAGGTCGGTTTCGAACCTGAAATGGAAACCAAGAGGGTCAAATGGCATCGAAAGAGACTCGGAACGGATCAAAACATCTAATAAAAGTAGAGGAATTATAGTCGAGAATTCGACTCATCAAAACACTCCACACTTAGAGTTTGACCGTCCCGAGCAAACAATAAGATCAAGCCAAAGAGAAACAAATGGCGAATAACTAAGTCATTATGTTTGTCGCCCATTTGCTCTCAACATCCATTTATAGTCTCAAGCTTTTATTTCTAACTACTCTAACACATATTTACAATCTAACACATATTTAAGAATTATGGAAAAGTACAGTTTGGGTACCGGAACTATCACCATTTTCTAATTTGTGGGCTGAAATATCACCATTTTCTAACGTGTGGGCTGAACTATAAAACTTTCCAGACAGGGGGCGAACTATCAAATATTTTTCCAGATAGTGGGCGAACTATCAAATAATTTTCAAAAAAAGGTGTACCTATTTGTAAAAAATTAATAAATTAATATAAAAATTCAAAAAATTTATATAAATACAATTTTTAATAAAAAGGAATATAAATTATTTGATAAATAAAAATTAGAAACTTTATGAAAAATTAAACACAAAATGAAAAATATTTTTAATTTTTTTTACAAATTTCCCCTACAAATAGTTCAAGAAAATATTAATTATTGTTCCTATCTAGTTTAAACTATATAAGGGGTTTTAAATTTTTTGATATTCACATCAAATGGTTAAACTATTTTTTATTCAACCATATAGTATTGTCGAAGTCTTATCTTTTGCTTGGTTTCATTATTACATAAAATATTTCAATTTAATAATTTTTAAAGATTTAATTTGAAATGGAACTTTTTTTAAAAGTTCAAAAAATATTTTTCAATTAGTGTTTAATATTTTTCTAAAGTTTCTAATTTTTTTAAAAAAATTGTAGGGAAATTTTCATAAAAATTTAAAAATATTTTTCATTTTTGTGTTTAATTTTTCGTAAAGTTTCTAATTTTTATTTATCAAATAATTTATATTCCTTTTATTAAAAATTGTATTTTTATAAATTTTTTGAGTTTTTTGAATTTTTATATTAATTTATTAATTTTTTACAAATAGGTACACCTATTTTGGAAAATTATTTGATTGTTCGCTCACTGTCTGGAAACTTATTTGATAGTTCGCCCTCTGTCTGGAAATTTTTATAGTTCAGCTCACACGCTGGAAAATGGTGATAGTTCAGCCCAGACGATAGAAAATAATGATAGTTCCAATACCCAAACTGTACTTTTCCCTAAGACTTACCACCGATGCAGCTGCTGGCCTTCCTCTAAACAAAACATCCACCGAAACAGCAAAGCTAGGATATCCATGCGCAAAATTTGTAGTTCCATCTGTAAAACGAAAGATAATTGCTCACAAGGAATAAAAAACAAGTCACTTTTACCCCAAATAATGGGTGCCGTGAATTGTGATACGGTCATATGGAGGTTCGTAGTAGTTCACAAGAACTAATCCTTGATGAATTTATTATGAACATAGTTACTTTGCAAGTGCAGCAAGCGCAAGCTCAAGTTCTTACTCGGTCACCAAATCTGTTAAGCCTTTGTAAGCCACATTCCTCGGCTTGTTAACAGCCTCCATCACATTGACATGAGAGGGCTGAAAACATTGGCACCAGTTTGGGCTGCAGCCTCCACAACTTGGATGAGCTGCTGAGGAGGAACTTCCCCAGCCCCAGTCTTTCTTCTCCTCCTCCAAGTCACAAAAAATCACTCCTCGCAACAATCGGCCACTTGAGCCCCTGAAAACACCTCTTGCTCCAAAAATACTCATTAATATCATCATAATTTCTCCAGCCACTATGTGGCACAGTCCCATTCTTGCTGCTCTCGACCTCAGCCCTAATCGTGTCGTAAATAGGCTTCACCACATTGGGCATAAATTTATTTCGATAATCATACTCAGGAGGCAGCACAGGATCAGCAATGTAATCGTCCAATAGCTTATTCAATTCCATAGCCATATGATGAAATATATAACAAATACACTCCGGCGTAAACCTCAGATTAGCAGACTCATCCCACACCAGCAAGTAAAGAGAAACATACAGCAGCACCCTCGTACGGCCATGGCGATATCTCAAATTTAAAAAACCCTAAATCCTACGCTAACCCCCAAATCAACACCCACACAACTCAAACCCAAAATCAACACCCGCACGACTCCAATCAAATTGTACTTCAACACCCTCTCAAAACAAGTCCCTCACCCCAAGCTAGGACTACCATCACATTATCATCAAAAGAACTTTTGAACCATTTGAGTACCCTTGAGGTTGTGCATTCAAGGTTATCAATACTAGAGCTATCAAACGCCTCATCTAAAGTTCCACTCATTTTCAAGGCAATACAATGAAGCAAAGTTAATAGTTTTGCACAAAAGAGTGTCAATCGCTCACCTATGCTAGCTAGGGCTAGTCCATGGGCTTGCGACAAGGAACTCATTCCCAAGTTTTAGGCGCTTAAGCCATAATCCATAAGGGAAGAGGAGTTCGACACTTAAGTTTCTTAATAAACTAGCATAGACCAAATGATAGCTCCCGTGCAAGCACATTGATCGTCCAATAGTCGTTCCAACTAGCACACAATGCAAATGATGAATCCCGCGCAAATATAGGATGATGGAAGAACATAAAGTCAAGTTTTAAGTGCTTCTTATTTTCTTTTTCAAATGGCCTTTGGCCTACAAATGCTTTCGAGGGGGAACTTTTCTTCCTAACCCCCGGCATTTGTATATTTTGGAGTAAAACCTCTCGTGCACTAGAGAAAGTTTTTAGTCGGGGCTTTGCCCTCTTTTGACCATGAAAATGAAGCATTTTTTTTGTTGGAGCCTATTTTTCGCCCTCTTTTGTTTTTGACTCCACACTTAAAACTTGACAATATGTTCAAGGAATGTATGGAATGCGCGGCAAACAATCATGAGTAAGGCGCTAAGTTAGAAAACTCAAGTCACCAAGGAGTAAACAAAAGGTCTAAGTTTTTCGTGAATTTTAATAGTGCTTGCTAAAACTTAATCCAAGGTATTTCAACGAAAATACTTAGAAAATTAGATAGACAAGAGATAGCAATGATATTGATTCACAAGAATGCACATTCAAGGGACTAGGTCGGTTCTAGGTTCAAGATCCAATAAATGTGACAAATAGGCAAGATGTGATTTATAGGAACTTAAAATCGTTAGTCACAAGCCTATTTGGTTAAAAACACTCTCAAGTTAGGGATAGAATACATGAATGCAAGTGTCCATTCTAAAATGCTAGGCATGGCATAATATGAGTGAACTATGCGACTACCCACTCCACACTTAAACCATAACTTAGTCCCTAAGCGCAAACAATGAAGAAAATGAGATAAAGGCGCATAGGAACTCCCCTCGTTTGTAGATGTGCCCCACCGATAGAAAAGACGCCATTGTGCTAAACGTAATCATACATGGTGCAAATAACTTCCTTGCTGACAAGAACACATGAGAGGTTAAAGGTAACAAGTGACATACAAGGTTATGCAAAACACAAGTATGAGCAATATAGCATCACAAGTCGCATAATAACATCATGGCATAACTTTCATAAAATTCAAACAAGGAAGTTGATCCACACCCTCAAAAACATGCACAAGGTTTCCTAAGTGCCCCAAATGTGAAACTAGAGTCATAATATGATATCACAAATTAGTTCCACTCTAGTAAACACCAATAAGGCATATGAGCACTATGGGCAACATCATTAAGCATAGATAAATCAAAGGGAAAGTTGGAAGGGTGTGGAGTTGCGAAGTGGGATTGGAGTGAGTAGAACTCACTCCACACTTAAAATTTTACCAACTACTCATACACATCACACTCCACACTTTAGAGCTTTAGCTACTCAAAATCATGCCAAACACTTAAATATAGAGAACGAGAATGAAACAACTTACAAACCGGGTTACCTCCCGCGAGGGCCTAGTTTTTCCCGTCTTGGCAAAGACGTAGCAAAGCGCCCCATAGAATCACTCGTCGAGAAGTCCTTTGCTAGGATCCCTTCTCGCGGGGCCTTGGACATTTGGAGTGTCAATCCACCTTCAAATCCCATTTGAATTTCCTCCCATCAAGTCTACAATGGACTTTCCTTTGGGAGCATGACCCCTTCGATAATGAATATCCCTTAACAATTAAGGAGTCATGGGAGCTTTTTCCGATTAGCCTTTGAAAATAGGGCAAGAAGCTCCAAAACTTGTCTCGAGACAAAGTAGTGAAGAAAGGGTCTTCATAACTTGTCTCGAGAATGATGGGCATCCCTCCTTCTAATTTTTCAATCGATTCCTTGGGTGCCCCATCCTCAATATCCCTTCCTAAAATTTTGTCTTCTTCTATGCGAGGTGGCTCTTTCATTTCTTCCATGTAAACCTCAACGAAGTCTCTATACCCTTGAAGACTTTCAATTTCTATATGCTCTTCCTCTATCTTGTCCTCATCAAGGAATTGGGATTCACATTCAAGCTCGTTCGTAGCGGGAGGAGGGAGTTCTTCTTCATCAATAAAAGGTGTTTCCTCTATGTGAGAGGCATCATCATTGAAGAATTCCTCATCGGAGAGCGTCAATGGAATGGCTTGATCCCATTCGTTGTAATGAGCTTCGGTGGCGGCTCTCCACCATTCATCCTCCATTTCTTGATCCCGTTCTTCCCTTGAGGCATTAGATTCTAGGACTTCTTCTTCAAATACCTCCTCTTCCTCATCCAAGTTTTCATTGTCCATTGCTTGTTGTGCCAATTTGCTTTCCAAAACATGGTGTTGAGCCTCCAATCTATCAAATTGAGCATCCATCTCCATCAATTGGGCTTGCGTGTCTCTATGCATCTTCTCTTGGTTTTCAAGGAGTGTCGCAAGCAAGGAATCTAGATTGGAGGACTCATTCGAGGGTTGAGGTTGAGGGTAGGAGTCTTCGGAAACCTCTTATTCCTTATTCAAGTTCCCAATTTCTATTGCTTGCATTTGAGCTTTCCATTCCAAATGATCTCTCTCTTGCTTCTCTTGGTTTGCTAGAAGTCTAGCAAGCATGGATTCTATATTGGAGGGCTCACTTGAAGGTTGAGGAGGTTGAGGGTATGGAGGGTAGGAGTCTTCAACTTCATAGCATTGGCTATCATCCCAACTCGGAGTGTAATAACTTGTTTGATAGCCAAGCTCTTGAAAATAAGAATATGGTCTTTCCTCCTCTTCATAGCATCCCTCATTCGAATAGACTTGTTGGTCGTAGGGGTCCATCCTCGCAAAACAAGGTAAACAAAAGCTAGTAAGTGATATGAGTGAAAAAGAAGAATATACAAGTATAAGAAAAAGGAAAAATATTCACAAGAATAGTCGGAACTTCCACACAATCTAATCTAGGGATGTGCTAACTAGTTGCTCCCCGGCAACGGCGCCATTTGACGAACTATTTCTTTTTCACCTCTAGAATAAGTATCAATGAAGAGAGGATCGAATGTAGTAGGTCAAAACATTTATAATGACCGGTAGGGTACCGGGTCGAACCCAAAGGAGCAAGCCAAGCACATGCACTATTTAAGATTGTGTTTCCATTCGGCTATTCTAAACCAAAAATGTATAAAAGAGGTGTATATGCCTAAATCCTATGTGGTTAGTAATTGGAGATAAAAGATAAGTAAGAGGTGTTTCGAGGGGTTACTTCCCTCCTTGGCAATTTCCCAATGATCACATACATGATATTCAAACATTTCATGGTAGTCAAATAGTATTGAACCTAGTTTAGACTAGGATAGATCAACGTCACTTGAATCCATTCCTAGCAAACTCTCTTATAGCTCGAACCTCTCGGTTCATTCCATGGCAATAAATACCATGAACTCGACTCCTAGTTCACTTCCTACCCATGCATTGTGGAAAACCTAGCTTAGACTAAGATAGACCAATGTTTATGTTAATCTAGTCTTAGCCAAGCTCTCTTATAGCTCGAACCTCACTCTCTCGATTTGGTTCATTCCATAGCACCATTATCCATGGAATCTCTTCCTAAGGTAATAACTACTATGAACTCGAGTCCTAGTTAACAACAAATGCATACATTGGATAGGATCACATTCTCTATTATCCAAACTAGATTCAACATGTTACTTAGGCATTTTCACAAACACTTAGTAGCATGTCATATATGAAGTGCATAGAGAACATGAATTTGTCACCATTAGATGGGATTAATTGATGATTCGCTTAATGACTAACTCCAATAAATCAAACATTCAACCCTTAGTCAAGCATCCATATCCTAAAGTTCACTTGCATGATTCAAGATGTAGATCATTTTCTCCATCCTAGAACTATCCCCAAGGGTTTCCAAGTCCTAGGTTCAAGTTTAGGTCCAAATTGTCACTTAGGCATTTTACCAAACACCTAGAGTGCATAACATTCATAACACAAGAGAAAATGAAATCAACAATCATCCACATGAATATCAATGTATATATGTGATCAAAGAGTACCAAGGAGAGTCATTAGACCCTCAAAACACAAGATCCACTACTCACACCTCATGTAAGACAACATGATGTGAGTAGGGTTTAATGGCAACAACAAGTAGAATAGGAAAAATGCAAAGGAAGGAGGATTGTCAATCCTAGAACTCCCTCTTGATGTTCTCTTCTTCCCCTTGGTTGGATGATGATTGATGACCTTGGTTGAACCTCTTTTCCAATCTTCTTCTCCCCAAAAACCTCCACACTTGGTCGAAAACCCTTGATTTCTATTTATAGCCTCGGGTGAAAAATCCGGTACTGTAGCAGTCCACCCGACCGGGTGGGAATCTGGAAGAAATCTCACCCGACCGGTTGGGGTTGATCTTGGCTCAGTCGACCGACTGGAGGGTCCAGTCGACCGACTCAATGGACTGACTTGGGGAGCCTCCTGAGTTGTATTTTCAGTCGATCGACTCGAGGTCCCAGTCGACCGACTCGAACTTTTGTCCAACCGGTCGGTTGGCTGATGGAAGGAACCCACCCGACCGGTTGGGGTGCAATTCTGACTCGAGCCTTTTTTTTCCTTCCAACCGGTCGGTTGGTGCAGGGGAAATTCTCACCCGACCGGGTGAGATTCATTCTGCCCATATTTTGCTCTCAACCTCCAGTTTTTCCCGAGTTTTCATATTTAGGCCTTGACCATGGGGAAAAGTCGATTTGTACCTGAAACGTACGAAAAGAGGTCAAATGACATCAAAATAATATTGGAAACGATCCAAAACTATAGTGAAGAATGACCATAAATCAGTCGAAAACTCGACTGATCAGTAGGTTAGTCTTAGTTTTAGTTTAGTTTCTCTCAGCCGGGTTTCCGGTCTGAGTTTTTTCTCTCAGCCGTTTATCGGTCTGAGTTTTTAGATTTTAGTTTTTAAGTTTCAGGAGGTTCTCTCCTGTTACTTTCAAAAGGGCACGACCGTGCGTAATTAGCCTTTATAGTGTCGACCACCGAGGTCGGTCGACCATTTTGTATAATCGTGCCCTTTTCTAGGACTTCTGCCCCTTCAGGGGAAACTTGTTCCTGTTTCAATGAAAGTTGAACTTTTATCAAAAAAAAGAATTGGTGCTTTTGGGGCTATTCGATTCGAGAGAAATTGATGAGCGAGATTCGTTGTGGCAAATCATCCAACGAGATGAGATATTGTCTTATTCTTCGATTTCTTTTTCAAACGAATCACGAACTCATTAATAGTTGGTCATTAAACGGTTCAGCAGCCTCATGGAGTAATGAGGGAGGGAGACTGATTGGTTCCGCTTCCATGGAGTTATGAGGCAGACTGAACAGTTCGGCTTTGTGAGAACTCCCCTATAAATTGAAGTCCGATCTTCACTTCACAACACACACAGAAACAAATCTCCTTCTCATTTTCCAGTTCCTTTGAGACTGTCGGTGAATAGTCGAAGGCCAGAAACAGTTCGATCAACAAAGCTTGGTTGTACAGAGTTTGTCGGGTATCGTTTCATCCTGGGAAGTATACTGTCAGTGAGTCCCAGCACCGATAGCACTGCAATCTTACTTTAAGAACAACGTCGAACGCGACTCGATCCTCCACCTACGATTTGCAATTAGTTATTTACATATCTACTCCGGCATATCTGTTCTGTAACCTCAGTATCATCCGCCTATCTAATCAACAATATTTCCAACACCTACTACAAGCGTTTCACTTCTCCTTCATGTAGCCCAAGAAAATGTTAAACAAATGGATTCATGCATTATTTAAGTGAGCTGCATTTCTTCAGCAAGGAGGTTGGGTGTCCATTTAGCCACCAAGACAACCCAACCCATGCAAAGCCAAGGCCCACCACCCAAAACACGATCCGCTCCGCAGCCCTTTCAAAACTAACAACCTATGGCGGCGTCGTTGGCAATTTCAGTAAACATAGTGTTTCTCCGTTGGGGTCGCATAACTTTATTAAGAATAAGACCTTTGTAAACATGCAATTCTCTATTGGGGTTTGGTAGAATTGGTACAATCAATACTGAAAGATGGCTTGTTTTTTTTAAAGATAATTTTATTCGAAAAAAGTAAAAAAACAGACTACAGTATAAGGGATCAACACCAAAAGAAGATGATATCGTTCTTTTTAGGACAAGATTGAGCTGAGGATCGAGTTACTCTTTGAGGCTCATTGAAAGAGTTTTTGCAGTGACTGGTTCTTTGGAAAAAAGATATAGTTGACATCGGGGAGGAAAGACCGACATGATCGCTTAAGGAGTGATTTCCTTGAGTCATAGAGAGCGTGATTTCCATATTCTTAGTGTTAGGTTCCTCTATGAGAGCCAAACTGTATTTCCCCTGTAGCTTATATGGGAGCGTCCCCTTGTATTGCTTCCTCTACATTCCTTTGAGCCTTATCTTGGTCTGGGAGCTCCAGGCTTGTATCTTTTCTGGCCAAGTCGACTTCTTGGGCTATGCTGGCCGATATGTTGGGCTGAAACAAACCCGTGTTATCCTTTGGGAAAGATGGCTTGTTGAAATTGACTTAGCTCGTTCCATCGAAAAAAAAAAAAAAAATTTGACTTAGCTCATTTTATAGAGCATGCAGGAAAATAGAAAGCAGCTAGCTAACACATTAGGTAGACATGATCCAACAGGGTTTTTCCTGGTGTAGGCTCTAGCTATAAACGAGAAATCATAGCCCTCGGCCCCTCCTCTATTTTGTAAAGAGAGCTTCTCAACTGAACATCTTATCTTAAGGCTTAAGAAATCATATATAAACATATTAAAGTCTCATTTAGCTTCGGATGTGGGATAATAATTGGTTTCACTAAGTGAAGAAATCAATCCATCCATCCATTCCTATCAACATCGTGTTTCCATAGATTTTGGTCCAACTTTGAGCATCGATTTCTCAAGTAATATAAATTCGATTTTAGCATTTCCACATTCCGAAGTATTTTAATTCGCTTTTATCAACTCATTCTGAGGTGTTCTTCACATTCAAAATTATGTCTCAAATAGAACATACCACCATTTTCTTCACACATTTTATACACACATTCCGACCAATAGAACTATAGGGCTGAGAAATTTTGAAGTTACTGACTGAGAAAAATATAAATTCTGGTACCGACAACGAAGAAAAACAAGTACGCAGTCTGAGCGAATCAGATTGGAAAGACACTCCTCCTGAGATGTAGCAAAGAACCCTAAGAGAGAGAATATTCCCCATGAACAATTCTTTTGGTCGATGATGGGAATATCGATCCTGTGCTTGTATTTCGTTTCGCAATTGGTGAATATACCAGTGAATCAGCTTTTGTTGAATATCAATTTGTTGACCTCAGTCGTTTCGGTCTGAGCTTTTTGTGTAAATATGTTTTTCTTCTTCACCGGTTTTCGGCCGGTGTCTTCGGCAGGCGGACGCTACGTGGATGCTCTCTTGGGTGGTCCTGCCTTCTCCCAGCTGTGAATGACGGGACGACGTGCTCAAGCCTGAGGCGAAGTGGAGCAGCGGACTCCTGTTATTCATGTTTTATCTTTTTTGTCTGTATTGTTCCCAGCTGGTTAACTTGTCCCAGCTTTAAGACCTCGGTTCGCCGTCGTCTTTGTACTTTTCAGTTATTCACAGCTTAAATCAAAAAAAAAAATTGTGATTTGATTGATTATATGAGTGACTTTTGAAGTTGCCTTATCGAAAAAAAATTGAGTTCTATTATAAATGTATTTTTTATTTTATTTTGTTGTGAGTTTACATTCATATAATTCGAGTACTGTACGAATACGAGACTTTTTATCTTGAAAATTCACGAGCGAACACGTACCTCCAACATAACTGGGACGAAAAACACTCCTCTACAAAAGTGAAAAAAATTATACTACTCAAGGGTATCGAATCCTTCACCTTTTGACAATATATCAAAAATTCAAATCATTCAACCAAAATCACTTTCGCATAATTGCGCTGAGCTGGCCTGACTACTTTTTTTTTTTTTTTTTTTTGATAAATGAAATAAGAAGTGACATACACCGACTCAGAGAAATCAACATGACAACAATAACAACCAAAGGACTAACAAAACAGGACCAGAATATGTAACCTAAAAACGCAATCCAAGCCTTGCTAGGCCTCAAAGATAATCACGCCGAAAACCTCCAAATCGATCCATGCCAACTCGGCCAAATTGCATCTTCACTAAAACTCCGACCGTTTTCCACTGAAAAACGAGAAGACTGCACAAGTGATTCTGGAAACTCCGATCGCCTGCACTGGCAGCATGCCACCCAGAATTCATAAAAAGGCATTACGGAGGACTGAGAGCTAGGACAAGTTAGCTAGCTGGGAGCAAATAAATGCCCCACTTTGCCTCACGCCAAAAGGGATGGCCAACCAATCAAAGACAGGAGACCAACAAATGCAACAAGCGCAGCCCCAAAAAACTAAATCTAACACTAAAACTACAAACTAAAACTAACCAAAGCTAAAACACACAAAAAAAGCGAATAAAAAGTCACCGCTAGGGTGACAGGACAAGCTCAAAAATGAAGCGTTTAGCCGCAAAAACGCCAGCTAGCCAAAACATCCACCGGCCACCACCCCGTCAGTTTGTTTGAGCCCCAAATAGCACATCCACCTCCGTGAACCGCCATCCGCACCGCTGCCCGTCGCCAAGCCCACCACCGCCCAGTGTCCAACCGCCACCGGAGGTCAGCAGTCGACCCCGTTCGCTCCTCCAACCGCCAGATACAGGCAACCCTCCACTCCAACAACCCCTATGCCGCGCCGACAGCCGCAGAGAGCAAACCCGCCGAACATAACCACCATCACGGCAAACCACCGGACAGTCCAGGGGAGAGGAGCAGAGACACGAAAGGCGACCTAGACGGAAAGAGGATATCACAAGTAGGGAGACAAAGCAAAAATAAGGGGAAGTCGCCAGCGAAAACTAGAGTAAAAGAAGTCGCCGATTGGAGTTTGCGGAGGAGTCTAGAACAGACGAGAAACAGAGAAGAGCCGGTTTTGATTGAGGGAAAGTGGGGGAAGGTAGGTTGTTTTTTTTTTTTTATGGAAAGTGGCCTGACTACTTGCTTTAGGAAATTACACCAGCCAAATCTTTATAAAAAGAGATGTTTGTTGGGAACCGATAAAAAACTATGTACGTGTCATGCCTTAACTATGTAAGCATCATTAAACCCTATGTCTTTATCAAAAAAAAAAAAAAATTAAACCCTATGTCTGCCCTGACCTTTTTCATTTTAGTTTAGAATAATATTAATAAAAAGAATATGCTTGTGTATCCATTTTAGGGTTTCTAAAACCCTAAGAGGTCTAGCATTTACGATCCTGAGTGAACGGAATGTATCTAAAATGTATGAGATAAAATACACCGAATGAAGACACTCGCGAAAAGATAGTGGGAGGTTGGTAAGGCCAATGGAATCGATGGTCTTAAAGTTTGGACCTTGTTCAAGGGCGAGTCAAAAAAAAAATTTATAAAAGTATTATGGAATCAAATCATAAAAGCGATAAAAATAGCGTGTGCAGCTGAATTCAGACGTGACAAAGACAAACGTGGCAATCATATTTTTATGATAAAAAAAGCGACTGAAAAAGAAAAATGTCACGAAACAGAGAGACTGGCAGGACCCAGTCGGTTATTTAGGTTTTGCTACTTTGGTGGGTTTGTTACAAAGACACATATCACTTGTCTAAGCGGCATTTAAGATGGCTGAGCTGACTGGAGTGACTGCAGACGTCCCACGGCGACGGATGATCTTCAGAGCGATAGAAACTACAATTTTGGCCATGGCGCGAGCCATTTTGATCTTGATCTGCCCACGAGGTGGAAGAGGCATTTGGGCTGGAATGTCTTGTGAAACTGCTGGAGCAGCCGTTTGATCTGAAGTTGGAATGGAGATCGGAGATTATGACAAGTTACTCAAATTTATGGTACAACAAAGTTAGAAACGATGATGATTTGAAACAAAGAATAAGGACTAAAGTTATGAGTTAAGAAAACAAGAACAATGACTAAAGATGATTTGAAACTTTACAAGCAGATCGTGTATGGTACGCGCCCAGATAGTGAGTTGGATGGAGCAGCCTGCAGAAAGAATTCTAGGAAAAATGGAGATTGGCTGCTCTGTTTTCGGGGGATAAAGAAGAGAGGCTCTAAACAGAGTAAGGGGAAAGCAATAGCATCCTCTACCATGATCAAAAAAACCATATCATTCATCTCTCTCATCCCTTTTCTTTCTCATCTAATCATCCCTCATGGTTTTTTCAATCACATGCACCCCACTCATGATCCAAAAAAAAGTTTATCATCAATCTCTCTCATCACTACATAAAATATAGCTCATAAATGTTAAGATTAATAAAAATATATCAAAGTGTATCTCGTTTTATAGAGCTCAAAAAATTATGAATATTGGTATTTATTTTGATTTTTTTTAATTTGTAATTTAGAAGATATATTCGTTGCAAGATCAAAATAAAAATTGTACTGTTTCTTACACAGGACACGTGTCGCGTTGCGATTGGCTCATTCTCATGCTCAAAACATGAAAAAATAGCATGAGATGCTCATTTTCATAAAAAACCATGTGATGCTTTTTTTGATGCTCAAAAAAACCATGGTGGGGATGCATGATTTTTTTGATCATCTCACATACTCACTTTTGATACTCAAAAAAACTATGGTGGGGGATGCTCTTAGAAGAACGTTGTTGTTGAGTGGTGAAGTACGTGGTTTGAGTTGCATTTATTTATAGACATATTTTGATTAATTAGAGCAGATTTGGACAATTATTTCAATGAAATCATAATTCGTTCAATAATATTATTATTACGAATGAGCATTCCCCGTAGAATAATTATAGCTAGAGACAAAACATACTTTTACCCAGTGTTCCACAAATCGACCGCATCGGCTGATTAATCGACCTCTTTTTTGAATCCGTCCGATTTTACCGAAACCGGATGAAAAAATCGGGGTGACGCCTGGGCGCCGATTAATCGGTTTAGGCGGTGATTAATCGGTAATTAATCGGTTCAGGCGACGATTAATCGGTCCGGGCAGCTAAATGTTAAGGATTAAATTTGGAGGACTTTATTGTAATAATTAAGATTTTTTAGATGAAATTGGATTGTTTAGTTTGTTCATGATGTAGTATCAAGTATGTATGGACTATGCATGATGTAGTTTGAATTTCTATGTAGATTGCTAACAATAATTTATCATGTTTTGTGCTCATTGAGAGTAGTTTGGCGTGCACCCTATTTTCTTTTGATTATAGGCCAACTAATGCATCTATAGATAACATTTATATAACTATCTTTTAATTATAAATATAAAAATAGGATAAAAATAAAAAACCGATTAATCCCCGATTAATCCTCGAGGACTTTGTCCGCACGATTAGCGCCTGGCGATTTCTCTAACCTTGCCTTTACCAAGATTAATTAGACATAATTTATACCTTATGTATATACTCTGCAAGGCATGCATACATTTACATATGATATGAACAATCTTACACCGCATTTGGGACATATTTTTTCCACATCATAGGAAGTGTCCGAGAAGGTGCCTTAAGTATTATTATTTTAACAAATGACTAATTATCAAATAAAAGAAATATCAATATTGTTACTCTTTACCATACTTTTTTTATAAGTTACCATACTTACTTAAAGGTCACGTTACGTGAATAAAACTATATATCGTTGCGTAGCTAACTCAAAGCTCTACAACTGTCTGGTTAACAGCACTGCCTTGTCGCGAGGCAATGTGTGCAAAATTAATTTATAAGTCCGCTACTCGTGACTTCACTATTGGGTAGTAAAGCGGTAAGGAGGGTCGAACCCAAGGGAATTAGTGAATAGTTGTTCTTTCGAGAATGGAAAATTAAATAAGACAGTTGGGGGTTGATTGTGATTTTAGTGCTGAAAAGTAAGTGGGTTGGTTGTGGTTTTAGTGCTGAAAGTAAGTGCTTGAAAGACAAGACTTACGAAAAGTAAATGCTTGAAGGACAAGACTTACGAAAAGTAAATGCTTGAAGGACAGGTCTTGCGGAAAGTAAATGCTTGAAGGACAAGACTTGCGGAAAGTAAGCAGTTGATATGGGACTGAAAGTAAGCAGTTGATATGGGTACTGAAAGTAAAATGACAAGTGGTGAATTGATTAAGGGAAGGATTCGGTTGTAGGGGCTTTGTATCATAAATCTGTTCATCATTGACCGCTAATGATCATACTATGTGTTCAAAGATGTATCAAGGCTATTTCTAGCACTCGACTTGCCACATCGTCTAGTCCTTTTCAAGACATAGAACACTTGTTCTACTTATGCTAATTCCTCCTTTCGAAGTATCTTAGCTTATGTGCATCCACCTGATCAATCATTTCCGATCAACCAAGTGGTGTTTAAGAAAGGTTGAACTCCTCGAATAAGCTTTGCTCTTTCGAGCCTCCACTTACCCGAGTATGTTCACGAACCTCATGGAAAAGCTTTGCTCTTTCGAGCCTCCACTCATCCATGAATGTTCTAACCTAATATGTGGCACATAGAACAAGTTTGAACACAATAGGAGCACTAAGAAAAGGGTCTAGAACATGTTTTGATACAAACACACCCCTTCAACCGAATGAAGGGTTTAGCTACGAATATCCATGGAAGATGACATCATAGCTAAGTGCTTGAAAAGTAAAGGTTTTCGAAAGACAAAAAGTAAAGTTTTTGAAAGTAAAAGACAAGGAAAAGCTTGAGCACTTCAAGAACCAACAAGAGTACTCAAGAACAAGCTTGGAGCTTTCAATATCAAAGTTGAGTGTTTACAAGGATTGTGCCTAAAATCTAGAGAGATTCTCTACAAGGATTATGAGACTTGAGACTACAAATTTTGGGACCATGGCCTTTGAGACATTAAACAAAGAAGAGGGAGCTCTCTATTTATAGGCAAGGGGAGAGGAGGAGATCCAACCACATGGCAAAGGAGGAGAGGAGGAGATCCAACCACATGGCAAAGGAGGAGAGGAGGAGCCAAAAGCCGCCGGTTAGGTAGCTCAAAAGCATCCGGCTAGCTGTCCTCCCAAAGCAGCCGGTTAGGTAGCTCCTCCTACAAGGGATAGAGTAGAAGAAAGTCAACATCCATTAATTGCTGGCCGGAGCTTGGTCGGTTTTTGGCCTTTTGCTTTTGGATTTGGAATGCTGAGGCAATTCTAAGACTAATGGTCGAAGTCGTTTTGCCGGAATCTTCCCGGAACCTGGTCGGAATCCCAAAACGACCGGAATTGCCCTAGTTTGGCCTTGATCGGGCTCGAGCTGATTCCACTCGGGCGTTTTGTCTAGGAAGTGAGATTGTCCGAGTTATTGGGTATTTAAAACACTTTGGTCGAGCCAGATTTGCGAGATTCCATGGTTTGGTAGAGCGACTTCGTTTCAGTGCCTATGCGCGCGGGGCCTTTGCTTTGGAATAAGGCCAACAGCCAATCTGCTCGGGCGTTCTCCTTGGTTTTCCGACATTGTCCACCTCATTTGCCATTTTGATCATTTTGCTCGAGGCGGATTCGTCAGATCAGATGATTTGTTCGGGCAACTTGAATTTGGACTTGGACAGCTCGACAGGTGCGCTGGAACGCTGGGGCGCGGCCTGGTTCTGCTTCAGCCGGTCGGGTGGATCTGAGGCATTCTCCCCAGCCGGTCGGGTGAATCTCCAATGCGATTGTTTTGGGCGCAATTCTCCCCCTTTAGGCATGTTTCTTCTCTAAACCTCAAAATAGCCTGTAGAGCAAAAATGGAACTAACAAGTAAACGTTGTTAAGACAAAGCGTCTAATTTGGTGGGTATAACTGTCTTAATGAATCATATAAATATGGTCCATCACTGGTTCACACCGAGAGCAGACGAGGTCGTTTAGAAGGTCGAAATTTGAGTGAAAACTTAATGATCAGACTTAATTCATGAATGATCAGACTAAATTGGCACCATAAACGGCATATTAGACCTTTATTCATTCAATTAAGTGATGGGAGCAAATGAAAAATCCGATAGAGGCAAGCTATATATCGTTGCGTAGCTAACTCAAAGCTCTACAACTCTTTACTTCACACCGAGAGCAGACGAAGTCGTTTAGAAGGTCGAAATTTGAGTGAAAGCTTAATGATTAGACTTAATTCATGAATGGTCAGATTTAATTGGCACCACAAATGACATATTAGACCTTTATTCATTCAATTAAGTGTTGGGAGCAAATAAAAAATCCGATTTAGGCAAGCTATATATCGTTGCGTAGCTAACTCAAAGCTCTACAACTCTCTAATTCACACCGAGAGGAGACGAGGTCGTTTAGAAGGTTCAAACACAAGTGAAAGCCTAATGATCAGACTTAATTCACGAATGATCAGACTTAATTGGCACCACAAAGAACATATTAGACCTTTATTCATTCAATTAAGTGCTGGGAGCAAATGAAAAATCCGATAGAGGCAAGCTATATATCGTTGCGTAGCTAACTCAAAGCATTACAACTCTCTAGTTCACACCGAGAGGAGACGAGGTCGTTTAAAAGGTTGAAACACAAGTGAAAGCCTAATGATCAAACTTAACTCATGAATGATCAGACTTAATTGGCACCACAAATGACATATAAGACCTTTATTCATTCAATTAATTGCTGGGAGCAATTGAAAAATCCGATAGAGGCATGCTATATATTGTTGCGTAGCTAACTCAAAGCTCTACAACTCTCTAGTTCACACCGAGAGCAGACGAGGTCTTTTAGAAGGTCGAAATTTGAGTGAAAGCTTAATGATCCGACTTAATTCATGAATGATCAGATTTAATTGGCACCACAAATGACATATTACATTTAAAACTATTACTGTAGAAATGATCAATATTAAAACTATTACTATAGTAAATGATCAGACTTAAAACTATTAATGTAGCAAATTTTAAGGTAATTATACCCTCGCATCTATTATGTAATTTTAAATAAGTCCGTTTTATTTTTTTTATTTACAAAGTGTCCCGAATTCCGATTGGTCGAAATATACACGTGGCAATATTTTATTAAGTTTTTAAGTTTTTATTTATAATTATGATTTATATTTGATCCGAACTCTACCAAGATTAGACATAATTTATACTTATACCTTATGTATATACTCTGCATGGCATGCTTACATATGATATAAACAATCTTACACCGCCTTTGGGACATATTTTTTTCCACATCATAGGAAGTATATATCCAAGAAGGTGCCTTCAGTTTTATTATTTTAACAAATGACTAATTATCACATAAAAGAAATATCAATATTAAAGCCAATGTTTAGATTGTGGGGAACATTATTATTACAAATAAATAAATACACTTTGGGAGGAGATGGCTGGTAGTTATATGAATGATATAATCAAAATGTAACGGAAGTTCCGCACAGATCGTTGCATAGACAATTAAATATTTACTTAGTGCCGCCACTTATCAATGGCTTTCGATTCAGTTAATAAGATCGAGTTATCGACTCAGCAAAATAATGAATCAACATTAATTACATAATCATGCATGGGACAAATAACATTAATTGAACTATGCTAAGGTTGGGAAAAAAAAAAGTTCATACGCCCCACGTTCTCTACTAGCATTCCCTTTTCTTTTTGTTTGGAAAATTTTGGTATTGAATTATTTTGTTTGTTTGTAATTTTCGTCACAAAGCAAACATGAAAATCATTCCTTTCAAACTTTCCTTCACCCCAAAAACTTTGGCCTTCAAGGTTTGAAATATGTCTTATATATCATTTATGACAAAAAATGCCAATATGAGATAAGGTAATATGTACTTATTTTTCCTCTTTGCAAAATTTAAAAACATATATCTATCTCCACATGTAGATCGTGAAAAATATGAGGGATGGAAAGAAAAATCATGAAAAATGTGTACTTTGAAAAACCAAAACAAAGTAAAAGAACGCAATACAGACTTTTGCACTTATTTAAAAAAAAAAGAAGTTATCTCATTACTCATTTTTTTCAATCAAAATTTCAAAATTAAATGGTGGGTAAGCTTACACGTAGCGATAACCGATATGTTTGTGTGCACAAGTCAATTACGATCCAACATAGAAACATACCACTATATTCAATAAAGGAACTTTTTCAAAAAAAATTATATAAAAAAATTAAGTTAGAAAATGAAAATCATAATTTTCTTTTTTTTTGTTACCGGCACAAAAAGTGGATTTAAGTACTTTACTTTAATAATGTGACACGTCAGATGATGCTACCGTGATCATGCCATGCAGATCAAACAAGCTACTACACACTGTTCAGGGCGAAGTGAGTTGGCTCACTGGTTGAGCGCTCCACCCGGGCATGAGGATCCCGGGTTCAAGTCCCTATCAGCGCATCAAAAAAAAAAAAACAGATGCTGCAACTTTAGTGCTAAAGCACTCAATCAAAAAAAAAAAAAAAAAAAAAAAAAAACTACTACACACTGTTCATCGATGATCATAAACCCTCTAGTGGATAATCCATCGTTGTTTGTCTTCTTTCATCCACAAAAGTCGTACAACGCGCGGAGAAGAACGTACTTGGATAAGAGATAATAAATTTTAGTGTAAATTTATTTAAAATTATATATCCGTTAAGTTAATGTATAGAGTCGAGAGAGATGCAGTAAATATGTGTTGTACTTGTATGTTTATTTGAATAAAAGTGTTAAGCTTAAGTTGAATTCAGATTGTACTGAAAATTGAAAAGTGATGAAATTAAAATTCAATAAAACAACCTCTTAATTAAAGTTATTAAAGTAATATTAAAACACAATTGATCACTGTCCAAGGCTGTTTCATTTCATTAAATTTATCCAAACGAAATCAGACAAAACCATAAAAACATCATTAAAAATTGTTCAGAAAACTTGATTCCCTGGAATCAGTATATGACAACAGAATCTATCGAATCTAGAAGGATGCAATTGTAATTTGTAGTGATCCAACGTCCAACACGTTTTCACATCATCATTAGGTCGGACCACATTTATGGATAACCTCAATAGTAAAAAACTATTCTTCCAGTATTCCGTGGAGAGTAGTTTAGGTGAATGGGTCTATTTTAATTTATGTGAGTGAGTCTACTTTAATTTATGTGAGTGTAGTTTATAATAAATATAATAGAAATAATAGGTGAGTGAATAGTAGTTTAGGTGAGTGGAGATTAGGTTTTGTTGGGTGAGCTTAGATTGTATTGTATTAGTTTAATGGAGATTGAGTCAAAGCTCCAAAGAACAGGCTCTCACTACCTCATCACTCTAACAACCCTGCCTCAATGGAGTGCTCCACTGGAATCATATATAAACATATAAAGTTCTCATTTAACTTACAATGTGGAACAATAATTGGTTTCACTCAAGTGAAATTAATCCACCCATCTATTCCTATCAACATCATATTTCCATAGATTTTGGTCCAATTTTGAGCATCAATTTCTCAAGTAATATAAATTCGATTTTAGCATTTCCACATTCCGAGGTATTTTAATTCGGTTTTATCAAATCATTCTGAGGTGTTCTTCACACTCAAAATTATGTCTCAAATAGAACATACCACCATTTTCTTCCCACATTTTATACACACATTCCGACCGATAGAACAATAAGGCTGAGAAATTTTGAAGTATATACTTACTGCCTGAGAAAATTATAAATTCTGGTGCGGACAACCAAGAAAAACAAGTACGCAGTCTGAGCGAATCAGATTGGGAAAGACGCTCCTCCTGAGATTTAGCAAAGAAACCCTAAGAGAGAGAATATTCCCCATGAACAATTCTTTTGGTCGATGATGGGAATATCGATCCTGCGCTTGTATTTCGTTTCGCAATTGGTGTATATATGGGGACCAGTGAATCAGCTTTTGTTGAATATCAATTTGTGATTTGATTGATTATATGAGTGACTTCTGAAGTTGCCTTATCAGAAAAAAAAATTGAGTTCTTAAATCCACCTGCAAACACGCACCTTCAATATAAGCGAGACGAAAACCACTCCTCCACAAAAGTGAGAAAAATTATTATATTCGGAGGTATCGAATCCTTGATCTCTTAACAAGTTATCAAGAATTCAAGTCATTCAACCAAAACCATCGCATAATTGCGCTTTCTAATTTTTATTCATCTTTTGGAATCAAAATATTATTTCCTCAATGTCGTACTAAATAAAGCAATTATCGCGGATGTCTCATCATATGATGAACTGAACTACATAGATACCCAAGTGGCCTGACTACTTGCTTGTTGGTAAAACACATTTGGAAATTACCAGCAAAATCTTTATAAAAGAGAAACGTGTGCCTTAAGCATCATTAAAACCTATCCTTTTTTTTTTTTGGTGATAGATTAAACCCTATCATTTAATAGGGTATACCGTATACGTACGTGTTGTTGTCTGCCCTCACCTTTTTCAATTTAGTTTAGAATAATATTAATAAAAAGAATATGGTTGTGTGTATCCATTTTAGGGTTTCTAGAGGTCTCGCATTTACGATCCCGAGTAAACGGAATGTATCTGACATAAAATACACCGAATGAAGACACTCGCAAAAAGATAGTGAGAGGTTAGTAAGGCCAATGGAATCAAAATCATAAAAGCGACAAAAATAGCATGTGCAGCTGAATTCAGACCAGGCCCGGCTCAAATGTGAATTGCCAGCCGCTTCAGGCATTTGGATGCAATTTATTTTATATAGGAATAAAAAATAATAAAACAAAATAAATTCACGACTAAAGCAAAAGCTGCATCTGTTCGGCGGCCCTGAGCAAAACAGAAGTCTGGCATTCCACAATCCCTAAGAGCATCTGCACCGGTGGGCATTTGGGGACGTCCTGGGTGGGATTTGGAGGACGTCCGATCTTCATTTGCGTGCAGCGGTTATGCGAGAACGTCCGGAGAGAGGACATCCTCCACAAGCACGTCTGAGCGGACGTTCTCCGTTCGTCCCCGCCATCAGATTTCGTTCCGTTATGTTCGGTAATATGCTCGCTCGCTATGCCGATTCATGTAAAGGTCTTGGCTTTCACCCGATTTGGATCGATTTGATTTTTAGGGTTTTTTATCTTCTAACTGTCATTGAAATGGGGGCTGTTGGAGTTTTGAGTTCTGTTTGTCGAGAGTATTATCAAGGCGACTGACAGTGTTCGATCCGTCGCTCAGAGTCGGAGAAATTTCATATCCGATTCGAGTCAACGCAACTTGGGTTCGGTCAACTCTCCACCGCCGCCGGTCAATCTGCTTCCGGCCGGGAACATTTGTCCTTCGGGGAAGATTCTCATGACAGGGATGAATGCAAAACCAAGCCCTAGGCCTGACGTGCTTGGAACTGGATCAGGGCATTATGGCCATGGAAGCATAATGAGAGCCGAGAGGTGCTACTGCTGTTGATGGTGTGTCAAAATTGTCAAAAACCGGAGGATTTGATGGGAGTTTGAATGTTAACGGTGGAAGTGATTTCGGGGATAAAAATAGAATGGAGAGTGGGGATTCGGAGAAGGTGAAGAGAATTGGGAATGAGATGTATAAAAAAGGTAGCTTTGTGGATGCATTGAGATTGTATGATAGAGCAATCACTTTGTCGCCAGGAAATGCATCTTACAGGAGTAATAGAGCTGCTGCGTTAAGTGGCTTAGGGAGCATGGGTGAGGCAGTGAGGGAGTGTGAGGAGGCGGTGAAATTGGATCCTGGATATTCTAAAGCTCATCAGAGATTAGGTTCTATGTTCGTTAGGTAAAAAAGGATAAACTAGAACAAAATTAGAAAAATTTTGTGTGGATTCTGGTCGTAGAATGTTGTAGGTTTTTTATTTTTATGATTTTAAGTTTCGTTTTGTTTATGGGGGCATGGGTTCATTGGTTGTTAAATTATCTAAAGTTCGATGAACATTGCATCCATTGCTCGGCTGATTGATTTAGTTTATGCTATTCTTCTTCGAAATTATTTCAACGGTTTTCTTTCAGTTTTTGCTAGATGTTAAATTCCGTTGACAGTGTGATGAATTTGAACACTTGCGATCTACCCTGTTATTGTAATATGAATGGTAGAATTTTTACACTACCAACTTTAAATAATTTCTCTTTAAGAATTACTTATTGTCCGTGTAGCTGAAATTTTCAACTGAAATACAGCTCTTTGCATGCAGGGCAGAATCATTTTTGAAGCTCCAGAGCATTGAAGATGCAGATTCCAGCTTATCAAATGCACCGACATCTGATTCGTGCACCGTTTCAATCTCACAATCTAAGTTCTTTGGCTTTTTATCCTCTCTACTCATGAATGTATCATGTTCAGATGGACTCATTGTTGTGATCATGCCGATTTTGCATGTAACTCAGACATGTAATTTTCTGTTTTAAAAAAATTAATTTTATTTTTTTAATGAATAGTGTAAGGAGGTGCTAGACTTTGCACCGCTGTATAAACAAGCCGTCCAGCATCTTCTGCTTGTATAAATAGTGTGAGGAAGTGCTAGCCGGGGAGATGCTCCGGAGGTAGCAACTCCTCGACGGGTGCATATGCCCTAACCTTGTTTCATCTTCAGTCGCAAGTCTGCAAAATTCTGATACGATCGATTCTTTTCAGGTTCCATCTTTTCAGATCGCAAAGCTGCGTCTATTCGGCGGCCCTGAGCAAAACCTCTTTTCATCTTCGATCGATTCTCAATTCTCATACGGCAAGTCAGCAACTGCAAACCCGCAATTCCTAATTTCACCTCAGTCTCAGTCTCATCTTTTCAGGTTTCACCTCAGTCAGCCACTAGTCAGTGGTTTTTTGTCAATCTATTGATGACAAAACTGCTGCTATTAGTGTGTAACAGCAGTATGACAAACAAGTTTGTAAAATAGGATTATCTTGACTTGCATTTTGTTGATTTGTTGCTGGTAACTAGTAAGCAGTTCTTTTGATTTGTTGGTGGAATGCATGATGGCCTTGCCACTGGTCAGGGATTTGTTGCCAATCCATTGGTGATTAAATGTGATGCTGGTAGCGTTTAATAGCAGCGGGACAAACTTCTGCTTATCTTTCAATGCAAGATGCTGCTTTGATTATTTTATTTGTTCAGGTTTTTTTGCCACACTGGATGAATTGGAGGTTGATAGCGATAACGTTTTTTTACAGATGGAGAAAGTGAGAATAGATATTGAGGAGAAAAGCGCAAAAGTAACTCGAGGCAGATTATAGAAGTAGTTAAAGAAGGGATTCTGAAGTGGTTGAGAGGGAAAAGAAGAAGGTATGTGCTAGTTTGTAGAATAAGAGTGCTTTGAAAGTTTATACGTCGAAACTAAAAAGGCCCATTTTTTATGTTTCGCTTCAGTCCCCGCGGAGCCTTAAGACGGCCCTGATTCAGACATGACAAACGTGCAATCATATTTTTATGATAAAAAAAAGAGTACAGAAAAAGAAAAATGGCAAACCCATGAACGAAACAGAGAGACTTGGACCCAGTCGGTTATTTAGGTTTTGCTATTTTGGTGGGTTTGTTACAAAGACAACATATCACTTGTCTACGCGGCATTTAAGATGTCTGAGCTGACTGGAGTGACTGAAGACGTCCCACGGCGACGGATCATCTTACAAGCGATAGAAACGACAATTTTGGCCATGGCGCGAGCCATTTTGATCTTGATCTGCTCACGACGCGGTGGAAGAGGCATTTGGGCTGGAATGTCTTCTGGTGCAGATGAAGCTGCTGGAGCAGCAAAGTTATGGTTCAACAAAGATAGAAACGATGATTTGAAACAAGAATAAGGACTAAAGTTATGAGTTAAGAAAACAAGAACAATGACTAACGATGATTTGAAACTTACAAGCAGATCGTGTGGTACGGGCCCAGATAGTGAGTTGGATGGAGCAGCCTGCAGAAAGAATTCTAGCTAGCTAGGAAAAATGGAGATGAGATTGGCTGCTCTGTTTTCGGGGATAGAGAGAGGCTTTAAACTGAGTAAGGGGAAAGCTATGTTGTTGAGTGCTGAAGTACTGAAGTACGTGGTTCGAGTTGCATTTATTTATAGGCAAAATTTTGATTAATTTTTTTTCAAATTTTGATTAATTAGAGCAGATTTAATCTTTGGACAATTATCTCAATGAAATCTTAATTCGTTCAATAATATTATTATTACGAATGAGCATTCCCCGTAGAATAATTATAGCAAGACACAAAACATACCTTTACCAAGATTAATTAGACATAATTTATACCTTATGTATATACTCTGCAAGGCGTGCTGCGTGCATACATATGATATGAACAATCTTACACCGCATTTGGGACATAATTTTTCAACATCATAGGAAGTGTCCAATAAGGTGCCTTTAGTATTATTTTAACAAATGACTAATTATCAAATAAAAGAAATATCAATACTGTTACTCTTTACCATACTTTTTTTGTTGTTGATAAGTTACCATACTTACTTAAAGGTCACGTTATGTGAATAAAACTATATATCTTTGTGTAGCTAACTCAAAGCTTTAAAACTCTCTAGTTCACACCGAGAGCAGACGATGTCATTTAGAAGGTCGAAATTTGAGTGAAAACTTAATGATCAAACTTAATTGACACCACAAACGGCATAATAGACCTTTATTCATTCAATTAAGTGATGGGAGCAAATGAAAAATCCGATAGAGGCAAGCTATATATCGTTGCGTAGCTAACTCAAAGCTCTACAACTCTTTAGTTCACACCGAGAGCAGAAGAAGTCGTTTAGAAGGTCGCAATTTGAGTGAAAGCTTAATGATTAGATTTAATTGGCGTCACAAATGACATATTAGACCTTTATTCATTCAATTAAGTGCTGGGAGCAAATAAAAAATCCGATAGAGGCAAGCTATATATCGTTGCGTAGCTGACTCAAAGCTCTACAACTCTCTAGTTCACACCAAGAGAAGACAAGGTCGTTTAGAAGGTTGAAACACAAGTGCAAGCCTAATGATCAAGCTTAATTCATGAACGATCAGACTTAATTGGCACGACAAATGGTATATTAGATCTTTATTCATTCAATTACGTGCTGGGAGCAAATGACAAATCCGATAGAGGCAAGCTATATATCGTTGCAAATAGCGCCCCGAATTCCGATTGGTCGAAATATACACGTGACAATATATTATTAAGTTTTAAGTTTTTATTTATAATTATGATTTGTATTTGACCCGAACTCTAACAGGATTAGACATAATTTATACCTTATGTATATACTCTGCAAGGCATGCATACTATAATATGAAAAATCTTACACCGCATTTGGGACATATTTTTTCCACATCATAGGAAGTATCCAAGAATGTGCCTTCAGTTTTATTATTTTAACAAATGACTAATTATCAAATAAAAGAAATATAAATATTGTTACTATTTACCATACTTACTTTTTTTTAATAAGTTACCATACTTACTTAAGGTCATGTTATGTGAATAAAACTATATATCGTTGCGTAGCTAACTCAAAGTTCTACAACTCTCTAGTTCACACCGAGAGCAGACGAGGTCGTTTAGAAGGTCGAAATTTGAGTGAAAACTTAATGATCAGACATAATTGGCACCACAAATGGCATATTAGACCTTTATTCATTCAATTAAGTGCTGGGAGCAAATGAAAAATCTCATAGAGGCAAGCTATATATCGTTGCGTAGCTAATTCAAAGATCTACAACTCTCTAGTTCACACCGAGAGCAGACGAGGTCGTTTAGAAGGTCGAAATTTGAGTGAAAGCTTAATGATGAGACTGAATTCATGAATGATCAGACTTAATTGGCACCACAAATGGCATATTACATTTAAAACTATTACTGTAGCAATGATCAGACTTAAAACTATTATTGTAGAAATGATCAGACTTAAAACTATTACAGTAGCAAATGATCGGACTTAAAACTATTACTGTAGCAAATTTTAAGGCAATTATACCCTCGCATCTATTATGTAATTTTAATTAAGTCAATTTTAATTTTTTAATTTACAAAAGCGTCCCAAATTTCGATTTGTCAAAATATACACGTGGCAATATTTTATTGAGTTTTAAATTTTTATTTATAATTGTGGTTTGTATTTGAACCGAACTCAAACCAAGATTAGACATAATTTATACCTTATGTATATACTCTGCAAGGCATGCTTACATATGATATGAACAATCTTACACCGCATTTGGGACATATTTTTTCCGCATCATAGGATAGGAAGTATGGTGCCTTCAGTTTTATTATTTTAACAAATGACTAATTATCAAATAAAAGAAATATAAATATTGTTACCCTTTACCATAATTATGTTTTTTATAAGTTACCATACTTACTTAAAGGTCACGTATATCGTTGCGTAGCTAACTCAAAGCTCTACAACTCGCTAGTTCACACCGAGAGCAGACGAGGTCGTTTAGAATGTCGAAATTTGAGTCAAAACTTATTGATCAGACTTAATTCATGAATGATCACACTTAATTGACACCACAAATGATATATTAAACCTTTATTTATTCAATTAAGTGTTGGGAGCAAATGAAAAATCCGATAGAGGCAAGCTATTTATCGTTGCGTAGCTAACTCAAAGCTCTACAACTCTTTAGTTCATACCGAGAGTAGACGAGTTCGTTTAGAAGGTCGATAATTCAGTGAAATTTTAATGATCAGACTTAATTCATGAATGATCAGATTTAATTGGCACCACAAATGTCATATTAGTTCTTTATTCATTCAATTAAGTACTAAGAGCAAATAAAAAATCTGGTAGAGGCAAGCTATATATTGTTGCGTACCTAACTCAGAGCTCTACAACTCTCTAGTTCACACCGAGACGAGGTCGTTTAGAAGGTTGAAACACAAGTGAAAGCCTAATGATCAGACTTAATTCATGAATGATCAGACTTAAATGGCACCACAAATGACATATTATACCTTTTTTCATTCAATTAAGTGATGTGAGCAAAAGAAAAATCCAATAGAGTCAAGCTATATATCGTTGCGTAGCTAACTCAAAGCTCTACAACTCTCTAGTTCACACCGAGAGGATACGAGGTCGTTTAGAAGGTTGAAACACAAGTGGAAGCCTAACGATTAATTCATGAATGATCAGACTTAATTGACACCACAAATGACATATTAGACCTTTATTCATTCAATTAATTGCTGTGAGCAAATGAAAAATCCGATAGAGACAAGCTATATATCGTTGCGTAGCTAACTCTAAGCTCTACAACTCTCTAGTTCACACCGAGAGCAGACGAGGCCGTTTAGAATGTCGAAATTTGAGTGAAAGCTTAATGATCAGACTTAATTCATGAATAATCAGACTTAATTGGCACCACAAATGGAATATTACATTTAAAACTATTACTGTAGCAATGACCAGACTTAAAACTATTAATGTAGAAATGATCAGACATAAAACTATTACTGTAGCAAATTCTAAAAGCAATTATACCCTCACATCTATTATGTAATTTTAAATAAGTCCGTTTTATTTTTTTATTTACAAAAAGTGCCCTGAATTTTGATTAATCGAAATATACACGTGACAATATTTTATTAAGTTTTAAGTTTTTATTTATAATTGTGATGTTTATTTGATCCGAACTCTACCGAGATTAGACATAATTTATACATTATGTATATACTCTGCAAGGCATGCTTACATATGATATGAACAATCTTACACCGCATTTGGGACATATATTTATCCACATCATAGGAAGTATCCAAGAAGGTTCCTTCAGTTTTATTATTTTAACACTAATAAAAGAAATACCTGCAATCAAAAAAAAAGAAAAGAAATATCAATATTGTTACTCTTTACTTAAAGGTCATGTTGTGTGAATATCACATCTCGGGGGGACTTTGATCTTAAACCTGATTTTTTTTTCTTTGGTCTTGTTTTTTTTTTTGATAATCTGCACAAGAAAATAGCAGATACAAGGTGAAACAGAAGATTTTAAAAACCGAAAAACAATTCAACTGAGACCAGTCCCGATAATAAAAAACGAATGTGAATAATTGAGTTGGAAGTTGGTCCAATTGACCGCACACCTGAAAGAATCATGAAAGTTCACTTGCCAAAACATCTATCCACGTGGTGATAAAATATGGGGAAGATTGGTGTGCAAGTAGGAGCAACTGATAAACATGGATACGTGGCCTCAGGCCAAGCACATCATGACAAAAGCCAAACCTTTTGATTTTGGGGAACATTATTGATTATTATTACAAATAAATAATTACCACTATTGGGAGATTTCTTTGGTCTTGTTTTTGACTACCGCCACAAGTACACTTCGACAACGACTACAAGAAATCAAAGAATTAGTTATGACCAAATGGCCCACATCGTGACAAAAGCCAACGTTTAGATTTTGGGGAACATTATTATTACAAATAAATAAATTACCAATTTTGGGAGATGGCTGGTAGTTATATTTATCGAGTTATCGACTCAGCAAAATAATGAATCGACATTAATTACATAATCATGGGACAAATAACATTAATTTTTTTTTTAGATCAAGGACAAATAACATTAATTGAACTATAGCTAATGGTGGAAAAAAAAAGAGTTCATATGCCCCACTTTGTCAACTAGCATTCCCTTTTCCTTTTGTTTGAACTAGGTCATTTATAGTCGCTTTATTACGACCAAATGGCCCCTAAGGCTAAACGTGTGACTCTAGCTATGCACATGGGGGGCTTTTACAATAGTGACAAAAGCCGACGTGGCGACGTTTAGATTTTGGGGGAACATTATTATTACAAATAAATAAATACCACTTTTGGGAGATGGCTGGTAGTTATATGAATGATATAATCAAAATGTGTGTGACGGAAAGTTCCGCACAGATCGTTGCATAGAGGCCACTTATCAATGGCTTTCGATTCAGTTAATAAGATCGAGTTATCGACTCAGCAAAATAATGAATCAGCATTAATTACATAATCATGCATGGGACAAATAACATGAATTGAACTATGCCAAGGGTGGGAAAAAAAAAAAGTTCATACGCCTCACGTTCTCAACTAGCATTCCCTTTTCCTTTTGTTTGGATCACGAAAAAATTTAATGGAAAGAAAATGAAATGAAAAATAAATAAATAAATAATTTTGTTTCATACAAAAGAATAAGGAAAATTTTGTATTGAATTATTTTGTTTGTTTGTATTTTTCGTCACAAGCCAAACACGAAAATCATTCCTTCAAACTTCCTTCACCACAAAAACTTTGGCCTTCATGGTTTGAAATATTTCATATATATCATCATTTATGACAAAAAAAAAATGCCATTATGAAATAAGGTACTAATATGTACTTTTTTTTTTCTTCCCTCTTTGCAAAATTTTAAAACATACATCTATATCTCCCCGTGTAGATCGTGAAAAATATGAAGGATGGAAAGAAAAATCAGAAAAAAAATGTTTACTATATGAAAAACCAAGACAAAGTAAAAGAACGCAATACAGACTTTTGCACTTAATGTTTTTTTAAAGTTATGTCATTACTCATTTTTTTTCAATCAAAATTTTCAAAATTAAATGGAGGTTACAATATACACGTAGCGAGATATATATGTTTGTGTGGGGGCGCGCTCAAATATTATGGGTTGTTAAAGTGTTATGTGTTACTTTATTGTGTACCTTTAGATCATTTGATCTAAAGGTCCAGATTTCATCTTGCACTTTTGTCTTTTAGGTAAAAGACAAAAGTGCAAAATGACAAACAACTTGGTCACTTTTTGACTTTTATTTTGCACTTTGACTTTATTTTGCACCTTTAGATCATTTGATCTAACGGATGAGATTGGTGTAACACATAACACATTAAGAAGGGTGTAACATTTGAGCGCTCCTCTGTTTGTGTGTACAACTAGAACTAGTCAATTACGATCCAACATAGAAACATACTACTATTTTCAATAAAGAAACAGTTTCAACAAAATTATATTAAAAAAATGAAATTAGAATTTTCTTTTTTTGTTCCCGGCACAAAATGTGGAATTTAGTTACTTTAATAATGTGACACGTCAGATGATGCTACCGTGATCATGCCATGCAGACCAAACAAGGTACTACGCTGTTCATCGATGATCAATAACCCCACTGGATAATCCATCGTCGTTTCTTCTTTCATCCACAAAAGTCGTACAACGCGGAGAAGAACTTGGATAAGAGATGATAAATTTTAGTGTAGAGTTTTTTAAAATTATGTATCGGTTAAATTTTTTTGTCAGCATGTATCGGTTAAATTAGAGATCGGTAATGTGTAGAGTCGAGATGGAAGGAGGGAGTAAATTATTTTTTTGATTGTGGCTTTTACATCCCATACAAATCAAGTACCACACGAATACATCTGGTACATATCACATGATCATTTTTTTACGACCCGGATTGATACTTGAATCAAGAATTGAAGCACATGCCATTATAAGGCACTTATATCTTGAAAACACACGAACGAACACCTCCACGCAACCATGAAGACTTGCGGCTCTACAGAACACAACAGCTTCGAACAACACATTCACGCCGAAGCGGGACAAAGAACACCTCCACAAAGGAGGAACAACGCGTCCACGCATATTCGGAACGGAAAAATACTCCTTCACAAAAATGGAGAGAATTATGTTAATCGGGGAAATCGAACCCTTGACTTAAGCCATTCGACCAAACCTCTTTTCGCGGAAGGATAGCGTAAAATATGTATTGTACTTATATGTTTATTTAAATAAAAATGTACAAAAAAAAAAGAGAAAGAAGAATGTACTGAAAGTTGAAAAACTGATGAAAGTCAAGTTCAATAAAATACCCCTTTAATTAAAGTTATTAAGGTAAAATTAAATCACAATTGATTCTGGCCAAGACTTTTTCATTTCATTAGATTTATCCAAACGAAATCAGACAAAACCATGAAACGTCATTAAAAATTGTTCAGCATCACAAAAGAATATATCGTATCTAGAAGGATGCAACTGTAGTTTGATTCAAAACGTCCAACTCGTTTCACATCATCATTATTAGCCATTAGGTCGGGCCACGGGGATAACCTGAATTATTATTTTATTTTTTTTGATGTAGATAACCTGAATGGAGTATTAAACAATGCCGCAATTGATACGGGCCATCAGGTTTGAATCCGATCTATGTTTAGACTTTAGTGCATGTGCAGCCAAACAAGTGAAGTAGTGCCTCCTTTCCAACGATCGTTGATGTGGGTCTCATTTACTCTATTTTTGAGTAGTAATTAATGTTTCAGTCGACGTTTTCAACAACGTGTGGGACACCTATTGTTTAAAAAATGAATATGAATCACAGTAGTGACAGGATGTGTTGCTAGTGAGTGCGCTGCACATGTTCTTAATTAGTTAAGATTAACCCCAAGAATTTTCATTGGCCTTCAAATTATTATAAACCTAATAATTTAGCGTGTTTGCTTTAGACGAGTGAGATCCATACAAAAAAGTGCTCCTTCGATAACGAAATCTTTGCTTGTGGGAAAAAAAAATAATACGAAGCAAATATCAATTTCATTGTTTAATATTGATCCAAATAGAAGAAAGTTTAAATACTGGGAACCAAAAATTCATCAAATGTTATCCGTCTGATTATTAATTATTTGTTTGCATGTTCCGTAATGCCTTATATAACTATCTATTTTATCGGTTATATTATGGTTTGATCTTATAGTAAACTTTAAAAAATACTTTGGTAAAAATAATAACTTGAGTATCACATATCGTAAATTCTTAGGGAACCATACAATTCAAAATATTGAACAGAACAAAGAAATGAAAGTATGAAATTTTTTTAAAATTTTTTATTACTGTAATACACATTAATAAATAAATATCGATTTTGAAAGGGACTGCCTAGTCAAGTGGACTGTGGTCGTGCATCGATTACAGTGCATTAATCTGATGGGGAACGCAAGACTTCTAATTAAAGAATCTGAACTGAAACGATATTTGGTGGGTATGAATGATTGATTGATTGATGTTGGGAGTTGTGATGATTAAAATATTTTGATGAAAATTTAAAGTGCCGAGTAGGATGGATAAAAGAAAACCAGAGTCAAATTCCAGGTCAGATAGAAAGACGAGAACGAATATCTTACTAATTACAATGGGGTGTTGAAAAATGAATGAAATAGCTGAAAGGTTTTAATGGGGGTGTTGAATTAATATAGATTAAATTGTGTTAAAATAATTAAACGTGTTGAATGAGTGTTGACGGGGGTGTTGAATGAGTTTAATGTGGGGAGTGGGTGTTGAATGAATTTAATTGTGCTTTTATTTTTATTTTATCTCATCCTAATTATTTGGGATCAATTATTTCATAGTAAAAAAATTTTATATTAAAATTCATCATTTTTTGTACTCTATAAGTAGAGACTTGTTTCATTTGATTTGGACATAGAAAAAAAAATGTCTTTTATTAGTTGAATTGTTGTTGGAAGGGTGTTGAATTTTATTAAACAAAACAATTGTAGAGTGTAAAAGTTGAATGATTATTGAATTATTAGGTGAAAGAGAGAAAATGATGTCGACTGTTGGGAAGTTAAAAAGTAGAGCGTTGAATGAGTGAACCATTGTAGATAGTCTAAGGAAGTGAATATATAAACATTAATTAATAGGAGTACAATAGATGAATTTTGGATGAGAAAACAGTGTTGACGAGACTGCTGTAGGTTTAACTATTCGTTGGCAATTGAATTGTGTATTCAAGGCAATAGTAGTCAAGGTACATCTTGATTATATTAAGGGAAAAATACAAATAGGGGCTTCGAGCTATTACTAATTTTCTAATTGAGGTCCGAACTACCTCTTTTCAATTACTGGACAAATTTGAAAATAAATAACTTTTCAGTTAAATTTGACTGACAGGATTTAACACCGTTACTTAACTTACGGAGTTATAATTAAATCATTATTTTTAATTAAAAAATATATTTAATTTCAATTTTAATAGTTATTTTTTAGGTTTTTTTTTGAAGCCGTGACTATTTTTTCTCTTTGAACCTTTTTTATGGCGTCGCAATGAAACATACCCAATAACAACAAATAAAATTGTTTTCTTGATTCATGTTCATAAACAATGAATCACAAAAAAATACATTTTACACCAGTATGAATAACTGAGATGATTCAACTAAGGAACTTTGTCATCGAGTACAAAAAAGGCAGTAACATAGCTAAAATTTTAACGGTTATCGGGACTAGTGGACTCAGATATGATAATACTTAATCTTCTTCCTTCTGCAGTGCTTAAAATATTAGCAGTATCGGTATATGTCAGTAAAGTTGCTCCTCTCGTGAACATAGCTTATCCACCGTGTGTTGGAATTTGTAAAGGTCCATGTAGTACCGGTCTGTCATAAGGAATGACATTCCCTACAATGGCGTATTCCGAATGCCAATCTCGCATTGGTTGCTGACTTGTGGGTACCTATATACAAGCAGCAGCCATGAATTTAGTTCTTCAGTGATATAATATTTGAATTAGCATCCAACACTAATAATTCTGAAAAAATACAAGAGAGATTTGAGGTCGACATTAAGGGGTTACAAGAACAGATACACACATTTACAGCTACAGCCTACATACATGTTGTCATATAATATGACGAGACTTTGATGCTGATGCAAAACCACCTACCTTAGGTAGGCAACAACCGAGCAAAAGAAAAGTAGACTTACAACCTTGGTTAAGCATGCATCCTACTGAAAGGCAACCATTATAATAGACTATATCTTTGACTTTAGAAAGAGATGTAGACCTACTTGGATTTTGGGCAATCAAATAACTCCACCAAAATCAAGAAATAATTATGCCTATTCAAGCATAAGTAAATTCGAGGAGCGAACTTTAGCTCAGTGGAGCAAAGCGCTAGGTTGAACTACGACTTTGCTGGTTCAACTCCTCACCCCTTCACTTAATAAACGGGTACTACTAACTAACATTAACAAGTTCCCAAATCAAAAAAAAAAGTACAAGTAATTTCATAGACATAAATATACTTAACAACCATTCGATGCCCTAAGTTTCACCCAAATCCCCAAGTGATACGAATGTCTGATTATCACCGAACTCTAATCCCACAACATCCCTGAACTTACCGGACAATATAAATCAATAGATAATCCCAATCAAATACATGTATGTCGGAACCCGAAATCAAGCGACGCCGACCGATTGATAGGGGAGAAGTTTTTTTGCCAAGACTATGTTTATTTAGAATAAGATATATCTTACCTTCAAAAAAAGAATAAGATATATCTTTCTATTGTTTTTTAATTAAAAATTAATGATTTAATTATAACTCAGTTAAGTTAAGTAAAGGGGTTAATGTCAGTCAATTTTAACTGAAAAGTTATTTATTTTCAAATTTGCCCTGTAATTGGAAATTGAGGTAGTTCGGACCTCAATTGGAAAATCAGTGATAGTTCGGAGCCCTCATTCGTAATTTTCCCTTATATTAAATGAATTTTGGGTGTTGGCCACTTAGCACTATAACTTATGAACATAATTGTATTATACAAGATGATTTCTTAATATCTAGCCTTTAGGAAAGGGTGTGATATTTAGCGAAATTGCTAGGAGTGAGTGGTATGCGTTATTTAAGTTAAAATGTTTCATATTATTTAGGTGAAACGATGGGTGTGGTAAGTCCGGCGAGTTGATTAATTGGTGCACTTATATATTAGACTGGGTTAGCATCGGTGAGTAATCAATATGTTTAATTATTATACGTTATTTATATGTCATGTGATATTGAATTGTTTGGGTGACTACGAAGGTGATGAAAACGAAACCCCTCGTCTTGCGAAGACGTTAAATATAAATGGTGTCTATTGACGTGTGAAGTGATTGATTGATATGAGTACATGATTTATGTGTGAGTACTTTGATATGCATATGTGCATCATTGCATACACGACATGCATCATATTGACATGAGATGAGATCTGATGAGGCTCATCACGCTCGTTGTTTATTCTGGCGAGGCTCAGCGCAGTTGTTGTTTTTCTGATGTGGCTCAGCTCGCTTGTGATAGGGTCCGGATCGGCAGTGACAACTGCCCATCAATGGTTGCATTTCACGCATTCATACATTATTGCATATGTTATTATTGTGATGTGAAACTTGTAGTATGTGAATGTGTATATGTGCTTATGAATATGGTTATTGTAATTAAGCGTATTAATTGTTCACTGAGTCATTATGACTCACTCCATCTTCCCCATCTTTTTTCAGATAAGTGAATCATCAAGTTAGGAGTTTTCGATTGTCTTTGCAAGGGGAGCTTCTCTTTTCGCGTACGGTGTCACACAACCAGTCATTTCGTTGGAGTTATTTCATTTTATTTCGTTATTTCAATTTCAGTTAGACATGTCGCTCTGTTGTACTTTGAGTACGGTGTTAGTAGTGAAGCTTGTTACATTATATTTTCAGTATCTATTTTATTTTTGTTATTTTACTTAAAATGCATGTATGTGAGAGTAGGTGTGTAGTTTCGGAGTAAGTGAGAGGCTTGCTTGGCAACGGGTCAAGTGCTGGCCTCGGCCTAGATTTGGGGTCGTGACACACAACTAGTCATCTCGTTGGAGATATTTCATTTTATTTCGTTACTTCAATTTCAGTTACACATGTCGCTCTGTTGTACTTTGAGTAGGACGTTAGTAGTGAAGCTTGTTACATTATGTTTCCGGTTATTTATTTCATTTGGTTATTATATTTAAAATGCACGTATTCGAGAGTAAGTATAAGAGTTTGAAGTAATGAGATGCTTGCCTGACAAGGGGTCAAGATCGGCCTAGATTTTGGGTCGTGACAAAAGTTGGTATCAGAGTCAGGCCTAGATCTCCGAAACTTCAAGATTGGGGTTAACGGAGAGAAGTCCAAAATGGAAAGGCTCTCGTCAGGGAGAATTCAGAGTCAAATCAGCATATACAGTCTGGTGAGGAAATGACTGGTTGCAACGAGTAAACAAAGTGGAGAGATACATCAAACACTGAAATGATGAGTAGGGCGTGGAGGAATTTCTGGAGAATCAGGATACCTTAGAGGATCAAATTTTTGTGTTGGTAGGAAAGTCATTTGAGCGCTCCATACTGACATGTGGGACGCGGAAAGTCAATGTCAGGAAGTTAAAGATGTGTTGGAATTGATGACAAATCATCCTGAACTGAGGATCGAGTTCATCTTCAGGGAGGCAGAAATGAAAGAAGCAAGCAGTATATTGCTCCTAGATGTATTTAGCATTTGTAAAGTGTAGTTGTTGCATTAGCTTCTTATCTGTTTGACAGTTTTGTTCTTTTCTGTTCGTCGTTAGGCTCTTTTTTTTCAGGATGCTAAAAACTAGTAAAATAATTGCATCTCATCTTGGCAGAGTTTCATTCTCTCTCTGATATTTTTCAATGGTGTAATGACAATATATCCTGGCATCTGGTATGCCTCTCGCCATTGTAGTTTTGGCTATGCTTTTAATCTTTATTCATTTATGCTCCATACATATTTATATTAGATGTGAGGTACAAAATAAATAAATAAAAACGCCCTGGTTCATGCATAGCACTTGCAGGTAGGGTGGACAAATTCTGTCGGGCCCGACAACCCGGTCTGGTTTGGTCAGATTAATGTCGGGTTGTAATCCAATCCAGTATGAGTTTCGGATCGAGTTAGGATTGAGGATCGTGTTACCCAATTTTATAAGTAATGTAAAAATTATTAGATTTTTAACAATATTCGAACTTCACACCTCATCTGAGTGAATGTGACTATCATACCAATTAATCTATTTGTATTCTCGTGCAATATCACATCACATATGAATAAATAAATGGTTTGCAATGAAAAATAAAATCGTAATACTAAATTTTACATCATAAATAAGTGATTAAAACATATATTTTTAAAATATTTATATTATGATGGATGACGTTGAATGCTTTATGCATTTTATAAATTTTAGTTTTAGGGTCGAATTTGGGTTCACATAATTGACCCGATCTTTCGGATCGGATTAAAGTTTAAATAAATGATCCGATCATTATTTCGGATCGAGTTAGGAACGAGCAAAATCGTCTCACGCCCACCCCTACCTGTGAGGCAAGAATGTAAATTTTTGAATTCAAATTGCTTCATTAATTATAGGAAATGTAAATTAGGACGATACACAATAAGGATCACGGCAACGGCATTGGAGGCTTCCATTTTTGGAATTCTATCAAGTTTCTATTTACAATGGTTTGATTGTGCAGCCAGAATGTTTCTCTGGACTGGTGGAACTTTCTTACTTTTCTCTGAAGTTCCCACAGAATTCCATGCATTGCTGAGCAAAGCTCAGTTTCTGCAGCGTATGCAAATAAACACCTCATACGTCTTCCTCGAGCTATCATATCCTCTATGTTTTTCTCTGAAACAACCAATGTTGAAACGCTGATGTAAATGATCGTGAAATTTGATGTGATCGAAATGTGGAATTGACAAGTTGAAAAACCTGGAATTGATTCTAGGTATTCCAGAAGCTGGATTCCTGTATGGCTGGATGGCCATTTGATTGAAATTAGGGTGTAATCAATCACATCCTGGAAAGGTAATTCCACTTCGTCCGATAATATCACTGGAACACATTCCTGCAGGTAAAAGATATTAATTCATCCCATTCACCTAATTGAATCCAAATATAATAAATGTGTATCACATGATACAGTGGGATACCACGAAGAAGGATTCATAAAACCGCAGAGTCCACGAAGACTCTCCACGAGGAGCTAGGCAGAATTTGGCATTGCGCAAATGCTCAAAGTACTCTTTCTTTCCTAGCTTATTAGGGCCACTGAATTTCAACTCTGGACATTCCAACTGTTTATATAACCAATATGTCCTTTGAAGTCATAATCACCAAAAACAAAATAAAATGAAAAGCGGTGAAATGTAATAAAAGCATAATTTGAAATTGTTGTGTTGTAAGGTAAAATATAATATAGGAGCTCTACAAACAACCGAAAGCAAAGAATTAGTGACCCGCTCATTATTTGAATGCTAGCAAACTGAGACAGTATAAAACTGCAAGGAACAGTGAGTGCAGGGATTCAACAATAGAAAGAATGATCCTAAGCAACAAATCGTTTTCAGGTCCTAGCAAATAAATCCCATGCAAGTTCTTTAGAACTGAATACATACTGAACTCAAAAAACCCATCTACGATTACTCCAGACTTCACACGCAGAATAGCATGGGATCAGTGAGAATTTTCATTGACCAAGATTCACTGTTGTATCGTGAGTCTTATGACTTGTAGCTAAAATTAATGTCACCATATTTTTTTTATCTTTTCCAAATATCAAGTTGGAAAGCTAACGCGGAAGTTTCATGTATTGAATAGTGAAATATGCAGACCCAGACATTAACATGCCACTAAAAAGTTTAGTATACCTTGTCAGGATGCATTTTTGCAAGTTCAATTAGCTTGAGGCGTCCGACCTTTCCTTGAGCCCGGCCTAAAAAGTTTGCCAAATATTTTCTCTTTGATAAAGGCAAAGCCTCAACTATAGTATCCCTCTTTGCAGTCATTGTATCATCAACATTTCCAGGAATGATGATATCTTTCCATGTATTAAACGCACTGGTATCACGTTTATCAGTACGATCACCCTGCATTGAAAATTTTGGAGTAGGATGGGTGGCGAGAGTCAGAAGATACTGATCAAATGGCTGCATTATTGATGGGTGGCGAGAGTCAGAAGATACTGATCAAATGGCTGCATTATTGTATCATTGCGATGATAGCAAAAACCCACACGGAAACAATTAGACAAATGGATGTCAGTGTAGTTTGTTATTGATATGCAGATCTGCCCTCAGGACAACACGAGCACCTGAAGGCTTAAGCATAAACGTGAGAAGATGACTCTATAAGTACTCCAATTGAATACTGGCATATTTGCTGAGCTACAGTTGTAAGCCCAATACATTTGTTATCTAATTTAGCTAACAAGCAACACCCGCTAACGGTAACAACTATTGGAAAAATGACATCCAATTGAAGTATTCAACTTAAAATAATGTACAGAAGAGAGTCGAGAAGTTAAACTCCGGAACATAACAGACTACACACATACCTCAGGAGTAAGAATTATTGAACGATTCAAGTACACTGCCCATGATCTAAACAAGTGAGCTCCAGCACCACTGAGACGGATGAAAACAATATAATTAAGAAAACTGTAGTCAAATGATGTTTGCAGTTCACAAAAGTTATTAAAGTACAAAGGAAGCTGAACCTACAAACTTCAAGAGTGGGTTTATATGGTTATTGACGAGGCCTACTGCTAAGGTAAAAATATGGTCCTGAATTTTTCCATTCCAAAAGTTATAAAAATTGAATCTTATGGATGATTTTCATACCTGGGAAACACAAAAACGTGGTTGCGGCCACTAGAGATGCGGAAATATGGCATTTGACTTAGAACCTGAATTTAAGATCACAAAGAAACATTGTCAATGAAAATTAAGTAATATGGACAGACACTAAAAACTTCTATAGAAACAAAGCAAATGTGCTGTTACCTTCACATATGTCTGGTTGATCTCCTTATCATTCAGACCTCCCATCATCCTGACACATTTAACATACGTAGGCACAAAAAACAAGTCTGCGTTCTCTTTGTTTAGAGTTCTGAATCTTGAGTTCAGAAGCATCTTGTGTATTTTGACCTGCCGCACGTTTGGAATTTTGAATATAATAAAAGACTACATCAATACTCATCAATGCCCTCAACATACAGAAGTCAGAACCTCTCTAGCTCTACACTTTGTCTAGTGTAACATGATGATGGAAAAATACAACTGAATGATTCTTTGTCATACCCTTCAGGGTTTAGGAAAGTTACTGTAAGGTATGCAACAAACCCCACAAGCCATGAGCCTTAAGTGTTACCAAATCTATTTTATTTCAAATCATTAACACTTAAAATCTCACAGGTTACATCGCTTATGAACTCAACTATTACATCAAGTTGGATGTGCAAGTGTAGAAATGAATCATTTGGCAGAGCTGAAAGCGAATTTCTACAATAAGGAAATTTACTGGATTTCATAATCTACACTGCATGATGTCAAATGAAACCAAATCATCTATGAGAGACAGAATCATGACCATTTGGTTCTTGCAATTCAAATGGCATCAAATTTACATCAAAGCATTTCTACCATCTCAAACAAGTAAAGTAAAATCACATTCACAGTTTGAGTGAGAAGAAATTAAGTCAGTCGCACCTGAGTACCCCACTGGCCTTTCGCGCACGACTCGGCCGTGATCTTCCCATCCCTACCACGCATCAACAACCCTAATCCATCAATCTCCGTCTCATCATACACATAAATCCTCAACGACAGTGCCGAACCAAATCCTCTCTCCTGCCAAATCACAGATCCATCTCCGCCGAATCGCAAATCATGGGAAGGGCGGGCGAGATCGCGAACGGTGCAGGACGTGAAGAAGAGCCGAGTGAGGAAGAAGGTGATGATGACTAATGAAGAGGCGGCGGCGATATGACGTGTCCGGTTGAAGGCGTGGTGCGCTGAGGCTGCTCTCGACTTGCTGCTGATGTTCATCGGAGGTGAACGATTTGGTTCGGATTGACGCCGATTCCGACCGTCGACGGTGATGAAATGTTGTGTTTTTGCGATCAGCCTTTCTTTCTATAAAGAGCCTTTGAAGCCCAACCCAATAATGACCCGGTACATAATTTCTCATGTGAAGTAACAATATAATTATGGAAAGGTGAAAGATACTTACGTTGATAAAAAAACTTAAATTAAGTCCCATCAAAAAAAAAAAAAAACTTAAATTAAGAGTGCATTCTTTTGAGTCTTTCACTGGTTTGAGCTCATTTGATCTGAACTGAATTAACCTGTAATTGAGTGGCTAAATGATTAAACAACTCCTTCAAGTCACCATAAGTCATTGTTAGTCATCTACCATCACTCATCAAATTGTATTGGAAGGGTAATTGATCATTGTAAGAGACTTGTACTTAACATGTTTACAAGTTTCACATCTAAACCCATGGGACGAAGCTTAAGATTTGGTGCGGGACATGATAGCATTCCAAATTTGAACATATTCTAGATAATATAGCGAAAACGAAGATGATGATACTCAAGGTATATCTAAAAGTATTAGACATGATTGTCATTTTGAGTTTTTACCATTTTACTTTATGAAATTTTGTATTGAACTGTGCTGAACTACATTTAAATATTAAACTTTACGGAGTCTTTATTGAGCTAAACTGAAAATTAAAAACTTAATATCTAAATTCATTAATTAGGATAAAAAAAATCGCATCTAGAATCACAAACAGTGCATAATTTTAGATTATATTTAAAATATTGATCTATTAAATGAATTACAAATAAATTCACATTCTATAAGCTTGCACGCATGACGAGCAAACATGAAGGATGAAGAGAAGTACCAATAACATAGTCATTATATAATTCGCTTCTAACCAAATGAGAAAAATAAGCAAATCAGTAACGAAGGCATGTAAGGGTAAGTTTTTACATAATTAAATTGGTTCCAAGTAAAGTCAAAATAAAAATAATTCATTACTAATTTATAAATTTTTCTTGAACACTTATTTATAAGACTGTGACAGCTAGACCATTGTAACTTGATGCAAATGGAACCAATTTGATCCCTAACAAACAAATGATTACATTTATCCAGCCCATGAAAACAAATTGGGCCCAGAGCCATTCATTTCCAAAACCCTAGCGACGGACCTAACTGTATAAACGCTTCATACTCGCCATCTTCGTCCATTCCACTGCCTCCCGAAACCCTAATCCTCCGCCATGGGAAGAGTCATTAGAGCTCAACGTAAGGGAGCAGGCTCCGTCTTCAAATCCCACACCCACCACCGCAAGGGTCCCGCCCGCTTCCGCTCACTCGATTTCGGCGAGAGGAATGGCTACATTCGTGGTGTGATTACCGAGATCATCCACGATCCAGGTAGGGGTGCGCCTCTAGCTAGAGTCACCTTCCGCCATCCGTTCCGGTACAAGCATCAGAAGGAGCTGTTCGTTGCGGCTGAGGGAACTTATACTGGTCAATTTGTGTATTGTGGGAAGAAGGCTACTTTAGCTGTAGGAAATGTGCTTCCCCTTCGATCGATTCCTGAGGGAGCTGTTATTTGTAATGTGGAGCACCATGTTGGTGATCGTGGCGTTTTTGCCAGAGCCTCTGGGGATTATGCTATCGTTGTTTCACACAATCCTGACAATGATACTAGCAGGTTTATCTCTTTTTAACCAAATTTCATTACTTTGTTACTTTGGCGTGCTTCATATGTTCAATTTCATTTTCAATTGGTTGCATAATTAAATTGGATTAAGAGTTGAACGAAGTAGCCCTCAGTTTTGGTATCTGTAACGTGGGACCTGAAGTGTTAGAACTTCATAAATATAAGGCATTTTTAAATCCAATAGACGTTTTTTAAGTGTTTACTGCTGAGTAGTTGTATTATTCCTTATGATTATGAGTCAGTAACTTGTCTTTCTGTTGATTGTATTGAACGCATTCTCATGTGTCTTTCTGTACTCTGCATCTGCATTTTCATGTAAGATCAGTGGTATTAGCCATTAGGTGTAGTGTTTTATTTGTTTCATTGAGGATTATTTCTTAACCCTAATAAATATTACTCTCCTATTGTCTTAGTTGTAAATAAATATTTATAGTGTCTGTTGTCAAGAGAATATATTTATATTCATGATGTCGTTAAGATAATATGTGTTATCTTTGGTCTCTTGGAAGGCCTATGTGCTAGTTATCTCAATGCGAGAATAGATTTTTTGTGTGTGATAATTATGCGAGAATGGATTTAAATACCTGTTAAGTTTCTTTTTTTTTAGGAATTATGTACACAATTAGAAGCAGATGAATAATGAGTCATTCTGTGCTATGATTAAGTCATGTGTGATTTTAGTAGTTAATTCTGAGGTTCCTAACATGTTGGTTGTGTATAGAATCAAGCTTCCATCTGGAGCAAAGAAGATTGTTCCTAGTGGCTGCCGAGCCATGGTTGGACAGATTGCTGGTGGTGGCAGAACTGAGAAGCCAATGTTGAAGGCTGGTAATGCATACCACAAATACAGAGTGAAGAGGAACTGCTGGCCTAAGGTTAGAGGTGTGGCTATGAACCCTGTGGAGCATCCTCATGGTGGTGGTAACCATCAACACATTGGTCACGCCAGTACAGTTCGACGTGACTCTGCTCCTGGACAGAAAGTTGGTCTCATTGCTGCCAGAAGAACTGGACGTCTCAGAGGTCAAGCTGCGGCTTCAGCTGCCAAGGCCGACAAGGCTTAAGCTTGAGAACCACTACTATTTCTTGTTCCATTTGGATCATTTTGTTTTGGTTAAAGGGGAATTCTACAATGTCTTTGAACAAGCAATTTTGTGCTTCAATGTTACCATTTTTTTAAAACATATACTCCATACTTGTGTCATTCTTCCCTCGGAATAAGGTGTTTATATTTGTTGTACGAGCAGCCATTGAAGGGCATCATGCTTGTACCATTATCCTAGTGGTTTGTCAGGCATTACTTACTGTGTTTATGGTTCTTTGTTTCTTGTAGCTCTTAATTGCCCTTGGATGCCATCCTCTCTGGTCTAACCATGTATTTACACGCAAGCACCTGTCGACTGGTTTTGCGTTGTTCCTAGTGTGCAAGCTCTCTCCGCCTTTCAAGAAACATAAAGTATGCTGGATTTATGATCCTGTCGAGCTTTGTACGCCGCACTCAATGTGTTAGCACATACCTTCAGCTCCACGGACATCATTATATCTGACACAGGATGCTAACACAGGATGCGCAGACTTTGAAGAGTTGTTATCTGAGGAGTAACGTCTAAGTGACAGTTTATGACTTCCTGTCTCTTTCAACGTACTGCAACGGCCAGATTGTCTAACCCAGTACATGATTCTACAAATCATTAAGTGTGAAATCTTTCACAAACATTGTTTATAGAAATAAGCAAAAGAAAATGAAATAAATAAAGAAGGGAAATTGGACCATTTTTTGTACTTTCAAGACCTGTTGGTAGGAGTCCGTCATGGATCATTACATTCCGGGATCGAGTCTTGGGGAAACCAAATTTAAATAATAAAAAAACAAAAATATGGAACTTAGATACTATATTATGTACTGTTGAGGAACGAAGTTGTTTTATATTTACATTGGAAAAACTTACCGCCTTACTAGGAACAAAGCTTAGGCAAAGATCTCATACCAGTTTGGCTTCCTTGTCTGGATTTCGTTACCTTCGTCATCTGAATTTGCATTTTCTTGCACACTTTCTCAAGCTTTAGAACCCTCCATTGCATCCCATGTAACTCCTCTTTTAGTGTCTGGTCGTCTGAAGCTACGTTGTTGTCCGTGGTGGCTTCGCCGTGGACTAGAGCCTTTTTAATTGAGTTGGCAGTAATATTCTCGATAACGTCAGATGTGAAATTTTGGGGATAGTTCCCCATGTTGATATTTTTTAAGACACTCTTCAGTTTTAATTGTTGAGAAATGAGGACCTCCACTATTGGCCTCGACGGGAATTTACTGTTTTGGGCAAGGTGTGTGCAGGCTTCAGGCGAGAGTTTGTCGTAGTTCAGTGCTGAACATATCTTCAGTTTGTCTTCTTTTGATAGTACTGCGTGTACCTGAGGAGTAAAATCAAATGTTTTAGGCCTTACAAGTTGATGAAATAAATGGCCAAGTGCCCTGAAAACGAAAATTCTAGAATTTCAGCAGATTGTGATCAGTACCTGTATATACAGGTCAATCCCGTGATAAATACCATCATACGACTCTCTAGAGCGATCAGGCAAGGCTGTGATCAGTGCAAGAAATTTAGACGGTTTTAAAGATGGATCCGGTGCTACTTCCGAAATGTACACATCTATTAAGGTGCCAACACTTCGTAGACGATCAAGGGACACGTGATGGCATCCTCCAAGGACAAATGCCTTCAGTAGACGCAAAACAAGATTCACATCATACAAGTAGTTTGCACCATTAGGAGATGGAATAAGCAAACTGTCTAAGGTGGCCTGGTCCATCTGAGAGCCTAACATAGTCTCCAACTTAGTCCTCCACAATTTCTCCACTTTCGCACTCAAAGCGCTTCGCAGCAACCCCAGCAAGCTTTTGAAGGAAATTACCCTCCAGTCGAGCAAATATAGCATGTCAATGATGGTTATAGTAAGCTTGCGCTTCTCGTCAGAACCTGCTGCAGCAAACCTTGTTTTTTGGTAGAAGAAAATAAACTTACTGATAATGAGATTGTCTAGTTTCTGTGAAACCATTAATTTTATGACGATTTGTAACAGTTCGGGGCTCAGGAATGCCAGATCTTCAAACCACCAAGATATGCGAAATGAGGTGTTTTTTAATGATTCTGTGCTTTTGGTATCACATGAGAACCGGACACCAAAACTGTCTGAAGACGACGAAAAAGAGAGGCACGAACTTGCCTCACTTGCGGAAGCCAACCGCCCCACAATTGACTCTACACATTTCTGCAAGAGACTTGAACTAGTTTCGAGCTTCAATGTGTCTTGGCATTGCTTTAATGCTGCCAGAACTTCATTCCAACTCCAGTAGCTGCTTTCCCTGAGAGACTTCTCAGCTTGCTGGACTAAATTCTCAGCTCCCGTAACGGTCTTATCCATTTCCATGTACCGAGCCGCAGAATGCAGTAGACAAATATTGAAAGGAGTAAAAATAATATTTCCGTTGTTGTAACAAAATCTTGTCAGTAGCTCAAAACTCCTTGCTCCTCCTGGAAAGTCATTAAAGATGACTTTAAGTTTCTTCGCCGGATTACTTGCTGGCTTTAATCTTCCAAACAACTTGCTTAATTTACTTGAATATGCACATAGAAGTTCCTGCAAATTTGCAAAAAAAGCAAGCTCTTAAACAAAGCCTACACGAAAAAGGCCAGGAATAAAAAAACGAGCAACTTGAGACCTCAACCGAAACTCAGGACTTTTAATTGCGAGCATAAATTATGAATTTTTTTTTTCTAACATTGTTCAGAACTTAACGAGGGCTTGGTGTGCATTTCAGAAACTAAGACAATATCGACGTTGACGCACGTCGCAACTTGCAAGGCAGTGGCAGACCAATCTGCATCCTAAACGCTTAGAACTCGCTAACCTAAAGAACTAAAACAGCTTGTGAGTTGCGACTAAAGTAAGGATCAACATCAACTGGAAGTAAGAGTATGGTGACAAAGGCCATAAATGTATGAGCATCAGCAGCTACCATCAAAGCCTATGGCTAAAAAAGATGTGAATGGAGTTAATGTGGACAAAGGGCTTTAAAGAACCTTAAATCTTAATAGCTATTGAAAAAATGACCCACATATAGGTGTGACAAAATTACAGTAATGAGAAGTAACAGCACAGAATTGTAGGCAACTAAAACTTAGTACTAATTGTGGTCTGGAGCCAGTAAGGATGGAAAGATGTTGAAGATGGAAACCCTAATTGCAGATGAGCATGGATTGATGAAATGGAGCAGACCCAGTTGGAAAGATGAGATCTTTTCAACAACCCAAGTTTCAAAAAAATGATGGGTTTCAAAGATTTTTAAGAATAAGAATACCTTGTCAACAAGGAAGGTCTCTTCTCCATTGACATCCACTTCAAGAGAACAGTAGAGAGCTGCTGCCATAGCCAAGCATGTATACAGCCCTCAACTGAAATCAGAAGGCTTTTGCAGAAACTAGGAATATGAGACAAGCAAAGGAAGCAGACAAAGGGAGAGAGGATGGGAGAGGGCACAGAATGGTGGACTTGTATATTCTGAATTAAGCTATCTGACAGATAGAAGAAGGTGTTTGTATCGAGTAAATGCTGAGTCAATTGTTTCAGCAACTGAATTATGCGGCACTCAACTGAAGCCCCAGAATGCAGTTTTGGTTATTAGTAACAACAGAACAAGAACAACTTGTGACGGACAGAGAGCGTGTATATATATATATATATATTGAATGACATTTGTTTATTGTTTTTTTTGTGTGGTGTGTCCACATCTCATAATCAAGTAATGCACCCGTAGGCCGGTCTTAAACACGCTACATAAATTTGTAGAGAAATATGTATTTTGTGGAGTTGAACACTTAATTTCTTGATTTAGGCCAGTTCAACTGCGACTATTTTCACTTTTTTTTTTGTGCCTACTTATTTTGCATAAATTTATTTCCGAATTTTTTTTATTCTAGATTTAATTTCTTCTTCTTGTATAAAATGAGATTTTGTTTTTAGAAAGCTCTAGTTAGATTTTCTATACTTAAGCAACTCCAGCGGCAAGTTAAAATTGGGCTAAAAGTTATATTTAGCCCACATGTCAACCATTATAGCCAAAACGATGAAAACGCCCTCCTCCAACGCCGTCGACCAAATTTGCTAAATTTGCCTCTTTTGATTCTAGCCTGCTATATCTACGATTTCTCTCGCTTGCTATATCTGCTATATCTTATTTTTATGTTTTATCTAATATATTTTTTGCATAGTTACAATTTTGATAAAATTGAATAAATCTTTTATTTAAGAAAAATAAAATTTTACCTATCCAGTATACACAACCCATTGGAGCACACACTAATTTTCAATCTCTAAATTATACCTTACTTATATTATATATATATGTTTTAGCTATTTAGTTTAGCCATTCCATTGGAGTTGCTGTAGATTATACATATTTTGATAAGTGATTTTATCTTTCTGTCAAATTGGTAGGTATATATTTGTTCTTATTACTTGAATATCATACGTATGTGTAAGATTGCGCTCAAATGACGTATGTCCTTCTGATGAGGTCCATGTATCTGAACGAAGGTACGTTATTGATATTTTTATTTTTATTTAATATTGCAATGCATTTTCGTTTGATTGTATCACACGTGGCTTAATTCAAACAACTCATTGAATGTGAAAGTGTTGCAAAAAATGAACCTTGAGGTCTAATGAAAAAGAAAAGACTTTCCTATGAACGCTCATCTTTATGTATATATTAGACATGAGGTGTGCTCAATTGAAGATTTCTATTTTTCGTGAGACCTTGAATCCTTTCTCTCCAACATCTCATAAAATATAGTCACGTGCGATGTATCTAAATGAAAGTGCATTAATAATATTTTTATTTTCAATTTATTATCGTAATACACTTTCCTTTAAATACTTATGTGACCAAAATTTAGAATACTCATTCAAATCGAACGCGTGATTAGAAAAAGACCTCAAGACTTCACGAAGAAAGAAGACTTCATTTGGACGTTCAATTTGTTTTTTTTATAGGGGTGGATACAACAACTAGGAACCAAGGTTGTTAAGGCGACAAGTCGAGTCGAGTCGGTAGGGTTATCACTAGTCGACTAGTCATTGACTAGTCGACATATATAATTCATATATATATAATATAAGAGGTGAAGGGAAAAATGTAAAATTTCAGAGAAAGTGTAATCAAACCTAAGTTTTTTTGTTGTTGTAGAGTATCATCAGAATAAAACATAAATGAAATACGGAATTAAATGTTTTCATCAAGCTCTATATCTTCATTTGTCTCTCGATCATTACTTTTCATGATTGGAAGTAGTTGGTCTTCCATAGTCATCATCAACATCTTCGTCATCATTTAAAATGATTTGATCATTGTTTTCTTCCATCTCAGCATCAGATGATACATCTACTTGAGAAGAATAGTCACTAGCATGAAGTCCACCTCTTCTAGCATTACGGCGATCCTGAAGGCCTTCTGATGCATCCAATGATGTGTCTACCGCAAGCCATAAGTCATCATCATCGGCATCAACGACATCTCCATTCACCCACTCATTGTCCCATTGGAATTCCTCTAGAACGAGTGGATTAAAAATTTTATTGTCTTCACGTCTCTTTTGAAACCTTGTCGCAATCTTTCGGTTGTATTGAACATACACCAAATCGTTTAAGCGTTGGTGCTTCAATCTATTCATTTTCTTGGTGTGAATCTAGAAAAAAATGGTTATTTTATAAATATTAATAGAAAAAAATGGTTATTTAGTAAAATTGATAATGAGAAGTTGAGAGGCTACTCACAAACTCAAAAGTACTCCAGTTACGTTCGCAACCGGATGAGAAACAACATAGGCCAATAATTGTCTTTGCGAACAACCCAAGCTCAATGGTATCACCACCAAAAGCACCCCACCAATCAACTGAAATAACAAAAAAAAAGAAAAAATATTAAGGTATACATGGTTTTTCTGAAAAGCTATAAATTTGTAAATACTTACCTGGACTATTTTTTTCCCAGCTCAAAGTTGGCAATCCCTTTCCAAATGAATTTCTTGAATTCTCATATTGATCAACTTGTTCACTAATCTTCATCACCAAATATGTGTCAACCACCATCTTTTCAAGAACATCATTGAACTTCATCCTCAACCGTAAAGAGTGTGCATGATCGTTTTCTTTCATCTTAAAGAATTTTCCTGGATTAAGGAATAAAGCTGCTCCATACAAATTCACTTCCATTTGAGAATCCCAACGCCTCTCAATAATGTTTAAAACTTTGGTCGAAAGTCTTTGTTTTTTTATCAAGTCCATCTTTGATCCTCTTTTTTGTAAAATCCATTGCCACGCAAATCTCTGTCATAGCGGGTTTTTCATCCCCATCAACGATCCTCAATATAACTAAAAGCAGTTGTGATGCTCTAATGCAATCCTCAACATTATTCCAAAACCTTGTTGAAAGGACAGCATTATGGACTTTTCGTCCTGCACTTGTAACATCCAACTTGGAATCGAACCACTCTTTACTACCAAACAACTTTCTCAAAGCATCTTTGTTTTTGTATAAACTCTGTAATGTAAGAAATGTTGTGGCAAACCTTGTAGCTCCTGGTCTTACAATGTCTCTCCCTAATGTCATCTCCCTCAGCGCATTAAGAAGGCGACCATGCCGATACATAAATGTTGTAATGTTTCTACCATGTGTGATACAAACACGAAACTCCTTTAGTTTGGCAATGTCCTCTAACATTAGGTCTAAGCAATGTGCCACACAAGGAGTTCAATAAAGTGTTGGGATACGCCGAAACAAATGACCTCCAACCGCTTTGAAATTAGCACCATTATCAGTCACAATCTACAATAAGTGCCACCAATGAGAACATTTATAAAATTCAACTTCTACACAAAATACATATGAAATTAAATAAGATATGTGTCTACCTGAACAACATGCTCTCTTCCAATCAAATTAATCTGTTCCTCGAACAAATCTGCCAACATTCTCGCATCTTGTACCTTACCTGAAACATCAACCGAACTCAGAAAAAATGTCCCCTCCTGGCTTTTAACGAGGAAATTGATCAAATGGCTGCCCCTCTTATCGGTCCATCCATCAGACATAATTGTACAACCATGAAGCTTCCAAGATTTTTCATGTTTTTCTCTTATTAGCTTAACGGTCTCCATCTTTGCTTTCTCAAGTAATGGCACTCGTAGCGCATGTTAGTTTGGTGGCTTCAATCCCGGTCCAAATTGTCCAATAGACTCCATCATAATCTCATAACTTCTAGAATGCGCAGCATTGAATGGTATTCCATTTTCATAGAAGAAGTTTGATATATGCGCCTTTACCCTATCTTTCTCTTCTTCTGTCTTCGTCGAATATTCAAGAGTAGTTTGAGATGGACCTTTGATATGTCTTTCCTCCACCACTTCTTCAGGGGTCTTTCGGAGCTTAGAAGCAATTGTCTGAGATGGATTTAACTGTGGTACTTTATAATTCATAGTCATCTTTCTTTTTTGAAGACGATACAGAACTATCCACGGTGCGGGAAGCAGCCGTTGATGTTTAATGTGGAGGAGCTTCATGATTCTCATCATCATCCTCGTCATCTAGTGGCACAATGGTCTTTTGTCTACCCTTCTCAATAGCGCTCCTCATCTCTTTCATTATTTCTGTTGTAGTATTTGAGCACTTTTCTACATCTGCATAACCACCGGCAAGATGATGCTTCAGCCTTCTAACTCCTCCATTCATTTTTTTTTGACAAAGAGAGCATTCGGTCATGTCCTTTTTATTTAAATCCGACCAAAATCCGTACTTCCAACGCGGGTCCGGTGATTTGGTGGGCTTCCTCTTAGGATCTTTAGATGGATCATAATCTTGTTCCGCCAACTACAAAAAAAAGAATAACATTTAGCTTTTACAAACATACTCAACACTGATTTGGGGGTTCATATTGCAGCAGTATGCTGTATGGAGTAAATTATTGTTGTATTTGAAATGCTCAAAGCAACAGCAGTGCTCTGAATTTCAGTGCACAAGTGCTCTGAAAAACATTCTCTCTCAGTGAGTGTAAAAAAATCAAACAAACAGCTTGGCGAAGACGCTGCTAAACAAACAAATAGCTTGGTGAATAAACAAACAGCTTCGCTGCTAAAAATAAAGTGAGAAAGGACAAATGTGGCCTTTGAAATACCTCGATTGAAGACGATGCAGCTTGACGAAGAAGAACGACGACGAGTCTGGCAGAGAAGACGGAAGAATGACCTCGATCAGGAGAGAGGAACGACGAAATCGAGTGACGACTGAGATTTGTATCTGACCTAGGATTTTTATTTTTTTATCATATTGGGCCAAGTCGAGCCCAAAACCGACTAGTCGACTAGTCACTGCGTAAGTCGACCGACTTTCCCACAAAACCAAGTCGAGGTTCCTAGTCGGCCAGTGCAAAACGACTTGCCCGACTAGTCGAGCGACTTAACAACCATGCTAGGAACATTACAATGCATATGAACTTTATCATCTAGTATATATATATATTGATCTCCGGAGCTCTTAGCAAGACATATTGATCAGATCCACAAGCATTTGGTATATCTCTGCACTTCTGAAACGCATGCCACGTTCGACACCTTTACCATGAATCCGCACACATCCACCCAAATCATCGGTACATCTTTTGACACTTGGAGCTCAGACTACCTTTACCGAATAGCACCTCCACGAGCGAGGAAGAACACATCACGCGCGAGCGTGAAACGGAAGACCTCCACGAGAGATGAAGGAAGCAACCACGCGCGAGGCCTCTGGGACTCGAACCCGGGGCATAATGATCCAACCATCTTAAGCTGGACTCCTTTAACCAACAGACCACCACCCCTGTTGTCATTCGCTAAACAATCTTAATTAAATTGATTTCATAAATTCAGAGTCATAACATTAGCTATTGATTTTTGAGATCAGTGTCTATCGATCATTACAATTACTGTTCGAGCCCCAAGGCATAAAAAAACATTCGGTTTATATATCATTTTAGAAAACATTAGCGTGGTGTGGCGTGGTGTGGTGTTACATTAGTACCATTTACAAATTTAAATGCCATCTAATACCATTGAATCATTGGTTGGTGTCCGTATCCCACCATAAGATACTTGTAACGATGGTCCCAAATACTAACATTGAATGCCTGCTATTGTCCACTCATCTTTGTGTGACCACCAAATATCGATTTCTCATTCATTTATTCAATGCAACTTATCATTCACATTGATCTCCTCGACGCACTGGTGATCATCTTCTGTCTACGTATCTCAATTTCGTAAAGTGTCTCGTGTCACACTTTCTATGCGCAAAGTGTATGTAAGTAAAGGGTCGAGTTCGGATCAAAACCACTTGTTTTCGTTAAAAATCAGAACTTTTAATATCCGTTGATTATTAATTAATATTAATTTAAATTAAATAATCTTGTAATCATTTTTATGATAAAAATGGTATATTAGAAACTGACAATGTATATTTTAAATTTGAAATCCCCGAAATATCGAATGTATATCCGTTCAGATATTACGAGCCCTAAAATTTCTAAACAAACTCACAAACTCCGATCTCATCTTTGCTCTACTTAATTTCTTTTCATCAGTCGACTAGGAACTTCAATTTGAGGACTTTAACATAAGATTTGAGATTAAACACGAACATAATGACGAATATATGTATCGTGGTTTGGTTTCCTTGTATTTATCAAAACCACGAACATATAAAGCAAAATCACGAACATCAGGATCAACTGAGAACTTTAACATACGATTTGAGATATAAAAAACACGAACATATTGTCGTCGACCGTCCACTACGTATCACACGAGGATAATTCTGTTACGGATGAACGTACAAGGTCATCAAATCTTGTTCAAAAATTATGGGATTTTGTAAGATGGTGTGATTGTTTTTCAATTGATTAATATGCTCTCTCATCATATATTCTGACATGATTTTTTACCTTATATATAATCATGAAGTTGAATCCTCTGAACTTTGATCATCATACTTTGTAACAAGTATAAATTCAACTGGAGAGTACAATATTGAAAAATGATCATCATATATAAGGCTATTTCCGAATTTTGTGTAGATTTCCTATGAAATTAGTCCAAGAATTTCGATCATCCAATAACCAAATGTTGGTTAAGTCCGTGAAAAATATTCAGATAAAGTTGTCTTACGCCGTCCTGAATAAAAAATATTTAAAATTATATTACAACTTATACGATTGGCGCTCTCATTGGGATCAAATCTTACCAAAAACATGCACCTTTGAAAAAGATAAGTCGTCTAGCATAACATGTAAAGTTGGACATTTCATATAGCTAGAGATGTCCCATGTTGTGATCTTTTGTGTAGATGATGAGTATTAATGAATTATATGAGCCATTGTTGTCACACTTGCCAATCTCATATATATCATGCATGAGCACTAAGTGAATACGTGCTTGTCTACCTGTGTGCTTTGTTTGAATGAACAGCTACCTGCACTAAGGAGATATGTCACTCATGTTTTCAAGTGTGACAAAGACAAGACAATATTCGCCACGAATGGAGATTTGGCTCCATACATGCCATTTGTTTCTTTATACCTGTACTTGAGCTCAATAATATATAATACACTTTTAAATTTAAGTCGGTACATTGAACAAGTTGTTTTCACATATTTTTGATGTGAAGAAATCATTGGGTCATCTAACAAGATTACTTACATTTTTATTTATATATGTTTTTTATAAGAAGATTAGTTATATATTTGGTCACAAGTTTGAGTTTCTTTTTTAATGAATACAACAAGTAGGGAACACGAGGCTATTCAATTTTTGTATTTATGCAACACATGTTATTATATTATATTTTTTATTTTTTTGATAGTAGACACATGTTATTATATGGACTACCGTTGTTAAGGAAAAGTACAAAAAGGGGTTTCAAACTACCACTCCTTTCCAAATTGAGATCCAAACTACCCTATTTTCCAATTAGAGGGCAAAATAAAAAAATTCGTTAAAGTCAATTGGATGGAGTTAGTTTCGTTAGTCAATTCCACTAGTCACAATAAAATATCAATTAAATAATTTTTTCTTTAATTTCATCTATATATCTCATTGAATATTTTATATTTTAATTTTATTATAATACTAATAATTTCCATAAATCTCATAGTACAAAATGAGTATTAATTTCAATTAATTATTTGCAATTTCACAAAATTTATCATATGACATGTATGAATAAAATATAAATAATTATTTTCGTGATTCATATTGCAAATTTTACAAGTTCTTTACCATATATCATGAGTGAGTATAATCTTTTTAATATTTATAGTTTGACAATTCACTATATAACATGAATGAATACAAATTTACTTATTTTTATTTATCTATAAATTTGTATTATTTATAGTATGACAATTCACTATGTAACATGAATGAATACAAATTTACTTATTTTTTATTTATCTATAAATTTGTATTCTATTGTTAGCCATTCTCTTATGAACATGGATCAAGAAAACAATAATTTAATTTTTATCCATAGTTATATTATTTAAAAAAAACAAACTCCACTGTAAAGAATGGACAAGTTTCAAACTCATGTCATAAGGTGCATCTAGAGGGTTCGAACCGTTGATCTCCTGGTCATTCGACCAAGACTCTGACCGCTAGATCACTACACATGATGCCATAGTTATATTGTGAATTTTCAAACTATAAAAAATCAAAAATTATATTTACTCATGATATAAGATAAACAACTCGAAAATTTTACAAAACCAAGGAAACAATTATTTATTTTTTATTCATACATGTTATGTTGAATTTTGTGAAATTATAAATAATTAATTTAAAAATAACACTCATTTGTACTATGAGATTTAAAGAAATTATCAATGTTAAGGTAAAAAGCATATTTTTGGTGCAAATTCAAAATTCGTTAAAATGGATTATAATTCGTCGCTGAAAAACCAAAAGTATATATGACATAGTTGAATAGTATTTTATAATTCATCGCTGAGAAACTTAACCATAAATGAGATTTAATCTCATCCTTCTAAATGACCAAATCAAGGGACGTTGTCATTGGTTTCTTTTCTTATCAAAATATGCCCTTTGCACCGGATCATTTTCCGATTTATATAAATTAAATTAAAGAAAAAATCATTTAATTGTTCCTTTAAATGTTGACTAACGGAATTAATTTCATCCATTAACTTTAATGATTTTTTTGATTTTGCCTCATAATTAAAAATATATGTAGTTCCGCCCCTTTTACTTTTTCCCTTTTTAAAATTGAGTAGATTAAGGCCTTGTCCACTTTGACTTTATTTTTTGACTTGTAAGTTAAGATAAGTTAATATCAGTTACTATCAGTTAAGATCAGTTAAGATAAATTACTTTCAGTCACTATAAGTTAAGTTTCAGTTAGGTTAAGATAAGATAAGTTACTTTTAACATACCATCATCATCATCATACCATCATACTATTCATCATACCATCATCATCATCATACTATTCATCATACCATCATCATACCATCACCATCATACCATCATACTATTCATCATACCATCACCATCATCATCATCATCATAATATTACTATTCATCATCATAAAATTACTATTCATCGCCATCATCAGTATATTACTATTCATCAACATCATAATATTACTATTCATCATCATCATAATATTACTATTCATCATCATCATCACAACCATCATCATCATAATATTACTATTCATCATCATCATCACAACCATCATCATCATCATAATATTACTATTCATCATCATCATCATCATCATCATCAGAACCATCATCATCATAAAATAATACTATTCATCAGTCAATATAAGTTTCAGTTAAGTTAAGATCAGTCACTATAAGTTAATATCAGTTAAGATAAGTTAATATCAGTTCACTATAAGTTAACATCAGTTAAGTTTCAGTCAAAGTGGACGCACCCTAAGAACAAATTTGCTCAATTTGAGCAATTTGTTTCCAAATAAACAAGTATATATTACTATTTGCGGAATTCATGAAGACAAAAAGGATGGTTTACAAGTTTGTCATCATTGGAAGAAGAATGAGTTGAGATAGTCAGATAGAAAAGTCCAGAGTGCATTATTCCTTGAACTGAATGTTTCTCACTGCTTTTCATCATATCTGGTTGTCCTGGGAATCAATCAAAAGGCATGTGAATGTAGAGAAACTCTGAGACGTTACTGTCTAAAATCTGAGATTTATAATTAAACAGCAGACAAACAGACAAGAAGCCCAAAGCTAGTAATTTGTCTTCTTAGTGGTTTTAGCTTGTTTTCGCGGGTAGCAAAGTCCACGTGTTTCCCAAATAGGCCCAGAGCCTAATGGAGTTCCCTTAGCTTTCAACCATGTCTTGAAATGCCTATTGAAAACACAGAAGTTGAAACCCAACAGACCAAAACTAAAATCAACCCAGCTAGACTAGTGCCTGCACAAAGTGACAAGATGAAACTAGAATCCAAATGCAAGAAACTCATGTTATTGATGACATCATCTAATTCCTTTCACTAAGATGGAAAGGAAGCACCCACGAGTACATAAGTTGATAAGCCACTAACAATAAGTCCATAATCATACTGTTTATTTAGTATCCCTTTCAACCTAGTAATCTTTGAAATACAAGGACTGGGAAATTTTACAAGTAAAATGAGACATCTTGTTCATTAATAAATTGTGTCGTAGGGGCATCTAATTAAATTGTTTTGTATCATTTACCAAATATGTATCATGCCCATTAAGCCTTACACAAGGTAAGGGTCACCAAAAAAAAAAAAAAATCATACTCTGCTCTCTTACCCTTCCCTCTTTCCAGACCCTGCCCTACCCTGTTCTATCATATCCTACCCTATAATTCTTAGTTATATTTTAAAATTTTTACTTTAAATTAACTCACCCTACCGACCCGACCTTACCCTATATTACCGCGTACATGGGTTACCCACCGGCATAAAAAACTTCCATACCTCGTCGTAACCTACCCTACACAGTTCATTAGGTCAAGAAAAATGACCTTACCTTATCATAAGAAATCAGGGTTACCATTATCTCGCTCATTGCCGACCCCTAGTAGTGCCCTAGACATGGTCATGCGTAGTGACAAACTAAGTATCAAATATTAGTGTCCTCACATCTTTTAATTGTTTTTCTCACATCGCCGCTTGCACGATCCTAACAACATGTATTAAAAGGTCAGGTATAGCGGTCATTATGAGACATGAAAAATATCCGGTGAAGAAATTTGATGAATCAGATTTCAAGTTCTTGAAGATACAGATTGAGGATTACCAGTATTATAGTGAGTTGCACATACCTCTAGATGACAAGAAGCCAGAGAGTATGAACGATGTCGAGTGGATGTGGTTGGATAGGAAGGCGATGAGCCCGTTGTTCATGGTTGTATAGAGATGTAACATACCACATTTTTAAGGCGATGACCACAAAGTTGGATATGTTGTCTGCCTTAAAAATCATTTCCGGCCAACAAGGTTCACTTGATTCGGTGGCTTTTCAATCTCATGACGACAGAGGGTGTAGCGGTGGCTAAACACATAAGTTAACTCAATATGACAATCGCACAACTCAGTTCGATTAATATTTATTTCGAGGATGAGGTACAAACCCCAATTTTACTATCTTTCATGTCAGACATTTAGAGCGGAACGATTACAACGATAACTACGGCAGAGGGAAAGGAAAAACTTAAACTTTGTGAAGTTAAAGACTTGTAGTTAGCGAAGAAACTTATAGCAAGGAGTCAAAGTCTACTTCAGAATTATGTCTGAATGTTGGATATGAAGGCATGTCGAAGTTCAAAGGGAACGAGAAACCAGTGAAAGATACGAGCAAAATTAAGTGTTGGAAGTGTGATGGTTCGACTATTACAAGAGTGAGTGTCATGAACCGTTACATGATATGTTAGGGAGTGTAAACAAAGAACAACATGTGCCACCATGACATTTAATTAAACAGAAGTCCAACGACACATGATAAAATGATAATAAGAAG